>CM034409.1:1200000-1800000 GCA_019925095.2 Dendrolimus kikuchii
GAAGCTAAGACTCAAGCCCCCAGGGGTGAAAATGTTAAATGGGATAACGTTTGAAGTAGTTTCGGTGAAGCGGCAGCTCACGTCTCCACACCTCACTCTTTTTTTTTAAATTTCTTACATATTAATAGTTTTTGAGTGTACGGTTCAATGTACAGCGTTTTGTTGACGCTGCGGCCTACTTAAATAATGCTCATAAATACTTTGTAGTTGAGTTGCTAACAAGTTGCAATCAAGTCGCTACGAGCTGCTATTAGTCGTAACATATGACTTCAACTACCACTAAGGTGAACCCAGGGATCAGCATTCAAGCCCAAGTACTACCAGAATAAATCCCTGAAAGCAACAAGGTGTATTCTTCATCCTACTACAAGAAACCACCAGCTCTCCAACAACGACTGCCTGCATCCACCACAACAAGCAAGAACAAGTGTACAAACTGTACAGTGAGTCATGAACAAAAAACGAAATGCCGTTTTTTTCATCTTAATTTGTTAATAAGAATAGCAGTTTTTTATGTGCTAATACATCCTCGAGATATTTTCCTAGACGTCATTCCGAATCGAATGAGCTATCACTCATGTTTATAGGAGCTTTAACAAGAATTGACACGTTTTTGAATTTGTTGACTCAATTGGAAACTAACAATATTAATGATATACTCACTGTTTCATCAATATCTAAGCTGTTCACGCTATTCGCAGCTATAGCTGCTAGAGATATATGAATGACAACTACATTATATGCTGTGAGAGTTCTAATGCCATTCAAAAAGGGCATGTCATCGGGATAAACGGCGAAAAGTGAATTCCAGTTACGCTGCACATCGAAACATTCTGCTATCTTGCCTACTGAAATTAGAAAAATCCGTCATAATTATGCATCTCACGCACAACGAAGAGTTCTGCAAAGGCATGGAAGTAGAATACTAGTAGAGGTGATGAAAGTCAAGTATTTCGTTTAACCATACAGTCTTATGTGTATATAGAGGCCAAGTAGACTTATTAGATAAGGTGTCGCGGTGTTCAAAAACATTTTTAACAACTTGCTCCCAAGTTGTTAAGTACCGCGGGCGCCCTCGCCAGACTTATCCCCAACGTGGGGGAACCTGGTGGGACGGCTCGGCGGCTATGTTCCGGCATTCTCTGGAGTATGGCACTGTACGGTGCACCCGTGTGGAATCACGCCCTCCATCACCACAACAGGACTCTGCTGAGAGGAACTCGGCGGACTGTGGCGGTGAGGTCCATTCCGGGGTGTCATACGGTATCATAGATGACGGTGAAACTCTTGGCAGGAGATCCGCCTTGGGAATTCCAGGTGGACGTGCTTGCCAAAGTTCGACGCTTCCGACAGGATGCCAGAGCTTGGGGCCTGGTTTACTGCCGGGCAGAGATTGAGGCGATAAGAACGCGGGAGAGAGATTTAGAATCTTTCGAGGCTAGCACTGATACAGTGGAGGGGGTTCATCCCTACCTACTGCGATGGGTCGCGCGGAAACGCGGGAGGCTGACCTTTTTAGGATGACGCAGATACTTACCGTGCATGGTTGCTTCGATAAGTATCTGCATCAGATTGTGGGGCATCTGCCTTCCCCTCAGTACCTCGAGTGCGGCGCGCTAGACACTGCGTTTAACACGCTGGTCGAATGCGCTCTATGGCAACCTCAGAGGTTCGAGCTTGAGGCCATCGTAGGGCCAATCGATTCCTTAAGGGGACTGGTTGAGGTCATGGCTTCACAGCGACGATCAATGTTCAGTGGTTTCAGCACCAGCTCTCCACCAACTACTGCCAGCATTTAACACTACAAGCAAGTGTACAAACTGTACAGGAATAATGATCGAATTACGGGCCTACAGTGATTTAATTATACAAATTAAAATGGATGCTTACCTGCAGAAGAACTCTTTTCCTTATTGATAGTTCGATATATAGTTGATGTAACTACCATAATTATCAAAGTCGCAATAACTCCACTGAAATAAAAACAAAACTGTTAAGTACGTAAGAAAACTACGTTTTAACGGTTTTAAGCGCGGTAATTTTATTTGATTTTAGTTTTTCCGACGTTTCGGCCACTTTTCAGTGGCCGTGATCACGGAAGACAAAGATGTCAAGTGGCAACGAGTATTGTTAAAGTTTTATTTAGCCTACCGCCAACTTGTTCATTTTAATTATTTAGTTGTAATTTTGTTTATGGTTATTATTTACTCTATGAGCTCTATGAGCCTAATCTAATTTACCACCGCTTCGCAACATGTTATGGCTTGAAGAGAAGAAACGGTGCAAGAAACTCTTCAGCAAACATGCCTAGCTCTAATAATTTTATATAATATTAAAATGGGTGGAAGGAAAAATAAAATTAATTATCGGTCAAGTTGGTTTGTGTTCCGTTGTACGCAGAAAGAGCTCACAGTGTCTTGAGGTCTGGTAGCTGGTTTTTGCTGGGTTTGGGTCTTAATAGTTTTGATGATTGGATCTCAAACAGGTGGTACTTGCCAACCATCTTCTCTATTGAAATTTGGGTGTTTTATGATTTCAATAGCCTCACGCATCATTCTAGGTATGAAACGATTCTTTATTATGTATACAAGTCGCGAAAACTTAAGAAAATATTATGCTAAGTACGTGTCAGTCTACGCATCAAGAAGAGTTCCGTAAAGGTAGATCAACGTCCACTTTTTTATGTGACTACAGAAACTAGAATCATTTACTTAATTTTATCGCGCAGACTCTTCCACTTCTTGGAATAAAGAGTATCATCATATGTCCATTCTCAGTATTGAGACCACGCATTATATGATAAATTCTAAATTTCAGCAAAATTCCTTCCTTGAAAGAGTCATAGACGGTTACTTCCTCATTTATGAATAGTATTGTGAGTATGGATTTATAGGGACAATACTTTTTCTAATTGGGTGTTGTAGTAACTTCTAAATTAATCAAGTTTTTACTTACAAGAATGCTATGAATCCGAATGTGTATTTTCCAGTACTATTGTCAGTACAGTACTCTAAATTATAGTCTCTACTCTCAGGATGCGAGAAATGAGTCCCTTGAAGCCATAGTCTGCTTAATTTCTCCACTGTTTTCTGCTGACATTTTTTAGAGACACAAAGGCTCAAGAACATTTTATTGAAGTGTCTACCGGACTTCGATGCCGTCTATATAGAAAGAATAATAAAAAATTTGGTGATACGATTGCGGATGTTCCATAGGTTCCCGATTACTTGCATGTACAATGAAACGTTGTCATAAGGATCACGATATAGGGAACAACATCAGAGGAAGGTGAAGGGAACCGTCGGAGCTCTAACTAATCGGTCATAAAAGAATTAGCTCGTTTAATTATATAACCTAACTCACCAATATTCTAGGAGGGCATGATATTGTAACGGCTAGCGGTTAACGATCTGACCGGGATCTTCAATAAGAGACTGGGTCCAGTAAGAGACTTTTACAATCATGTGTTCAGCTCGCGGCCCTAGACAATTCGTTTCTCTATTGTTTTGCAAGGCGTTTTTCTATTTGAATTTAAAATAATTATATTTCTTAATTATATATTGAGACTAAAGAGGTTAGTCGTTACAGTATTTTTTAAGGGGTCGACCCTAAACGCTGTAATCAAAATAATAATTCCAGCATTATAATAGAAAGACGGCGTATCTACAACTTTTAATAAACATATGATTTACTTTACCATTTCCGATATTTCTTTCTGAATTCAACAAATACTTACTTGTAGATACGATGAAACGTTGTCATAAGGATTGTAATCTTTTAGCATTTTTCTTGGATTCCCAGCAGTCTGGACTTCGACAACGCAATATTGGGTCGCCAGATTCGGGTGGGATTTCAACCATGGTGGATTGAGACATTGGTCGTAATTGCCCATTTGGAATCGGGACCCATAGAAGACGCCTGTTGGATAGTGCATGGAGTCCCAAACTGAAATATAAAGGTGATATTATACTGAATACTACCAATTTTGGTATTGTAAGGCGGGTGCAGCGTAAAGTGGCCGACCAACACTGTCGTCCATTTTTAATTATAAATAGGTTCACGTTTAACCACGATCACACGTGATATTAGACGATGATGCGGTTGAAAATGGAGTACGCTTACTTAGAAAGTACTTATTTACATACCATACATACATAACTTCACGCCAGTTCCCTTGCGGGGTAGGCACGAACAACAGAGCGCCATTCAAGGCTTATTCTTACACACCTCACTTGCTTCTTTGACACTCATAACTCTTTTCTTTTGTGACTTATTTACACGAAATTTAAAGACACCTGAATTTTACTTTTCGGGAAATGCGGACTCTGATAGCGCATTCCAAAGTTCTGCTGTATGCAGAAGAAGGGTGGAGGCAAAATGTGTCTTTTGCACTGATGGTGTTTCTGCTGTGAAACGATGGCGTAGATCAGAGCGCCTTGTCGTCCGATGATGGATTATGTAGGCGAAATCAGGTCGAATAGTTCAACTTCACACTCTCCGAAATAAATCTTGTATAATACCGATAGACTAGCAACCCGGCGTCGATGCTTTAGGCTTTGAAGCCTTGTATAGTTGGTCTCTGCCAATCAACCTGTTGGTTCTTCTCTTAATTTACTGCAACGATTCAGATTGATATTTAGCTGAGCCGTCTCAAATGTGAGAACAGTACACCGGGCAGAATCTTACTTTGGCTTTAACTTTAGTGAAGATTAAGCAGTTATTCTGCAGTGAAGTATCGTTTCACCTGCGAAAGTATACTCAGCTTTTTTGCAGCCAGCTGGACTACACTTCAACGGGTGAAAGTCGCGTGATTCGCAAATTGCCGAGTAGTCAGCGGCTGGGTAATACTCTGTAATAACTTTAAAAAAGGACCATTTATTATTTGAGATTGAGTTGATAATACTTCTAAAAAACATTCAGCCAATATTGGTTTGAATTGAACTGTTTAAAGAAATCTTGGAGATTTTTGTTTTAGTAAATTAAAATGTATAACTCCAATAGAAATTAAAGCAAGGTTCTTAAATACTAGGCATATACATTAAATAAATGGAGGTCTTATCGCTTAAAGCGATCTCTATTCGGCAATTTATAACCGACTTCAAATAAAAAAAGGAGGATATCCAAAAATGAGACGTTTTTTCTCGTATAAATTCGTATAATTCGTTATGCTGGTAAATTTTTTAAACGTATGACTTGACTTGACTTTTGTTGATTTTGGCTCCAACGCCTTTGGCATTGATTTCGCCAATGTCGCCGTAGGTGCGAAAAATATACGGAAAATGACAGGTGAACTAATGTAGCAAATTAAGCTCTATAAAATAAATTTTGACCGCTACATTGTATAGTAAGGATTTCTGTATACCTGTAAACAGAACAAAACACATATAGGTTAGACTAATTACACTACATAAATTATAAATAGATAATAATATAATAAATAAATTATAGATAAATGTTATTAACGGATATAAATTTACATAAAGTATATACATGGTTTTTGTCAGCCAGGGTGAGAAGGAAGTTCAAATTGATAGGGCGAGCAAGCTTTTTATGTAAAACGTCATACAAGGGAGTAATAATTTTGGGACAATAAAAAAAATGTGGTGTAGAGTTCCTTCAGCTAAACCGCATTCACAGAGGGAGTGATCACGAATTCTAATTTTGGCTAAGAAAACAGGAGAGCAACAGTGACCAAGCCTAAGACGGATAATTGCTGAGATGTCTTTTTTAGATAGGTTTTGGTGATTAAAAAACCAAGGTTTTGGACGTAGGACCGGTTGAAGATTTCCATAATACTTCCCGACAATCTGCCGAGAACGTTGCCATCTATCATCCCAGGATATGTACAGTTGGGGTTTGGCAAGAGCACGTAAGTCTCGGGGAAAGCATTTGTTATATTTTAAACGTATAGACATAAGTAATGCAGTGTCTTGAAGTTCGTAAAGTGACGTTTTATCTGTCACTGGTCATGTGACGTTTACGTATATTGTGTCGTTTTTGTTGCCGATGGCAACTATCCAAAAAGCCATATATCCGTGCAGGAACGGAGAAAGAATACAATTTCCTGCAGCCGGGCGGCCTGTCGTAAGAGGCGACTAAACAACCCACAGCCAGGTGCTAGGGCATTTTCCCGACTGGATGTCTACCACCCCTGGTCTAGAGCATGCCGCCATAATAACTTTGAGTTGTCTTCCGGCATTAGTGATCAGGTTCCAGACTCACTTAAGAGAGCAGCAGCGCATTTGTAGCAGCTTTGGTGTTGCAAATGTCCATAGGCGATGGTAACCGCTTTCCATCCAGTAGGCCGTCTGTCTGTCTGCTGAGCTCCTGCAATAAAAAGAAAGCCAGAACCGGAATTGCGCATTGTGTCTGAAAACCTAGCAAACTGAAAATCAACTAACTAACGAACTTCGTTGGCTCAGCGACCCAAACCGAGTCTTGGCCTCCGAAACGAGAGCACGCCACTGTCCTCTGTCTTGCGCAGTGTCTTGCCAGTTGTGGGCTTGTACTGCGGTCAGGTCAGCTTCCACTGTATCCTTCCAGTGATACTTGGAACGACCAACCGGTCGTCGACCGACTGGTCGCCCCAAGTATGCTTTCGTCACTCCCCGATCCTCCGCCATCTGCTCTACATGACCGAACCAGCGGAGACGGTGAGATTTTATCTCCCCAATTATGTTGGGCTCGAGATAATAAATGTTGAAAATTTTAAAATACAAACCATTAGGAACAAATTTCAATAAGAAATAAGGAATAGATTTAATGGTTGATGAGAAATTAGACGAGGGATGGGATAACATGAAAACCATAATGAAAGAGACTGCAATAAAAGTGTTAGGTAGAGTGAAGAAAAATAAACGAAGAAAATGGTGGAATCAAGAGTGTGAGGACACTATTGAGAAAAGAAGACAGTTTAGGGTCTTAGCCGTACAGGACAGTCAATGGAATGAAGAATACGAAAAAAGTAGACACGACGTTAACTGAAAATCAAATAATTTTTTCCATAACATGTTGGAGTCGGCGCGAAGTAATAAATTAATGCCAAAACATTTTTTTATTATAATTTTTCAATGCTTTGTTTATTAAACATTTCACATCATATGCGCATTGTATCTATACAGGATCTATCATGTACGTGTCGGACTCGTACACGGACACTTGTTCTAGTTTAGCGTATAACTTGTAAGTATAGTATGCTTCGTTAGACTTACTCCAAGCAGCCCAAAGTGTTCTATTCGTAACAGAGTTCAGCATATCCCTAGTCGCTTCTACGCATGCCTTCTCATCTTCTTCCCAAACATCGCTCTCTATGTTATGTAGATAAGCTTGTACTGCTGAATCTCTTCTAGAACCTTCATGGCTTGTTCCACCTGTTGCCTTGCAACCTGAAATAGTATTTAATTAGTTATGTTCTTCGTAATTACGTCGCTGCTTGGTACGTTGGGACTTTAAATTAAAGAATGATTTTCATGGTCTTTGACGCTGTAGAAAGTGAGATTCTATTAAAATATATCTTATACTAATATATAAAGCTGAACAGTTTGTTTGTTTAAACGCGCTAATCTCAGGAATTAATGGTCTGATTTGAAAAATTCTTTCAGTGTTGGATAGCCCATTTATTGAGAAAGGCAATAGGCTATATATCATCATATATCGCTAAAACCAATAGGTGCGGAGCAGAAAAATCTGGGGGGTTTTGAAAACAAATTCCACGCGGACGGCGTCGCGGGCACAGCTAGTACAATATAAAACAAAGTCGGGTTATTTACACTATTTATAACTCAAGAACGGCTGGATCGATTTATATAATTTTTGATTTGTGTCCACATACTCGTATGTAGTATTATCCAGGCCTTTTTGTCACTTCTTTTTTGGGGGCACTCCAATTCTCGAAAGTTGTAAGCCTATAATTTTTTGTATGTCGATCCACTCCAAAAAATTACAGTTTGTTCACCGCTTCTAAAGCCTTTTCATAGTACGTACTGGGTTCAGTTATTGTTCGTTCAAATATTTGAACCACATTTTCAATTTTCTGATTAGCATTCATTAGGCTTATATCACGATTTTGTAAATCTAAAGTAAGCACACTTGGCTCTTGAAGAGCATGTGAGGCGACACGGTAACTGTTCAGGAAAGATAGATTAGATTTTGTATTTGATTAATTGTGGGCAAAATTTTTTTTTTTTTTTATGGCAATTTTTTGATATCTTCGAGAATTCCTTTAAGGGCACTGCGTGCCCCCACAAAACAAACCCTGGCATCATCTATGGTGTCCACCACGAATAGCTAAATAATTATGAATTAGCCTCTGTATCCAGCGAGGCAATGCTGCCAGCCTTCTAGGTACAATGCCCAGCGACAGTGGTCTGGTGGGGCTGGACGGGCTTTGATACAGGTTTTTTATATTTATTTTTAAGCTAGGTTTATTTATAGGATTATGCCCTCCTTTTTTATTTAGTTCTAGTTTTTAATTTTAGGTTTATTTTTCATACTGTAGTTTTGTTTTAGTATTTAATGTAACAACCAAAATTATTTTAAAAATTAAACTAAACTATAAAATAGAAACCTAAAATTAAATACTAAAACTAAATAAAAAAAAGGAGAGCAGAATTATAGATAAAATATTGGTCCCAAACCTCTGTCACTTACCGGGAACGTTCCCAAAAGGCTGGCCGCGTTACCACGCTGAATAGCAATGCTTATTACCCTTTGAGCAAAATAGACGCCAGCCTTTTGGTCGCGTGAGAGGTCTACTAAGCGCTCGGCAACATCTCGATAAAGTTTTAGAGTGTTAGGACCCCACGGACCCAGAGTTTCCACCCCAAACGCCGCAAATGTGTAACTGTTGCCGATAGCGGCGTACTTGCGGCGCTTGAGGGCCTCCTGTTCGGCTGCAGCAGAACCGGCGGTAGCGGACGTACTTGAAAGATGGGACGCCGCCAGAGTGTCAACGCAAGTAGCATCCCACACTAAGGGGCGGCCCATCTTCCAAGGTACTAACGTCATCCCATCCCGTATTTAATTGTATTTTTCTATTGTATTAAATGCAATATGTATTAAACATTATGAATAACCTTATATCGAAAAAAGTTGCTCTAAAAAATAATAAGAAAAAACATATATAATTTTTAAATAAATTAAATATTAAATAGCCTTGGAACTTCTTCTCCTGCAATTGACAGCTCACGTCACGCGAGTTTATTTTAATTGGCCCCACGCAAACCCTCTAAAAGTCCAAGCCATTTTCATGGCCTGTAGTTTTCAACGACTTACAGTAATAATAATGTATAATAAATTTGACGGCCTCTGTGGTTGAGCGGGCTAAGCCATTGCCGGCCTACCTCACTGCAACGCAGAGGCTGCGGGTTCGATTCCTGGTATAGTAAATTACTATGGTCTGGGTGTCTGGGATCGGCCCCAGAGTAGCCCGTTGTATATTACCCATAACACAAGCGTAACTTGCTTAATTTGGGGATATACAATATGTGTGTTTGTCTGCCGATTATTATTATTATATACTGTATTTATTTATTTATTTATTCAAACATATAACTTACTATTAATTATTAACAGGAGGCACACAAAAATAATTAACATTTTCGTTAACATTTAAAAATGCTAAATTGATGACAACCACACTACAACATAAAGACGAATAACAAGTGAATTTCAATATTCGTATTTATATATATATAAACATATAAAATTTTAGACTCCCGCGGTCAATTTGGTAAACGCAAAACCCATACAACGTCGTTGTTTCTCCGCCTGTATACATGTCACATTTATTCTTCCCAACAACTATTGGAATTATTAGATTATTTTAAGTCGAAAACGTGTTACACGAAGTACGTATAGTAGTCAGCAATTTATAAATAAACATCTACGACTTAATGCTTAATTAATTAAAACATCGCCTACATTTAACAACGCACTCAGAAAGCACTACTTTTCCTTAAATAATTATGCCTAAATCTTATACAATAGACTATTTAATATATATGTACATATTTCATTTATAAAGTAATTTAAGTTTGTTTATTGAATTTATGATTTTTTTTATTGCAGGAGATCAGCAGACAGGCAAACGGCCCACTTGATGGAAAGCGGTTACCATCGCCTATGGACATTTGCAACACCAAAGATGCTACAAATGCGCTGCTGCTCTCTTAAGGGAGACTGGAACCTGGTCACTAATGCCGTAACACAACTCAAAGTTGTTATGGCGGCATACTTTAGACCAGGAAATGTCCTACCACCTGGCTGTGCGTTGTTAATTCGCCTCTTACGACAGGCCGCCCGGCCGCAGGAAATTGTATTCTTTCTCCGTTCCTGCACGGATAAAATGTTTGTAGTTTAAGTATGTTTGTTTATGATATACCTAATAATCTGCACCACCTACATGGCCAGATTTGGTTACACTATTCCTTAAGTTAGGTTGCCTGGAAGAGATTGCTTTAAGCGGTAAGGCCGCCTATTGTTTCTACCATGACAATATTGTAATTGTGTATTTCTGAAATTGTAAATTTGGTGAGCAATAAAGTGTTATCTATCTAGCTACAACACATTAATGTATTCCGATATTTTCAGGCAATCAAATTAGTGTCATTACAGCGCTCGTTGGGTTTGGTGTTTCTTACATTTTACAATTTCCTTCTATACTTAAACTATAATACACCATACAATTTTTTGGTCCTTCAACAGTACAGGACTTTAGGTTGCTGAACGTTCTCGAAGGACCAAAAAACTATAATAAGTTTTTTGGTCCTTCGAGAACGATACTTCGACAGTACAGGACTTCGTGTTTCGTCGCGTGAACTAGCGCAGTTTTTTATCCTTCAAGCTATAAGCCTAGCGCGCGGTTTGGCTTCTGACAGGGTCATCACGCGTGAACTAACATATTTTGAACATTTTTTTATTCATACGTGTAGTGAAGTGGTGAAAATATAAAATCGGATAAGTGCGTAAGAGTTCACGAAATATCAACGGTTCCATAGTCAACGCCTAAGAAATAATTGAAAAAAAAATTAAACAATTATTATTATAATAAAAAAATATCAATAAAAATCACGTTTCAAAATCCTTAGCTAAACTTTTTTAATGCATGAGTTCAGCAGACAGGCGGACGGCTCACCTGATGGAAAGCGGCGACCGTCGTCTACGGACATTTGTAATACCAAGGGTGCTACCAATGTGCTGCCTCTTTTAAAAGGGAGACAGGAACCTACTGACTAATGCTGGAACACGACTTAAGTTTGTTATGGGGTTATACTCTAGACCAGAGGTGGTAGCCATCCAGATGTGCAAATACCCTACCACCTGGCTGTGGGCCGCAAGGAATTGTATTCTTTCTCGTCTCGATATAACGTATAGTCTGAGAGCTTGTTGGCGCTTCTTCTCTAATAAACAGCGATATCCCGTTGCGAAGCGAAGTACATAGAATAGAAAGTTGACCTGATTTTTCAATTTCTGATTTGCCAGGTGGTAGGGCATTTGTCCGACTGGATGGCTACCACCCCTGATCTAGAGCATGCCGCCATAACAACTTTGAGTTGTGTTCCGGCATTAGTGACCAGGTTCCAGACTCACTTAAGAGAGCAGCAGCGCATTTGTAGCACCTTTGGTGTTGCAAATGTCCATAGGCGATGGTAACCGCTTTCCATCCAGTGGGCCGTCTGCCTGTCTGCTGAACTCCTGCAATAAAAAAAAAACTTACTTTGAATATATACTTTCACGTAAAACTTGCATTTTAAACAAAAATGTCTACGGAACTTTCAAACCATCCAAAATCGTGCTCATATGTTTATAAAAACCTAATACAATATTAATATGATTAATGAAAATAATAATGAAATAAGTTTCACAAAAACCGGCTTAACTTTAAATAAATAATAGTAATAATACGAGGAAAGTAAATAAAAAATGATTAGTTAAAAACCGACTTCAAAAACTGAAAAGTATAAAATAACTTATAAAAGATTTTTGACTAAGAATTTATTTAGTTCATTGAGAGACGGAATAGTATACAATTTTATACATCTTGAAGTCGGTGCCGAGCAAACTATAACCTGTACCTACATGCCAGTATCATCAAAAACTTTTGTTAAATTAGACAAAACATCGCGCTCATTTTTTTGTTCTAGTTCCTGAAAAAAATAGATTTTTCTTCCAAAATGTTAGATAATTGATCCAGAATTGGACAGGAAAACTATTGTAGCTCTACTAAGACATCGCTCCGGACACATTCCTTCAAACGAGTTCAAATATATGACGAAGGTTTCTAATTCACCATATTGCTCTGAATGGGAGTGCGTCCGAGGCGAGGCGCTGCGGCGTCAGCTTCCGCTCGATTATAATGTGGGCAACTGGAGCAGTATCCTGTCTTCTCCATTTTCTGACGAGGCCAGAGTGCCCGTTCAGTTATTATACCTGTGTACTTAGTTTAAGGAAGTAGAAATAATTGTAAGATTGGACGGGGTGACATTATCATAAAGTGACAAAACCCCATTTATGAAATAAAGATATAAAAAAAAAAAAATTGGTCCACCAACAGCAAGGTCCTTGTGCGTTATTTTATCACCCTGAATGAAATAAAGTAGGCCTATACATAGTATTCCTCTAGCTAGGGTACTTAGAGTATCTAAGAAAACAATTGCGCAGGTATAGAAGCTCGCATAGGGCGCATAAAAGGCTGTTTACAGCACTGTGAATACGGGGTATATCAACTAAGATATTATTCTATTTGAATATGAATATTATATTTTATCCGTGCAGGAACGGAGAAAGAATACAATTTCCTGCGTTGGGGCGGCCTGTCGTAAGAGGCGACTAAACAACCCAGAGCCAGGTGGTAGGGCATTTGCCCGACTGGATGGCTACCACCCCTGGTCTAAAGCATGTCGCCATAACAACCTTGAGTTGTGTTCCGGCATTAGTGACCAGGTTCCAGTGACCCTTAAGAGAGCAGTAGCGCATTTGTACCACCTTTGGTGTTGTAAATGTCTATAGGCGATGGTAACCGCTTTCTATAAAGTGGACCGGTCTGCCTGTCTGCTGCATTCTTGCAATATTTAAAAAAAATTAAAACTAATAACTAAAGACCCAATAGAATCGAATTTAATTACATTTTCACTTTTCTATTACTTTGTGTAACGCCGATGTGTAACGATTTGACATGGGGATTTGATTTAATTTGATCGCGATCTTAATTTATTTTACTTTGGCAACACTGTACGGTACTACCAATCGCACAAATGAAAGCACGGCCATGATAGTTTATTGTAGTTTAGTCTGACGAGCGTTGCTCAATTTTTATCACGGAAATTATTCTCTTATTTAACGCGGATTTGAAAGGTAA
Organism: Dendrolimus kikuchii; assembly: GCA_019925095.2. Lineage (NCBI taxonomy): Eukaryota > Metazoa > Arthropoda > Insecta > Lepidoptera > Lasiocampidae > Dendrolimus > Dendrolimus kikuchii. The sequence goes on from CM034409.1 coordinate 1,213,358, forward strand.
AGCTATGTAAATAACATGAAAACCTAATTAAATATTGTACATACATACATACATAACTTCACGCCAGTTCCCTTGCGGGGTAGGCACGAACAACAGAGTGCCATTTAGGCTTATTCTTACACACCTCACTTGCCTCTTTGACATTCATAACTCTTGTCATGCAAGCTCGTCTGTTCTTAAGGCTCCTGACATCACCTTCTGCTACTACACGATCAATTTGATCATGGAAGGTGTGTCGTGGCCTTCCACGACTTCTGCATCCATCCACTTTTGCATTGTATATCTGTTTAGTCATTCTTTCATCATGCCCGAACCACCGGAGTATTCCTTTCCTTACCTTCACCTTAAATATTGTAGTTTTGTTAATTAGCAAAAGAACTTTTTAGAGGTTATGTTGATGCCATGACATATAATTATTCCTTTGTATTACACTTTTTATATTATTTATTTTTATTGCAGGAGTTCAGCAGACAGGTAGACGGCCCACTGGATGGAAAGCGGTTACCATCGCCTATGGACATTTGCAACACCTAAGTTGCTACAAATGTGCTGTTGCTCTCTTAAGGGAGATTGGAACCTGGTCACTAATGCCGGAATACAACTCAAGGTTATGAGGGCGACATATTTTAGACCAGGGGTGGTAGCCATCTAGTCGGGTAAATGCCCTACCACTTGGCTGTGGATTGTTAAGTCGCCTCTTACGACAGGCCGCCCCAACGCAAGAAATTGTATTCTTTCTCCGTTCCTGCACGGATAAAGAGAGCAGCAGCGCCTTTATAGCACCTTTGGTGTGGCAAATATCCATAGGCGACGGTAAACGCTTTCCATCAAGTGGGCCGTCTGCCTAATAAAAAAAACAAATCTTTAACGACCCGACACACTCTTCGGCCGTGCTCACCAGAAAGAAAGAAAGAAAAGAAGGAAAGAAAAAATATTTATTCAGAACTACATACACACAAAAACGTACTTATAAATAAGACAAGAAGACAAGAAGTTCTGAATCGGTCCTAACTCAGCATGATGCTGGTTGGCTCAACCAGCGCTGGTCTTCCGTTAGGGCAGTTCAAGTGACCTACGGGTAGACAAAACGAATCAAACACAAAAAAAAAAAGATGGAACGAACCGCTTTATCCTGACTGATTATGTTTTCATCAGATGACTGTAGCGTCAACTATGGGTCTGGTTGTCCGATGGTAAAATGGGGATGAGGCAAACAGGTAGTGAAGTTCTAAGGAACTCATCTGGATGTTCCCGATAAAAGACAGACAGCTTAGCAACCTTGCATCTGTGCACAAGACTCTGAAGTCCAGCATTAAAAAGACGGCTAATGCCGACAAGCCTCCTGGCTCCTTTCTTATCGACTCCAACGCCTTAAACTGGTATTTGGTTAAGCTGTTCCAAAGATGAGAAAATAACTTATGTCTTTGTCTGTATCTAACTTCCTTATCAGTCGGTGTGGACGTCAATAGTCGTTGAAATGGGAGGGTATAATCAAATAATTTCTTGGTGTTGAAACTCTGGGGCCATGGGGTCCAGAAGCTCATCGCCTTTATCCAGTCCTGTCAAAACGGTTGATAGATGTCTCACGTAACCAAAAGGCTGGCCTGTATTTTGGGCAACGCATAAGCGTTGCCATACAACGTGGTAATGAGGGCAGCGTTTTGAGAACGTTCCCAACTGATGGTGATTTGGGACCTATTTACTATTTCTAGTTTTTAACTTTTGTAAATTAAACTGTATATATATAGATATTATTAGTATAGGTAAATAATGTAAGATAAATTCAAATACATAAAAAATAATATTTTTATGGTTATGAAGCCTCGGGAACCCTAGTAATGTTAAAATAATAATCTGCACAAAAACAGGGGGATAACTTGGATCAGGGATTCTGAAAATGCAATTTTTAGAAATTTCCTCTGTCTGTCTGGATGTTCTAGCTAATCTCTGAAACTGGTGGACCGATTTTGAAGAGATTTTCACTGGAAGGTAGCTGATGTTATAGGGAGTGACTTTGGCTACTTTTTTAGAGTTCCGCGAAAAATAAATAAAACCGTTTGTTTCGGCAAATCTTTGAAACGGGTGGACCGATTTTGACGGGACTTTCACTGGCAGATAGCTAATGTTATAGGGAGTAACGTAGGCTACTTTTTTTTAGGGTTCCGCGAAAAAAAATTGCACGCGGACGAAGTAGCGGGCACAGCTAGTTGTTAATAAAATTACACAGAAAAGTCACCTTTGGATTTCCGGCCAAAAATTCTCGACAATATTTTTTCAAGTTTTTTGTCCTGTTTTATCTTTCATATAGAAATGTTTTTACACACTTCTTACGTGTTATATTTGTAGAAAGGCCTAGAGGTCATTTTAAACATCAATTTGCGTAAGTTGTCTTGTTACAAAAACAACCGAGGTTGGCATGAATTTTGCTTAAAAATACTTTTGTGCTGTCCACGAATTTTTGAAGTGAAACCTATATAAACAGGTCTTAGGATTTTTCTGTCACGAAAAAGCGTTACGGCCGCGTTGGAGGGGCGGCATAAGTTTAGAGTAGACTATAGACGCGATTTTTGGTTTCGGATCGAATTCAGTTTTTTTTGTTTGATAAAATAAAACTAGTTTAAATAAAAAATGATGCGTTCGTAATACCGAAGTAAGAAACAAAGTTGGTCTGAAAGAAAGTGTCGGGGTGAAGGTAAGGAAAGGAATGCTCCGGTGGTTCGGGCATGTGGAAAGAATGCATGATGAAAGAATGACTAAACAGATATGCAATGCAAAAGTGGATGGATGCAGAAGTCGTGGAAGGCCACGACACACCTTCCATGATCAAATTGATCGCGTACTAGCGGAGGGTGATGTCAGGAGCTTTAAGAACAGACGAGCGTGCATGACAAGAGTTATGAATGTCAAAGAAGCAAGTGAGGTGTGTAAGAATGGGCCTAAATGGCGCTCTGTTGTTCGTACCTACCCCGCAAGGGAACTGGCGTGAAGTTATGTATGTATGTATGTATGTTAAATAAAAAATGCATTAATTAAAATGTACCTACCCTAACCAAATCATAATTTGTAGTAAACCTGCGAAAAATCAAAATGTGTGCTGGGACACATAGTAGAAGTGAAACTTGAACGGATAAGTGGCAAAACGAATCGCAACAAAATTTTAACTTGAAGTTTTACGGGCAGGTTTTCAAATTGGACAAGTACATTAACAATCTGCAAGGATAATGGTCGATGATGTTATGCTGGAGCAAGTGAATGAGTTTGTATATCTTGGATGTGCTTTTAGCAGGGATGGAAGGTACACCGCTGATATAGAAAGAAGAGTGAATTTGGGGAATAGTTTAAATGGAGCGTTGGGTAAACTTCTAGGCGCTAAGAACCTCAGCCAGAAGGCCCAGCTCGCCGTACACAACGCGGTGCTGGTACCTACGCTCACGTATGGAAGCGAGAGTTGGGTATGGAAGAAAGAGCATGAAAGTAGAGTAAACGCGGTCGAGATGCGAGCACTGCGCAAAATCTGCGGAGTGACGCTCGCGGACCGCGTTCGTAATACCGAAGTAAGAAAGAGAGTTGGTCTGAAAGAGAGTGTCGGGGTGAAGGTAAGGAAAGGAATGCTCCGGTGGTTCGGGCATGTGGAAAGAATGCATGATGAAAGAATGACTAAACAGATATACAATGCAAAAGTGGATGGATGCAGAAGTCGTGGAAGGCCACGACACACCTTCCATGATCAAATTGATCGTGTACTGGCAGAAGGTGATGTCAGGAGCCTTAAGAACAGACGAGCTTGCATGACAAGAGTTATGAATGTCAAAGAGGCAAGTGAGGTGTGTAAGAATAAGCCTAAATTGCACTCTGTTGTTCGTGCCTACCCCGCGAGGGAACTGGCGTGAAGTTATGTATGTATGTATGTACATTAACAATCTGCCCGTGACGTAAAACTTCCAGTTAAAATTTTTGTTGTAAGGTGTTTTTATAAACATGATATTAATCCTTATCCAAATAAATACGTTATTCATTACAAGTATTTAATTTAAAACAAAATTGCCATTTACATCATTCGATTTCAATGAATATCTTAGGAGATATCGCAGTTTTAAAATAACATCGCCCAGAAATAATGATCAAGTACTGCACGCGCATTTATGATGTGCAAGGCGGGCGCGGCAGTCATTACGATTTAACAATTTTTTCAGCTTCAACGTAAACAAAGTCGCGGGTTAAAGTTAGCGTTAGCCCAAAGTAACTATTCCACGCGGGCAAAAGCTAGTCTATACTAATATTATAAAGCTGAAGAGTTTGTTTGTTTGTTTAAACGCGCTAATCTCAGGAACCGCGGGTCGCGACGTCGTCCGCGTGGAATTTGCTTTCGAAACCCTCCGATTTTGAAACATTCTTCATTGGTGCTCCGCTCCTATTGGGCTTGGCGTGATGATATATAGCCTTCCTCGATAAATGGGCTATCCAACACTGAAATAATTTTTCAAATCAGACCAGTAGTTCTGGAGATTAGCGCGTTCAATCAAACAATATTAGTATATTTGGCTACAACACTAATACTTACATTTTAAATATCGCGATATCTTTTGAATGAAATGTCCGAATTGAATAATTCAAAAAGTTCTAGAAAGGTATTAAATTGGTCTTGAATATAGAATAATTTATTTTGATAAGGAATAATACCAAGGTACAAAATAAAGAGTTGTTGAAGGGACGGCATTATAATTATTTAAAAAAATAAAGGAACACACTTATTGTGAGATAACTACAATAGTTAGACATATGGTTACGCGATATTTTTTTTGACAATTATATGTTCTGCAAAGTGGTAGTACATTGTTTTGTTCTATAATCAATAGTTTTCGCAGCGCACGTCGTGTAAGGATTTTTTCGGGTAATTTTTTTACAACTTGGGTTACATTATTGGATTTTTAGTAAGGATCCCAAATTTTTTTGAAAATATAATATAGCCTTACATTTCTTTGTCCCGAAAGATCCCGTCTCCGTTTTATATAACGTTGCATTTCAATACATTTTTTAAAATATAGTTTTTACTCTGTATATAACAGTTCAATTTGTTTTCCAAAAAATTACATTTATTATATTAGTATATATTAGTACTAGCTGTGCCCGCGACGCCGTTCGCGTGGAATTTGTTTTCAAAGCCCCCCCGACATTGAAACTCAGCTGCTGCTCAGCTCTTATTGGTCTTAGCGTGATGATATATAGCCTATAGCCTTCCTCGATAAATGTACTATTCAACACTGAAAGAATTTTTCAAATCGGACCAGCGGTTCCTGAGATTAGCGCGTTTAAACAAACAAACAAACTCTTCAGCTTTATAATATTAGTATAGATGAACTCTTTTGTACTGCAGGCTATCAAACTCTGGAATGCGTTGCCTCTTATTGTCAGAGAGGTCAAAACATTACCTACATTTCGGAACGCACTTAGAAAGTACTATCTGTTTACTTATTTATCTATTGTAATATATGCTAATATAAAATGCTTGTCACATATAATGTTTATAAATATATTTATTTAGATATTTTTTTTGTATATACGTATATATATTACTATTATGTTTATATATGTATTAAATTTATAAATTAGTGTTAGTATGTATATTTAAATTGTACAGTCCTATCTTTTTCCGCTTCACCTACATCGCCAGATTAGTTCAAATTCAAAAGTTTTTATTCAAAATAAGTTCCACTGGAGAACACTTTTTGAAGGTCATACATGTAAGTTAAAATTTATTTTTTACTTCCTATTCTATGTACACCGCTTCGCAACGTGTTGACGCTGTAAAGGAGAAGCGGCAAGAAACTCCTCAGCGACACGTCTAGCTCAATATTGTTTTTCTTTATATTTCATATTCTATTTATATCTCAAATCCTTTTTTTTTATAAGTTTTGTTCAGAAGTATGTTACAGAATTACTTTTTGAACAATTAATGGAGTTGTAGCAAACAATGCATACTCAATAAGACCAAGACAATAAAAGGAAAGAAAAATAATGCTATAGTTATAATAATGACATGACGTGCTAAAATGTTATGCTGCAATATGTCTCCATAAATTCCTTACAAGCTTGGCAAGATAAAAGCGTTATACAAAATGTAGTATAAGAGGTTGGAGCGAGCTGCTATGTAAAAGTTTTTTTTATTTTTTTATTGCAGGAGCTCAGCAGACAGACAGACGGCCCACTTGATGGAAAGCGGTTACCATCGCCTATAGACATTTGCAACACCAAAGGTGCTACAAATGCGCTGCTGCTCTCTTAAAGGAGACTGGAACCTGGTCACTAATGCCGGAACACAACTCAAGATTGATATGGCGGCATACTCTAGACCAGAGTGGTAGTCATCCAGTCGGGCAAATGCCCTACCACCTGGCTGTGGGTTGTTTTGTCGCCTCTTACGACAGGCCGCCCCAATGCAGGAAAATTGTATTCTTTCTCCGTTCCTGCACGGATAAAAAGTTAAGAATTTATTTTAAGCTAGGTTGCCTGGAAGAGATCGCTTCTAGCGATAAGGCCGCCTGTGGTTTGCCAACAAGTATTGTAATTATGCATTTTGTTTTTGTATTAAAATAAACATTTTGGTGAGCAATAAAGTCTTTCTATCTATCATATTTATCTATCCGCGCAGGAACGGAGAAAGAATACAATTTCCTGTGTTGGGGCGGCCTGTCGTAAGAGGCGACTTAACAACCCACAGCCAGGTGGGAGGGCATTTGCCCGACTGGATGGCTACCACCCCTGGTCTAAAGTATGTCGCCATAACAACCTTGAGTTGTGTTCCGCCATTAGTGACCAGGTTCCAGTCTCCCTTAAGAGAGCAGCAGCGCATTTGTAGCACCTTCGGTGTTGCAAATGTCTGCCTTTCTGCTGATCTCCTGCAATAAAAAAAAATAAACATTTGAAAGAGGCTGAGAAGTGCCGCTGCATCGAGAGCTGTACTACACACTTCCTTGTTCTGGATTTATTGCTTAGGAACATATCTCATAGTATGAGTTTTTTCCCTATATTGAAAATTGCAACCCTACATGTACATGTAATTACAAGCCAGCTACAATGTAATGATTAAATTACCCACCTACGACAAAGAGCAGTGGTCGGCAACTTTTCAGCAGGCAAGGGCCACAAGATGACAAAATTTAGTAAAGGCGGGCCGCTCTTGTATATCTATACTAATATTATAAAGCTGAACAGTTTGTTTGTTTGTTTAAACGCGCTAATCTCAGGAACCGCTGGTCCGATTTGAAAAATTCTTTCAGTGTTGAATAGTAGTACATTTATCGAGGAAGGCTATAGGCTATATTATATTTTTAAAAGATGAGGGACCCTTACTAAAAGTCCAATAATGTAACCCAAGGTGTAAAAAAATGACCCGAAAAAATCCTTACACGGCGTGTCACAAAACAATGTACTACCACTTTGCAGAACATATAATTGTCTACAAAAAATATTGCGTAACCATATTATTATGTCTAACTATTGTAGTTATCTCACAATAAGTGTTTTCTTTTATTTTTTTAAATAATTAAAATGCTGTCGCTTCAAAAACTCTTTATTTTGTACCTTGGTATTAATCCTTATCAAAATAAATTACTCCATATTCAAGACGAATTCAATACCTTTCTAGAACTTTTTGAATTATTCAATTCGGACTTTTCATTCAAAAGATATCGCGATATTTAAAATGTAAGTGTTGTAGCCAAATATACTAATATTGTTTGATTGAACGCGCTAATCTCAGGAACTACTGGTCTGATTTGAAAAATTCTTTCAGTGTTGGATAGCCCATTTATCAAGGAAGGCTATAGGCTATATATCATCACGCTAAGACCAATAGGAGCGGAGCACCAATAAAGAATGTTTCAAAATCGGAGGGTTTTGAAAGCAAATTCCACGCGGACGAAATCGCGGGCACAGCTAGTATATATATATGTATCTTATCTTTAATGTTAGTAGTTGCAATTCGTAAAATGGCTCTTAAATCCTTATCTGTGAGACGGCAAGCATATTTCTTTTTTCGGAAATTAAGGAGTGATAAAGTTTGTTCTCTTGAATTGTAATAAACTGCTGAGCAAACCTCTTCAATTCGCTTATTAGCGTGGTACACTGTAATGCACGCTATTCCGCCTACTTAATAATTATTTATTTTGGTAGGATCCCTTACTTACTTACTCCGTTGGTTCAGCGACCTAAAGTGGGTCTTGGCCTCCGAAACGAGAGCATGCCACTTTTCTCGGTCCTGTGCGGTTTCTTGTCAATTACTGGCTCCTAGCCCCGACAGGTCCGCCTCTACTCTGTCCTTCCAGCGATATTTAGGACGGGCGACCTACCGGCCGTCCCAAATGTGCTTTCCTCACGCTGCGATCCTCTCCTATCCGTTCTACGTGACCAACCCAGCGGAGGCGATGAGCTTTTATTTCTTCTATTATGTTAGGATCCCACAAGTTTTATTTATAAAACAGTCACGGGCCGCATGGAGGCATCTCGCGGGCCGCACGAAGCCCGCGGGTCGCGTGTTGCCGACCGCTGACATAGAGCAAGCAGTACGCCTGTTACTATAACACAAATAAATAAATCGCAACGAGCGTACAGACGAGGCGAAATTATATAAGTTACAATGCGTAACTACTGCAATTAGGCCCCTCTTACCGGAACCAGGAATCGGCATTGTACATTCGCTTACAAAAGTTATTATAAGACGTTTTGACATAATAGCTGTTGCTACATAACTAATAATTCCTCCCGATGTAGCTGCGCACGCGCTGTAAAGGCCGGCTCCTATATCTTCATAATCATCATCCGAGCGTTAAATGCCGGTTGCGTTCGGAGCGTTCCGACGCCCATGGTCTGCTTTCCTACGTTTTCTACTCCACTTCGCGTTTTGAGACCATGAGTACCTACGTATGTCATCCTTCACAAGGTCAAGCCAGCATTTCTTGGCATTCCCCTTCGACCGGGTCCTGGTGGAGGCGGCATGGCTAGACATTTGTTCCCTACATAATTAGCCAGTCTCCGTCAAACGTGCCCGTACCGGCGTAAGCGACACTCTTGCAGTTTGTCAGCTATGTCACGGACATGAGGACTGCCGCGGATGCGGGAGTTACTGACACGGTCTTTCCGCGTCACTCTACACAGCCATCGCAGCATATTCATCACTGAAACGCAGTTCTTGCTTGTCTCGCTCAAGTACAGGCCACGCTTCTCTGCCATACAAAAGGACAGGTCTAATGATGGATTTATAGACCTGTCCTTTTAATTTAACCGGCATTTTGGGGTCACAAATGACACCTGTCACCTCACGTCACTTGGCCCAAGCTGCTGTGATACGGGCCTTGACGTCATGGTCAATATCCCCAGATGCACTAAGTACAGATCCCAAGTACTTAAACTGATCCGTGCGCTCGACCGTATCTTCGCCTATGCGCATGGATGTGGAATCTGTAGTGTTGCAGGCCAAGTACTCAGTCTTCGCCACATTTAGTTTTAGACCGCTGTCCTCTAGCGACTTCTTCCAGCATTTACGCGTTGCACCAGGCGCCCCCTGTCCGAATCTGCCAGCGCGATATCGTCAGCATACATGAGCAACCGTGGACTTTGCTCATGCGCATGTCTGATGTTGTTTGACACTTCGTCTGATATAACGCTGAACAGAAACGGACTAAGGACAAATCCCTGGTGGACTCCTACGGTTATAGGGAAGAATACGGTGTCGCTAACAGCGGTCCGACCTATGAACGAAAGAAAGAAAGAAAGAAAATAATTTTATTCAGGAAAAAATTACATTGGTGTAGTGTAGGTATAATTGTTAACAAATTTAAAACTAACAACATAATCTTGTCCTGAAAGGGGCATCAGACTCAGCATGATGCTGCTCTTTTAAAACCGGCGCTGATCTTCCGCTGAGCCCTTAAGGTACTGTCCCGGCAGTCCATTACATCATTGCAGAGCATGAAGGGAATCTTAAATAATACATACATAGATACATAATTTCACGCCAGTTCCCTTGCGGGGTAGGCACGAGCAACAGAGCGCCATTCAGGCTTATTCTTACACACCTCACTTGCTTCTTTGACATATAATATATATACATACGTAGTATATACAAGAAATGGGGAAAATAATAATAATATTTGCACACCGTGTGCAGTTTGATCCGACTTGAAAGATAGGATAGCTTACATTTGGACCCGGTAGGTGGCGCTGCAATCGGGTTCTAAATTTTATTTCTTCAGGGCAGAACAACGTCTGCCCGGACAGCTAGTAATATATATAAATTACGTGCCACGTTGTTTGTCATCGATGGACTCCTAAACTACTTGACCGATTTTAATCAAATTTGCACACCGTGTGCAGTTTGATCCGACTTGAAAGATAGGATAGCTTACATTTGAATCCGGTAGGTGGCGCTGCAATCGGGTTCTAAATTTTATTTCTTCAGGGCAGACCAACGTCTGCCGGGACAGCTAGTGTTCTATATACGAGTATTGCAAAAATAAAATAAAATAATCGAATTAACAATTAAATTAAATACCACTTGTATCAAGTTTCAGGTCGTGTTGTGAAAGCTGGTGCTCTTTTAAAAATATCTTGAATTGATTTCTGAACCCATTAATATTTTGTAGATTTCTAATGGGTGGTGGAATATGGAATCGGAATCCCGGTACATGTCCCGAATAATGTCAGTATAGGTTTCAGGCACCTCTTTGGACCTCAGTGTCCACCAGATCCAAATCTTCTGCAGCCTTCTGCAGATCCAAATCAGGTAATAATGTCAATATTCAACCGGTGGTATGGCCGGCCTGTCGTAAGAGGCGACTTAACAACCCATAGCCAGGTGGTAGGGTATTTGCTCGACTGGATGGCTACCACCCCTGCTCTAGAGCATGCCGCCATAACAACTTTGAGTTGTGTTCCGGCATTAGTGACCAGGTTCCAGTCTGCCTTAAGAGAGCAGCAGCGCATTTGTAGCACCTTTGGTGTTGCAAATGTCCATAGGCGATGGTAACCGCTTTCCATCAAGTGGGCCGTCTGTCTGTCTGCTGAACTCCTGCAATAAAAAATAAAAAAAAAGGTATAAGGTATAGGAACCGGCCATATAGTTAGACCCTAACCCGAAAACCTTAGCATCTATATGGATAATATTATAAAATTCTAAACATGCTGTGTCTGTACATAGACGTTATTTAAAAAAAAACAACTGTAATAGACTATATACCGATGGAGAACACGATGCAATTTTTTTTAGATTTCTTCTCAGTTTGTTCGTGATTCACGTAAAAACTACTTGGCCGATTTCGATGCGATTTTCACTGATCGACAGCTAATCCTTAGATTTTTTCTGGGCATGATTTAAAAATGGCCAGATTAAAAAACAAACGAATTCCAATGTGATTTTTTTACTGATCGCTAGCAAATTTATTGTAATAAAACATGTGATATTTTAAATCCCGTGAATCCCGCGGGAATTTTCCCTGGAGCGCTTTGAAGTTGTTCGGATATGCGATACTTTGTTCCGGGAATTCCAAGTCAATAAATTCCTTAATTCTTTATTTGACATTTAAGACTTCAAAGCCAGTTTTAAAATCACGTAAATCACGAATACTTAGTAAAGTATTACTTTTAAATCATCAATAAAATAAATAGAACAAATGTCATGTTGTTACTTCATTCAATTTACTTTATTTACTATGGTTACTAAAGTAAGCCTACATTTTACACTAAAATCTTTTACACGTGTAATACACTGCTGATTTTATATGAAATTATTTCCGACCATCGAGAATAAATCGCGCAATGTAACAGTATCAACTGAAAAAAACTACTGAATAGAGTGTATAACTGTGATATAACAGCCCAAATTAGAAAGGTCTGTGTGTTGCTTAAAGTAGGACAAGATGTGAGATCTAGATGAATTGGTCATTGGACTGGTCAAAATACAAAGAAAATATGACTGCAAAGTTATCATTATTCAGCAATGGGTTCTGTATAATTAAGAATACATTATAACAACTTTTAGGCTGAAACCAATGTATTTTTAACCGACTTTAAAAAGGAGTGCCTCAATTCGTCTGTAATATGTTCTTTTTAACCGACTTAAAAAAAAGGAGGAGGTTCTCAATTCGTCGGGATCTTTTTTTTTTTACGTATGTTCACCGATTACTCCGAGATTTATGATCTGATTTACGTGATTCTTTTTTTGTTCGGCGCGGAATAGCTGACATTTGGTCTTCTAAAAATTTGATATAGTTTGGCCCAGTAGTTTTCATTTTATGATCATTTTTATGAAAATTTTTCCATTCCGTTCCATATGTACACCGATTACGCTGAGATTTATGATCCGATTTACGTGATTCTTGTTTAGTTTGATGCGAAATAGTTGCCATTTAGTCCCCTAAAAATTTAACATAGTTTGGCCCAGTAGTTTTCATTTTATTTTATTTTTATCTGTGCAGGAACGGAGAAAGAATACAATTTCCTGCGGCCGGGCGGCCTGTCGTAAGAGGCGACTTAACAACCCACAGCCAGGTGGAAGAGCATTTGCCCGACTGGATGGCTACCACCCCTGGTCTAAAGTATGTCGCCATAACAACCTTGAGTTGTATTCCGGCATTAGTGACCAGGTTCCAGTTTCCCTTAAGAGAGCAGCAGCGCATTTGTATCAACTTTGTTGTTGCAAATGTCCATAGGCGATGGTAACCGCTTTCCATCAAGTGGGCCGTCTGCCTGTCTGCTGATCTCCTGCAATAAAAAAAAAAAAAAAAATTTTACGAACATTTTTTTGTTCCCGTTTCTTGAAACCTATATTTTTTAAGGAGGTAGACCTACGAAAGGTGCCGCGCACCTTTCGTAGGTCTACTCATACATAGCTAGATACTAAAAAGTGACAAATAAAATAAAAAAACTTCGTTTATTGAAGTGAAACTTCTATATAAAGGATTTTTCTGTCACGAAAAAGCGTTACGGCCGCGTGGAAGAGCGGCATAAATTTAGACTAGACGTGGTGAGAGGCGGCATAATTTTAGAGTATACTATGAATGCGTTTTTCGGTTCCGGATCTAATCCAGTTTTTTTATTTGCTAAAATAAAATATGTTTAAATAAAAAATGCATTAATTAAAAACCTAACCTAACCAAATTTGCAGTAAACCTGCGAAAAATCGAAATGTGTGCTGGGACACATAGTAGAAGTGAAACTTCAACGGACAAGTGGCAAAACGAATCGCAACAAAATTTTAACTTGAAGTTTTACGGGCAGTGTTAATGTACTTGTCAAATTTAAAAACCGCTTTCCCACTTGTCCGTTGAAGTTTCACTTCCACTATGTGTTTTGTATGTTCGTTACTCAATTTCTCCTTCAATTGTGAACCGATTTTTAAAAAAATTCTTTTAATCGAAAGGGCATACTCTCGAATTGGTCCCATTGTCACGATCCCAGGGACATCTAGAGAGACCCTCGAAATTGTCTAACCGACTTCTTTGTTACATGATATCTTCGTCAATTGTAAAGCGATTTTCATTTTTTTTTCTTTATTCGTAAGTCTATGTTCTCGAGGTGTTGCCATAGTTACCAAGTCAGGATCTGGTGAGTGGGTCGCAGGGAAATCGAGAGTAACCCTTGTACACGAGCGTCTACACCGTAAAGTGAGATAACAACCTTGTATACGCTACTAAAGCTATTCAAGTATTTGCGCTACCAAAATTTTTTTTTGAACAAAAACAAAACCGGCTTGAAACTAAAAACCAAAAAATAAATACTTAACTGACTTCTTTCTTGTAGGCGATGCGAAGTAAGACATAAAAATTACTATAATTTGCAAATTATTGTTGTCTTTGACACCGACTTCAAGATGTTGTAGAAACAAGTCGGTTAAATATTTATTTTTGTTAAAAAATTATTATATAGGACATAATTGTACGTGTGTATGTCAATGAACTCAAAAACCGCTGGACCGATTTTGATCAAATGTTTCATTTTTTTTATTGCATGAGTTCAGCAGACAGGCAGACGGCCCACTTGATGGAAAGAGGCTACCATCGCCTATGGACATTTGCAACATCAAAGGCTATGAATGCGCTGCTGCTCTGTTAAGGGAGACTGGAACCTGGTCACTAATGCCGGAACACAACTCAAGGTTGTTATGACGCCATACTTTAGACTATGGGTGGTTCTTACAACCTGGCTGTAGGTTATTTTGTCGCCTTTTACGACAGGCCGCCCCAGGGGCGGATTTACAAATATGTCGCCTGTAGGCTATCATATTAATTAGATCATTTTTTTGTCAATGAAATTGTAACTTTATGATTTGTGTACATATCGTGAGACGTGTATAGTCTTGAATTAGACCTCCTTGTTACCGTAGTTTGAAGATTGTGTAAGACATAATATATAAAAATATTGGCCCCAAATTTGCCGCCCTTCCAAAATCTGCCGCTCCAGGCTTTAGCCTACTCAGCCTATTGGTAAATCCACCACTGGGCCGCCTCAACGCAGGAAATTGAATTCTTTCTCCGTTCCTGCACGGATAGAACGGTTCATGTGTTCGAGTGGGTCCAAGAATGGGTTTGACTCACAATGGGACCTAGTACGTGGCACTGTAATCAGGTACCAAAATTTTTGATGAATTTTTGTATGTTTTTGACTGGATTCGTGAATGTTTTTGACCTACAATTGCATCTGGTAAGTGGCGCTGCAATCGGGCTTTAAGTCTTTTAAATAAAAAAAAATCAAATATTACTTATCTCCTACCCTCAATATTTGAGCTCGAACTATTATAATATTTTCTTAAGTTTTCGCGACTGGCATACATAATAAAACCACGTTTTAACGGTTTTAAGCGTGGTAATGTATTTGATATTTATTATTCCGAGGTTCTCGAATTATCACTTATCATATTTATAGATTTAAATTCTATACAGAGCTAGTTTATAATATAATAATATCAGCCCATAAATGTTCCATTGCTGGGCTCGAGCCTCCACTTATTGGGGGGAAAGGACAGTATACCCTGCACGCTTATCCAAGGCGGCTTGGCAGGTTTGACATATCGGTTATCTCGATGTGCAGGTTGCATCGCGATGTTTTCCTTCACCGTTGTTAGCACGTGGTAATTGTAACAATATGCACATTAGGTCAGAAAACTGACTAAGTGGTGCATGCGTTCTGGCCAGGATCGAACCCGCGCCCTTTGAGTAAGGGACGCGTGCGCTAGCCATTACGCTACCACGACTTGTTGGACCAATACTTATGATATTTATATATACACTAGCTGTGCCCGCGACGCCGTCCGCGTGAAATTGGTTTTAAAACCCCCCCGATTTTGAAACATTCTTCATTGATTTCCGCTCCTATTGGTCTTAGGTCTATTGGCCTTTCTCGATAAATGGGCTATCTAACACTGAAAGAATTTTTCAAATCAGACCAGTAGTTCCTGAGATTAGCGCGTTCAAACAAACAAACTCTTCAGCTTTATATATTAGTATAAGATGATATATAGCCTATAGCCTTCCTCGATAAATGGGCTATCTACGACTGAAGGAATTTTTGAAATCAGACCAGTAGTTCCTGAGATTAGCGCGTTCAAACAAACAAACTCTTCAGCTTTATATATTAGTATAAGATACATATGATCATGCCTGTTTCCCATGGAGTGAGACAGAGACAATGTATCTTAGTTCTTTCTTTGTCTTTTTTTTATTGCAGGAGATTAGCAGATAGGCAGACGGCCCAATTGATGGAAAGCGTTTATCATCGCCTATGGACATTTGCAACACCAAAGTTGCTACAAATGCACTGCTGCTCTCTTAAGGGAGACTGGAACCTGGTCACTAATGTCGGAACACAATTCAAAGTTGTTATGGCGGCATGCTCTAGACCAGGGGTGGTAGCCATCCAGTCGGGCAAATGCCCTACGACCTGGCTGTGGGTTGTTAAGTCGCCTCTTACGACAGGCCGCCCCAACGCAGGAAATTGTATTCTTTCTCGGTTCCTGCACGGATCCTGTCTTCAGTTCCCATTGCGAAGTACTTTAGCACGTTCAATTCGAATGAATGAATGTTCTTTATTGCATACATATACAATAGGAGGTCTTATCGAAGCGAAGCACAAAACAGCTGCTTTCAGAGGCTGTTTCAAGTATGCTGCCACTCATTGCTGGAACGATATTCCTCCACCCATCAGAGACCTGAAATTGATAAATTCGTTTAAGATCCATTATAAAAGACATTAACTTAGATTACAAAAAGAAGATCCTATATATTCATTGATAAGCCTTTGAATAACTAAAGTATTTGAGAAATATATAAAGTTAGTAACTTACCTTGATATGAGTACAAGTCCTTGCATATAAAATTGAATACAGATCAATGTAGCGTGAGTTGATATATGTTTTTATGCGTAATATACATACAATCAGGTTACAACATACGACAAGTATAAGTTATATATATATATATATATATATATATATATATATATATATATATATATATATATATATTGTTTTATTATTTAAATCATAATGTTAACAATATATTTACACTGTTTCTTCTATGTACATATATATTATAATTTACAAATTAAATAGTTTCAAGTTAAACTCATTGAAATATTCGGGTCGTTTTAGTATTACGTCAAAAGGGAGGTTTGCACTGAAAATCAGCGTTGTGTCGGATATTAAGCCGGCACAGCAATAAGCTGAGTGCAAACCTTGTTTGCGGAAAATGCGGCGTACAAATTCTCAAAATATGTTTTTATTTTTAGGATACATGTTAGCAATGTAAGTATGTCGCTATTTCTTCAAATCTTTCTTTTTTTTCTTTCTTATCGCGGCCGGCGATATCTTCCAGACCAATTACAGTTCAATTCGAAGTGTTAACTTTTATTTGAAAACTCAGATCAGTGACTGTGATAATGGGAATTTATTAATTGGGGCTTTCTTTACAGACTCACGGATCCCTAATAACGCATAGTCCTATCACTTTGCTATAAAAATGTCGTACATTCTAATGATTACACCATAAGTAACTGTGCAACGTTGAAGGACGCATCAATATGTCCTCAGTCATTTTATATGTGAGTTTTTTTTTAAATATTTTATTATAAAACATAGTTCAAATATTTCACTGTAAAAGACGTGTATCTATCTATTCTATAATAAATCTGTAAATAGTTCGAGTTTGTACTGTAGGGGGCGTCCCGTATAGGGTGGAGAAGCGAGATGGAATGCTCCTCCGTCTCAGTGGAAGATCTTCCAGCGAGGCTAATGTTGTTCCTCGCAGGCCTAGGCCCCTTCTGTTATAGTTGAAATTTTGTATATATTCTTTGTATGTTTCGGGAAACGTTTGTGACATCAATTATTGCACAGCGCCATCTATTGGCTTGTAAGTGTTCCACTACAGTACGATGCGTTTAAAAATGTGAAAAAAATCAGGGGGGCAATTCGGACTGAGAGATTCAGAAAATTCAATTTTTTTGGATTTTTGTCTCTCTTTCAGAGCATCACGTGAAATCTACTGAACGTATTTAAATGAAACTCCAGAGCTAGCTTATAACCCGATTTAACACCTTGATACATTTTATCCCTATAATTTTTTCACATTTCACATTTGTTCACATTTCTCACAAAACACGTAATTACTACTCAAAAACTATCAATATCCTACAACTATTGTTCATTTTAAAGTAATTTGACACATTTTTAGAAAATAAAACTGCACAGCACAACATCTCCTTTCAGTTCCCGCCAAAAACTCAATATAAATGATGTTGTTTCCATAAAAAAACAGATAAAAAAAGCGCTGCAATCGCGTTTTTCAATTCGCTAACAAATGCGTTGTAGGAAACAAGTCATTCATTGTATTACTTCAAATCAGGTTGGCTTCGACTCATGTCTATATTTTGCTGGACAGTTGTTTAGACTATATGGACTTTCTTTGTTACTGTAGTGAATTGAACATAAAACTGTAAAGTTTTAGGTCTAGTATATATAATAATCCTAATTAAATTTTTATGTGAGTAAGATAGTGCTACTACCGAGGATTTTTCAAACGGCGTAGCCGCAGGGAAATCTCTCTTTTAAATAATTTTCGACGGCCTCTGTGGTTGAGCGGGCTAAGCCTTTGCCGGCCTACCTCACTGCAACGCAGAGGCTCCGGGTTCGATTCCTGGTATAGTAAATTTCGGAAACGTATTTTCTCCGTTATTTACTATGGTCTGGGTGTCAGGGATCGGCCCCAGAGTAGTCCGTTGTATATTACCCATAACACAAGCGTAACTTGCTTAATTTGGGGATATACAATATGTGTGTTTGTCTGCCGATTATTTTATTATAATTCACTGTAAAAAATATTTTCAATGTTTCAATACAACATACATATATACATACATAGCTTCACGCCAGTTCCCTTGCGGGGTAGGCACGAACAACAGAGCGCCATTCAAGCTTATTCTTACACACCTCACTTGCTTCTTTGACATTCATAGCTCTTGTCATGCACGCTCGTCTGTTATTAAGGCTCCTGACATCACCCTCCGCTAGTACACGATCAATTTGATCATGGAAGGTGTGTCGTGGCCTTCCACGACTTCTGCATCCATCTACTTTTGCATTGTATATCTGTTTAGTCTTTCTTTCATCAATACACAATATATTTAAATGTGCTATGGACTTAAGCCGATATTAGACGATTTATTTGTCTTTCAATTTGGTTGAATCAACCAAAATGATCCGTATAAACTTAAACTTGAATCATTCAATGACGTTGAGTACCGTCCTGTCTTTTCAATCAAATTGATTCAATGTGGTTGATACGTCTACTCTCAGCATTATACACTAAAGAATAAGTTTATGTTCAAATTGTTGTTAAAAAAATTCAAGGTCTTAAATAAGGCAATTTAAAAAATTGTGAAAGTATTGACCTCTCTTTTCTTCCACCTGCTCTCTTTTATTTGGGGTCGGTACAAGATCTCTTGTCCTTCCATACTCCTCTATTCTGACATACGTCCTCTATCACACCACAAATCATCATATCATCCTTCACACAATCCATCTCTTTTTGGTCTACCTTTACATTTGTACCCATCAATATTATCTCATCACTAGCTTCTGCCCGCGACTTCGTTCGCGTGGAATAGTTTTAAATACTTTTTTTTAAGAAAACCCCCGATTTTGAAACATTCTTCATTGGTGCTCCGCTCCTATTGGTCTTAGCGTGATGACATATAGCCTATAGCCTTCCTCGATAAATGGGCTATCCAACACTGAAAGAATCTTTCAAATCAGACCAGTAGTTCCTGAGATTAGCGCGTTCAAACAAACAAACTCTTCAGCTTTATATATTAGTATAAGATTACATGCCCATACCCTCTTCTTCCTCTCAATTTTTAAGCCACGGGTGTAACTTTCAAAGATCCCACATCTCACTCATTTCTCACCTTATCCGTTCTTGTAACACCACACATCCATCTCAACATTCTCATCTCAGCTGAATGTGAAAGTAATTATATGGCAGTGTAAATCTATCACGAGTTGGTCTGAAAGAGAGTGTCGGGGTGAAGGTAAGGAAAGGAATGCTCCGGTGGTTCGGGCATGTGGAAAGAATGCATGATGAAAGAATGACTAAACAGATATACAATGCAAAAGTGGATGGATGCAGAAGTCGTAGAAGGCCACGACACACCTTCCATGATCAAATTGATCGTGTACTTGCAGAAGGTGATGTCAGGAGCCTTAAGAACAGACGAGCGTGCATGACAAGAGCTATGAATGTCAAAGAAGCAAGTGAGGTGTGTAAGAATGGGCCTAAATGGCGCTCTGTTGTTCGTGCCTACCCCGCAAGGGAACTGGCGTGAAGTTATGTATGTATGTATGTAAATCTATCTTTTCCCTTAACTTCCTTTCTCCGTTTTACCTTCATGGAACTGTCTTCTGACTGTTCTTCTTTCTTGCAGTTGACGAGCTCGCTCCTTCTAACCATCACCTTAGCGCAGGAAGCACAATGGACGCCATACATGAACCTCCAGGGCGCGAACTTACAGCAAGATCAACAGGTATTTTTTTTTAATAATTGCATCTGGTAAACTAGCAGATGGCCCACCTGATAGTAAGTGATTAAAGTCCAGTTACCAGACTTTCCGTAATAACAGCCCGTGAACGTCCGACTGCTGGGCATGGGCCTCCCACTTTTGGGGAACCATAGTATAAACGCCACGCTTTTTTATTTTTTTTATTGCAGGAGTTCAGCAGACAGATAGACGGCCCACTTGACGGAAAGCGGTTACCATCGCCTATGGACATTTGCAACAGCAAAGGTGCTACAAATGCGCTGCTGCTCTCTTAAGGGAGACTGGAACCTGGTCACTAATGCCGGAACAAAACTGAAGTATGTTATGGCGACATACTTTAGACCAGGGGTGGTAGCCTTCCAGTCCGGCAAATGCCCTACCACCTGACTGTGGGTTGTTTTGTCGCCTCTTACGACAGGCCGTCCGGCTGCAGGAAATTGTATTCTTTCTCCGTTCCTGCACCGATAAAAGGCCGCTTGTTCAAGGCGGCCTGGCAGGTTTGACAGAGCGGTTATCTCGATGTGCAGTTTTCATCACGATGTTTTTCTTCACCGTCATTAGCACGTGGTAATTGTAACAATATGAACATTAGGTCAGAGAGCTGCCTATTTGAGTGGTGCATGGGTTCCGGTCACGATTCGAAGCTGCGCCATTTGAGTCTGGGACGCGTGTACTAGCCATTACGTTACCACGACTTTAGGATGAGATAAAAAATCACGACTTAGTTCCTCATCACCGTTCTATTAACAGACAATCAGACTCACTGGTTTCTACCACCGTTACTTGGTGGACATGCCATTGGTTAGAACTAAACATCTTGTATATGTATATAACTTATGTGTATATTTGTATATATAGTATAGTTATATATTTATTATTAAAAAGTAAGTAATCGTACAATAATTATGTATACCACCGTCGCCACTCCTAATCAGCAATATTCTTGCCACGGGTTGTCTGGAAGAGATTGCTTTTTAGCGATAAGACCGCCCTTTGTACACAAAGTTTTTTATCCGTGCAGGAACGGCGAAAGAATACAATTTCCTGCGGCCGGGCGGCCTGTCGTAAGAGGCGACTAAACAACCCACAGCCAGGTGGTAGGGCATTTAGACTGGATGGCTACCACCCCTGGTCTAGAGCATGCCGCCATAACAACTTTGAGTTGTGTTCCGGCATTAGTGACCAGGTTCTAGACTCACTTAAGAGAGCAGCAGCGCATTTGTAGCATCTTTGGTGTTGCAAATGTCCATAGGCGATGGTAACCGCTTTCCATCCAGTGGGCCGTCTGCCTGTCTGCTGAACTCCTGCAATAAAAAAATCTTGTACACCGCTGTTGAGTGGAACGATTTTCCGGAATCTGTGTTCCCCGATTTATATATCGATAGCTCGGGGCTCAAAGGGCGTAAGTACCAAAACTCGATTTTTCAGTAGAACCGAAAAACAAAATATAAAATATTATTTCGGACATAACTGTTTTGATTCCTGGCCAAAATAAACCATTCTAAAACCAAAAGTCTTAAAATTTTATGATGCAAAACACTGTTAAATTATAATTCAAACAGATTTAAAAGTAACTTTCACTAAATTTAAAATTAAATTAAAAAGCATCTTGCTAAAAAAGGGATACTACACTATTGAAGAATACTTAAATGACAAAAATTCATTTACATAGCACCTCGCTCCAACCTCTTATACTAAATTTTGTATAACGTTTTTATTTTTTTTAATCTTGCCATGCTTGTAAGGAATTTGTGGAGACATATTGCAGCATAACATTTTAGCACGTCATGTCATTATTATAACTATAATATTATTTTTCTTTCCTTTTATTGTCTTGGTCTTATTGAGTATGCATTGTTCGCTACAACTCCATTAATTCTTCAAAAAGTGATTCTGTAACATACTTCTGTACAAAACTTATTAAAAAAAGAATTTGAGATATAAATAGAATATGAAATATAAAGAGGCACAATTTTTAGCTAGACGTGTTGCTGGGGAGTTTCTTGCCGCTTCTTCTTCTTTACAGCATCAACACGTTGCGAAGCGGTGTACATAGAATAGGAAGTAAAAAATTAAATTTTAACTTACATGTATGACCTTCAAAAATTGTTCTCCAGTGGAACTTATTTTGAATAAAAACTTTTGAATTTGAATTTTGAATAACAAAAACAGCTTTCCCATACACCCCGGAAAATTGCATGTTTGGGGGGTTTACACCCTAAAAATCTGTGGATGTGTGATCAGAGATGGTTGTAACTGCCAATTTGCCTACTAATTCTATAAGTTTGTACTGTTGCTTTGTTTTCTTCAGTTGATTAAATATTAAGTAAAGAAAGAAAATAAGAAATTCTTTTCTTTCTTTAGTTGCCTATTTGATTTCAATTTTATTTATTAACTTAGTATACCAATTTATCAACTCAGACAACTAATTGTATTATCTATGGTGTCGTTATCTACCCCCGCGTTTATGATCATTAACATTGGTTGCTGTTACGACACAAAATCTAAAAATATATAATATTTGTCTTAAGTTTTCGCGACTTGTATACATAATAAAACTACGTTTTAACGGCTTTAAGTGCGGTAATTTTATTTGATTTTGGTTTTTTTTTTGGTTTTTCCGACGTTTCGGCCACTTTTTAGTGGCCGTGATCATGAAAGACAATGATGTCAAGTGTCAATCAAGGCAAAATAAAACTTTAACAATACTCATTGACACTTGACATTTTTGTCTTCCGTGATCACGGCCACTGAAAAGTGGCCGAAATGTCGGAAAAAAACAAAATCAAATAAAATTATCGCGCTTAAAATCGTTAAAACGTAGTTTTATTATCTAAAAATATATGTTTTTTTTTAATTTAAGTTTATGGCTTGGCAGCTAGGCCTTTAAGCCAGGTCTTAGTTTACAATATAGTTTCTTCATTTTCTAAAGACAATGTGTAGCACAGCTGAACTGTAGGTAATCAGCTAGTGCCATTTAACGGAGTTCTTGTGACAACTCGAAAGGCCACATTTGGCTACATAGTTCACATTTCTCGCAAAAACACATAATTACTACTAAAAACTATCAATATGCTACAACTATTGTTCATTTTAGAGTAATTTTACATATTTTTAGAAAATGAAACTGCACAGCACAACGTCTCCTTTCAGTTCCCGCCAAAAACTCCAAAAATATATGTTTTATTTTTTACAAATAATGGGGTCGTAAACACCATTGTTTGGCGAATTGGAAGACTTTATATATACAAATCGATAGAGGAGAAAAAATTTAGTAGGGCTGCATTAAAAAGCAAATTTCGCCGAAATGGCGGTTACGTCCTTTAAGCCCCGAGGTATCGATATATCAGTGGTCTTAAAGTCATGTGTAGTATCTAGGTATATCATGGGTAGGTATCTAGTAGATAAGCGTGCTGCGTCCTCCATCGCAAGTTGTATCAAAATATAGTAAACGTTTGAAATATTCGAAATTAAAATTGCGCCATCTATGAATGTTACCCGAATAAATATATAGACAGTATACAAGCAACATCATAGTACAGTAGTATCGCGTAGAATCCACAGATGGCATAAAGAGGCTTAAACTATACAGCGGTCATCACTTTTCATTGCGGTCACACTTATCCGCTAAGCGTCTGAGTAACATGCGATACAGAACTTCGTTCCAAAAATTTAATATAACTTATTCACAAGTTAAATAATTACTTAACTATGTAGATTCAAATCAGCCTTACTTTACGAGAATTAAAATTACATATCTATGACTTGATCAATTTTAGTAAAAGATTAAAGTATATTTGAATGAGAATAAATAAAATCAAATAATTTATTTGCTAATAAACATGCAAATAAAAACATTATAATATTCACAAAATAAGAAGCCCGATTTGACAGTTCTCATCATAATATATTTAGGGATTGAAACCTCCAAATCGTTAACCAATTTAACCGATTATCACGAGTAATCGATTAAAAATTGTACCACTTAGTGATTGATTGATTTATTTTAAGTCAATTACTTTTTGTGTGTTCACAAATATCTCACAAAATCGGTATGGAGCGCGAAAGTTTTGTCTCACATCAGGTTTTGAATGTCACATGCGTTTGTCACGTATAATAATTAATCTATTGACATTTTTATATTTTTTATATTTATTCAATCCTTTTCGTTTTCAATACACAACTATTCAAATTCAAATTTATTTCAAATTCAAATTTATTTCAAATTCAAATTTGTTTCAAATTCAAATTTATTTAACCAAACTTCTCATTACATGACAGCTATAGCAAAGATTGTGTTAAGTTACGTTATCCTGGTTGTCACGTTCTGAGCGAGATATGGCTCCTAAAGAACCCTGCACTAGGCAAAGCCTGTATCGCAGGGATCATATAATTTATATATACATAAAATGAAACTATATAACTACATATACAACTAGCTTCTGCCCGCGACGTCGGCCACGTGGAATTTTTCTCAAAACCTCCCAATTTTGAAACATTCTTCATTGGTGCTCCGCTCCTATTGGTTTTAGCGTGATGATATATAGCCTATAGCCTTCCTCGATAAATGGGCTATCTAACACTAAAATAATTTTTCAAATCAAACCAGTAGGTCCTGAGATTAGCGCGTTTAAACAAACAAACAAACTCTTCAGCTTTATATATTAGTATTAGATTATGTGGTATTGTTTTAGTACAAATACATAAATAATGATCTAAGGTCCTGGAATAAATATGTATAATAGTTTTGTTTTAATTGAATTGAGTTAATGAAATGCATCAACTTTTTGGTAGCATCACTAAAATTAAAAATAAGACGCCTTAGAACGTAACTGATTTTGGGATTTCGCCATAGATTAATACGACATTACAGAATTAGTAAAATTTCAATTTTGTTTCTTTATTTGCAGAAAAATAATAATTGAAATATGTTATATAATATTATATACCTAAATAAATTAATTGTTATTGGTTTTCAGTTTTGTTGATATTATGTAAAGTTACGTTCTATTGGCTTTTTTACGTGTCAAATCGGGCTTCTTATTTTGTGATTATTATAGGTTATAACCGTGCAGGAACGGAGAAAGAATACAATTTCCTGCGGCCGGGCGGCCTGTCCTAAGCGGCGACAAAACAACCCACAGCCAGGTGGTAGAGCATTTGCCCGACTGAACAATCTGAACTTGAATCTGAACAATCTTGAGTTGTGTTCCGATATTAGTGACCCGGTTCCAGTCTCCCTTAAGAGAGCAGCAGCGCATTTGTAGCACCTTTGGTGTTACAAATGTCCATAGGCGATGGTAATCGCTTTCCATCAAGTGGGCCGTTTGCCTGTCTGCTGAACTCGTGCAATTTAAAAAAACAAAGATGACAACATGTTATTTTATATTGCACATGCTTTGGCCTAAAGGCATCCAAATGGTAATTAAAAACATCTTAAAAATCAACATAGTCCAGTACAACCACAATTTTTCTATTTATATATGACTAGCTGACCCGGGTGCCGACTTCGCTGGGCATCATAAAAAAATTAAAGAATATTATTAATCACAATCAAATATAGCCTATGGCCGAACTCGTAGAGGGAGGACGTGTCCACGCATCTCATGCGCTCATGCTATTATTGGTGGAAATTTCCTTTGTTTACGTGTATTATTCATTGGTTTTTTTTTCCCTTGACTTGGCTTGCTTTTTGGTTTTCCGTTTCCAGCGTTGTATTTTTGACTCGGCATTCGTTTTCTGGTTTTGTTCATACTTCGTTCTTGTTTTGACTTGGCTTGTTTGTTTGGATTAGGTGGTTCTGTCCATTTGATAAAACTCGGCGTGTTCTCGGTTGTTGGTTCCCGCTTCAAGCGGCTAGTTTTAGGTTGTGGGTAGGCTTCCGTTGGTCGGTGGTCACATGGGGCCCCGCTAATGGCGGACCCCGACCCCCGACCCCCTAGGGGGGCAAGCGCGGCCCGTAAAAGGTCCCGCGTTCGCTCCCGCGGTCCATACCAGGACGTTACAGACGCCGACGAATCGGCAACAAAGGCCGCTGTGACCCGGCGGAGCAGGAGCACCGTCGGGCGCGGCAGAGGTGCGGCGAGAGCCGTATCAGTAGGCGCCGCGCCGGGGGTTCACCCGCATGTCGAACCTGTGGGGGTCACCTCCGTAGCGGCAACAATTACAGAAGCGACGCCGAAAGCCACCCACGCGGGGGCCAAAGGTGCCGCAAAAGGTAAGGGCGCCGCGTCGAAGGACTGCCTGCAGGCCGATCCTGCTGGGGAAGCCGACGGCGCGGCGTTACAAAAGGACGCCGCAGTCGCGGCATTACAAAAAGGCGCTGCAGTCGCGGCATCTAAAGAAGACGCCGCAGTTGCGGCAAGTAGTAGTGGCGCAGCGTCGCCGACGATCAGCAGAGGGGGCGAGCCGGCGGAATTGTTGGCTCGCAGTATCGCTCTCTGCGAGGAAATTGAGCGCATGCAAAGCGCCCGTCAAAAGGACAGCGGGGCCTCCGAGCCCGCTACAGATCCAGTCGACCCGAGGGAGGGCGATATAGAAAGGATGGGGGCTGAGGAGCTCCGTGTCTTAGCAGGCTCCCACGTAGCCGACATCTTTCATGTCGCCCAGACCTCGGGAAACCTCAAAGGAGGTTATATCAAAAAATTAAAAGAGGCCGCTGGGAAACTGGCCGACATCGTGCAAAGCCTATCGGCGAGGTCCCTGGATTTAGAGAACCGGAGGCTCACGCTTGAGAACCTCCGGTTAAAAAGAGAAGTAGACTCCCTGCGGATGGAGGTCAAGGCACATCGCAGGGAGTACGAGGAGATGCGGGCTGCGGCTAAGGCTGATAGCCTCAACAAAGAGAGGGAGGCGGTGGTGGTCTCCAGTCCCCCACTCGACCTAGAGGAGCTCAAACGAGCCATCATAGTGTCGGTGGGGGAAATGATGAACGCCCGGTTCGCCGGGTTTGAGGATCGCCTCCTCCCTCCCCCAATTATTCGTCCACCGCTCGCCGCGGCGAATAAAATAAAAAAGGCGGCGGCGACGCCGCTCCAAAAAGTTACGGCCCCACAGGCGTCCGATGTCGTTATCGACGACATGGTCCCTATGGACGTGGTTCCACAGCCCGTAGAGGTGATGGGTCCCCCTCCCCCACCTCCCCCCAAAAAGAAGGGCAAAAAAGGGAAAACGGCGTCTGACGCCCCGACGCAGACGTCGACGGCGCCCGGGTTCTCAGGGGACTCCGTTTTAACGGAGTTCCCCACGCTGAGGACCAAGCCCGGGCCCCAAGTCCAGGCCACCCCCTCTCCCGCCGCACCTGCGCCCGCTCCCCAGCAGGGGATCGTGGAAGCATGGACGGTGGTAGTGGGTAGGAAGAAAGGCAAGGGGAAGGGGAAAGGGACGTCATCCCAACCCCCTCCCCTCACGCAAGTCCCCGCCCCGCCCCCAGCGCAGAAAGTCCCGCCCAAACCACAGACGAAAAAGAAGCCGCCGGTGGTATTTACAGAGCCGAAATCGGCAGCAGTCCTCATCAAGCTGCTGCCGGACGCAGAGAAAAAAGGTGTCACCTACCGCGACGTGTTTCAGAAGGCCGCCGCGGTAGTAGATTTAGCTGCCATGGGCCTCCGAGAGGGCCTTAAACTAATGCGGACCGTCCGCGACTCCCGACTTATAGAGTTACCTCCTGGGCCAGAGGGAGCCGAGAAAGCGGACCGGTTGGCGGAGGCCCTCCGGAGGCCGCTTGAGGGGATGGCCGAGGTCATACGGCCTACAAAGAGGGGGGAGATTTATATCTCAGGGCTAGATGACTCGGTCACGCCCGAGTCTCTACGAGCTGCTGTCGCCCGAGCTGGCAATTGCCAGCTAGATAGAATCGTGGCCAATAGAATTGGCTCAGGACCGGGGGGGATGGGCTCAGCGTACGTGCTGTGCCCAATCCCGTTGGCCAAGATGCTCGCCGAGCAGGGCCACCTGTTGGTGGGCTTCACCTCGGCGAAGGTCGAAGCCAAAGAAACACGGCCAATACGGTGTTACCGTTGCTATGGGCTCGGGCACAGCACACAAATGTGCCCGGAATCCTGCCCCGACAGGTCGGGCTTGTGTCTCCGCTGTGGGAAGAGCGGACACGCAATGCCCGATTGCCCAGCTTCAGTCCCCCACTGCGCAGTCTGCGCAGCGGGGGGAAAGACAGCAACGCACCCAACTCTGGCGAGGGTCTGCCTCCCTCCCATTGTTCGGGGCAGGTTCGTCCCCCTGGCGAGGGCGACAGCAGTCTCGGCTAGAGGGGAGGCTATGTCGGTCAATTAATAATGCCCGTACGACATAGCTTCCTCCAGACTAACGTAAACCACTCCGCCGGCGCGCAGGATCTGGCCATGCAGGCCATGGCGGAGTGGGGGATTGACCTGGCCGTAGTAAGCGAGCCTTACTACGTCCCCGACCAGGGCAACTGGGTCGGGGATCTGGACGAGACGGTGGCGATGGTCGCCAGATCGGGCTCTGGCACCCCGCTCTCTATCATAGAGAGGGGACGGGGTTACGCGGTGGCAGGTTGGGGTCAGCATGCCTTCATAGGCGTGTACTTCTCCCCCAACCGTCCCCTGGCGGAGTTTGAGACTTTCTTAGATTCCGTCAGGGCCGCCGCGGGCAGGTTGTCGCCGAGGGCGTATTTCGTTCTCGGCGACTTTAATGCCAAATCCCGTTCCTGGGGTAACGCCGCCACCGACATGCGAGGACAGGCCGTAGAAGCGTGGGCGCTCCAATGCGGTCTGACCATCTTGAACCGGGGAGCGGTCCATACCTGCGTGCGAGCGCGGGGTGGATCGGTCATCGACCTGTCGTTCGCCACCCACGCGGTCGCACGTAGGGTGGACGGATGGAGAGTCGTGGAGGAGGTGGAGACTCTGTCTGATCATCTCTATATCAGATTTGAGCTCTCCCCTCCTCCGAGCGCGATTTCGGGTCCCTCACGCGGACACGGCCAGTTTCCACGCTGGTCCCTCGGTCGGCTCAATCCAGAGCTGGCCGAGGAGATGGCAATCGTCCAGAGCTGGGTCAATCCAGTCAATACAGGAGGTCCGGAGGTTCTGGCAGAGCGCATGCGCAAGACCCTCGTAAGGGTATGCGATGCAGCAATGCCTCGGTCGCGTCGGCCCCCGCAGCGGAAGGCGGTCTACTGGTGGACCGCAGAGATCGGCGGTCTGAGGGAGGCAGCCCTCAGAGCGCGCCGGTCTCTCAGACGCTGCCGGCGCCGACAACCTCCGGACTATGTTGAGGAAAACAGTCTTGTCGGGGAGTATCGGGCTGCCAAAAAGGCTCTTCGGCTGGAGATCATCCAGTCGAAGACCCGGGCTCGGGAAGAGATGTTAAAAAGCCTTGATGGGGACCCCTGGGGGCGTCCGTACCGGGTGGCCCGTAAAAAAATGCGGGCTTGTACAACCCCGGTTACGGCGTCCCTCGAGGAGGGGGTCCTCACTTCCGTTATTGACGGACTCTTTCCGGACCCAGGGGCCTTCACTCCCCCGGTGATGAGCCCTCCACATACCAGTCCTTCGGAGACGGAGCCTCCCCTCGTTTCCGAAGAGGAATTAGACATGGCCCTGGAGCGCCTCCGGGGCCGGAAGACTGCACCGGGACCTGATGGGGTCCCGGGCCGAGCCCTCTTCCTGGCCGCTAAACACCTACGCGGCCAGCTTCGGGAACTTTTCAATGCCTGCATCAGGTCAGGCGTATTCCCGAAGCAGTGGAAGGAGGGCCGGCTATGCCTACTTCCGAAGGAGGGTCGTCCTCCCAACGATCCGTCCGCCTACAGGCCCATCGTCTTGCTCAACGAGGCGGCCAAGGTCTTCGAGAAGATCCTCGCCGGCCGCCTCGTTCGTCACCTTGATTCGAATGGGCCTGGGCTCTCTGAGGCTCAATATGGATTCAGGGCAGGGCGTTCGACGTTAGACGCCCTGAACGCACTACAGAGCCTCACGAGAGAGGCGGAACACATGAAGGAGTCCGTCCTGGCGGTTTCCCTTGACATCAAAAATGCCTTCAACAGTCTCCCTCACGAGACGATCAGGGCGGGGCTCCTGTCTCATGGAGTCCCCCCGTACCTCACGAGGCTGTTGGAGGATTACCTCCAGGACCGGTACATCCTTTGGGAGGGCGGCCGAACTGGCCAGGTTATAGGTAGGCGACGCGTCGCGTGCGGCGTTCCACAAGGGTCGGTGCTGGGTCCGACCCTGTGGAACATTGGCTACGACTGGCTCCTCCGCGAGCCAGTCCTGCCCGGGATGGGGGTGCTCTGCTTCGCAGACGACACCCTCGTCACGGCCCGGGGTGGAACCTATGAAGAGTCTGTGGAGCTCGCCAACGCCGGAACGGCGTTGGTAGTTCAGCGTATCCGGCGTCTTGGCCTGAGGGTCTCCCCTGAGAAAACGGAGGCCCTCATGTTCCGCAGACCACATAGACGTGCACCCCGGGACGCGCGCGTCGCTGTCCAAGGTGTTGCGGTAGCGGTCAAGCCCCAGATGAGATATCTGGGGCTTGTCATCGATGGCACGTGGAGCTTCGGGGCCCACTTCACCCAGCTGGCCCCGAGGTTGATCAAATCCGCTACCGCCCTGGCCAGGCTTCTTCCGAACGTGGGAGGGCCGGGCGCGGCGGTGAGGAAATTGTACGCCGGCATCCTCCGGAGTATGGCACTGTACGGAGCCCCCGTATGGAGTCATGCACTACACCGGAAAAACAGGACCCTGCTGAGGAGGACTCAGAGGGTTCTGTCGGTGAGGTCCATACGGGGATACCGTACTGTGTCGTGGACGGCGGCGACATTGTTGGCGGGTGATCCGCCCTGGGATCTCCAGGCGGAGGTGCTCGCAACAGTGTACCGCTTCCGGCAGGATGCTCGGGCAAGAGGAGAGGTGCCGTGCCCGGCAGAAACTCGGATGATCAGGGTCCAGGCGACCGAGGCTCTGATCCGTATTTGGCAGAGGGACCTGGAGTCCCCAGAAGCTGGGATTGAGACGGTGGAGGCGATCCGCCCCCACCTAGCTCGTTGGGTCTCGCGGAAACGCGGGACCCTGACGTTTAGGATGGTGCAGATACTTACCGGGCACGGATGCTTTGGTAAGTATCTGCATCAAATCGCGGGGCGGGAGCCCTCCCCGCAATGTCACGAGTGCGGCGTGCTCCAAGATACGGCGTTTCACACGCTCGTGGAGTGCGCCGCCTGGGGGCCCCAGAGGGCCCTCTTAGAAAACGTCGTTGGCCCTGTGAGCTCGCTTCGTAGCATGGTCGAGGCGATGCTCCAGGGCCAGCAATCTTGGCTTGCGGTTTCCTCCTTCTGCGAGTCCGTCCTGGCGCAGAAGGAGGCCGCAGAAAGAGTTAGGGAGGAGGACGCGAACGCGGACCCCATCCGCAGGAGGCGGACCGGCGGTAGAAGGCGCCGCTACGCGAATCTCCTCCCATAATTACCGTCACAGGGGGCCGCTGCTACGGGGGTAGCAGCGGACTTCCCCCCCCTGATTGATGAAGTGGGTCACTCTGCCACCGGGGTGGCCCAGTATTACCGAGCGTGGGGGCGTCACGGTGCAGTAACTCTGTTCTAGATCCCGTGACGCCCCGTAAAAGCGTTGATACAGGGGCGCAGGTTTAGGTTTAGTGGGTAGTTTGGCGATCGGTTTCTCGCGACTGCTTCTGTTTGAAGCTAGCGTGGAGAACCGGCCGCCGAGAGTCCCACACACCCTCGATGCATGCTTCTGCGCTGCATTTGGTTTCTTCCGCCGCTTCTTCTCCTCCAGCTATGTAAAGGACTATAATATACCACTTTATTTTTCGACAAAATCGGCGCCAAGTGTTCTTTGCTAATTTTTTACCTAGTTTAGATTTTAGTTCAAGGCCCACTTAAGAATTCACTCTGTATAGAGGCCATATATAAATGAAAACACAGGGCTGTATGGAGTCAGTTCCTTTGTCTGCCACTGTGATGAATTAAACAAGAATAACATCCAAGAATAGATTGTCTATGAATTTGATTTATACGTTTTTAATCTGAGATAAAATTCTTCATCTGAATGTTTATGTACTTACATGTATTTAAAAATTAATATCATTCTCAACTAACACATATGTTTTAGACACAATACCATAAATAATCTAAAAAATAAATATTGCACGTGACGATGGTAGGCGTCCCGACGGAATGACTCTAATTTCCTGGCAGCGTGGCAAGCCTTTGGTGTGGGATGCGACTTGCGTAGACACGTTGGCCGCATCCCATTTACCAAATACGTCTAAATCAGCCGGTTCAGCAGCGGAAACAGCCGAATCACTGAAGCGGCGCAAATATGCAACCCTCTGTGAGAGTTATATGTTTGTGCCGTTTGCTGTCGAGACGCTTGGACCGTGGGGTCCTGAGGCCATGAGCCTCTACCAAAATCTATCGAAACGACTCATTGACTCTTCGGGTGATCAGAGGGCTGGTGCTTACCTCGGCCAACGGATCAGTATGGCGATCCAGCGAGGAAACGTAGCCAGCCTTCTGGCCACCTTATCCATAGAAGACGGTGATCTGGGCTCAGTATTCTTCTTATAGTCTTGAGGGACTTTGAGTAGAATACAATACAAATAAGTTAAGTTTTCTTGCATTGTATTCGATTATATAATAATCTAAAATTTTAATCTAATCTAAAAAATAATCTTTTTTTTTGTGGAAATTTAGTTGATATGTGTATTAAGTTAATGTGTTTTATATTGTAAGAATTATAATTATTGTATGTTTCCCAAATAAATTAAATAAATAAATAAAAGAAAACTTTACTAATTTATATTGTACATACATACATACATACATACATAACTTCACGCCAGTTCCCTTGCGGGGTAGGCACGATCAACAGAGTGCCATTTAGGCTTATTCTTACACACCTCACTTGCCTCTTTGACATTCATAACTCTTGTCATGCAAGCTCGTCTGTTCTTAAGGCTCCTGACATCACCTTCTGCTAGTACACGATCAATTTGATCATGGAAGGTGTGTCGTGGCCTTCCACGACTTCTGCATCCATCCACTTTTGCATTGTATATCTGTTTAGTCATTCTTTCATCATGCATTCTTTCCACATGCCCGAACCACCGGAGCATTCCTTTCCTTACCTTCACCCCGACACTCTCTTTCAGACCAACTCTCTTTCTTACTTCGGTATTACGAACGCGGCCCGCGAGCGTCACTCCGCAGATTTTGCGCAGTGCTCGCATCTCAACCGCGTTTACTCTACTTTCATGCTCTCTCTTCCATACCCAACTCTCGCATCCATACGTGAGCGTAGGTACCAGCACCATAATTTATATTGTATTCTACCCATAGTCCCTAAAGACTATAAGTAAAATGTTGACTAAGTAATAAACTAGTAAAGTAAATAAAACTAAAAAATATATACAGCGTCTGACGGTGTTATTCATATTGAGTTAAGAGTAAGTTTGTAGACTTCTTTAAGACTCTTAAAGAAGCCTACAAACTTACTGTAAATGAACTTTAAACTAACTAAACTGAATCTTTACCAAGCACAAGTACAGTCCTGCATAGAGTACTGCTTTTATCTTTGGGATGGCTCAGCCAAATACCAGCTCGAGACACTCGAGTCAATTCGATGAGAAGCTTCAGAGCCTAGATCATTGGCGCAAGGTCGCTAGTTTTTTTTTTAATATTTTGAACAACTCGAGTTCCGTACCCCTTTTTACAACATAATTTCTAGATTTAATTTTTTGAATTTAACACGCTTATTAGGGTTCTTGTGTGTCACATTAATTTATTGATTTTTGTGTTGAGGTGTATATATCTTACGAATAACTTATTATATTAATTTATTCTAGGTTTAATACTAAACTTATACTAATGTAGAGTGTATCTGTTACATGCTGGTGTTGTGAGGAACTGCATGTGCAGTGTGTGGCCTTATATGTATACTTATATATATTGTCCTATCTAGTGCCATGTGTGTTGTTTTTTTCCTTTCAGTGCCTGGGTTATTAATTTTTAGGCTCTTTGTGTGTCTTGGTTTGTTTGTGAGGTGTGCGTGTGATGCAATGCGATGGTAGTGCGCGTTGGTGTCAGTATGTGTATAAGTTTTCTGGTCTCTAGTTCATCGGTGTTCTATAGGATACACTTCGGCGAGTGTGCCACAGAATTCCTCATTTTCTTACCACCAGACAAGCAGACGTATGAGACGTGGAAATACCAACAAAGCGGACAAAGCGCTATGCTTCCACTTTTATCACAAGTACCGCTGCAGCGTGGTACTCTACCGACGTCTGGTTTACCTGAAAATACAATCTAGGTGTTTTTAAGTCTCGCGTGAATAGGTGTCTTCTAGATAAGCGCTCCAGCTTAGACTGCATTTCCACCTGACATCAGGCGCAATGCCAGTCAAACGCGAAACAATTCAATAAAAATCTCCGTTAAGAGAGCAGCAGCGCATTTGTAACACCTTTGGTGTTGCAAATGTCCATAGGCGACGGTAACCGCTTTCCATCAAGTGGGCCGTCTGCCTGTCTCCTGAACTCCCGCAATAAAAAAATAAAAAAACTGAATCAATATGAATTCAACTGTGAGTGTTTTGTGTGTGTGTTACTTTAGTAAAGTAATACAATATTATAAACTACTAGCTGACCCGGCGAACTTCGTACCGCTATATTTTCTGAGTTCCTAAAAGGCTTTGTTTCATGACAAAAACAAAATCATCATAATCGGTCCAGGTGATTAGGAGGATTCTAGAACCCGATCTCAGCGCCACCTGCCGGTTCTAATTGTGGATCTAAACCATCCGGGAACCCACTCAAACACACAAAAACAAAATCACCATAATCGCTCCAGGTGATTAGGAGGATTCTAGAACCCGATCTCAGCGCCACCTACCGGTTCTAATTGCGAATCTAAACCATCCGGGAACCCACTCAAACACACAAAAACAAAATCACCAAAATCGCTCCAGGTGATTAGGAGGATTCTAGAACCCGATCTCAGCGCCACCTACCGGTTCTAATTGCGAATCTAAACCATCCGGGAACCCACTCAAACACACAAAAACAAAATCACCAAAATCGCTCCAGGTGATTAGGAGGATTCTAGAACCCGATCTCAGCGCCACCTACCGGTTCTAATTGTGGATCTAAACCATCCCAGAACCCACTCAAACACACACACAAAATTTCATCAAAATCGGTAAAGTCGTTTTCAAGTTATGCGCTTACCAACACACTTATTTTTATATATAAGAAGTTTATAAGTAATAATAATCTAATACAATAGAGAACTTAACTTATTTGTATTGTATTGCACCCATAGTCCCTCAAGACTATCAGTAGAATACTGAGCCTAGATCACCGTCTTCTATGGGTAAGGTGCCCAGAAGGCTGGCTACGTTCGTCGCTGGATCGCAATACTGATCCGTTGCCCGAGGTAAGCACCAGCCTTCTGATCATCTGAAGAGTTAATGAGTCGTTTCGATCAATTTTGGTAGAGGCTTATGGCCTCAGGACCCCACGGTCCAAGCGTCTCGACAAACATATAACTCCCACTGAGGGTTGCATATTTCCGCCGCTTGATTATTGTTTCTCTAGTTTTAACCATAATTATCGTCTGCCGACAAAATCTTTGTTGTGATTATACAGAAGATCGTATGTATATATGAGAAACGCAATAATTGTTTGATTGGAATTCGCAGTTACTCTGAATTAACTCAGTTAACTGTCCGCTCCTTTATTGGAACCAATTACTCTTCAATGTCTTGCTGAAGCTTTGCAGCTGGCTTAATTCGGTTGCTTAAAACTCTAGAACAATTATAACTTTTATATTTAAGTATTAATACTGAAGAAAGTTTGTTGATGAATTTTAAATTGGCTATGAAAGGTTATAAAAATATCTTAATTTAATTATATTTAGGGTTTCGTAGACTTCTGAGAAAAAGGATTGTTTCGTACGATAATAAAAAAAGTTTCTAGCAAAAAAGAAATCGACTTTAGGTGCCGACAGACGTTGTCCTGCTTAAAAAAAAAAAACTGGAACCTGATTACAGCGCCATCTACCGGGACTAAACTAACTATTCTCGAATCCACTTAAATAAACAAAAAAAAAATCATAATATTTTCTTAAGTTTTCGCGACTTGTACACATAATAAAACTACGTTTTAACGGTTTTAAGCGCGGTAATTTTATTTGATTTTGGTTTTTCCGACGTTTCGGCCACTTTTCAGTGGCCGTGATCACGGGAGACAAAGATGTCAAGTGTCAACGAGTATTGTTAAAGTTTTATTTAGCCTGCCGCCAACTTATTAATTTTAATTTTGTTTATGGTTATTATTTACTCTATGGGGGCCTAATCTAATTTACTACCGCTTCGCAACATGTTATGGCTTGAAGAGAAGAACCGGCGCAAGAAACTCTTCAGCAAACATGCCTAGCTCTAATAATTTTATATAATATTAAAATGGGTGGAAGGAAAAATAAAATTAATTATCAGTGAAGTTGGTTTGTGTTCCGTTGTACGCAGAAAGAGCTCACAGTGTCTTGAGGTCTGGCAGCTGGTTTTTGCTGGGTTTGGGTCTTAATAGTTTTGAAAATTGGATCCCAAACAGGTGGTACTTGCCAACCATCTTCCCTATTGAAATTTGGGTGTTTTTTGATTTCAATAGCCTCACGCATCATTCTAGGTATGAAACGATTCTCTTTCGCGAGGATTTGTGGGTTATCGAATCTGATGTAGTGGTTGGGTTTATCCAGCGTGTGTTCACTGATCGCAGACTTCGTAGACCTTGTGTGTTTCATGTCAGCAATGTGTTCTTTTACTCGTGTTTTTATGCTCCTCTTTGTTTGCCCAATGTATGACAATCCACACTCACAATGAAAAGTGGCCGAAACGTCGGAAAAACCAAAATCAAATAAAATTACCGTGCTTAAAACCGTTAAAACGTAGTTTTATTGTTAAAAAAAATCATCGAAATCGCACCCAACGTTTAGGAGGAGTTTAGTGGCGCCACCAACCGGGTCCAATCGTGAATTTAAACCATTCCGGGATCCACTTTAAGACACACAAAAAATCATCTAAATGTTGGTACCCGATTGCAGCGCCATCTACCTGATTCAAATTTGAATCTAAGCCTTCCTGGGACCCACTTGAACACACAAAATAATTTTACCTAAATCCTGGAACCTGGAAAAAAAAATATAATTTATGTAATATTCATCATCATCCGAGCGTTAAATCCCGGTTGCGTTCGGAGCGTTTACTCCGACGCCCAGGGTCCGCTTTCCTACTTTTTCTACTCCACTTCCCGCGGTCTTCAGCTACTTCAGCATCGCCCGTTTTGAGAGCATAGGTACGCATGTCATCCTTCATAATGTCAAGGTAACATTTCTTGGGCTTTCCCCTTCGACCGGGTCCTGGTGGAGGCGGCATGGCTAGACATTTGTTCCCCACATAATTAGCCGGTCTCCGTAAATCGTAGCCGTAACAACGTAAGCGACACTCTTGTAGTTTATCTGCTATGTTACGGACATGAAGACTGCCGTGGATGCGGGAGTTCCTGACACGGTCTTTCCACGTCACTCCCCACATCCATCGCAGCGTAATCATCTCCGTGACACGCAGTTCTTGCTTGTGTCGCTCAAGTATAGGCCACGCTTCACTGCCATACAAAAGAACAGGTCTAATGATGGATTTATAGACCTGTTATTTTAATTTAACCGGCATTTTAGGGTCACAAATGACACCTGTCACTTCACGCCACTTGGCCCAAGCAGCTGAGATACGGACCTTGACGTCGTGGTCGATAACCCCGGACGCACTAAGTACAATTCCCAAGTACTTAGTACAGATCCCAAGTATTTAGTACAGATACCAAGTACTTAGTACAGATCCCAAGTACTTAGTACAGATCCCAAGTGCTAAGTACAGATCCCAAGTATTTAGTACAGATCCCAAGTACTTAGTACAGATCCCAAGTACTTAGTACAGATCCCAAGTACTTGGTAAAGATCCCAAGTATTTAGTACAGATCCCAAGTACTTAGTACAGATCCCAAGTACTTAGTACAGATCCCAAGTACTTAGTACAGATCCCAAGTACTTAATACAGATCCCAAGTACTCAGTACAGATCCCAAGTATTTAGTACAGATCTCAAGTACTTAGTACAGATCGCAAGAGCTTAAACGTTCGTAAAATATTATTGTCCTACAATTCAAAGAACCCTAATACTGAAACTCGTATATTATATTCTTGAAATAAAATATAAAAGATCATAAAAAAAGTTATGAGATGCTTTACAGCTTTGTCTATGTTATTGTAGGCCGTAAAAGTATATAGACTAGACTTTAGTGGTCTACTAATGTCTATATTTTAGATAGTATTATTTCTAATCGACTTTAAGACACACGTTTGTACTTGATTTTCTTTAAATTATTGCCGATTTTTTTTTTGTTTCTAGATTGGTTTGATAATTTACTTGCACCTGAAGTGTCAAGATATTTTGAATAAGAAAGAAAGAAAAACACTTATTTAGGACAAGATACAAAACAAAAGAAGATAAAAAAAAACAAATTCATACAAGATTATGGTTCTAACTATTGTGGTGTCCTAAAAAGGCCCATGCTCAGCATAATGTTGGTTTCACAACCAGCGCTGATCTTCCGCAAGGAGCTCCACACAGCTCATACATACATAACTTCACGCCAGTTCCCTTGCGGGGTAGGCACGAACAACAGAGCGCCATTTAGGCTTATTCTTACACACCTCATTGACATTCATAAGTCTTGTCATGCACGCTCGTCTGTTCTTAAGGCTCCTGACATCACCTTCTGCTAGTACACGATCAATTTGATCATGGAAGGACTTCTGGACTTCTGCATCCATCCACTTTTGCATTGTATATCTGTTTAATCATTCTTTCATCACCTTTTTTTTTAATTTAAATAAAACTACATATAATGGAATACAATGCAAGAAAACTTAACTTATTTGTACTGTATTCTACTCGTAGTCCCTCAAGACTATAAGTAGAATACTGAGCCTAGATCACCGTCTTCTATGGGTAAGGTCCCCAGAAGGTTGGCTACGTTTCCTCGCTGGATCCCCATACTGATCCGTTGGCCGAGGTAAGCACCAGCCCTCTGATCACTTGAAGAGTCGATTCGATAAATTTTGATAGAGGCTCATGGCCTCAGGACCCCACGGTCCAAGCGTCTCGACAGCAAACGGCACAAACATATAACTCTCACTGAGGGTTGCATATTTGCGCCGCTTGAGTGATTCGGCTGTTTCTGCCTCTGCACCGGCTGATGTAGACGTGTTTGGTAAATGGGATGCGGCCAACATGTCTACGCAAATCGCATCCCACACCAAAGGCTTGCCACGCTGCCAGGGAATTAGACTTCTACCATCTTGCATTACCGTTCGGCTCCAATAAAGCCGGCACGTTGGCGGTGGCAAGGGCCCTCTGTAAGACATCATTCAAGGCAGCGTGGCGTGACCATCTGCCGTCACGGCGGCGGCAAGAAAGACCGTGGTATCCCGCGGTGATTATCTCTGTTCCACAGACGCATGTGTGTGGTGCACATATGCAAGAACTCAAGCGCAGATTTATAGCAGACGCAGCAAGATTACTTTCTTGACATCACTTCTTCTTCTGATATTCTTTTGTCGGCTCATATCTGTTTTCTAATCATGTAATTTTTCGGTTTTCAAATTGGACAACTTCAAGTGAATTTTTGTTGCGATTCGTTTTGCCACTTATCCGTTGAAGTTTTATTAATAAACTAGCTTCTGTCTC
This sequence comes from Dendrolimus kikuchii, assembly GCA_019925095.2. NCBI lineage: Eukaryota > Metazoa > Arthropoda > Insecta > Lepidoptera > Lasiocampidae > Dendrolimus > Dendrolimus kikuchii. The sequence continues at coordinate 1,253,229 of CM034409.1, forward strand.
TGAATAGATAAAAAAAGCCCCCGATTTTGAAACATTCTTCATTTGTGCTCCGCTCCTATTGGTCTTAGCGTGATGATATATAGCCTATAGCCTTCCTCGATAAAGAAGCTATCTAACATTGAAAGAATTTTTCAAATCAGACCAGTAGTTCCTGAGATTATCGCGTTCAAACAAACAAACTCTTCAGCTTTATATATTAGTATAAGATATAAGATAATTATATTATTGTGGTAATAAAGACAAATAGTTCAATAAATTTACAAATATTTATAACATAAAATTCATATACAACACATATACTTCTATATCTATACTATACTTATATACAAAGCTGAAGAGTTTGTTTATTTGTTTGCTTGAACGCACTAATCTTAGGAACTACTAGTCTGATTTGAAAAATTCTTACAGTGGTCGATAGCCCATTTATCGAGGAAGGCTATAGGCTATATACTATCAGGCTAAGACCAACAGGAGCGGAGCACCAATGAAGAATGTTTCAAAATCGGGTTTTTTTTTCCTTCTGAGAGCTTCCACTGAGTCGCGGGTCAAAGTTAGCGTTCGCCCAAAGTAATTATACCACGCGGGCAGAAGCTAGTATAATATATATATATATATATATATATATATATATATATATATTATATATATAATAAATAATAAATTCAACCATATTATGTACAACATATTATTTGATAAATAAGGTAAATAAATTACAAACAAAAAAATACCAGAATTATATTATGCTGTTATAATAATAGTAGTGTAGTGGAACACTTATAAGCCAATAGATGGCGCTGTGCAATAATTGATGTCACAAACGTTTCCCGAAACATACAAAGAATATATACAAAATTTCAACTATAACAAATGGGCCTAGGCTTGCGAGGAACAACATTAGCCTCGCTGGAAGATCTTCGTTTGAGACGGAGGAGCATTCCATCTCGCTCCTCCACCCCATCGCGGCTCACCCTCAGTAGAATAGGTAGACAGACTGACGGACACTAACATAACAATTTCATGAGGGTTCCGCAGTTCTCAAAATAGCTACGGAACCCTAATGACTGTCGAACAATAACAATCACAATACATTTTAGGGACCATCAAATATAAAACGCATGAAATTATTTATTGCCATCCATAAAACTTGTACGGACTGTAAATTATTTTCTGACCCTTGATCTTCCATTATAATGTTACAACTATACTCCCTTAATGAGTCATTTGAAACAACATTGTAATTTACATACATAAATTTCGCGCATGCATTGCCATACAGCGTGACAATGCACCCAGCCTTCTGGGCACGCTTCCCTCTGGCAGCGAACGCAAAAACAAAATCACCAAAATTGCTCCAGGTGATTAGGTGGATTCTAGAACCCGATCTCAGCGCCCCCTACCGGTTCCAACTTGATAAAAATTATCCTATGTCCGTCTCCTGGTTCTAAGCTACCTCCCCACCAATTTTCAACCAAATCGGTACAGCCGTTCTTGAGTTATAAATAGTGTAACTAACACGACTTTATCTAATATATAAAATTCTCGTGTCACAGTTTTCGTTGCCATACTCCTCCGAAACGGCTTGACCGATTTTGATGAAATTTTTTGTGCTTATCCGGTATCTATGAGAATCGGCCAACATCTATTTTTCATCCCCCTAAATGTTAGGGGTAGTCCACCCCTAAATTTTTATTTTTGAGACAAAATTTTTAATTTCTATTTTTTTATGATACAACATACAAAAATACATACAACCCTAAATTTTCATCCCTCTACGACCAACCCCTATTTTATTTTATTTGTTAATTATAAACTTTAATTTTTTTGGCAATATTTTTAATCTTATTTTGTCATGACTTAGAATAAAAAAAAATATATTACTTTTTTAGATTCACAATTAGAACCGGTAGGTGGCGCTGAGATCGGGTTCTGGAATTCTCCTAACCACGTGGAGCGATTTTGGTGATTTTGTGTTTGTGTGTTTGAGTGGGTACCGGGATGGTTTAGATTCGCAATTAGAACCGGTAGGTGGCTCTGGGATCGGGTTCTAGAATTTTATTTTTTAAAGGTAGGACAACGTCTGCCGGGGCCGCTAGTTTTATATATTATATTAATTTATTTATAATAGCTGATGCCCGCGATTTTGTCTGCGTGGTATTTATTATTCCTTCAATTGAAATATTATAGATCTTAATACCTTATAATGCTTATCAGTTTGCGCATTTAGTTATCTGTATGTCTTGCTTAAACAAGACTAAGTAGTTTATAATGATATAATTATTATAGAAAGATTAGATGAACGAAATAAAAAAACTTCGTTTAAAACCGACATCAAAAACTAAAAAAACTAAAAAGTATAAAATAACTTATTTCTACATACAAAACCGACTTCAAAAAACTAAAAAGTATAAAATAACTTATTTCTAAAGCTATTATTATTAATATATATTATCTAAAACATCTTTAAGTCGGTGCAAAGTAAAACATAAAAATTACTATATTTTTTTGAAAATTACTAAGCACCGACTTTAAGATGATAATAATAATAGCTTTAGAAATAAGTTATTTTATACTTTTTAGTTTTTGAAGTCGGTTTTTTTAAACGAAGTTTTTTTTTATTTTTTTTGTTACTTTTTAGTGTCTAGCTATGTATGGGTAGACTTACGAAAGGTGCCGCGCTCCTTAAAAAATATAGGTCCCAAGAAACGGGAACAAAAAAATGTTCGTAAAATGAAAACTACTAGGCCAAACTATGTCAAATTTTTAGGGGACCAAATGGCAGCTATTCCGCGTCGAACAAAAAAAGAATCACGTAAATCGGATCATAAATCTCGGAGTAATCGGTGAACATACTTAAAAAAAAGATCCCGACGAATTGAGAACTCCTTTTTTTGAAGTCGGTTAAAAATAATGTAAAAAAGAAGTAAGTATTATGAATGTAATTTCAAGCACTTGGCCAATGTTACCGAGATAACCCGGTCATTAATGCTGGAACACAACTTAAGCCTGTTATGGCGGCATACTCTAGACCAGGGGTGGTAGCCATCCAGTCGGGCAAATACCCTACCACATGGCATATCTCGTCGCCGTTTCCCGTCCCTCCTTTTTTTTTTGATAATGCAGGGTGAATGTCTTTGGAAACCATCCTCAGGCTCTTCGGAAGAAGGGTACATGTTATTTCAAAACTATTTTTTTTTAAATTATTTAAAATCGTTGTGATTTGAAACTCGACGAAACGAAAAAGCGACACTAAAAATTGATAACCACATAAATTAAAAGGAATAAGCCTGCGAGAGAATGAGATAGAATACATTATATTTAATAATTTAAACACTATGCTCATACAGATAGAGTTGGAAATATTTTGAAATTTTTCGTTAATACTTCAAATTTCGTGTTTTAAACCTTAGATATATTATACATACATACATAACTTCACGCCAGTTCCCTTGCGGGGTAGGCACGAACAACAGAGCGCCATTCAGGCTTGTTCTTACACACCTCACTCGCGCCTTTGACATTCATAGCTCTTGTCATGCACGCTCGTCTGTTCTTAAGGCTCCTGACATCACCCTCTGCTAGTATACGATCAATTTTAGATAACGGTAAAAAATAAAACTTACCGTTATTTCTATCTTTTTATCGGTAAAAAATATAACGTGTGTACTATTTTTATGGCTAATTTTACCGTAATAACTATGTTTAGTTATCATTGTCAAACAGCACTGTGCTAAGAGCGCGTAATATTTAGAATTGTGTTTGTCAGTTGCTTCGGTAATCAAGCAGTCGTAATAAAGCCAATTCTTAAAAATGTCAACGTCGCTTGAAATAGCGTTAAAATTACCGAGATATATATATAAAACGTTACACGTACGATTTTTAAAGTTTTTTTTTTATTGCAGGAGATCAAGACGGCCCACTTGATGGAAAGCGGTTACCATCGCCTATGGACCATTGCAACACCAAAGCTGCTACAAATGCGCTGCTGCTCTCTTAAGGGAGACTGGAACCTGGTCACTAATGCCGGAATACAACTCAAGGTTGTTAAGGCGACATACTTTAGACCAGGGGTGGTAGCCATCCAGTCGGGCAAATGCCCTACCACCTGGAAAGTTATAAAGTTAAAAACATAAAAGTTACCAAGTAACGGTAAAAAATATACCGGAATGGTAGTATGTTTTTCGAAAATACCGGTAATTACCTATATTTTTACAAGTAATTGATGAAGGTGATGTCAGAAGCCTTAAGAACAGACGAGCTTGCATGACAAGAGTTATGAATGTCAAAGAGGCAAGTGAGGTGTGTAAGAATAAGCCTAAATGGCACTCTGTTGTTCGTGCCTACCCCGCAAGGGAACTGGCGTGAAGTTATGTATGTATGTAATTGATAAAGTTACTAGGCGCATGCGTTGCGCACATAACGTGACATTTTGTTTATATTTCCGCACAGTAGGGCCAAGAATTTCATGTCTAAAGTTACGTTACTTTCCATCAGGTGGGCCTAACGCTGCTGCTTTACTTTTGCAATGAAAAAATTGTTTAAAATTATACTGGTTGTCAATTCAACTTTCCAACAATAAACATACAGAACCGTTGTATGATAAGTTAAATCTAAGCAAAAAGTTGTTCATGTCGTTTGTACTTCCGATCTAAGTTACATAACTTAAGTGTTGCTAAAGTTATTAGAGCAAGGCGTCTAGCATACTTACAGTTATGTAATGTTAAAGCTTGTATTACAATACAACTATAGATAGATAACAATCTATTGTATGGGTTGCCACCTTTTTTGATGAGAATGCGGTATTTTGTTTTTAAGCTATAAAAATATAACACTTTTGGGAAATTTAGGTGGAAAAAAGTGTACACATTTATTTTTCATTATCTTATACTAATATATAAAGCTGAAGAGTTTGTTTGTTTGCTTGAACGCGCTAATCTCAGGAACTACTGGTCTGATTTGAAAAATTCTTTCAGTGTTAGATAGCCCATTTATCGAGGAAGGCTATAGGTTATATATCATCAAGCTAAGACCAATAGGAGCGGAGCAGCAATGAAGAATGTTTCAAAATCGGGGGGTTCTTTTCCTTTTGAGTGCTTTCATTTATTTATTACCCGTCGGCATTTCAACTAATAACATTGAAATTCTTTTATAGTCGTCTTCTTTTGTTTACTTATTGGCATACGGCCTATTGTTATATTGTAATCATTAGCCAGATTTAAAGTACAAGCTGATTCTAGAAAATTCGGTCCACGCAGCCGGGCGGACATATTGCATCTGTGCAGTATAAAGCAATGACCCGATTGAGGTAGGAGTTAGTCGAGTGAGAACCATCAACGAAGCGAGAAGGGTATACTACAATCGAGAATCTAATAAGTGACGGATTTCGCGCGTTTTATTGAATTATGACCTTCGGCATTACGTTTGGACTTGTTGTGTTCAGTTATATTTGTACCTGTGTTATACGTGTTTGTATAGTTCTAATCAACTCTATAACAATTCCAACGGTATTTTAATTCGAGTCATGTAAAAAAAAAAAACAAAGTAACAATATTTTACTTTGTTGTTGCTTTTTATGTTTTACTCGGCACCGACTACACATTAAGAGTTTGTAGATTTTTTTTTTTTATTTACGCAAATGTGTATGTGTATGAGTAGTTTTAGAAAATAAAAATATATGATACACGTTGTTTGTGCATGTAATATTCGGGAGTTTCTCTCGATTTCCCTGGAATCCACTCATCAGATCCTTGGTGAGAATGGGACCACCTCAAGATTATACTCTTTCGAATAAAAAAATATTTGAAAATCGGTTTACAATTGACGATCAAATCGTGCAACAAACATACAATCGGATTGAGGACTTCCTTCTTTTTGAAGTCGTTTAAAAAATACCTTACTTGCTAAAAGAAATTACTATTTGTTGGGCAGTCTTTAAATAATGAAAATATGTTCAGTTCCAGGCGAGCGAATATGGAGGCGGTGGCTTGGACCAGCACGACTTCGGAGTTCAGAGCGATCTTGGAGGCCAAGGTCATGACTTCGGAGGTAATTTCGGAGGTCATTTCGGAGGTCACGACCTCCAGGCTCACGCATACCCTGTACACCAGCATGTCGAAGAAGAAGTACCGGAAACCATCAAGCATTACAAAGAAGTTGTGGTGCCTGTGCACAAGAATTTTGAATTCAAGATCAACCAGCCCATTATCATACCGGTGCCACAGCCTATCCCCATTCAGGTAATACATTCTGGAGTAATAAAAAAAAATGTAATAACAGCCCATGAATGTCCCACTGCTGGGCTAGGGCCTCCCATTACTGGGGCACGGACAGTATACCCGCCACGCTTGTCCAAGGCGGCTTGGCAGGTTTGACACATCGGTTATCTCGATGTGCAGGTTGCATCGTGATGTTTTCCTACACCGTTGTTAGCACGTGGTAATTGTAACAATATGCACATTAGGTCAGAAAACTGTCTAAGTGGTGCATGCGTTCCGGTCAGGATCGAACCCGCGCCCTTTGGGCCGGGGACGCGTGCGCTAGCCATTACGCTACCACGACTACATTACGCTATCACATCTACACATTCTGGAGTAGATTTCTAGAAAGAAGGGAAAATAATTTTTTAGCATAATCTTTGTTATCGCTGGATTACACAAGTCATTGTCACCGTCGAGCCACGATGGAATGATCATGGCTGGACGACAATGACAGCTCTTAGAGCCGGCTTGATCAGTGTGAACAAATTTTGTTAATTTAGTTTTCTAAATTAACAAAATGTGGAAGGCCACGACACACCTTCCATGATCAAATTGATCGTGTACTATCAGAAGGTGATGTCAGGAGCCTAAAGAACAGACGAGCGTGCATGACAAGAGTTATGAATGTCAAAGAAGCAAGTGAGGTGTGTAAGAATATGCCTGAATGGCGCTCTGTTGCTCGTGCCTACCCCGCAAGGGAACTGGCGTAAAGTTATGTATGTATGTATGTAGATTTCTAATAAAATGCTTTTTTCTAGGTGCCGGTTCCCAAAGCTGTGGTAATACCAATAATTAAAGAAGTATCAATTCCAGTGGAAAAGTCCGTACCTTACCCGGTGGAGAAGGTGGTACATGTACCCAAAGTAAAGGAAGTACCTTTTGAGGTGGTGAAACATATTATTGTTCCTGTACCCAAACCTGTACCATTTAAGGTACCAGTGTATGAAACGATCATCCATACGAAGAAGGGCTCCCATAAGATTTAAGCTAATTCCCGTCATCGTCTTGATAAATTTTAATAATGAATTTTGAAGGTGAATTCGTGAAACATTATTGTCTCTGTACCCAAGCATGTACTATTCAAGGTGACACTGTTACAGAGAAGAATCAAGACAAAGAAGAATTCTTAATTACCTTTATCATCATCTATGTAAATCTCGGTAGTATCTTATTCAAATTTGAGAATTAATATTTTTGATAATCAATAGTTTTGTTCGAGTATCCAATTCTATGCTATTCTAGGTATCAGTGTATGAAACGACCATCCATACAAAGAAAGCTTTTCATAAGTTTTAGGCTAATTTCCATTAACATCAGTGTAAATCCTAGCAGCGTCGTCATACATTTTAAAAATGAATGTTCCTGAAACATATTTCTGATTTTGTACCCAAGCATGTATCATTCAAGGTGACAGTGTATAAAATAATTATTCATACTAAGAACACCCTTCATAAGATTTAACTAATTTTCATCGTCGTCAATGTAAATCCCGGTAGCATCTTACTCAAATTCTCCCGCTTGACATATTTTCCCCCACCGGAGATAATTGTCCCAGATTGGGAACGCAGGTCTTAACACGATTGATGTGTTATTATCATACATATTTTGACTATTTGCGTTTGAGAATTATTAAAACTTGCAATCGACCTTTAGTGCAGTGTGCACGAGGCCTAAATAGCTCCATAGTAATGGTCTTGAAAGTAAGTAAGGGGAAAATCTGCACTTGGTTTTGTCATACATATAGAATGCTATTTATGTAATAAGGCGTTGTACTACTATAGTATCTAATTTATCGTCTGTTTTTTCTTTATCATGTTGGTGTATAATAAAGTACAGCGTAAACTCCATGTAACGTCACTCGATTTAACGACAAAATCCCTTAAGCGTCGAAATCACTAGGCTTTGGTTGGTTTAGCTTGTCTTCCATACAATGATACACTCTATATAGCATTACACCCACTCTCAATAACGACAAAAATTAAATAATTAAAAGTACCTTTTAAGTTGCCAAAATTAGTAAAAACTGCGCAGCTGTGTGTACGTTATATCATTTTATTATCCTAAGCCGTAATAAAATCGACTGTCGGAATCATGCATACCGAAATTTCTAAGTACTTCCTTTATCACCAAGATGCCTCAATATCGCAAGATATGAATAAAATAATTAAAAAATATAACAAAATTACTGGTGCAGCAAAAGACGTCAGACAAAATAACAGACTTCTCTCCATTTAACAAAAACTCTCTATAACGCCATAAAATGCAGTCACGTCAGAGTCGTTATATAGAGTTTACACTGTATTATGACTTTTCACACTGAAGGTAAACATGATTCCAGACGTTGCCCTGAATGAAAAACACGAGAGATCTTTAAGATAAAGGCGGGTCCACATATGATCATTTGCCCGATCCGATCACCATACCCGTATCTCCGACACGATCATGATATGCAATCTTGATACGCCACCTTGATGCGATACGCGATACAGCCCGTTCCATTTCGAGTCGGTTTTTGTCCGATCATCAAAGGAGATATGGATAAGCACGGTTTTCTGTCTCATTTTCTAAGGATACGATACGTAGTAAATTAAAGGCATCCATAACTAGATACGGAGCTTGATACGACACGACGAATGATACTGTGATACGGATACAGCGATCAGATCGGGAAAATGACACGTATTTGGACCCGGCTTAACGTACTGAAGGATTGAAACTAAATTCGTCCCTGTACATATTATGTGATTAGGTTTGTGTGTGTGTCCATTCGTGCGTGTGTATATGTGTACGAGCAGGTTATTTGTGTGTGTGTATGTATGTGGATTATACTTTCTTGTATTATAATGTTAATATTGTTAATAAAAGTACGTTATATTAATATTGTTATTTAGTTTTATAAGATAAATAAAGACTTATTACAATGTTGAATATATTGAGTTTTATTTGAACTCATATTTGAGTTAAGAAGCCATTTTGATTCAGATTCATTTATTACGAACTAGCTGTGCCCGCGAGTTTGTCCGCGTGGATTTTTTTCTCCGTACCGTAATCCTTATTTCCTTTCACTTAATTTAACACCTAATTAAAAAGTATCTAAGTTAAAAAGGGATATTACACTATTGAAGAATATTTAAATGATAAAACTCGCATTTATATAGCAGCTAGCTCCAGCCTCTTATTCAATCCTCTATATAACGTTTTAATTTGTCCAAACATATAAGGAATTTATGGAGATATGTTGCAATACAAACCTTTAGTACGTCTCGTCATTATTATAAGAATAATAATATTCTTCTTGCCCCTTGCTGTGTTTTTGTCTTACTAAGCATGCACTGTTTGCTACAACTTCATTAATTCTTCGAAAATTAATTCTGTAACATACTTCTGTATAAAACTTATAAAAAGAAGAACTTGAGATATAAATAGAATATGTACAGTTTATACACTTGCTCTTGGTTGTTGTGGTGTGCTGGTGCTTTCAGTAGGGTGAAGAAAATACACCTTGTTGCTTACAGGGATTTATTCTCGTGGTAGTTGGGCTTGGATGCTGATCCCTGGGTTCAACTTAGTGGTAATTGAAGTCGTATGTTAGGACTTGATAGCAACTCGATTGCAACTCAATAGCAACTCGATCACAAAGTACGTGTAAGCATTATTTATGCTAATGTTTATAATATTGAAGTAGTAGTACGAGCAGCAGCGCATTTGTAGCAACTTTCGTGTTGCAAATGTCCATAGGCGATGGTAACCGCTTTCCATCGAGTGGGCCGTCTGCCTGTCTGCTGATTTCCTGCAATAAAAAAAAAAGTTGAGCCGTACAGAATAAGAAATATAAAGAAAAACAATTATAAGCTAGACGTGTTGCTGGGGAGTTTCTTGCCGATTCTTCTTCTTAACAGCAATAACACATTGCGAAGCGGTGTATATAGACTAAGAAGTAAAATTAAATGTTAACTAAACAATTATAAAATTAAACATATTGTTACATGCCGACAAAAGTGGATGCACATCTGCCAGCCATAAAGCACAGTTTATTACCTTCCCGCATTTGGACTTCTTTTGTTTACTTTGTAGTTAAAAATCAGTCTATTGTGTATTGTAATTCTTTATGATAGTTGTTAGCCAGGTGTGGTTCTTGGAGAATTCAGTTCGCGCGGTCAAGTATTGTATTGTATAGTATAGTATAAAACAATGTCCGAACGGAGGGATGAGGCAGTCGAGCGATAACCACAAGCGAAGCAAGACATGTGTACATTCGGTAAACTATTTAGTGACGGACTTTGCGCGTGTTAATTGAATCGTGCATTACGTTTGTACTGGTTGTGTTCAGTTATATTTTTACCTGTGTTATATGTGTTTGTATAGTTCTAATAAATGCTATAGTAATTCCAACGGCATAACACTAATACAAATATTTATGTCATTTTACGAAACACATAGCTTTCATAACTTCTCCATATAACCTATGGTGGGTAGAGATATACCATCATAAATGGAGGGGAGTTAAAAAAGTGTCCAGCAGTATGCTGACAATAGAAGTTCTAATACCTACCACAATAGTACTGACGTACGAAAAACTCGACGATCTAAATGAAAAATAGTTTAAGTGTCAGAAGAGGAATAAAATATCAGTATAAAAAAACCTCAATTAATTACGTAGGTAGTCTAAAATAATTTAGTGAATACAATGGCGTGAGAAAACGTATACACTGATTTATTAATTGTATGCCAGTTCCCTTGCGGGGTAGGCACGAACAACAGAGTGCCATTTAGGCTTATTCTTACACACCTCACTTGCCTCTTTGACATTCATAACTCTTGTCATGCAAGCTCGTCTGTTCTTAAGGCTCCTGACATCACCTTCTGCTAGTACACGATCAATTTGATCATGGAAGGTGTGTCGTGGCCTTCCACGACTTCTGCATCCATCCACTTTTGCATTGTATATCTGTTTAGTCATTCTTAGTCACAGTAGTAATATGATTTTAATTTTAACTGCTTGTTTGCAGTTGTCGTCATGTGTCTGGGTTGATTACAAATTTAATTACAGTGTACCTACTGACCTTTGATTGTGTACTTGTGTACGTAATCAAAGCTAATGACTTTTTTACTACTTTTAGCCTAGTAAGGTCCTTCTGTGATCTTTCGTCTATCAGGCGTTCTTCTTTAATACAAACCTGATGAAATGATTTTAGCCTCCGAGTTCGTCGACGTTGGATGGGTAGTACAGACATATCGTTTAGAGCAGGGCATGTCTTCTAAAACTGATCATTGTAGTCTAAGATGTTCAAAACTGGGTTGTACGAAGGCCATTCTTCAGCTCTTATAAAATAAGTAATGTTGGTTTTCCAGCAGGGATGTTATGGAGTGTAATCCATACTATCGGATATCCGAAATAAAATTCCATCCCTAACCATAACCGCATCTGATATAAAAGTTTCTAATAATTTCGGACAGGGGAACGGAGGATGACGAGCGCGTTGTGCCTTTCCGACCACTTGTGCAGCTTTTTATTATTTTACCAGCAATACAACACAGATAACAACAATATATACAGCACGATGCAGTTTAATGAAGGTAAATAAATTGCATACTAAAAAATAATCTATATACCTAGCTGTCCCGGCAGACGTCGTTCTGCCCTGAAGAAAATTCCGACTCGGTAGCCAGGCCACACATTATGTTTTTTAAATTTATAAACCTGATATTGTAACTGTCAGTGTCAAAATATAGTGAGAAGAGGTAGTCTATGAATAAACGATGTAAGACTGTTCTAAGGAAGTTTGTTTTGCTTTTCTTCAAACAAAACCCACAACTTTATGGGGGCTCGTGCCAGGATCATACCAGGATCATGTAAGAATCCTGCGAAGCATTGTTTTAACGTGAGTTTTGATCTGATGATTACGAAACAACCTCGAAATTAAAATTGAAGACGAGTCATTGTGTGCTGTTTTACCGACACTAATTTGCATAATGATACCAGCGCATAAAATTTCCCAGAATTTGGAATAAAGACTATTATTTTTCTTTTATGAAGACGTTTTATGAATTGGTTATTTTTTACGACTGAAAGACTTACAACCAATCATACAAGATGCCACCGAAGAAAAATAAAGATATCGAAGACTCAGATAGTAATTGTTCAGAAGCTGGTTACAGAGTACGAATTTCATTTAGCGACTTGGAAAAATCAATGACACCGTTCACAGGCGATGATACCTACCCTATTACGAATTGGCTGACCGATTTTAATGACACTGCAAATTTAATGGAATGGAATAATCTTGAAAAACTTATTTACGCGAAGAGACTGCTTTCAGGTACAGCTAAATTATTTTTACGATCGCTAGGCTCTATTACGTCATGGGATACATTAAAAGAATCTTTATTAGAAGAATTTGGTTCGAAATTAAATAGTGCTAGCATTCACAAGAAATTAGCATCACGCAAAATGAAACCGGATGAGACATATCAACAGTATTTTTTACATATGAAAGAACTGGCGTTGCATGGAAATTTAGAAGATGAGGCACTTATTGAATATGTTATTGATGGAATTCGTGATTCTGAAATAAATAAGGCCATTCTTTACGGAGCCACTGATATCAAACAATTTAGAAAGAAACTTGAAGTATATGCACAGATTAAAGAACACAAGATGCAACAAAGACCTATTCAGATGACAACCGGACGTAAAAATCATACCATCAAAAGATGCTACAATTGTGGTGAAACTGATCACCAATCACCAGCTTGTACTAAAGGTATAAAATGCTTCAAATGTAATGGATATGGACATAAGTCAAAAGAATGCCAAAGTTCTACAAATAAGACACTGAAAATTCAAGATGAGAAAGTTAGTACAGATGTTGTTAAGCCATATAAAGAAGCGAAAATTAACGGAGTTACAGTTAAAACCTTTATTGATACTGGAAGCGATGCGAATTTGATTTGTGAGAGTTATTACAAACAAAATTTTCCCGAGAATAATGATTATAATATTAAAGATACTCTCAAATTATCAGGAATAGCCGAGTACGAAGTTTGCACGAAGGGATCTTTTATGGCAAAAGTTGAAATAGACAACGTTCATTTTGAAACCTTGATGCATGTTATCGACGATGATGTAATACCTGTTAATGTCATACTTGGAAACCCGATATTAAAAGACGTTGAAATTATTTTCTCTGCCGACGGGATCTCTGTAAAAAGAATATTACACCTTACACAAATTAATGACTACGAAGAAGAATTTGATGAGAAATATGATATCAAGAAGCTGAAATATAAAGACAAGATTAAACATTTATTGGATAATTACAATAACTTGAAGACTAGAAAGAAGGAATCAAATGTTAAATTGAAAATCATACTTACTGATGAAGATCCTATACACCAGACTCCACGAAGGCTGTCACCTCTAGAAAAGGACATAGTTAATAAACAGATACAAGGATGGTTAGATCAAGAAGTAATTAAACCTAGTAAATCGGAATATGCAAGCCCTATCGTGTTAGCGAAAAAGAAAAATGGAAGCTACAGATTATGTATAGATTTTAGAAAGCTAAATAAGAAGATTATAAAGGAAAGATATCCACTTCCACTCATCGAGGATCAAGTAGACAAATTGAAAGAAGCAATACTATTTACATCACTTGACTTGAAGAATGGTTTTTTACATGTTGATGTCTGCGAGGATAGTCAAAAATACACTTCATTTGTTACTCCACAAGGGCAATATGAATTTAAGAAAATGCCGTTTGGTTTATGCACCGCACCATCTGTATTCCAACGCTTTATCAATGATATCTTTCAAGATTTAATGTCAGAGGGCACTGTTCTTGCCTATTTAGATGATTTGATTATACCATCTAGGACAGAAGAAGAAGGATTTGTTAAACTAGAGAAAGTACTTCGAAAAGCTGAAGAGTTTGGCTTACAATTTAATTGGGCGAAATGTCATTTCTTACAGAACGAGATAAATTATTTAGGTTACATAATTCGTGATAATCAGATAAGACCTTCCAAGGAAAAGATACATGCTGTTGCAAAATTTAAAAAGCCTCATAATATCAAATCATTACGATCATTTTTAGGACTGACTGGCTATTTTAGAAAATTTGTTAAGAACTACTCAATAATAGCAAAGCCACTAACAGAATTATTGAAGACTAATGTTATGTTTAACTTTGATCTAAAGTGTGAGAGAGCTTTCGAAGAATTGAAACATATTTTATGTTCCTCACCAGTTTTACGAATTTACAACCCTAATTTTGAGACAGAGTTACATACAGACGCAAGTATAGACGGATATGGAGCTGTTTTATTGCAAAGGAATCCACACGACAATCAGCTACACCCTGTTCACTATATGAGCAAAAAGACTACTCCTGCTGAGAAGAAATACCATAGTTACTACTTAGAAATTTTAGCTATTGTAGAAGCTGTCAAGAAATTCAGAGTTTACTTACTTGGAGTCCGCTTTAAAATTGTGACTGACTGCTCAGCCCTAACTATGACGTTACAGAAAAAAGACTTACCTCCGAGAGTTGCTCGATGGGCACTCCTTCTTGAAGAATTTGACTATAAGATAGAACACCGATCTGGAACCCAAATGAGACACGTAGACGCTTTGAGCAGAAATCCTGTTAGTCTAATACTTACCGAAACTACAGCACGTCTGAAGAGAGCTCAAGATGATGACCTGAAGATAAAACTATTAAAGAAAATTTTAGAAAAAGAGTCATATGAAAATTTTATTCTGGAGAATGGAGTTTTATGTAAAGCTAAAGATGGAACTAAACTGATTGTTGTACCTAAAAAGATGCAGAATGAAATAATAAGAAAATGTCATGAAAAGGGTCATTTTGGAATTTTGAAAACTGAGGAATTAATTAATAGAGATTACTACATAGATAATTGTAAAGAAAAATTTGAAATTCAACGATTAGAACTTATAGAAAGGCGAGGCAAAATATTCAGAAAATTCAGGAAGAAAATAGGAAAGTTTATAATAAAAAGAGAACACAAGCTATACAGTACGAAATTGGAGATTTAGTTGCGATTAAGAGAACACAATTTGTACAAGGATATAAGTTAAACCCGAAATATTTAGGACCATATAAAATTATAGAGAAGAAGAAAAATGACAGATACGTTGTAAGGAAAATTGGCAATGGTGAAGGACCTATGAATACCACCAGTTCAGCAGATTTGATGAAACCCTGGTCCAATGGCGATGAAGATGAAGTATCACATTCATCTGGGTCAGATGAATAATGCAGGATAGCCGTGTGGGATTCGAAGACGCATTCCGACTCGGTAGCCAGGCCACACATTATGTTTTTTAAATTTATAAACCTGATATTGTAACTGTCAGTGTCAAAATATAGTGAGAAGAGGTAGTCTATGAATAAACGATGTAAGACTGTTCTAAGGAAGTTTGTTTTGCTAAAAAAAAAAATACTAACACGTATAACACAGGTACAAATATAACCGAACACAACAAGTCCAAACGTAATGCAGAAGGTCTTAGTTCCATAAAACGCGCAAAGTCCATCACTAAAAGTTTCGCGATTGTAGTACACACGTCTTGCTTCGCTCGTGGTTATCGCTCGACTTTGCTTTATACTGCACAGATGCGATACGTTCGTCTGGCCGCGTGGAAAGAATTTCCTAGAATCAGTTTGTACTTTAAATCCAACACACCTGGCTAATGAGTCGATCGCAACGGCCATAAACGAGTACAATAAAACAATGGACTGTTCTGTATATTAATTAGTAAACGCCTGACAATAAATTAGTAAACAAAGAAGTCCAAATGCCGAAGGGTAATAAAATGTGTTTTTACAGGTATGCAGGTGTGAATTTGTTTTTGTCGGCGTTTAGGTTGTAACAATATATTAGTATAGGTATATCTCTATATATAGCTTAATTCACAGAAGATGAAAGTTACAATTAGTAAATGGATCCCAAATCACTGTTAGTTGGGAACGTTCCCAAAACGCTGGCGGCGTTACCACGTGGTAGGGCAACGCTTAACGCTAATTATTTTACTTATTTAAAGCTTCTAGGCGCTAAGAACCTCAGCCAGAAGGCCCAGCTCGCCATACACAACGCGGTGCTGGTACCTACGCTCACGTATGGAAGCGAGAGTTGGGTATGGAAGAGAGAGCATGAAAGTAGAGTAAACGCGGTTGAGATGCGAGCACTGCGCAAAATCTGCGGAGTGACGCTCGCGGACCGCGTTCGTAATACCGAAGTAAGAAAGAGAGTTGGTCTGAAAGAGAGTGTCGGAGTGAAGGTAAGGAAAGGAATGCTCCGGTGGTTCGGGCATGTCGAAAGAATGCATGATGAAAGAATGACTAAACAGATATACAATGCAAAAGTGGATGGATGCAGAAGTCGTGGAAGGCCACAACACACCTTCCATGATCAAATTGATCGTGTACTAGCGGAGGGTGATGTCAGGAGCCTTAAGAACAGACGAGTGTGCATGACAAGAGTTATGAATGTCAAAGAAGCAAGTGAGGTGTGTAAGAATGGGCCTAAATGGCGCTCTGTTGTTCGTGCCTACCCCGCAAGGGAACTGGCGTGAAGTTATGTATGTATTTAAAGCTAAGTCGGTTTTTGTGAAACTTTTTTTGTTATTATTTTCATTCATTATATTAACATTGTATTCGGTATTTATAAACACGTGAGTACAATTTTGGATCGTCTGAAAGTTCCGTAGCCATTTTTGTGAAAATGTAAGATTTATGTCACCAAATTCAAAAGTATATATTCAAGGTAAGTTCCATTGGATTACATTTCGTCTGGATGGCTACGACCGTTGCTCTAGAGTAAGTTCCCATAGCAACCTTGAGTCGTGTTCCGGCATTAGTATTTTTTTTTTATTGGAGGAGTTTAGCAGACAGGCAGACGGCCCACTTGATGGAAAGCGGTTACCATCGCCTATGGACATTTGCAACGCCAAAGGTGCTACAAATGCGCTGCTGCTCTCTTAACGGACACTGGAACCTGGTCACTAATGCCGGAACACAACTCAAGGTTGTTATGGCGACATATTTTAGACCAGGGTTGGTAGCCGTCCAGCCGGGCAAATGCCCTACCACCTGGCTGTGGGTTGTTCTGTCGTCTCTTACGACAGGCCGCCCCAATGCAGGAAATTGTATTCTTTCTCCGTTCCTGCACGGATAAAGCTTCAAAATGGTCCCATATAAATGTGATTGTTATCACTCTTTGAGTTGTGAAGATGTGGGGGATATACATGTAGTAAGAACCCATCTCACATTTACTTATGCACCGTATTATTTAATGCACAGCCAAAAGAAACAAACAGTTCATAATCACTTAATTATAATATTAAACAATTTATAAAAGTATTATCGGGTAGTTGGTAATTCGTTTTTTCTAACTGTACATACATAACTTCACGCCAGTTCCCTTGCGGGGTAGGCACGAACAACAGAGTGCCATTCAGGCATATTCTTACACACCTCACTTGCTTCTTTGACATTCATAACTCTTTTCATGCACGCTCGTCTGTTCTTAAGGCTCCTGACATCACCTTCTGTTAGTACACGATCAATTTCATCATGGAAGGTGTGTCGTGGCCTTCCACGACTTCTGCATCCATCCAATTTTGCATTGTATATCTGTTTAGTTATTCTTTCCACATGCCCGAACTACCGGAGCATTCCTTAAATAAATAGAGCTAACATAAAAATTTAATACACTGTAACCTGTATTAGCGCCTGCTCTTTGAACAAGAGGAACGCAACAAGAGGAGGTTTTATCCCATACTCACAGACGGTCTAGATACCCTTAGCCTTCGGAAAGACTTCGCTTCTCTTTGCGTATTCTACCGACTGTATAACGAGGAGTGTTTTGAGGAACTGTTAAAAAAGGTGCCTTCGTCCTCTTTCTAGTACTTTCTACCATCGCACCGCTCGCCAACGGTTGGAGTTCATCCCCACTTCCTCGAGCCACTTCGCTCATGTACGCAACGCTTCTGTAGAATGTTTCTCTTGCGTACCGTGGGGATTTGGAATGAGCTCCCAGCCGAGGTTTTCCCACAGCGCTACGATATGGAGTTTTTTAAAAAGGGTGTCATAAAATTTCTTCGAGGCCGGCAGCGCGTTGGTAACATCTCCGGTGTTGCAAACGTCCATAGGCGACGGTAAGCGCTTTTAGTCAAGTGGGTCGTCTGCCCGTCTGCTGTACTCCAGCTGTAAAATATATATGTATATATAAATTTCATTGTTGTTGGATTTTATCCGTGCAGGAACGGAGAAAGAATACAAATTCCTGCGGCCGGGCGGCCTGTCCTTGGAGGCGATAAAGTAACCCACAGTTGGGTGGATGGCTACCAACTCTGGTCTAGAGTATGCCGCCATAACAACCGTGAATTGTGTTCCGGCATTAGTTTAGAATGCAGCAGCGCATTTGTAGCACCTTTGATGTTGCAAATGTCCATAGGCGATGGTAACCGCTTTCCATCAAGTGGACCGTCTGCCTGTCTGCTGAACTCTTGCAATAAAAAAATAAAACATATACGTAAGATACGATTTCAGTGGACATTTGTAATCTTTCTGGGACCTTTATAGTTCGTGGAGTATCACGCACTAATCCGATTTTATATTTACACCACTTGACTACACCATTAGTAGTGGAATCTAGAATACACATATGACAAAAAATGTTCAAAATGTGCTAGTTCACGCATGGTGCCCTGTTAGAAGCCAAACCGCGCACTAGGTTTAAAGATCTAAAGATCATTAAAACTGCACTAGTCCGCTAGAAAGCTATAGTAGTTCACGCTACGCGAAGTCCTGTACCATTGAAGGACTTATCTTTGAGGACCAAAAAACTGTGTCGAAGGACTGTCCTCGAAGGATCAAAAAATTGTAGCAGTTCAGCGACGCGAACTCCTGTACCGTCGAAGGGCGCAAAGACTGTATGGTGTATAAAGTTTTCGTACAGGAAGAAAGGGTAAAATGTAAGAAATACCAAACACAACACGCGCTGTAATGACAGTGATTTTATTGCCTGAATTTTTTTTTTTATATTGCAGGAGTGCAGCAGACAGGCAGACGGTCCACTTTATAGAAAGCGGTACTATCGCCTATAGACATTTACAACACCAAAGTTGTTACAAATGCGCTGCTGCTCTCTTAAGGGTCACTGGAATCTGGTCACTAATGCCGGAACACAACTCAAGGTTGTTATGGCGACATGCTTTAGACCAGGGGTGGTAGCCATCCAGTCGGACAAATGCCCTACCACCTGGCTGTGGCTTGTTTAGTCGCCTCTTACGACAGGCCGCCTGGCCGCAGGAAATTGTATTCTTGCTCCGTTCCTGCACGGATAATAATAAAATATCGGGATATATTAATGTATTGTAATTAAGCAGGCTGCAGTTGTTTCTTTATAAATTGCTGACTACTTTATGTACTTTGTACAAGAGTACAAATAAAATGCTTGTTCCAGTACAAAATGTTTATTCTATACCGAACCGAGAGAGCAACCCTACGTATCCAGGGTCCGCCAAACAACAACTAATATAAATAAAACGTTTGCACCATTCAGTTTCGTACAGCGCCATCTATTGGTAGAAAGAAACTTATACAACTTCGTACAACACGTTTCTGACCGATACTCAGATAATTACGATAATTTTTGGGGAGAATTACTGTGACATGTATACAAATATAACGATTTTGAATGGGTTCTCGGTTTTCCAAATTGTCCGCGGAGCTCTAAAGATTAGTATATATATATACCGAGATTGAAATTAACTTGTTATTCGTGTATATATATATTGTGGTGTGGTTGTCAAGTATTTAGCATAGTTCAATGTTAGTCAAAATTGCGGTCTTTTTTGTGTGCATCCAATTAATAATTAACAGTAAGTTATATGTAAATTTTATTATTACTGTATGTTGTTGAAGGCCACGACACACCTTCCATGATCAAATTGATCGTGTACTAGCAGAAGGTGATGTCAGGAGCCTTAAGAACAGACGAGCTTGCATGACAAGAGTTATGAATGTCAAAGAGGCAAGTGAGGTGTGTAAGAATAAGCCTAAATGGCACTCTGTTGTTCGTGCCTACCCCGCAAGGGAACTGGTGTGAAGTTATGTATGTATGTATGTTGTTGAAGACTACAGGACGAGAATAAAAAATGGTTTGGATTTTTGAAGGGCTTGCGTAGGGCCATTCAACACAAGTGTGCGTGAAGTGAAGAAAGCGGAGTTCCAAATTAAAAATTATTATGTTTTTAAATTATCTTTTCTGCAAATTTTTCGATATTCATTTTGCTATTCGGGGTAGACAGAAATCAAAGATTATATAAATCGGTCCATCCGTTGTTGAGTTAAGAGTAGTGTAAATAACTCGACTTTGTTTTATACATACATACATAACTTCACGCCAGTTCCCTTGCGGGGTAGGCACGAACAACAGAGTGCCATTTAGGCTTATTCTTACACACCTCACTTGCCTCTTTGACATTCATAACTCTTGTCATGCAAGCTCGTCTGTTCTTAAGGCTCCTGACATCACCTTCTGCTAGTACACGATCAATTTGATCATGGAAGGTGTGTCGTGGCCTTCCACGACTTCTGCATCCATCCACTTTTGCATTGTATATCTGTTTAGTCATTCTTTCATCATGGATTCTTTCCACTTTGTTTTATATTGTATATAAATTAATAGGATCTAATTTTCTACAGCATCAAAGACCATGACAAACATTCTTTAATTTATAGTCCCAACGTACCAAGCAGCGAGTAGTGACGACGAAGTTAACTAATTAAATACTGTCTCAGGTTGCACGGTGACAGATGGAACGAACCATGGAGATTCTAGAAGAGATTCAGCAGTACAAGCTTATCTACATAACATAGAGAGCGATGTTTGGGAAGAAGATGAGAAGGCATGCGTAGAAGCGACTAGGGATATGCTGAACTCTGTTACGAATAGAACACTTTGGGCTGCTTGGAGTAAGTCGAACGAGGCATACTATACTTACATGTTATAAGCTAAACTAGAACAAACAATCGGGTACGAGTTGGACACCTGTATAGGAGGTCCTGTATAAATACAATGCGCAAATGATGTGAAATGTTTAATCAACCTAGCGTTGAAAAAAAAAAATGGTTTTAGCATTAATTTATTATTCTTAACGACTTCAAGATGTTATAGAAAAAATCGAAATGTGTGCTGGGACACACAGTAGTAGTGTAACTTCAACGGACAAGTGGAAAAACGAATCGCAACGGACACGTGGAAAAACGAATCGCAACGGACACGTGGAAAAACGAATCGCAACGGACACGTGGAAAAACGAATCGCAACGGACAAGTGGAGAAACGAATCGCAACGGACAAGTGGAAAAACGAATCGCAATGGATAAGTAAGCGTGCTCCATTTTCGACTGCATCGTCGTCGAATATTATGCGTGATCAGGGTTAAACGTGGCTCTATTTATAATTTTAAAAATACGCGAGGTTCATTTGTTTACAACACGGCGTCCACCTTGAACGGCAGTGTTGGTCGAGCACTTTACGGTGCACTCGCCTTACAATATCAAAATTGTAATAGAATAGAATAGAATATATTTATTGCGTAATGCATGTACAAAGATGTTACGGTTTTTACAGTATCAATGCATTCGGCCCATAATTGGGCGTGCAAAATTAAAATTACAATATTGATTTATAAACTATAAATAATATTAAAATATTATTAGCTATTAATAATTTAAACTGTGTATTACAATAGTAACTACTATTATATACATATTTACAAGTAAAAGATGTAGTCCAGATCGCTCTCGGTGGGGAGCGTTCCCAAAATGCTGGCCGCATTCCCGCGTTGTATGGCAACGCTAATACGTTGCCCTAAATATAGGCCATCCCTTTGGTCACGCGAGACTTCTTTCAATCGCCTTGAAAGGTCTCGATAAAGTTGATGAGCCTCACGTCCCCATGGCTCCATGGCTGTATTTGGAAGATGGGAAGCCGCTAACGTATCGACACAAGTTGCGTCCCATACTAAGAGGCGTCCCATCTTCCAAGGTACCAACGACATTCCGTCTGGTCGCTTGCCATCGTCGCGGCACAGTCCGTTCGGTTCAAGAACAGCAGGTACCCCGACGGTGACAAGAGACCGGCGGATGATATCGTTGATTGCCGCATGTCGTGAAGTTCTACCAGCACTCCTCAAACACGACAAGCCATGATGACCAAGTCTATCAACTTTATCTCCGCACCGACAACGATATGTGACTACGATGTCTGCCCCCAGGCGAATGCAGGCAGCAATCCTGAATGTAGTATCATCCAGGAGTGTACCTAGATTCGCCGAGGGCAGACTCTGAAGCTACAGACCAGACTCGTAGTTAGAACCAGCTAGGAGGCGAGCACGGTCAGTTTCGCCGGTGCAAGATGACATGAGATTGTCATACACCGACTTACTGAGCGGCCCATCCCACAGCCTCTGCATCTTTGGATCTATTTAGATTAGATTTATAAACTTATTTTTACAAACAATGTATCAATACAATTAAAATTAAAAATTAGTAATAATCAATAAAATCAATATCTACTATATCAATCAATAAAAAATAACACAATATAATAATAATCTAAATAATAAAATGTCTACTATTAAAGCATGTCAAAAATATATTTATGTCAGTTCATAGTGTTTCATCGTCCATAAACAGGTTTATATTATAATAGCATTTAGTGGTCAGTAGCAAATTTATTTTTTTCTTAAATAGTGTAACATGGCAGTTCTCTAAGAGATTTCGGAAGCTTATTGTATACGAAGGGCCCTATGCAATAGACACTTTTAAAGACACTTGTAATTGAGTTGATGGTGCAGACTTTAAATTCATCGCGTCTGTCACGTGGAAAGACCTTCGAACGCTGACTAAATAGCTGTGGATTAGTTTTGACAAACACTGATATTTCATACATACATACATACATACATAACTTCACGCCAGTTCCCTTGCGGGGTAGGCACGAACAACAGAGCGCCATTTAGGCCCATTCTTACACAGCTCACTTGCTTCTTTGACATTCATAACTCTTGTCATGCACACTCGTCTGTTCTTAAGGCTCCTGACATCACCCTCCGCTAGTACACGATCAATTTGATCACGAAAGGTGTGTCGTGGCCTTCCACGACTTCTGCATCCATCCACTTTTGCATTGTATATCTGTTTAGTCATTCTTTCATCATGCATTCTTTCCACATGCCCGAACCACCGGAGCATTCCTTTCCTTACCTTCATCCCGACACTCTCTTTCAGACGAACTCTCTTTCTTACTTCGGTATTACGAACGCGGTCCGCGAGCGTCACTCCGCAGATTTTGCGCAGTGCTCGCATCTCAACCGCGTTTACTTTACTTTCATGCTCTCTCTTCCATACCCAACTCTCGCTTCCATACGTGAGCGTAGGTACCAGCACCGCGTTGTGTATGGCGAGCTGGGCCTTCTGGCTGAGGTTCTTAGCGCCTAGAAGTTTACCTAACGCTCCATTCAAACTATTCCCCAAATTTACTCTTCTTTCTATATCAGCGGTGTACCTTCCATCCCTGCTAAAAGCACATCCAAGATATACAAACTCATTCACTTGCTCCAGCATAACATCATCGACCATTATCCTTGCATTCATTCTGGTTTCTTCTCTTTCAAACACCATAACCTTTGTTTTCTTCGCATTCAAATGTAAGCCTCTCGCCTGATATTTCAAATATATATAAACAGGGTACAGTCAAAATTTTATATGTTTTAAAAAAAGGTTCGCAACTATCTGTCTGTTTGAGTTTGAACATAGCTCTTAAGCAACGCTTTTGATGTTTGAACACTGTACCAGCTTCAGTGGAATTTCCCCAGAATACTATGCCATAGCTAATATTAGACGATATGAGACCATGGTATGCAGCAAGGAGAGCGTCAACATTTACAATTGATGAAATTTTGTTGAGTATATAAATCATACTATTAAGTTTTTTACATAGAACACATATCTGATCTTTCCAGTTAAGTTTTTTGTCAATAACAAGTCCAAGAAATTTAGTATAAGATCACATTTATATTTCAGTTTGGGACTCCATGCAGTATCCAACAGGCGTCTTCTACGGATCCCGATTCCAATTGGGCAATTACGACCAATGTCTCAATCCACCATGGTTGAAATCACACCCGAATCTGGCGACCCAATATTGCGTTGTCGAAGTCCAGACTGCTGGAAATCCAAGTAAAATGCTAAAAGATTACGATCCTTATGACAACGTTTCATCGTATCTACAAGTAAGTGTTTTGAATTCAGACAGAAGTATCTGAAATAGGAAGTAAAGAAAATCACCTGTTTATTAAAAGCCTATCTATTATGATGCTGGAATCATTATCTAGATTACAGCTTTTAGGGCCGAGCCCTTAAGCAATACCACGCCCTGATAGAATATTGGCGAGTTAGGTTAGTTATTTTTTTAATTTTTTTATTTTTTATTGCAGGAGTTCAGCAGACAGGCAGACGGCCCACTTAATGGAAAGCGGTTACCATCGCCTATGGACATGTGCAACACCCAAGGTGATACAAGTGCGCTGCTGCTCTCTTAAGGGAGACTGGAACCTGGTCACTAATGCCGGAACACAACTCAAGGTTGTTATGGCGACATACTTTAGACCAGGGGTGGTAGCCATCCTGTCGGGCAAATGCCCTACCACCTGGTTGTGGGTTGTTAAGTCGCCTCATACGACAGGCCGCCCGGCCGCAGGAAATTGTATTCTTTCTCCGTTCCTGCACGGATATGAGTTAGTTAAACGGTTAGCCTTGAGCTGATTCTGTTTCGACCGATAAGTGAGAGTTCCGAAGATTCACGTCCCCTTTGTCTGTACCATCATGATCCTTATTACAACGTTTCATCTGTGGCCTTCCGCCACATTAAATAGTCATTTTTTTTTATTGCCTGAGGCAGGCAAACAGGCGGACGGTCCACTTAATGGAAAGCGGTTACCGTCGCCTATGGACGTTTGCAACACCAGGGGCGTTGCCAACGCGTTGCCGGCCTCTAAGAAATTTTATAACGCCCTTCTTAAATGACCCCATGTCGTAGCGCAGAGGGAAAACTTCGGCGGGGAGTTCTCTCCAGATCATTGTTGTACGCGGAATAAACGTTCTAGAGAACCGTTGCGTAGTTGAGCGTGGGAGCTCCAGGAAATGGGGGTGAACACCCCGCCGATGGCGAGCGGTGCGGTTGTAAAAATGGGGCGTTGGCACCAAATCAAACAGTTCCTCGGAACACTCTCCGTTGTACAGGCGGTAGAATACGCAGAGGGACGCAAAGTCTCTCCGAAGGCTAAGCGATTCTAAACCGCCTGTTAGTATGGGATCGTCGACTATACGAACGGCGCGACGCTGAATGGAGTCGAGAGGGTCAGTCTGGTAAGCTGGTGCTCCAGCCCATAAGTGCGAGCAGTATTCCATATGCGGCCTAACTTGTGCTTTGTAAAGCACAAGTCTTTGCCGCGGGGTGAAATACTGCTTAGACCGGTTTAGCACACCAAGCTTTTTTGAGGCAAGTTTAGCCTTGCCTTCCAGATGACCCCGAAACTGCACGTCGTTCGTTATATCAACGCCTAGAATCCCGATACTGTTGGAGATGGTAAGGGGTGTTCCTTGAAACTGTGGCGCAGGGACAAATGGGGTCTTTTTTGCAGAGAATGCGCAGACCTGTGTCTTCGTGGGGTTAAATTGGACAAGATTTTGTCGTCCCCATTCGGAGACTCGCTCCAGGGAGTTCTCCACTTCAGACACAAGTCTGACCCGACTTTCTTCCACTAGCGACTGAGGGGCATTAGCCCGGCTGGTATATCTAGCGTCACCTGTACTGTCATCCGCATAGCAATGAATGTTCTCTATAGATAACAGATCATTGATATGCAGGATGAACAGTGTAGGTGACAGCACACAGCCTTGAGGCACACCAGCATTGATAGGCTTGGTGGTAGAACAGCAACCGTCGACGGCGACCTTGATGCTGCGTCCACCAAGAAAGCTGGATAGCCACTTGCAAAGCCCCTCAGGTATCCCGTACGATGGCAGCTTCGTAAGAAGTGCCCTATGCCAGACCCGGTCAAAGGCCTTAGTAATGTCAAGACTGACTGCCAAGGCTTCTCCCTTGCTCTCAACGGCTTCTGCCCAACGGTGGGTTAAGTATACCAACAGATCCCCAGCGGAACGACCATGACGGAAGCCATATTGCCGGTCGTTGAGTAGCTGGGAATCTTCGAGGTAACCCAGAAGTTGTCCGTTGATAATCCGCTCCATCACCTTTGAGAATAAGGAAGTAATCGCTATGGGCCGGTAGTTGGACGGGTCAGTTTTATCACCTTTTTTTGGGATAGGATGCACAAGAGCAACCTTCCACGAAGACGGGACACAGCTAGTAGTGTAAGAAAGTGTAAAAAGACGGGCCAGGACTGGAGAAAGCTCTGGAGCGCATGTCCTAAGCACAATAGCAGGTATACCGTCAGGCCCGGACGACTTCTTGACGTCGAGGCAGCTAAGAGCTCTACGAACCGCTTTTTGGGTAAAGCGAATCTCTTTCATAGAGCTCCCACACCGCGATACAGTAGGCGGGGTTGCTCCCCCGTCGTCAAGTGTCGAATTGGCCGCAAAGATGTTGCCCAGAAGTTCGGCTTTATCTGTTGCGGTGTGAGCCTGTTGGTCGTCCGCTGTGCGCAATGATGGAAAGGACGGCCGACAGAAATTGCCCTCGACAGCTTTGGCGAGCGACCAAAATGCTCGCGTTCCAGAAGGATAGCGAGCAAGCCGTTCGCCTATTCTGCCGATATGCTCAAACTTTGCTCTTGCCAGCCGCTTTTTGAGGGACCAGGTGGCGGCATTGTATTTCTTTTTTAGATCGGATGTTTTCGGATCCTGACATTGCTTAGCTGCCTTCCAGGTCCGATAAGCTGCCTGCTTTTGCCTAACAGCCTCAGCACACAGCTTATCGAACCATGGCTGGCTTGAGCCCCCGATTGGAATTACAGAGCTAGGAATGTAACATTCCATACCCTGTAACACCACTTCGGCGACTAAGTCTGCACAAGTGTCAGGATCATCCGTGGAGAAACAAAGCCGCCTCCATGGGTAGGATGCGTAGAACTCGCGCAATCCATCCCAATCTGCTGACCGATATCGCCACACCTTTCTTTTCCCATTGGGATTAGCCCGTTGGGGAAAAAGAATGGGCACTTCAGAGGATACCAAACAGTGGTCAGAAGAACCCAGAGGAGCTCTGACCAAGATTTGATAGTTCTCTGGGTGTGTGGTCAGCAGAAGGTCCAACAAAGAGGGCTCGTGGTCCACTCGGTCCGGTATACGGGTAAATCCCGTGACCAATTGAGTGAAACCATAGGCGAGAGCAAAGTCGCGGGCAGTAGTACCTGGCAGATCAGTCCTCGGAGAACCCAACCATTCGGTATGGTGGGCGTTAAAGTCTCCAAGGATGATTATTTCTGCGGAAGGATACTAATAATTGTATTTTTGTCGTGTATTTTGTTGTTGTGTACATTATATAATAAATTCATACAACTGGTTCGCTGACTTGATATCCGCTAATAAACTTAATAATAATAATCGGCAGACAAACACACACATTGTATATCCCCAAATTAAGCAAGTTACGCTTGTGTTATGGGTAATATACAACGGACTACTCTGGGGCCGATCCCAGACACCCAGACCATAGTAAATAGCGGAGAAAATACGTTTCCGAAATTTACTATACCAAGAATCGAACCCGGAACCTCTGCGTTGCAGTGAGGTACGACGGCAAAGGCTTAGCCCGCTCAACCACAGAGGCAGTCAAACTTAGCAACCCCTTCTAATTTGTGAGCGTTATTGGAGTTGAAATTTTGGAAGGCTACCTCAACGCCGTACCACCTCAACACGCCACGGATCCCTAGATTGGTGACCCCGACGTGATACCAACATAGCGGATATTTCCGATAAGTTGAGTTCGATCTCGATCGTGGTCTGGAAGATGTATGTCTCGGCGAGGATCTTCGTCATCAGCAGACGTCCGAGAGAGCTGGTCGACCTTGATTGTCAGGACTTCTACCATCTTTCGTAATTCTGCAATTTCTGAGTCGGGATTCGCTGACGAGGAGCTTGGTGCAGGGAAATCTGATGAAGTTGCAGCCATGACTCCTGGCGCTACAATCTTCTGAATGTGGTCGGCCAGTTCAGCAAGTTGTCCAAGAGAGTGTGTGGGCTGCGATGCTAGGATGGTCTGTATACTCTGAGGTAGGCGACTGCTCCAGATAGACCTCAAAAAATCTTCCGGAACATCCGGTCCTGCTAGGTCTTGTAGGTGCCTAAGGAATTGTGAGGCCTTCCCTACACATCGTATCTACAAGTAAGTAATCGGGAACCTACGGAACATAGACAACCGTGTTACCAAATTATTATTATTTTTCTTTATAGACAGCATCGAAGTCCGGTAGACACTTCAATAAAATATTCTTGAGTCTTTGTGTCTCTACAAAATGTCAGCAGAAAACAGTGGAGAAATTAAGCAGACATTGGCTTCAAGGGACTCATTTCTCGCACCCTAAGAGTAGAGATTATAAGTTAGAGTACTGTACTGACAACAGTGCTGCAGAATACACATTCGGATTCAAAGCATTCTTGTAAGTATAAACTAGATTAATATAGAAGTTACTCCAACATTCAATAAGAAAAAGTATTATCCCTATAAATCCATACTCATGCTAATATTCGTAAATGAGGAAGTAACTGTCTCTCTATGACTCTTTCAATGAAAGGATTTTGCTGATATTTAGAATGTATTATATTATGCGTGGTCTCCGTACTGAGAATGGACTTAGGATGATACTCTTTATTCCGGGAAGTGGGATAGTCTGCGCGATAAAATTAAATAAATGGTTCGAGTTTCTGTAGACACATATTAAAAAAATGTTGATCTACCTTTATGGAAGTCATCGTGATGCGTAGACTGACACGTACTTAGCCGATTTATTTTTATTTCAGTGTAGTTATTGCGACTTTGCTAATTATAGTAGTTATATCAACTATATATCGAGCTATCGATAAGAAAAAAAGTTCTTCTGCAGGTAAGCATCCATTTTAAGTTGTATAATTAAATCACTGGCCCGCAATTCGATAATTATTCCGTTGATAGATTTAGGCCTGATCCGCACGAGAGCTTTTTCAACGCCTGTTAGATAAGCTCTGAAATGAAAGTGATTACTACCCAAGCAGTTATTCACATGGTAACACTTTTATAACGCGATTAAAACGCTGTGCTGTGAGTGTTCGAATTTCGAATGTATTATTTGGCACTTCTAGCTTGTGTTCGAACTTCGAACGAGAGTTAAGAAAGCGTCGGCGCTGCGTTCAGTATGTCGCGCACTCGCAAAGCGTTCAGTCGTGTTATGTCCTCAAATTGGGTAAATACAATTGCAAATGTACACCTTCCATGATCAAATTGATCGTGTACTAGCGGAGGGTGATGTCAGGCGCCTTAAGAACAGACGAGTGTGCATGACAAGAATTGTGAATGTCAAAGAAGCAAGTGAGGTGTGTAAGAATGGGCCTAAATGGCGCTCTGTTGTTCGTGCCTACCCTGCAAGGGAACTGGCGTGAAGTTATGTATGTATGTATGTATGTACAATTGCAAATGTTTTCCCCTATTGGCCGCATTTATCTCAGCGTGATTCGAATCCCCAACACCACTATTTCCAACAGTTCTTTATATGTATATACTCTATACCTCCAAATTATTCAAAAGAACTTTTCGGACCAATTTTTGTTGAAAATTATTTTTAAAGCTCTATCGTCTTGATTATTGCAGAATTTTCACTTTATTTTTGAATAATTTTTGAGGAATAAGATCTTTACGATAATATATATTTTTATCCAAATGATAACATTGACACCTACCTATAGCTACCTACTCAACCTACAGTCCGTCTAGTGTTAGGATCAAATAGCAGTAATATAAAAATAATATTTTCTTAAGTTTTCGCGACTTGTATACATAATAAAACTACGTTTTAACGGTTTTAAGCGCGGTAATTTTATTGGATTTTGGTTTTTCCAACGTTTCGGCCACTTTTCAGTGGCCGTGATCACGGAAGACAAAGATGTCAAGTATCAACGAGTATTGTTAAAGTTTTATTTAGCCTACCGCCAACTTGTTAATTTTAATTATTTAATTTTAATTTTGTTTATGGTTATTATTTACTCTATGGGAGCCTAATCTAATTTACTACCGCTTCGCAACATGTTATGGCTTGAAGAGAAGAAGCGGCGCAAGAAACTCTTCAGCAAACATGCCTAGCTCTAATAATTTTATGTAATATTAAAATGGGTGGAAGGAAAAATAAAATTAATTATCAGTCAAGTTGGTTTGTGTTCCGTTGTACGCAGAAAGAGCTCACAGTGTCTTGAGGTCTGGCAGCTGGTTTTTGCTGGGTTTGGGTCTTAATAGTTTTGATGATTGGATCCCAAACAGGTGGTACTTGCCACTTGTGATCACGGCCACTGAAAAGTGGCCGAAACGTCGGAAAAACCAAAATAAAATAAAATTACCGCGCTTAAAACCGTTAAAACGTAGTTTTATTAAATACAAAAATAAGTAAAAATTAGGAACTTAGATATAAATAGCTTGTTAAGATAAATACCTGTTAATATTATAAATGCGAAAGTAACTCTGTCTGTCTGTTCCGCTTTCACGCAAAAACTACTACTATATTGGTAATAAAAAAATCGAAAAGAGAACAAATAAATAAAAAACGCCCATACTTATTTTCCCACAAAAAGAAAAGATTTTTTTTATAAAATAAATAGAATATAATAACCTCTGCCTTATACCATCATCATCCGTGCAGGAACAGAGAAAGAATACAATTTCCTGCGCCCTGGCGGCATGTCGTAAGAGGCGACTTAACAACCCATAGCCAAGTGGTAGGGCATTTGCCCGACTGGATGGCTACCACCCCTGGTCTAAAGTACGTCGCCATAACAACCTTGAGTTGTGTTCCGGCATTAGTGACTAGGTTCCAGTGTCCCTTAAGAGAGGAGCAGCGCATTTGTAGCAACTTTGGTGTTACAAATGTCCATAGGCGATGGTAACCGCTCCTGCAATAAAAAAAAGTGGTTTTATAAAAAGTTCGGACCTGGCTGGCATAGTTTTAAAATTTTTGACATTAGGGATCGTCTTCCAGGGATGGAAAGTACTGTTTTCATCCCTGTGATCAGTTAACATCAAATGTACTCTCCGAGTATGAAAAACTAATTTGCGTCCCGCGGCACCTTCTCTAATACGTCTATGTGGCCTCTATATATATACATAAGAGTGGAATGGTTAAACTAAATAGTTGACTTTCATCATCTCTACTAATATTCTGCTCTCTGCTGCCTCTCAGCAGAGTCCTGTTGTGATCATGGAGGGCGTGATTCCACACGGGTGCACCGTACAGTGCCATACTCCAGAGAATGCCGGAATATAGCCGCCGAGCCGTTCCACCGGGTTCCCCCACGTTGGGGATAAGTCTGGCGAAGGCGCCCGCGATCCTTAACAACTTGGGAGCAAGTTGTTCAAAATGTTTTTGAACACCGCGACACCTTATCTAATAAGTCTATCTGGCCTCTATATACACATAAGACTGTATGGTTAAACGAAATAGTTGACTTTCATCACCTCTACTAGTAGGTATTCTACTTCCATGCCTCTACGGAACTCTTCGTTGTGAGTAAGATGCATAAATATGACAGATTTTTCTGATTTCAGTGGGCGAGATAGCAGAATGTTTCGATGTGCAGCATAATTGGAATTTACTTTACACCGTTCATCCCGACGACATGCCCTTCTTGAATGGCATTAGAATTCTCACAGCGTATATTGTAATTTTAATGCATATATCTATGCTACTTACAGTTGTGAACAGCGTGAACGGCTTAGATATTGATGAAACTGTGAGTACATAATAAATATTGTTAGTTTCAATATTTATAATTCATAGCAATAGACAAAGAAAAGATAAAGCATTTGCAAGTAAATCAGTAATATATATATATATATATATATATATATATATATATATATATATATTAATTGGGGGTCATGTCAGAAGCGTGCTCGTCGCGATCCCCGCTGGCCCAGAGGGCCACAATTCTGACCGCAGTTCACACGAGTGCAGTGCACAATAGGGCGTCCCCCGCAGGCGACGCTCACCGATACGCCCCCGTCGGTGTGAACTCTCGCGCATGCGGCGAAGGGGGCCGCCACCCTTCACGCAGCGCCAAACCTGGCGGGTCGAGAGGAGCAGAGTGCCGTATAGGCACGTGGAATGTGAGAGGTGGAATGAAAGATAAGATGGACGAAATGATCGATATAATGAATGAGAGAAGCCTGGATGCCTTATGTGTGACAGAGACAAAGCGGAAGGGGTGCGACGTCGATGACCTCCCCGGTGGCATGCTTGCTCTGTGGTCCGGCGTGGACCTGGACGAGCGTGCAAGTGGGGGGGTAGGCGTCTTACTCTCATCCCGCTTTGTGTCTGGAGTAAAAGCTTATTGTCTGGTGAACCCGAGACTTCTCTGGGTCCGCCTAAAACTGGGGATCACGCGAGTTTTTCTGGTCGCAGCTTATGCTCCCGTAAGCTCAGCGGATCCCCAAGAACTCGAGAAGTTTTGGGAGTCTGTGAGAGAAATTCTGGATCTGGCTGAAGGGAACGAAAGACTAATTATGTGTGGTGATCTTAATGGCTGGGTGGGGACCAAACGAGACGGCCTTGAGGCTGTCCTTGGACTCTATGGTGACAAGAGAGTGAACGATGCTGGTAGGCCAATCATAGACGTATGCATGGAAAGAAACTTGCTTGTGTCGAACACCCTATTCCATCATAAGGATATTCACACGTATACATGGAGAATGAATGATCAGAAAAGTATGATTGATCTGATTTTAATTGATAGTCGCCTCCGAAACACAATAATGGATACAAGAGCCTACAGAGGCCCCACTCTTGAAACGGACCACTATCTGGTGATAAGCCGGTTTGTGGGCCTTTTCAAGAAGTGGAGACACTGGCGAGTGCGTACCAATTTCGGGGAGCTTGAAAGAATAAAGTGTGAAAAATTGGAAGATGTTAGTGTAAGGAGTATGTATGCGCGCCTAGTCGAAGAAAGGCTTGCAAAAGCGGACTTCTCCGACTTAGATGTGGATAATGACTGGGATAGTATGAAAGAAAGTATAGTGGAAAGTGCAAAAGAAGCATGTGGATGCGCGAAGAGGCACATAACAACGAGAGGTGATGAATGGTGGGACGCGGATGTTAAATCCAGCGTAGAGAGAAAGAGAAAAGCCTGGCTGGATTATGTTGCTTCCTTGCAATAGAATGACAGTATGAAAGAGATGAAGAAAGAAATTTATCGCCTCTGCAAGAATGAAACCAAAGCTTTAGTGAAAGAGAAGCGTGAAAGAATAAAATTGAAAGAAGAAAAGAAGCTGACGGAGAACTTCGAGGCAAATACCAAACTCTTTTGGAGAGAGGTTAAGAAGTCTCGGGGTTGTTCTTCAGCTTCCAGAATGGAAAGAATAAAATCTAAAGCAGGGGACGTTCTTGCTAACCCACAAGAGGTATTAGCGCGATGGAGTGAATATTTTAGAGAAATGTATGATAATATCCCGGATGCTGGCACCACGACTGAGTCTGTGACCGACTCCGAGGAGTCAGCATCCGAGATCACTTTGGAAGAGATCGAATGGTCGATAAGAAGTCTGAAAAATGGAAAGGCAGTAGGAATCGATAGTGTGTCTGCTGAGATGATCAAATATGGTGGAACCTGCGTCCGGGACGCTTTCCTGTCCTTATGCAACTTGTGCTGGAGGACGGGAAAGGTTCCCAAGGACTGGAGGCGCGCTGTCATCGTGCCCTCGTATAAAGGCAAGGGGTCACGTATGGAGTGCGCCAGCTACAGGGCCATCAGTTTGATCAGCACAGCATCTAAAGTGTATGCGAAGATTATTGAAAAGAGAATGAGAGTTGTATCCGATGGATTACTGTGGGATGCACAAGGTGGCTTCAGAAATGGAAGGGGATGTATGGATCAAGTTTTCTCTCTCCACAATATCGTAGAGAAGCAGCTGGCTATGGGCCGGAAGGTTTTCTGCGGTTTTGTGGATCTAGAGAAAGCATTTGACAGGGTTGTGCGGAAGGACCTCTGGGACATATTGCCCGGATATGGGATTAATGGCCAATTGATGCGTGCTGTGCAGTCCACTTACGAGGACTGTATGGCATGCGTGCGAGTGGAAGGCAGCCTGTCGCCCTTGTTTGAAGTCAATATTGGCGTCCGCCAGGGCTGCGTGCTGTCGGCTTTGCTGTTCATCCTATATCTGGACGATTGTCTCCAGAGAATAAGATTGATGGATGTTGGGGTGCGGATGAGTGATCTAGTTGTAAGCACCTTGCTTTATGCGGATGATGCCGTGCTTTTAGCCGAATCGCCATCAGAACTGCAAACACTAGTCACAATGATGAAAGATGACTGTCAGGCGAGAGGCTTACATTTCAATGCGAAGAAAACAAAGGTTATGGTGTTTGAAAGAGAAGAAACCAGAACGAATGCAAGGATAATGGTCGATGATGTTATGCTAGAGCAAGTGAATGAGTTTGTATATCTTGGATGTGCTTTTAGCAGGGATGGAAGGTACACCGCTGATATAGAAAGAAGAGTGAATTTGGGGAATAGTGTGAATGGAGCGTTAGGTAAACTTCTAGGCGCTAAGAACCTCAGCCAGAAGGCCCAGCTCGCCATACACAAAGCGGTGCTGGTACCTACGCTCACGTATGGATGCGAGAGTTGGGTATGGAAGAGAGAGCATGAAATTAGAGTAAACGCGGTCGAGATGCGAACACTGCGCAAAGTTTAAGCATTAAGCATTAGTGACCAGGTTCCAGTCT
Source organism: Dendrolimus kikuchii (assembly GCA_019925095.2). NCBI lineage: Eukaryota > Metazoa > Arthropoda > Insecta > Lepidoptera > Lasiocampidae > Dendrolimus > Dendrolimus kikuchii. Next base: position 1,288,505 of record CM034409.1, read on the forward strand.
CCCTTAAGAGAGCAGCAGCGCATTTGTAGCACCTTTGGTGATGCAAATGTCCATAAGCGACGGTAACCGCTTTCCATAAAGTGGGCCATCTGCCTGTCTGCTAAACTCCTGCAATTAATATACATACATACATACATAAATTCACGCCAGTTCCCTTGCGGGGTAGGCACGAACAACAGAGTGCCATTTAGGTTTATTCTTACACACCTCACTTGCCTCTTTGACATTCATAACTCTTGTCATGCAAGCTCGTCTGTTCTTAAGGCTCCTGACATCACCTTCTGCTAGTACACGATCAATTTGATCACAGAAGGTGTGTCGTGGCCTTCCACGACTTCTGCATCCATCCACTTTTGCATTGTATATCTGTTTAGTCATTCTTTCATCATGCATTCTTACCACATGCCCGAACCACCGGAGCATTCCTTTCCTTACCTTCACCCCGACACTCTCTTTCAGACCAACTCTCTTTCTTACTTCGGTATTACGAACGCGGTCCACGAGCGTCACTCCGCAGATTTTGCGCAGTGCTCGCATCTCGACTGCGTTTACTCTACTTTCATGCTCTTTCTTCCATACCCAACTCTCGCTACCATACGTGAGCGTAGGTACCAGCACCGCGTTGTGTATGGTAAGCTGGGCCTTCTGGCTGAGGTTCTTAAAAATTTAATGTATATTTTAAAAATCTATAAACATCTGAATTTATGCCCCATCTTCATCGCCAGATTAGTTTAGAATATCCTATAAATTAGGTTGCCTGGAAGAGATCGCTCTAAGCGATAAAGCCATCACTTACTTCGCCTAAAAATACTGTAACTAAAGTGTTGTGTCCGTTATTTTGGTGAGCAATAAAGTGTTACATCTATCTATCTACCCATCTTTATGTCGTAGACAGAGATCTCTTTTTGGCTTAAATTTGCATTATCCCTGCCGACTGGTGTGGAAACCTCTTTGGGTAAATCTTCTGCTGGACAGCCCTTGTGGTTTTCTGGTTTGGAAGTAAAGGCTTGATAATTTTTAATATAGATATTAAATTATTTGTTGAAGTTATTCGGTTTAGTCCTTTAACACTATTAACCAAAGTGTAATCAGAGAGACTTTCCGTCTGGAAAATGACGACTCTAAACAATGCACTGCTGGAATTTGGACTTCTCTACTTTCTTAGAATTTGTCATAATATTTGGATATTGTGTGCAGATTTACAATTCATCTTTCGGATACATCCCTTTGCACATAGACCTCGTTGTGGATACATTCTTCGTTCTGTCAAGTCTTCTGCTAACCAAAAACTTGCTCGCTATGAATGGAAATGGCATATATCTTAACCCAATTAAGAGATATATCAGGTTAGTTTTTTATGTGTCATATGATAGACATTTTTGCTTTCTTCTTGACCATCTCACGACCCAGGCAAGATGCGCTTGATGCTTGATTGCCCTAAGTGTGACTGCAATCAACCCCAAAGCACGGTTGTACCTCGCGTGACATAACTCCATCAGAAAATGGAATACAGTATTCCATACCCTGGCGTATTACGTCAACTATCGCGTCCGCACTAGCTGAAGGATCTACAGAAGAGGAGCAGCATCGAAATCGGCCGGGTAGTTTTTACGTGAGTCCCAAACAAACAGACAAGAAATAAAAACAAATACGTCGTGTTCTCCATCGTTCATATAGTGTATTCCAGTTGTTTTTTTTATAAGCTCAACGTACAGACACGGCATTTTTAGAATTTTATAATATTATAGATATTTACTTTTTGCGTTTGAGTTTGAAGTCGCTTTTGTTTCCTTTAATATGATAAAATGCCTTTTGTGGTTCCGTCACCAAATGACGGTAAGAGGCGACGTTTGTGACCCGTTCGTTGTGGGGTCCGTACATAAGCACTTAATCAATTTCCTTCAGGTTAATAGGCGTATTTGCTATTGTTGTTTTCTACACAACAGCAGTATCAACGTACTTTAGCAGTGGCCCATACAAAACCCGATTAGATGGAAGGGAGCAGAAGATATGCGAGAAAACATGGTGGAAACAGTTGCTGATGATGGACGTTGACGCAATCGACATGGTAAAATTTTATTATATTTAATAATTTTATGTTTCGTTGTAGGCAAATTGGCAAATGAGTCCACTTGATAGCAAGTGGCTACCGCCGCCCATGGACATCTGCAACACTAAGGGAGCCGATGCGTTGCCTATCTCGTTCTGGCTTTAAATATCTCTTTATGCCGATTTTGAAGAGCCCTGGGAAGACCGCGGGAGGGAGATCGTTCCATAGCTTGCCCACGTATAACATAGAAAGAAAGAAAGAAAGAAAAAAGAAAGATAATCATTTCATTCAGGAAAAATTACATTGGTGTAGTGTAGGTATAATTGTTAACAAATTTCAATTTGTATTATAATATTTTTTTTTTTAATGTACTTCAGTATATAAAGTAGAAGATATAAGGTGTAAATTAATGCAATCCACGAGAACGCTGCCGACAAACTGCGCTGCAGTTTGGCAATATGATTGTTATTATAATCTTGTAACTTTTTATTGAAAATAAATTGAAAAAAAAAAACCAAATTCTCTTCTTAATCTTGTCCTGAAATGGGCATCACACTCAGCATAATGCTGGTCTTGATTGACATATACTTTTTTCACCGCATTAAAGCGTGTATTATACTGTAACAACGGCTGAGAAATCGATCAAAAAAACGCTTTTGGTCTATTGTCTCGCTGTTAAAAACCAGCGGTGATCTTCCCCTCAGCCTTTAAGGTACTGTCACGGCAGACATTACATCATTGCAAAGCATGAAGGTAGAATCTTAAATAATAATTATACGAGTATTGCAAAAATTGAATAAAAGAATCCGACATCGTCGTCAGCCATTTGCAGTCCACTGCTGGACGTAGGCCTCCCCAAGACGGCGCCACTCATCCCTGTCCTCCGATTTCCTCAGCCAGCGCCTGCCGGCGATCTTGCATAGGTCGTCGGCCCATCGGGCTGGAGGGCGTCCGACACTACGTTTACCGAGACGCGGTCTCCACTCCAGGACTCGTTTGCTCCATCGGCCATCGGTCCTGCGGCAGATGTGACCGGCCCACTGCCACTTCAACTTGCTAATTTTGCGAGCTATGTCGGTTCCGGAATCCAACATAACAATTAAATTAAATAGCACTTGTATCATGATTTAGGTCGTGTTGTGAACGCTGGTGCTCTTTTAAAAATATCTTTAAATGAGTTCTGAACCCGTGCATGACAAGAGTTATGAATGTCAAAGAAGCAAGTGAGGTGTGTAAGAATAAGCCTAAATGGCGCTCTGTTGTTCGTGCCTACCCCGCAAGGGAACTGTCGTGAAGTTATGTATCTATGAGTTCTGAACTCATTAAAATTTTGTAGATTTATAATGGGCGGTGGAATATTATTCCAGCACCTTGATGCTGCGTAACGAAAGCTCCAGCGAAAGCCAGCCGTAAAATAGCGTTGCGAAGCAAGTTGTATCGCAATTGTCCTAGAACTGAACATTCTACGGCTTGACCCAGGAGAGCTTTGCTTATAAAAACGTGGGGTGTTGTGCTTAATAACCCCGAAGAGAAGACACGCTAGGTGAAGCTTGCGACGGTGGAGCATTTCATAATTGAATGCTTATTCAAATATTGTTACATGACCTCTTAATGCAATATCGAAGCAGAATCGAGCACAATCATTCTGAACTCGCTGAATTAGCCGCTGAGTTTTAGCTAGCAAGCGTGGGCCAAAAATGACGTCAGCATAATTTAGTCGACCTAAAACCAGGGATTCTACTAACTGAACACGCAATTGTTCAGGAAAGTAAGGCCTCATCTTGTACAAAACTTTAAGTTTGTAAAAGCAATTCTTTACTGAATTAGTCACATGCTTTTCAAATTTTTTCTTTATTGCAGGAGATCAGCAGACGGCCCATTTGATGGAAAGCGGTTATCATCACCTATGGACATTGGCAACACCAAAGTTGCTACAAATGCGCTGCTGCTCGCTTAAGGGAGACTGGAACCTGGTCACTAATGCCGGAACACAACTCAAGGTTGTTATGGCGACATACTTTAGACTAGGGGTAGTAGCCATCCAGTCGGGCAAATACCCTACCACCTGGCTGTGGGTTAAGTCGCCTCTTACGACAGGCCGCCCGGCCGCAGGAAATTGTATTCTTTATCCGTTCCTACACAAATAGACATTCCTGCAGTTGAAATCTCAGCTCGCTGTCTATTCCCTTAGCGAGATTTTTATTGTTGGCATAAGAGCTGAAAGTTGAAATTTCGTACCAAATAAAATATATTTAGTGTTAGTTGAGGAGCATAGGCATGAGGAGGCATAGAGGAGCGTGGGCCTTCAACATCTAGGGAGCAGAGGAGTCATCCCCCTGTTGACGAAGTGGGTTTGCCTTTCCCGGGGCATTCTCAAGCACTGATGCGCTAGGATCAGCGTGGGAGTAACTACGTTCTAAGTCTCACGCTCATCCTGCCATAAGCGCGGGGCACATAGGAGGAGGGTGGTTTTTGTGGAGTATTGCTTATGGGTTACCTCTCCACATAGAGGGAGGTACCTTGCCGAGTCTCCACACATGCCGGCGATTGACTCTTTGTCTGTCCATGAGTTACTGTAATGGCCTTAGCGGAAGACCAGCGCTGGTTGAGTCAAACAGCATTATGCTGAGTTAGGACCGATTCAGAAAATAATTTCACAGTTGTATTGTCTTATTTATAAGTGTTTTGGTTTGTATGTAGTTTTCGTCGCGCGCGCACGTCTCCCGTTCCGCCTCGGCAGTCCGTTATTCGTGTTCGTTGTGTTCGTTCGTTCACCCGGTCGATCTGTGTTTTTTCTGTGACAGTGCAGTGAAAAGTGCATCATCAGGTGGTTTTTCCACCAAATCGTTCGTCCCCCTCAGGGACAATGGACGGCGTGGAGGCCTCTCCGTCGCTGTTAGAGGGTTTGCTGTCGTTTTTACGACAGCAATTCCCTCAAGCACTCGACCAATTTTTGAGGACTCCGGAGTCCCAATCAATGGCGTCCGTTGTTATCTCGGAACTTAATTCCGAGAAACCTGTGTCCCGCGAGTCACACGTGCAAAGGGCCCCCGCGCAGGCCTCCCTCCCCGCGCCCGCATCTGCCGCGACCATCGCACCCCCCGCGACCCCCGCAGCCGCACATGCCGCAGACCACCTGCGCTCTACCGCAGCGCCCGCGCCCCCCGCGTCCGTACCCGCCGTGTTACCGGTGCGCCCGCCGCCCGCACCCCCGCTCAACGACGCCCACCGTGTGGCACCAAAGTCGCGCGCCTCGTTTTCTCGCGGTCCCACACCGGGAAAACCGCGTTCGAGCTCCGCGAGTTCGACGACATCGCGTTCGCGTTCGCCCATCCATCGCGTAATCGATTCTCGTCGAGAAATCGACTTAACCACTGAAGGTTCGCAATACCTCGGGGTTGCCCCTCTTACACCAGCCGATGAAATTACCCCCATGGATGTCGCGCCTCCCGCGAATATCCCCTTAGACCGCGAAGACGATGACGGTTTCATAACCGTCAATCGTAGTAAAAAACGAAAGACCCAGAGGGAGGTCCCCCCCAACCCCGCCCCCACTGCGGGCACAAAACCGACAATGGCACCTTCCAGCCGCCCTGGGCCACCTTCACAGCGCCCGCCGCCACCCCTGATCATCCGCGAGAAAGCTCATTGGCTTCAACTCGCTAAGGAACTGCCAGGTAAGGCAATCTCCATAAAAGAGGCCCGTGATACCCAACACGGCATCAAAGTTATGGTCACATCTTCAAGTGACCACCGCGCCCTAACTACTCTATTATGTGACCGTAAAATCGGTTACTACACTTACGCCCTGCCAGAAGAAAAACGCCTTCGGGCTGTAATTCGCGGACTTCCTCAGGAAATTGAAAGTTCCTACATTCTAGAGGACCTTAAGTCCCAAGCCCTACCAGTGCACGAAGTGCACCGTATGCACAGAGGCGACGCCACAAAGTCGCCTCTAAACCTAGTATTGGTTGTCCTCGACCTCTCCCCAGAGGGGAAAAAGATCTTCGAACTTGAGAAGGTCTGTGGCCTCTCTGGCCTTCGTGTGGAACGTCCACACGAAAAACATACACTACGGCAGTGTCATCGCTGCCAACTTTATGGGCACTCTGCCCTTCATTGTCAATCCCGTCCCAGGTGCGTCAAGTGCCTGGGCGACCACGGGACCTCGGAGTGCACTCGCACCCGGGACTCCCCGGAGCCACCCAGCTGCATCCTCTGCGGCCAAGCGGGTCACCCTGCTAACTACAGAGGCTGCCCTGCCGCCCCCCGACCCAAACGTAAGGTCGGAAAGGGCAATGCCCAAAAAGGCACTAGAAAAGTGCCGAACAAACCCGCATTCGTGGCGGCCCCCCCTCCAGTGGTAAACCACTGGACGGGTCTTCCCACGACGGAAGCGTTTCCTCCGCTGAGGACGCGTGCCCCAGTTATGGCCGGCCTACCCTCGGCCACCCTCTCCCCCGCCCCCATTTCTAAGGCACCTTCTGGGCCATCGGCCCACCACTCTATAGCGGAGGACTTAGCTTTGGCGACTAAATTCGCCAAGAACTTGCCCTTCGACCTGGAAGAGGTCCAACTCTTGGCTCGGAAACTGAGACAAGTTTCAGAGTCAACTCAACCCTCCCTCCGGGATCAACTCGTGATCGAAATGGATCACGCGTACCTCCTCCAAATACTTAGATCGTTGTAACTAAACAACCTAATACAAATTCTTGTTACCGGTAACAAATGGCGCATGTAGGTAGAAATAAACCACGCTCATTGACTCTGGCGACTTATAACGCCAACGGCCTTCGAAACCAGCGCGACTTGGTCCATGACTTCCTGGTTACCAATCAAATAGATATACTACTAGTACAGGAGACCTTCCTGAAACCGAGTAATAGAGATCCAAAGATCTCTAACTATCGGGTCACTAGACATGACAGGGTAGGCCGTGGTGGCGGCACCCTGATCTATTTCAGGAGATCCCTACACTGCATGCCTGTAGTCACCCCTCCACTAGAAGGTATGGAGGTATCCGCCTGCAGACTAGCAATGACTGGCCACCAACCTCTAGTCATAGTCTCAGCATACCTCGCATGCCAAAAAACCCTTATTAAAAAAGACCTAGAAGCCCTATTCAACCTAGGCCCGGCTGTTATAATAGCCGGAGATCTGAATTGCAAACACGAGCAGTGGAATTGCAATACCACTAACACCAATGGCAGAGCCCTAATAAATATATCAGACAATCTTTTGTTTGATATACTAACGCCCATGACCCCCACAAGATATCCCCCCAACCGCGACTGGGGGACCCCAAACACTCTCGACCTAGCATTACTGAGGGGCGTAACTCTTCAGTTCCATTCGATCGAAACGATGGACGATATAGACTCGGACCATCGTCCGGTTATCCTTAGATTAGGACCACAGACAGACCAGACATCTGAAACTAGGACCTCTGTGGACTGGTTGAGACTTGGGGACCTCCTCAAGGCAACCAGCTCACAAGACCTGGACCGCATCCCGGACCACATCGTGACCCGCCAAGACACGGAGACGGCAATCGAGGCCCTCACCAGCCACCTTCAATCCGCAGTGCGGAACTCGTCCAGGCAGGTGCCAGTGGAGGATGACCGCCACTTATGCCTGCCGGACGAGGTGAGGATACTGCTGAGGGAAAAGAGAGCCGCCTCCAGAGCTCATGACAGATATCCCACCGAGGATAACAGAATCCGACTCCGCGAACTAGAGCGCGAGGTCAAACTACGTATCCGGGAAGTCAGGGAACAACGTTGGGACAGAACGTTGAGGGATATCGAACCAACTCACCAGGCGTACTGGAAGCTGGCTAGAGCTCTCAAATCAGACACCCTTACTGTCATACCCGCGCTAGAAAGAGCCGACAACACCGAGGCGTTCGATGACGAGGAGAAAGCCGAGTGCCTTGCTCAGAGTCTAGAGCTTCAATGCTCCCCCACTACGCAAAACGTCGACCAGTCACACCTGACGGAGGTGGACTCCGAGGTCGAACGTAGATCCTCCTTACCAGCGGAAACCACACTCGACCCGGTCACGGTCGAAGAAGTGCAAGATCTGATCAAGTCTCTCAAACCGCGAAAGGCCCCAGGGACCGATGGCATCAACAATCGCGTTTTAAAACTCCTACCCGCCCATCTAATTATAATCCTGGTGAGCATCTTTAATGCCGCCATAACAAACTGCTCCTTCCCCGCGATCTGGAAGGAGGCAGATGTCATTGGTATTCACAAGCCGGGAAAACCGGCTAATAAACCGTCCAGCTACCGTCCAATCAGCCTACTAAGCGCACTCAGCAAGCTTTACGAGAGAGTCATCCTCTCACGACTTAGAGATTTTGCCTTCAGCAAACATCTATTACCTGATGAGCAATTTGGCTTCCGTGCTAGACACTCATGCGTGCAACAGGTGCACCGCATCACGGAGCACATACTATCTCACTTTGCCCATCGCCCCCGCCCTATAGGAACAGCCGCACTGTTCCTAGACGTAGCAAAAGCCTTCGACAAGGTCTGGCACAACGGCTTGATTTACAAGTTGTACCAGTTCGGTGTGCCAGACAGACTCGTGCTCATCTTGCGAGACTTCCTCTTAGACCGAAGCTTCCGTTTTCGAGTGGAGGGAACGCGCTCGTCCCCTCACCCACTCACAGCCGGTGTACCACAGGGCTCGGCTCTGTCGCCACTACTCTTCACGCTGTACACCAGCGACATCCCAAAAACTCCAGATGTGGAGTTGGCCCTCTTTGCGGATGACACCGCACTCTATACATCAGATCAAAACCGACAAATGGCTTGCGTCCGGCTGCAGGCAGCTGTCACAGAGCTAGGCGAATGGTTTCGCAAATGGAGGATAGAGGTAAACCCGGAGAAAAGCGCAGCAATGTTCTTTTCCCCGGGCACGCTTCGCTCCCCCAAACGCGCTTGCCTTCGCCTAAAAACCATTTCGCTCTACGAACAACAAATTCCCTGGGAAAAGTACACCAAATACCTGGGTGTCACCCTAGATCGGAACTTGCGCTTCAACGAGCATATCACTATAATCCGAAATAGAGCGCGATTTGTGATGGGTCGTTTAGCACCCATGATAGACAAACGAAGCAAAATGTCCCTCAGACACAAGCTTACTTTGTATAAAACATGCATCCGCCCGATCATGACATACGCGAGTGTGGTATTCGGCCATGCCAAGCCTGCCCTTTTAGATAAATTGCAAATCGTGCAAAACAAATTCATGCGCAGAGCCGTCGGTGCTCCCCTCTATATGCGTAACGTCGACCTCCACCGCGATCTGGAGCTTCCCTCCATCAAAAACTACATTACGTCGCTCTCGCGTAAGTATTTCGATCTCGCGCCGCACCATCGTAATCCACTCGTCGTGTCCGCGTCCGATTATAAGCCTCGGCGAAAGGCTCTCGTGCGACGACCGCGTAACGTCCTCACGGACAGGGTCGACGTTATCACAAAACGGCTGGCCCGGATCAGCCCGCCCGCGGTTAGGACGGCAGGCTGGCAGGCACGGACAGACAGACACAGACGGCGGCGTCTCAGGCGCCGCCAATCAAGATCTCTCCACGTCCCTGCGAGGGACGCTAGGAGACATAGCCCCCCCACAGGATAGACTAGGCGTGTTGCTGGGAAGTTTCTTTCGCCGTTTCTTCTCTCCCAGCCATAACACGTTGCGAAACGGCAGTAAGATAGCGTAGGCCGCCGCAAACCACCGATCCCGGCCCGCCGGAATCCTTCCCCTCGGGCTTTATATTACCCGTCGCCCGTTCTCAATTAGTGCTTGTGTCGCCCTATGGTGGCCATCATTAAATTCATCCCCCTCTCATGGCAACAGTTCAGCCGAGGTAAAACTCCTTAGGGAGCTCCCTCGAGCAAGTTGCCCCCCCGGGCTCGAGTGCCTTCGCTTCGCGAAGGCACTCGCCCCAAAAACCCCGGTAAAGTTGTAAGGTCTTCGGACCAACAACATAAAGTCAAGTCCAATAAAAAAAAAAATACGCTAGCCAGTAGTTCGTAGTCCGCTGCGATGACTAGACGTATGCAGCTCCCATACACTACTGTTTCTTGTACTAGTGCAAGCAAAATTCGACTTTAAGGTGACGAACATTACGCGACTACATTTACGTAAAATATAATAATAAAAAACAGGACCAGTGACACCAAAAATATCGCAAGAGTATATTGCGAGTTTTGTTTTAGGCGATTACCATTTCTTATTTTCATTGCAAATCACCTAATGTAAGGTGGTTACCGTCACTTATAAACATGTGTATTATCCCTGCTGAAGCCGACGCGTTGCCAGCCTTTAAGACCGGACTGGAGGGTTGGGATAGACGGGATCGGACAGGGGAATGGAATGGAGAAGATGGTGGGAGAGAATAGAGTTATCGCAGCTCTCACTCATTATATGAAACACGAATAACCCAAAGCTAATCGTTTCACGCCCATATTCTGAGTCAGCTATGGGAGATGTGCTCCAAGTAATGAATCCTGTATGGCTCCACCACGTAAGAATCCTCCTTGATATTCCTCATCCATGGTAGCATTATGATAATATTGTTTAACGAACTGTATATTTATTTCAGTGTTGCATTCACACGTGGTCCGTAACCTGCGATTACCAGCTGAGTTTGTTGGCGACTGTACTCCTGTTTATCCTCATTAGGAATAGGAAACTAGGATACGTGGCGTTCGGAATCACTTTCCTATTGGCTCTATTTATTCCTGGCTTTATAACATACCGGAATAATTTGTTCGTGTCTCCTGTACCTACTACGCAGTAAGTAGAGGGTTATTAAATTAATACTTTTCTAAAAGCGTGTAGCCACTACTTTATATCTACTAACTGACTTACTACTAATACTATATACTATAACTACGTATGTACTTTAAAATACATATATATGTATATAAGAAAGGGATGAAGCTGACCTCTTTAGAAAATGGTGAACGTCCAGATCTCGTAGATCGTGACACATACAGAGCTGCAAAGTGTACTACCAAGAGAGCTGTAACCCCTATATGATAAGTTGGAATTGTTCAAGTTGCAGAAGCACTCATATAAATTGGCACTATTACGACTTTATAGGATATAAATTCGAAAATCCCGTTGGAATTATAACAAAGCTTATTACAAGTACACACACGTAATTGACAGTTCTTACAAGTACAGCCGAATAAAACAAAATCAAATCGTAGGGCAGAATATCGTTATCACATCCATCGCGCAAAGTTCGTCGTTATAAGAGACTCGCTCCGAAAGTACACTAGGTAACGCCTCGTTTGCAGTCAGAGCAGCACTGCCGTTTTTCCCGATCGAACGACACTCATCCATTTGTAAATTAGACATGGCCTCCTAGCAACATGCCGCCCACTGTTTCTTGAAATCGTTAAATGGTCAACTTAATATCGCCCAAGAAATGAAATACCAACAGCGGAAAGAAGGTTTTACTATCGGCTTGCAACAGCATGTTTCAGGATCAAATCCGTACAGGATAATTCCAGGTGCCGCTGTGTCAAGGCCCTGGTGGCAACATGTTATTCTAGGAACTTGTGATGAAGAAAAAGTGGCGCGTCTACTTTAAAGAGACGCTTAAAGAAGTGTATAGGGCTCTTCTCCGCGTGAGGAATCGGAAAGCTACCGGAGCCGATGAAGGCCTCGATGAAGCTTGGAAGGTGATGAGCCCTTGTGGCGTGGGCATCATAAAAAACTTTTTTAACGGCTTACTCGTCTCCGGAAATTTTTCTAACTAGTGGCGAATGAGTTGAATCCAGTCTTAATAGGCAAGGGATCGATTGGTGCAAGGGTACGACAACTACTGCGATATTGAAGTAACGTATGAAGCTTGTCAACGTGTAGTCGTATTTTGGAACTGGTAGGAGTGCACTGACTCAGACTGTCAATATGGGTTCTTCCCTGGATATTAAATCATTGATTCTGTTTTTGCCCTAAGGACCATCATGAAGGAATGCAGGACGAAGAATACTTGTCTGTATTACCTGTTTCCGGAATACAGTCGAAGTTTTTAGTTACTTTTGAGGTCGGTTTTGGTTTTGATGCATATTTTCTCAACAGGTTATTTTAACCTTTCTGTTATTTTGGTTATTTTTAGACATGTAATATATTATCGTGAGAATGAAATGATGAATAACATTTACACGAAGAGTTACGCTAGGGCTGGATCATATCTTGTCGGGATGGCCATGGGTTACGTGATCTTTCAATATAACCCAGCCAAGTACAGGAATACAATATCAAAGGTATGCAGACAAATACCTATTATATAGTTTTAGTTTAAATTTAAGAGAACGTAGCAATTTTGGCCAAAACAGAACCCCTATTCGATTATGTTGCTCTAGTTCTTTAAATTGATTAGCATAATGCATAATGTATAATTTTTCCTGCTCAAAATTATTCCAATATGTAGGCCCCGTTGTCCTTAGCCCGTTTCTGTGCAACGCGATATTAAACAAGGTGTCGAACAGCATCAGAGATGCGCATGTGGAGCCTCCATGGCTGTTCATGTTTGTTGCCGATATCGCAACATGTTTTATCCGTGCAGGAACGAAGAAAGAATACAATTTCCTGCGGCCGGGCGGCCTGTCGTAAGGGGCGACTTAACAACCCACAGCCAGGTAGTAGGGCATTTGCCCGACTGGATGGCTACCGCCCCTGGTCTAAAGTATGTCACCATAACAACCTTGGGTTGTGTTCCGGCATTAGTGATCAGGTTCCAGTCTCCCTTAAGAGAGCAGCAGCGCATTTGTAGCAACTTTGGTGTTGCAAATGTCCATAGGCGATGGTAACTGCTTTCCATCAAGTGGGCCGTCTACCTGTCTGCTGATCTCCGGCAATAAAAACCTTGGCGTCAATGGGAGTTGCATCAGTGTCAGGATATCCAATTATGCAATTCCACAAATTTTCATGTAGAAGATACATGCGCATTTTAAATTTCCATGAAGCATAGTCGTCTCTTCCCTTTAAATATATTCCTGTCAATTAATGCAGGCTTGACCCTGTTTTCTTATGATCTCCTGACATATGGAAACTTTTGTTTTGTTTCTTTTCAGACGTATTTATTTACTATATACTATAAACAGACTGCCACAACGACTTCGAAATGAAAAAATGGAATAATCAGCTCATTTTACAGAGCCTTCGTGCTGATAACGTATGTTGGAAAATCTTCAATAAAAAAATGTCGAACTGAGAGCACAATCTTTTATTGAAAGATTTTCCAACAAATACGAGTGGCACTAATCACAATACACTGGTGGTCCACAAGATACACGTAGTCACGCTGAGAGTTTGTTGGCTGTAGAGTCTTCCGAATGCTCCTTAAACTTCCTGGTCTTCTTGGTCTTCCTTATGTGTATATACTCGACCGAGGTGGATAAGGATTATTAGGTTGCCACAGGCTAACTAAGAGGGTCGTCGTCTCTACCTTGGCGTGGTAGAGCCGGTAAAGGGGCCTCGAGCTGATGCTCTTTGCCCCGGTCTGTTCGCGGGGGGCAACTACCCCCCGGTGACGGGATACGGGAGCCGCCAGACACATAGGGGAGTGTCGGCAGGCTCGCGTCGGCCAATCAGCGGCTTTCGGTGGCCATCACGGGCTTCGCGTTGGCTCCGTCTGCGGCATGGTTGGCCAGTCTGCGGCTTTCGATGGCCATCTCGGGCTTTAGGTGGCCATCTGCGGCGTCTGGTGGCCTTTCATTGGCTTAGCGGAGATTTTCGCGACCTCTCAAACATCGCCCTGATCCCGGCGGATGAGGTCACGGGGGGTCGGTAGCCATCTTGGTGACTCGTGATCAGGTGGTCGCGCGTGCAGGGGAGCAATCCCGTGGAGGTGTGTGTGGCGGCCGTTGTCGGCGCGGTCGAGGAGGCTCGCGCCGTGCTTACTAAGGTACTACAAAAATGCAGATGCTTAGCAGCTAACGGAGCGAGCTACATAACATATTTAGCTGTCTTCCAGTGAATATCTGAATAACTGTCATTGAAATGACTTAAGGAACCGACTGTATGCGCTATGTCGGGTCTAGTACACACAACGACATACATTAAACAGCTAATAAGATTTCTGTACTCACAGTTTTCAAGCTTTGCTTCAGCTTTGGTAAGCTTCAAACCAAACTCCATTGGAGTCGAAATAGGTTTGCAGTCAGCGTTCTTAAATCGGTTCAAGATTCTAGTTATGAAGCTAGGTCGAGTAGGTCGAGTGTGATTTTATCTTCTGCCTGTAAACTCGCATTCCCAAAAAATCATGAACCTGATCTAAATCTTTTACTTCAAATTCTTCATTTAAACGCTTCGTTATTTCCTCCTTATCAGCATCTGAAGAAGTAGATAAAAGAATGTCATCAACATAAAGGGCTAAAATAGATAATCTACCCTGTTGATTTTTAAAGTACACGCAAGGCTCCACACTAGACCCTTAAAACTTTCATTTCACTTTATATTTATTGCTTCTTTTCTATGTCTTTTTAATACATATTATATACATAAAAAGTAGACGACCGCCGGCAGCGGGGCCTAGGGTCCATACTATCGGTGGTTAGGGCTCCAGAGACAGGAATTTTCTTCACAATGCGTGGCTTGTTCAGAAGAACCACCTTCTGTATCTGGCCCTTCACTCATTTATCGAGCGAGAGAGTCTCTATGTGTCGGTAGAGGCTCTTCGCTATTAGACCATTAATGGACGCCATTATCGGGACGATAATCGTTGCCTCCATATGCCACATAGCAGTAAGCTCGTGCGAGAGGTCAAGGTATTTCGTTAATTTGTCAGTTTTAATTATTTATTTTTGTAGTATGTCCTTGAAGATAAAAATAATCCGGACTTTTAGAGGGCTTGCGTGGGGCCATAGGAAGGTCGACACGTAGACGCCCGTTGACAAATTTAATTTAAATGTCGCATGGCATTAACTGGCGATTATCCCAGTCTACACGATGCACCCAAGGACTTGCTAAGGCAAGCACAGAGGCTGGGGCCTTGTCTTGGCACCCTGGAGTCAGGTTCGAAGTGTCATTACTCACCTAAGGCTTCGCTACAGAGGGGCTCTGTGCTCTGCGGGTCATTATTAACATTTTATAACATAAATGGTTCGGTTAACTATGAGAACACTAAAAAAGGAAATTCTGTGTTATGGATGCTACGATGCGTATGACAGAGACTTTTACCGTTTAATATAGAAATCAGCTTTTGTATGTTTGTGGTACAAAATTGGAAAATAGTTCCGATGGTGAGTGTGGCAGTGTCTGGCTAATATTAATAAAATTATGTTACAGAAATTTTCGGTGATTGGAATCGTTGTTGCTCTAGCAATGATGCTAGCTTCATTGGCAACAGGCAAGATCACGACCGACCGTCCATACGACCCCGTAGTGTCCGGCATAATCTCAGCCATAGACAGGCCAGTCTGGGCCTTAGCCGTCTGCATCATCATAGGGATATGCGAATATGGGAACTCTTGTAAGTTAAAAAATATATAAAGAGTGCATTTTTGAAGTGGGCTTCAGGGCCAAATCCTTAATTATCACAATCACAGCGTTACGGTACGGGAAGCATTTTCCCGTATTTGACTTTCCGACTGTGCGGCGGCAGTCAGTTATTAGTTATCGTTGTTTTATCCATGGTGCGGGAGTGAATTTTCTAAGTCTCCGTGCACCTAATAAGATACAATTTTATCTCTGTCTAGTTGTTACCCGCGACTTCATACGCATAGAACTTTTTTCGCAGAGGCCTAATTTTATAAATAGCTTAAGTTGCTCCTTATAACATCAACTATCTGCTAGTGAAAGTCCCGTCAAAGTCGGTCCAGCCGTTTTAAATATTAGCTGGAACATCCAGACAGACGAATAAAAATTTTGTAATTTGTTTTTTTAGATTTAAGTACCGTATATGCTTTCATATGCATTTATTAATAAGCTGTATTTTAACATTACAAACAGACACATAAATTTCATTTATTTGTATAGATATGCTTTCGTCGAATATGTTTAACCCTGTGTGACGGCAGCAATACACAAGGATGTAACTCATTAAATAGTTTAATAAATTTTGTTAGCAATTAATTTCCACCGATGCCTTTGAAATCAGGACCTGAGGACTTACTCTCAAACGCCTGTTTTCGTTCATTTTCTCATTTTCGTCCGATAAACCCGAAGAGGCCAATGAAATTTTACATAGAAGAAAGACTGAAGAGGCCAATCAAATTTTAGATAGAAGAAAGACCGAAGAGGCCAATGAAATTTTAGATAGAAGAAAGACCAAAGAGGCCAATGAAATTTTGGATAGAAGAAAGAATGGATAAAGATTTCTTTAAAATACAATAGTATAGTCTATAACACAAAAATAAATAGAACATGTACTTAAATATTGTTACGTGGGAGCAGGGGTACGCACTTAGGATCGGAAGAAAGCACCAGTTTTCAACTAAAAGCTTTTATTGACTTACACAGTCGTACGTAATTCCTGTCCGCAAGGTTGCTCCTATACGCATTACTATCGACGCACTGTCCAGACGATAAGATGTCTCACTCGTAATACCGTCACCGATATTGCGTAGACTACCTCCTGCTACTGCAGTGCTCGTCTCCGATTCACCACATGTAGCTCGCTTCCGGATCTTCTCTCAGACTACGCTACACTCCTCCTTCACTGAACTGTCCACTAAACTTTTTACTAAATTCACCACTACGCTCGTTACTGTCTTCTAGTAAACTTCTCTTCCAACTCTTTCGTATCGCCCTTGTTGCTTCCTTGTCTTGAACTGAACTCAACTCTAAACTGCACGGTAGGCGCGCCTTACGCTGCTTACGGGAAGAATCTTCTGGAACCCATAATTTCGATCTTCTTTTCGTTCTTCTTTTATTGACTATCTGTCATTTTCTGAACTTCTATCTACCTCTGTCTTTTCCTTCCAGAACTTTCGTTTATCATCTATCCCTTTCTAACATCTATCTATCTCTGTTTTTTCTTTGTCGAACCTTCTATTCTACAAGTTTCGTTCATCGTGTATCCCTTTCTAAATTTTTTCTCTCCTTTTCTTTTCCTTCCAGAATTTTCTACCTTTTCCCAAAAAGTCTTGAGACCGGCTTTCGCTGCCAGAAAGTTCTACCCTCGGTCGCCACAATATAAAAAAAAACAAGGAAACAAAAGTTCTAAAATGAACACGAACGACCAAAGGCGTTTGAAAGCAAGTCCTCTCACACACAAACACACACACCCACACACACACACACATATATATATATATATATATATATATATATATATATATATATATATATATATATAATAAGTTGTGTGCTGGTATTAGGCCCCAGGTTCCAGCCCCATCTACGAGTCCGGCAGCACATTGGTAGCACCTTTGGTGTTGCAAATTTTCATAGGCGACGGTGACCACTTTCCATCACAGTTGGGCCGTCAGCCTGTCTGCTGTACTCCAGTAATAACAAAAGAATAATCGCAAACTTGGCAAGTTTTGTTTTTGCGCTACCACAGTGAATGTCAATACAAAATAGCCTCAAAAGGGCCTCGATGCCGACTTTAACGAAAACTGAAGTGGTATCATTAGATTTAAAAAAAATCAATGACCCTTGTCCGAAATTGAATCAGCTGATTTTGATAAAAAAATACTTACTGCGTTATAACATAGTGTAGCTGTGAAGGAATGTCGACCATCAAACCTTATTTGAAATCATTTTCTTTCAGTGTATATACGGAATATTCTGTCTTGGCGTGTGTTCATCCCTCTCAGCCGTCTCTCCTACGGGATGTATATAAGCCATCTAGCAATAGTGTTTAGGAATGTTTCATCTTCACGGAGTCCAATTACTTTTGACATATTTTCAACGGTAAGTACACCTTTATATAATAAACTTCTAGCACAAAAGAAACCGATTACAAGTTTATTTATTTTCTTTGTTCATAAGCGTACTTCTAAGGTAGTCTCATAGTCACCAAGTCAAGATCTGATGAGTAGTTCCTAGGGAAATCGAGAGCAACCTTCGTCGAAGAGCGCCTCAACATTTAACGAAAGGCAAACTTGTATACGCGTGTCAGTAACTAGTATAATTTCTACAGGCGCTTAATTTATTTCTAAAGCTTTTCGAGTATTTGCGCAACTCAAAAGTAGAAAATATTTTTTATTCCAACATAAACACAATTGCCTTCAAACCAAAAACCAAAAGTAGTTATTTTCTACATCATCTTGCAATTGCAACGAAGTATAACATAAAAATTACTATATTTTGCAAATTTGTTGTTGCTTTTTTAAACTTGAATTCAACATGTTGTAGAGAATAAAACATAAAAATTACTATATTTTGCAAATTTGTTGTTGCTTTTTTAAACTTGAATTCAACATGTTGTAGAGAATACTAATTTTTATTTTTTAGTTACTATTGAAGTTGGTTTTGTGGTGGAACACTTACAAGCCAATAGATGGCGCTGTGCAATAATTGAAGTAGCAAACTATTCCCGTATCGTACAAACAATATAATACAACTTTTTAAACAAAAATAAATTGATTTCGGAACTGTAATGGATTTCCTTCTCTAAGAAGTCGGTTTAAAACTGCCAAAATTTCAATCTATGTCTTATTTTAATGATTTTTTTTAATATATTTTCTAAACCCAAGTACAAATTACAATGGCAATATAATTGATATGGGACTATTTTGAAGCTTTAGTTAAACCAACGAAAAAAGGATCATCAAAATCGTTTGAGATACATAAAGAGATATTTACTCCTCTTTTTTCAAGACGGTTAAAAAGTTATACCTAGTCAATTATTTTGCTTTTCTCAGATTATAGACGCGTTGGGAGCGATCGTGATGGCCACAGCAGTCAGTGCCGTACTATGGCTGCTGGTGGAGGCTCCTCTAAACAATATCTCCGGGAAGTTTCTATTTCGAAGAAACAGAGCAAAGATCAAGAAAGAAATCTAAAATAAACCTGGTTATTCATTAGTTTAAGACTTTCATCCTGTGTAATGTTTTCATCTGTAGGTATGTATTATAATGTAAATGTAGGTAGATCAGAATAAATCGGCTATGGCGTACACGGTTGTTTAATTGTTTCCTCGAAAAATAATGTTTTACATATCTGTTCGTCTATTTTTCTATCTATGTATGTAATTGTTCTCAGAATCAGCTTAAAATGAATGAAATTTGACAGGGAAGTATTGTCTCTACGTATTGGTCGATCAATTGGGATTGTTCAAAAAAAATTACCCTCTGATTTTATATTTTTATTACGTAAAATAAGGTATTTTAAGATATTAATATGAATATTTTTGTGTTTTAAGAGTTAGTTTTTTTTAATTCGATATTTAAAAAAAATCTCCTATGACGTCATTGGGGACAACTTTACATTAATTCCTTTGCCTATAAAACGAAAATAAAACGGTACTAATCATAATAATCTGTGCTACTATTTAAATGTTACTGTCATTATTCATTATGACATATCGTGATCATTTTAGTGTGGCCAGCTTAGCAATTTTATCGGTAGATTTATTTTATATATTTATTTTTGGTGGTCAATATTTATTATTTTCTAAAGTTACCATTGTTATTTAAAGGGATCTTTAGTGAAAAATCAATATAATATAACTTAAACTGAATAATTTAGTTAGACTGAATACCATTAATTGATAACCAGGCATAAATTACCCATTAGACACTATTGCGATGTCATTACTTTTCTTAATTTGTAATAAAGTATTTTTTCGGCGATTAAAACAGATAAAGCTCATTCGACCACTAAAGTATTTGGTATCACATTTGGGTTATCATTTTTAATATCTGATACCTAGACATGATCTCATTATCCAATGATGTTGTCAATCCAGTTAAAATAAAAAGGTTGTATTGTCAGTTTCAATCGAGGGGACGGACAGACTATTATTAGTCAGACCTTTGAAAAAATATCAGTCTTTAGGACTGCACTTCAGAGATAAAAACTTGGTATCTGAGCGTGACGATCGTGTGAATTCAGTGCATTTTCCCCATCCTAGAAGTGCCTACATACCACACATAACATACCTACAAAAATGACAAATTTTAGTAATTTCACTATTAGCAACCTGGCAACATTGAGTATTTCGGCTTTAGACCGGCGGTTAATGCAGCGTTTCTAAATTCTAATATTATTCATTAAAATTCATTTCGTCCTTACAAAAATCTTCTAGAATCATCCGAAAAAAAAGTGAACTGTTTTATTAATGAAAATGTATTAAATATTTTCTCTTTGTAAATATGGCCGGATCTTCCTTCAAATAGGAGTGTTAACTTTGTAAAGGCTGATACGCTAAACCTACCTAACATGTAATGTTATTAGAGTACATAGCTATAGTACATATTGGAGAAATAAGAGGAGCTAAAAACCTGATGTAAGTAGTTTTGTGACGGTTTCTAAATTCATCATGTTCGTCCATAGATCTTCCTTCCTTCCTTCCTTTTAGAACCTGTGTATATATATCATAGTGCTACCATGGAAGAAGAATATCTAGGAGGGTTCTTACGTGGTGGACCCATACTGGAATCTTTACTTGGATCACATCTCTCATAGCCGGCTCAGAATATGGGCGTGAAACGGTTAGCCTTGGGTTAACAACAACAACAATACTCTTTATTGTACACCAACTTAAAACAGTAACATATTTACATATCTTAATATTAGGTAGTAGTACTTTGGGCGGCCTTATTGCTTAAAGCAATCTCTTCCAGGCAACCTTTGGATGGACAAGGATCTTAATCACGATTAACTGTTGGCGTGCAGCTTAAGACTATACTAATGATAATATATATAATATAATGCACAATAATATACTTATATATATACACTATACAAAACATATATACACACACACACACACACACACACACACACACACACACACCCACCCACCCCCACCCCCCTCCCCCCCACACACACACATACACATACACATACATAGACATACACAACAAATAATACATATTATGCAGTTACATAGTGCTCTGTCACAAGTCTGTTGAAACTATGGATCGATTTAGCAGAGCGCACGTCTGCCGGCAATGCGTTCCAAAGATGCACGGCACAAACGGAGAACGATCGTGCGTAAATCTCTGTGGTATGTAGCGGTGTCCTCAGCCGCAACTTCTTTGATGATCTCAGGGATCTTGAATCACTGTGGAAGAACTGGAAGAGTTCTTTAAGATAGGACGGAGAACGAGGGTCAAACAGTACGTTATAAAGAAGAGACAGAACATGAGCATTACGGCGAAGTCGAATTGGTAGCCACTTGGGCTTTTTACGATATTCGGATATGTGATCATATTTTCGTAACCCAAATATGAATCCTGTACAGAAATTTTGGAGTCGCTCAAGTTTATCTAATCGGCTTTGGTTAAGATCGAGATAGCTGACGTCACCATAATCAAGTATTGGGAGCAGCAGGGATTGCGCAAGCGCTACTTTAGTGGTGTACGGTAGAAAATATTGTAGACGACGTAAAGAAGCAGCTGACGCAAATATTTTCTGGCTTATTTTTTATAGCTGGGGGCCCCAGGATAGTGATTTGTCTAAATAAATTCCTAGATTTTTTACTTTATTGCTTATGGAGATCAGAGCCTCACCAAACATGACTGGTGACAACAAAGACCAGTTAACCCTGCAAATAATTTTATTACTCCCAATGATAATGGTTTGAGTTTTGTTAGGGTTAACACTTAATTCATGATCCCTACTCCAGTCAGATATTCGTTCAAGGTCATTATTAGTAATAAGTACCGCATAATACAAAGTATGAATGGGTGCGCTAGTGTAAATTTGGAAATACATACATACATACATACATAACTTCACGCCAGTTCCCTCGCGGGGTAGGCACGAACAACAGAGTGCCATTTAGGCTTATTCTTACACACCTCACTTGCCTCTTTGACATTCATAACTCTTGTCATGCAAGCTCGTCTGTTCTTAAGGCTCCTGACATCACCTTCTGCTAGTACACGATCAATTTGATCATGGAAGGTGTGTCGTGGCCTTCCACGACTTCTGCATCCATCCACTTTTGCATTGTATATCTGTTTAGTCATTCTTTCATCATGCATTCTTTCCACATGCCCGAACCACCGGAGCATTCCTTTCCTTACCTTCACCCCGACACTCTCTTTCAGACCAACTCTCTTTCTTACTTCGGTATTACGAATGCGGTCCGCGAGCGTCACTCCGCAGATTTGGAAATTTGGAAATCATCTGCGTAAAGGTGGTAGGAGTTCAGAAGTTGTTCGGAGATAGAATTTATAAAAATCGAGAAAAGTAGAGGAGGTAAGACGCCACCCTGAGGCATACCAACAGCCAGGGTTGGGCAGTATTTGAAATACTTGTAATTGAAATACGTAATTTAAATACAAATACGTATTTTGTATTTGTATTTCAATTACTTCTTAAAAATGTAATTTGTAATTAGTATTTCAAATACCTGACGCTGAGGTATTTTATAATTAGTATTTCAAATACTTATGGTTGCAAAATACATTTTACAAAATACATTTAGCTACCTTATTGATGGGTGTGTTCTTCAGAAAATAGCGCTCGATAGCTTTCATAAGCAAAATGGTGACCGCTAAATATTAGGTACGTTCTGCAGTACTGGCCATTTAAAATAAGTAATTTTGTTTGTCTAAGATATATAATTTCAAATTAATTTTACTTTGAAAACATGAAATTCTTTTTTAAAAATTAGTCATTTATTTATTGATAAGCGTTATGTTTTCTTCGCATTTGAAACTTTTTCGTCATCATGGATAGTTAAAAATTCGAGTAATTATGGAATAAGAGTACCGTCGTGGCAGCAACGCGGCAAGAGCGACAAGCAACATCAACGGCCTTTATGAGCGAACACTACAATGAACGCACCACTTGTTATTGGTTTTACCGCTTCCATTCTGGAAATTTCGACCTTTTTTTATAGCTGAAGTACAGCAGACAGGCTGACGGCCCACCTGATGGAAAGCGGTTACTATCGCTTATGGACATTTGTAACCCCAGAGATTTCATCAACCCACTGCCGGCCTCGAAGAAATTTTATGACACCCTTTTTGAAAAACTCCATATCGTAGCGCTGTGAAAAAACCTCAGCTGGGAGCTCATTCCAAATCCCCACGGTATGCAAGAAAAAGGTTCTACAGAACCGTTGCGTACATGAGCGAAGCGCCTTAAGGAAGTGGGGGTGAAATCGAAATCGGTAGAAAGAGGACGAATACACCATTCTATACAGTTCTTCCGAATACTCCCTGTTATACAGTCAGTAGACTACGCAGAGAGAAGCGACGTCTTTCATGAGGCCAAGCGTATCTAGACCGTCTGTGAGTATGGGATCATCAACAATGCGAAAGGCTCGACGTTGAATACAGTCTACAGGATCGAGTTGGTAGCCAGGTGCTCCAGTCCAAAAGTGTGAGCAGTACTCCATATGCGGGCTCACCTGGATTTTATAAAGCACAAAGCATTGTCGCGGTGTAAAGTACTGCTTGGACCGGTTTAACCTTCCTAGCTTCTTAGAGGCAAGTTTTGCCTTGCCTTCAAGATAGCCCCTGAGCATCGATCGCGATGTCAACACTGAGGATCCCAATACTCTTGGAGGTGGTAAGGGGAGTTTCTTGGAACTGAAGCGATTGCTCGAATGGAGTTTTTTTTGGACAGAATACGTAGACCTATGTCTTCTTGGGGTTGAAATGGACAAGGTTTTGTCTTCCCCATTCAGAGACTCTCTCTAAGGAATACTCTACTTCAGATACAAGTCTGTTATGTAGGTGTTATTAGAAAAATATATTATTGCATGAAGGTAGTTAATAAAGAATCACACGTAGCGAGATGTTTGATTTACGCGAGCTCCCTACACTACATGGTGTCAGGTGTGGGGTTCAAACCCACGCTCCCTCTCGGGAACCAGAGAAAGTATGTAGGTTTTTATAGTTATGTATTCATTAAATTGTTAAGTTCCAAATGTTTATATTTACGAAAGAGGGGCATGTTATGTAGGTGTTATTAGAAAAATATATTATTGCATGAATAAAGAATCACACGTAGTGAGATGTTTGATTTACGCGAGATCTCTACACTACAAAGTCTAACCCAAGTTTCCTCCACAAATGATCGAGGGACGTTTGCACGACCAGAGTACTCCGCATCACCTGTGCTGTCATCTGCATTGGAATGAATGTTGCGAATAGACAACATATCATTAATATGTAAGATGAACAACGTTGGCGATAGCACATAACTCTGGGGCACACCAGCGTTGATGGGCTTGAAACTTGAGCAACAACCGTTGACAACGACTTAAATGCTGCGCTCATCCAAAAGGCTGGATAGCCAGGTGCAAGGCCCTTCGGGTATCCCATACGATGGCCGCTCCGAAAGAAGAGCCCTGTAACAGACCCGGTTGAAGGCCTAAGCAATATCTAGAATTCTAGACTAACTGCCAGTGCTTCCCCTTTGCCCTCAATGGCTTCAGCCCAACGGTGGGTTAAGTAAACCAAGAGATCCCGAGCTGAGCGACCGTGGCGGAAGCCGTATTGCCGATCGTTTAGCAGCTGGGAATCTTCGAGGTAACACAGGAGCTGCGCGTTGATAATACGCTCCATCACCATTGAGAGCAAAAAGGTTATTGCTATAGGCCTATTCGACGTGTCTGTTACGTCCTCTTTTTTGGGGACAAGGTGCACATGGGCATTCTTCCACGAAGCGAGGACACAACCCTTGTAGTAAGAGAGAGTGAAAAGTCGGACAAGGACTGGCTGGGGACAGCTCAGCTAAACACGTCTGCAGCACAATGTCAGGAATGCCATCAGGGCCAGAAGACTTTTTGACGTCAAGGGGAGGAGAACACATCGGACTGCTTTTTGAGTAAAGCGCACCTCCGACATTCTAGAGACTCACACTCAGGGATTGTAGGTGGAGTTTCTCCTATGTCTCAAGAGTTGAATTGGCCGCAAACATGTCACCCAGAAGATTGACTTTATCTTTGGCGGCGTGTACCAGACGGTCGTCCACTGTGCGCAGAGGTGGAAAAGACGCCCGACAAAAGTTTCCTACAACAGCTTTGGCGACGGCCCAAAAAGCTATAGTCCCAGAAGAGTAGCTAGAGAGGCGCTCACCAATTCTGCCGATGTGATCGAATTTTGCTCTCGCGAGCTGTTTTTTGAGGGACCTGGGGGCGGCATTGTATCTCTTTTTCAGGTTAGAGGAACTTGGATCCTGACGAGAACGCGCTGCAGTCCAGGCTCGATAAGCCTGTTGCTTTAGCTTTACAGCCTCACTGCTGGACTTATCGAACCGTAGTGATTTACTCGTACCGATAGGTACAGTTGAGTTTGGAATTAAACATTCTATTCTCTGCAGTACTACATCGACGATCGAGTCTATGCTCGGATCAGAATCTTCCGACGAGAAACATAACTGCCTCCATGGAAAGCATGCATAGAATTCACGGAGTCCATCCCAATCTGCTGACCTGAATCGCCACAACTTCCGTCGTCCATCGAGACGAGTCCGATCGGGAATAGGAAGAGGCTCCACCAAAGATACCAGACAATGATCAGAGGTTCCTAGTGGAGTACTGATGAAGGTTTGGTAGTTCTCCGGGTGTGTGGTCAGCAGAAGATCCAGCAAAGAAGGCTCATGATCCACTCTATCCGGTACTCGGGTAAACTCCCTAATCACCTGAGTGAATCCATGGGCGTGAGCAAAATCGTAGGCAGTAGTCCCTGGCAGATCAGTTCTCGGGGAACCCAACCACTCAGCGTGATGAGCGTTTAAATTCTCGAGTATGACTACCTCTGCTAAAGGATATTGCCCAAAAACTTTGTCGGTCACCTCATCAACGTGTTAAAAAAAGCGAGCTGTTTCAGTCCTTGTGCATTCCCTGCCATGAGACCGATATAAAGACGCATAGATCCGGGTGGAACCACCAAAATCTACGCGTACCTACAAGATGGAAATGTCCTTATCTTCAAGGCCGTGGAGATTAGAATAAAAAAAATATGATAAAATTAGATTAACTTATTCAGAAAAAACGGCAATTTCATAGGCAAGGAGCTAATAATAATTATTATTAGATTGTTGTGAGTATTTTATTTACATAACCTAACACCTGACGGTATTTTGTATTTTGTAATTTGTATTTTGTATTTTAAATATATATAGTTGAAATGCTGTATTTTGTATTTTATATTTCAAATACCCGACTTAAAAGTATTTTGTATTTCGTATTTTAAATACATGCGAGACAGTATTTTGTAATTTGTATTTCAATTAAAGGGAACCATGTATTTTGCCCAGCCCTGCCAACAGCAGTATTACACCAAGATGAGACTCTCTCATCAACTCGAACACGCTGCCGGCGACCATGCAGGTAAGTACGAAACCAATCAATCACCGTTGGAGATATGTTAAGAGTGGAAAGTATTCCAAGCAGAATATCAAAGTCTACCGTATTAAAGGCATTACTGAAGTCCAGCAAGGTGAGAACCGTCACATTACCTATCTCCGCGGCAAATTTTATGTCGTCAGTAATTTTTATTAAGGCAGTGACAGTGCTATGCCCAGGTCTAAAGCCAGACTGGTAACGATTGAAAAGGGAGTTCGTATTAAGGAAAATGCTGAGCTGATTTTGTACTAGACGCTCCAGCACTTTAGAAAGGAAAGGCAGTATGGATATAGGACGATATTCGGAAAAAGATTTGGGATGACAACATGGGGAAGCGAAGACCAGTCAATTTTGGAGACAAGGCTAGAGCTGCCGACAATGATAACCTTAGTTTTTTTCGGATTAACGCTCAGACCATAGGCTTGGTTCCAGTTAACAATTTTTGAATTGCTTCTGAAAGTCAGTTAAAATTTGGTGCCTTTTTTCCTGTCGTATGCCTCATAATACACCTTGTACGATTTTTTCCACTTTTCCATTCCTTGCTTAAATTTCCTGATGTAACGTGTACAAAATTGTTCTCAAATAAAAATGGTTGAGGCGGCCGTAACATTGACTCCATATTAGTTATTTTCGTCCACAAGTTATCAATTCATTATTTTGTATTTAGTTTTATTTATATAATTTATTTAATCTTGTTATTAATTACTTTAACTAACATTTTATACCGGCTGCACCATGTGAAATGTATTCTTTTTGGAGAGAACGTAACAATGAAACAACCGTGTACGCCGTAACCGATTTATTCCGATCTACCTACGTTTACTTTACAATGCATACACCTACAGATGAAAACATTACACAGGATGAAAGTCTTAAACTAATGAATAACCAGGTTTATTTTAGACTTCTTTCTTGATCTTTTCTCTGTTTCTTCGAAATAGAAACTTCCCGGAGATATTGTTTAGAGGGGCTTCCACTAGCAGCCATAGTACGGCACTGACTGCTGTGACCATCACGATCACTCCCAATACATCTATAATCTGAGAAAAGCAAAATAATTGACTAGAAATAACTTTTTAACCTTCTTCAAAAAAAAGTAAATTTTCAATTCGTCGTATAAATATCTCTTTATGTATCTCAACCGATTTTGATTACAGTTTTTTAAGTTTTTTTCGTTGATTTAACTAAAGCTTCAAAATAGTTCTATATAAATTATATTGCCATCATAGTTGGGTTTAGAAAATATATTTAAAAAATCATTCAAATCGGACAGATAGAGTGAAATTTGCGCTCTTTTAAACCGACTTCTAAAAGAAGGGAAAAGGTCTCAAAACCATTTATTTATATTGAAAGTTTGTATATTAGGTTGGGGAAAAAGTTTCTTCGCATTTTATATAAAAATTCAAACGGTTTTTTTATAAAGTTTATTTACATTTGACTGAAGTATGTAGGAGCCATTTTGTTGGATAACTTTTTGCCATCTTGTAGGTAGGAACGTGATCCCATTTCTATAAAAAATTTGGGGCTTCTGATCAAAAAACTGCGACAAGTGGTTTTGGCAGTCCTCTCGTGATGTTAACCTGATGCTGCCTAAGGAATTCTGCAGTGACCGAAACTGGTGAAAATCTGAAGGTGCAAGGTCAGGACTATACGGCGGATGCATTAACACCTCCCAGCCAAACTCTCGTAATTTTTGCTGAGTGGCTAAAGATGTGTCAGGTCTAGCGTTATAAAAACCACACCCCTTCTGTTGATTAATTCCGGCCGCTTTCTCTCAACTTTTTGCTTTAATCTCATCAGTTGTTCGCAGTACAGTTCAGTATTGATGGTCCTGCCTGGCGGTAACAGCTCATAATGAATAATGCCCTTCCAATCCCACCATACACACAGCATCACCTTGTTGCGAGTTCACCCGGGTTTCGCCACAGTCTGTGAAGCCTGACCGGCCTTTGACCACGATCTTTTTCGTACGTGATCTATTTTTCATCACCAGTTATCAGCTTCTTCAAAAATGGTTCGGTTTCATTACGTCGTAATAAAGAATCACAAATGAGTACACGCTTCATTAGGTTTCTTTCAGTGAGCTCATGAGGCACCCAAATATCGAGCTTTTTTGTGTACCCAGCTTTTTTAAAATACGCCAAAACCGTTTTTTAGTCAATTACCAGTTCTCCAGCTACATCGTAACTACTAATATGCCGATCTTGCTCCAGTGTTTCAAAAATGGCATCAATTTTGTCCGTAACAGGGCGACCAGAGCGACGTGCATCGTTGATATCAACATTTCCGGATTGAAAACGCTTAAACCAAATTAGCGCTACTCTCACAGATACTGCATTAGGTCCATAAACATCACAAATTTTTTTCGTGGCTTATGTTGCATTTTTACCTTTTTTGTAGTAAAATTTTAAAATGTATCGAATTTCTTCATTAGATTCACTCATTTTAACAATAAGAAAAACAAATGAAAATCACACATTTTCCTAATTTGAATTTGGAATTGTCTTCTTTAAAATTAAAACTTTTTAATGATACCAAAACCAGCCAGGTACAAATGGTATAGCCAAAGAGATCTTATTACAAGTTCATACATACTATATGCGAAAAGACTTTTTTCCCATCCTATTATATTCTTTGTACGATTCGGGAACAGTTTGCGATCTCAATTATTGCACAGCGCCATCTATTGGCTTGTAAGTGTTCCACTACAAAACCAGCTTCAATAGTAATTAAAAATCAAAAATAAGTATTCTCTACAACATGTTGATGACAAGGTTAAAAAAGCAACAACAAATTGCAAAATATAGTAATTTTTATGATTTACTTCGCTGCAACTGCAAGATGTTGTAGAAAAGAATTATTTTTGGTTTTTAGTTTGAAGGCAGTTGTGTTTATGTTAAAATCAAAAATATTTTGTACTTAGTTATGAACTCTTCACGACCATCTATCTATATTAGATTACTAAAAATTCGCCTGCGGGCGACTAGCTGAGTAAGCTTTCTCCAGCGGAAGGCCCACAGACGCATGTCAGCATTTATTAACTTTAATTTTTGTCTCTTAGATTATTCATCATTAAACGAGAGACCTGCATTTCGGTCGTATATGTATTTTGTGTTTTTTTTTTAAAAAACCCTTTTGGCCCGAGCCAAGACTTGACTACTTTTTAGTTGCACAAATATTCGGACAGCTTTAAAAATAAAATAAGCGCCTGTAGAAATTATACTGGTTACTAGCACGCGTATACGAGTTTGCCTTTCGTTGAGTGTTGAGGCTCTCTTCGACGAGGGTTGCTCTCGGTTTCCCTGGGAACTACTCATCAGACCTTGACTTGGTGACGACGAGACTACCTTAGAAGTATACGCTTTCGAACAAAGAAAATTTCTTGTAACCGGTTTCTTTTGTGCTAGAAATTTTTTATATAAAGGTGTACTTACCGTTGAAAATATGTCAAAAGTAATTGGACTCCGTATAGATAATACATTCCTAAATAGTATTACTGGATGGCTTAAATACATCCCGTAGGAGAGACGGCTGAGAGGGACGAACACACGCCAAGACAAAATATTCCGTATATACACTGAAAAGAACAAGAAATTGATTTCAAAATATCTTCATTACTTTATTACGCCTTGAAGAAAAACAAAGTACAAAAAACAAAAATGAAACACATTCTTGATGCTAAAAACACTGTTTCAAATTTTTTTGTTTGTCTGTCTGTCTGAATGTTCCGGCTAATCTCTGAAACGGCTGGACCGACTTTGACGGGACTTTCACTAGTAGATAAAATTAGGGTTCTGTGAAAAAAGTTCTATGCGTATGAAGTTGCGAGTAACAACTAGACAGAGATAAATTATATCTTATTGCGTGCACGGAGACTTAGAAAATTCACTTCATTGCCGTGGATAAGACAACGATAACTAATAACTGACTGCCGCACAGTCGGAAAGTCAAATACGGGAAAATGCTTTCCGTACCGTAACGCAGTGAATGTGATAATTTAGGATTTGGCACCTGAAGCCCACTTGAAAAATTCACTCTATATATTTCTTTGAACTTACAAGAGTTCCCATATTCGCATATCCCTATGATGATGCAGACGGCTACGGCCCAGACTGGCCTGTCTATGGCAGAGATTATGCCGGACACTACGGGGTCGTATGGACGGTCGGCCGTAATCTTGCCTGTTGCCATGGAAGCTAGCATCAGTGTCATAGCAACAATGATTCCAATCACCGACCACATCTGTAACACACCACCACACACACCGACCACATCTGTTTTTATATTAAATGGTAAAAGTGTCTGTCAAACGCATCGTAGCAACCACAATACAGAATTTTATTTTCTAGTGTTACCATAGTTAACCGAACCATTATGGTATTTTTTTTAAATAATGACCCGCAGGGGGCTTTGTGGCGAAGCCTTTGGTGAGTAGTGACACCTCGGACCTGACTCCAGGGTGCCAAGGCAAGGCCTCCGTGTTCCCTTAGCCAGGCGATCGCTAGAGCTAAAAACTCAAGCTTCAGGGATGGAAGTGATAAATGGCATAACGCCCTCAATAAGCTTCGGTGAAACTGCAGCCCACTTCTCCACACCCCTTAGCCACTCACACCCATGTTGCCCCTCGCCGGTCTTCTACGGCATGTTTTGGGTCCCATGCACGGAGTGACGAGTGACTGGCTGCCCATTTTTCCATATTCTCGGTAGCCCGGTATCTTTTATTCTCATTTCCTACAATATCCCCGCACTGACAGGGGCTTGTCCTTGGGTGCATTTTGATATAGTGTAGACAGTGTCACGCCACATTTAGATTAAATTTATCAAGAAGCCTCTACGTGTTGGAGTTCGCATGCTCCCACGCAAGCTCTTTAAAAGTCAGCGCTTTCTTTATGTCCGTGGTCTTGAGATACATACATATAATAATATGTTATATGTTGTTTTGCCAGGTGGTAGAGTATTTGCTCGACTGGATGGCGACCACCCCTGGTCTAGAGTATGCCGCCATAACAACCTTGTGTTGTTTTCCGGCATTAATGGCCAGGTTCCAGTCTCCTTTAAGAGAGCAGCAGCGCATTTGTAGCACCTTTGGTGTTGCAAATGTCCATAGGCGATGGTAACCGCTTTCCACCAAGTGGGCCGTCTGCCTGTCTGCTGAACTTCTGCAATAAAAAAAAAAAAAAAAAAGAATGTTAATAAATAACGTCTATAGCACTAATAATGTAAATGTAATTTTTTGGAAAATAAATTGAATTGAATTATATATAGAGTAAAAACTGTATTAAAAAAATTTGTATTGAAATGCAACGTTATGTAAAACGGAGATTGGGTCTTTTGGGACAAATGGCTTAGAAAAGTGTTAAATTTTCTATTACATTGGAAAACATCAGCCCTAAATTCAATCTGAAAGAAGAGAAATTTTAAAAAGTTTATTATTTTAATTTGCTTTGTGGAGCTAAGCCGTGGCATCACTTAGAGGTACTTGTGGAAGATCAGCGCTGGTTGTGAAACTAGCAATGAATGAATGAAAACTCTTTATTGTTAACTATAACTTACACCTAGATATTTATTACAAACACATTTAAATTAGAACAATGGGCGGCGATGAAACAAGCAATATGCTGAGCAAGAGCCTTTTTAGGAGATCACAATTAATTGTTACATATATCATGTAAGACTTTTTGTATCTTGTCCTAAATACATTATTGTTTCTTTCTTTCTTTCTTCTTTCAGAAATCTTCAAAATAAGGTCACGAATAAATATGGTTATCGATTGTTGTGAATGAATGTCAACAATAAATAATATGAAGACGCACCGTACGATAAATTTACTAGGTGGCTTGGTGGGCTTGACACATCGGTTATCTATGTGCAAGTTTTATCACGATGTTTCTCTTCACCGTTGTCAGCACGCGGTAATTGCATCAAAATATGCACATTAGGTTAGAAAACTGCCCAGGTGGTACATGCGTTCCGGCCAGAATTCGAACCCGCGCCTTTTGAGTTTTAGGACGCGTGCACTATCCCTTACGTCACCATGATTTCATAAAAAAATAATATTAAAAAATCTTCATCTTCGCTACGTTTAATTTCAGACCGGCCATCTCCAGCGACACCCTGTGCGCATCTGCTGTCAGCGCGATGTTGTCAACATACACGAGCAACCATGGAGGCTGCTCATGCGCATCTCTGATGCTGTTCGACACTTCGTTTAATATCGCGCTGAACAAAAACGGTCTAAGTACAACGGGGACTACGTATTCAAATAATTTAATACAGATAATATTTTCTTAAGTTTTCGCGACTTGTATACATAATAAAACTACGTTTTAACGGTTTTAAGCGCGGTAATTTTATTTGATTTTGGTTTTTCCGACGTTTCGGCCACTTTTCAGTGGCCGTGATCACGCAAGACAAAGATGTCAAGTGGCAACGAGTATTGTTAAAGTTTTATTTAGCCTATTAAGACTATTAAGACCCAAATCCAGCAAAAACCAGCTGCCAGACCTCAAGACACTGTGAGCTCTTTCTGCGTACAACGGAACACAAACCAACTTGACTGATAATTACTTTTATTTTCCTTCCACCCATGTTCACGCCACCGCGTAACGAACGATGATTCCCCGAAAAAGTAATTTACCCCGCACTTCCGCGTCTCAACGATCAGTCTGAATCGACCCGTCGTAAAGACATTCACGCATCGCGCGCGCATTTGAGATATCCACCCAATTGCAATACTAATCGGGTTCCAAGAGCTTGGTGATAAGTGGCAAGTGAATCTAGTTGTGAAGCGGGAGATATATAACAAGAGAACACGCACTGCTGCTCCTGTATCGCAGACGCTCCGGTTACTCAGCTCATATTATTACGGGTGAGTCCATTTATCTCCATTCCCTCTTACCCTTGCACCCTTGAAATCTGGCAATCGGCCAGATCATATGGTCTTTCGAACCGAATATTCCAACTGGCGACCTATTTATACAGTCTGCAACAACCGTATTTTGCCATTTTATGGTTAATTCAAACCAAATTGTAAATTTTCACATACCTAAAAAGTTAAATAAACAATCATTATCAATCTGCCCATTTACCCGTTTTCTGCCCTTGTTTTTTCTTTTTTGTTTTCTTATAAACATATTACTTCTGCCCTTATATATTTGAATACCCATTCCACATTCCTCAGATAATTACGCAAATTGCTACACGATAACTATTTTTTGGTACGTAGGTAGGTTAATATAACCTCGAGTACGTATTCTGTACTTTATTCAGCACACCTATTCTCGAATACTTGCACTAAACGTGATATCGGATCGATATAATAATATTGAATATTATATTCGTTTCACTCGGTGTGGTTAGCTTGCCGTGCAACTTTTATAGCTTATATATAGCTTCGTGTTTATTAAGACTCAGCGCACACGACAGTTTGATATATATTTTTTTTTCCTAATCATTTTTATTTATTTCGTATTTCTTACGTTTCTCTGGCTGCTTTCTTGCGTGTTCTTTATTAGCATTAGTAAAAAAAAAAAATTTTTTTTTTTTTTTTTTTCGTTTGCTTTTCCTTTTCTTATTGTGCACTTCTCATCGTCATGCCTACCAAATCGCAATCTGCCATCTTTATGCAAACCCATAAGTACATAACTTTCCTATTAGAGATAGCTAACCTTATATTAAAAGGAGACAAAAAGTATAGTGTAAACGATTTCATAGGGCGCTTTACAAAATTGGACGATATAAAGGGCAAGTTGGATACAGTATATTATGAGATCTTGGACTCTAAAGACCTTGACGACAAAGTGGAAAAATGGTACTTTGACTACTACACCTCGGCTATAGAAGCATATGAAAAATTTTTGGTGGCAAACATCACCATCAGCTCAAGCATCAAACCAAGCTCGCCCACATTCTCCACGTCTACTGTTCTGCCCAAAATAGATCTACCCAAATTTTCTTCCAAGCTTGAGGATTGGCCATCTTTCATAACAATTTTCAAAAGCCTTACGGACACTGCCGGTAATTTGTCAGGTGCAGTTAAATTACACTATTTATTTTCTTGCCTCTCCGGAGAAGCTCTCAGTATGGTATCACACCTCAAGGTTACCGATGAGAACTACGATGTAGCGATGACAACACTTGCCAATCGCTACGAAAATCGCCGAGTTCTCATTGATAGGTTTATAGATATGATACTAGAGTTACCCCACATCACCACCCGCTCACAAATCAGACAGTTATTTTTAGCCCCTCTTATTTCAACCCAATCGGCGCTTAAAAACCTAAACTTACCACTACATGACTCAGACTACGTCCTAGTGTCAATAGTAGTGCGGAAGTTAAAGGGCGAGCTTCGCACATTATTTGAACGAACGCATGGGTCTTCAGACACTCTGCCCACCTTAAAGGATGTAATCACATTCTTAGAAGACCATGCACGTTGCACAGAAACTGAGACATATAACCCACCCCCCCCTCCCCTCAGCCCGACATACAGACAAACTGAACGTGCTTCTCCCTCAGCACGGTACCAACCACGCGCTTCTGCACCCAGACCAGAAATTCGGCACGTTCGTTTTCAGCCCACTACTTCCGTCCGCCCACCTTTAACGCGCCCTGCATATCCTCTACAAAGTCAAGCGTACCCTGTACAGTACGCTCAAGGATACCCACAGTCTACACAATATTTCGAGCCCATAGCACAAGATTCCGCCCACCCACCAGCACCGACCAATAATTATTACTGCCCTTGGTGTCACGTTAGAGGACACAGGTTGCTGAACTGCGGTGAATACCTAAGACAGCCTACGCAAGGGCGCTGGGATTTTATCCAAGCTCATGAACGGTGCCGTAAGTGTCTAGGACCCCATTACTCTGACGAGTGCAGATCCACAGGACGGTGTAGAGAATGTGATAGCGAGAAACACCATACCACCTTACATCGCAGTGGCTTTGAATCACCCACATATGACAATTCTCACCTCTTGCCCCCACAACTAAGAGGACAAGAACACACCCGCCCAACCACGGAATCAAGAAACTCTTCTCGTCGTAATTCACCTATTAATTCACCTATTAATTCACAACAATGACTACCTGCTACTCACTTACACAATACTACACTACACCCACCCATACCATCGCTACAATATACACCATCCACTACATCACGTAAACAAAATAAATCCCAGTTTCATACTCAGCACTATGATAATAAAGTTTATCATAATAATCACTTGCCCGGCAGCCCTGTTACTTCCTCTGATAAAGCTAACCAAAATGACAGTCATATTTCAGCACATACTCAGCACATTACAGTACACGATCCACCAGTTTTATTACCCACTGTGTCCCTAGAACTAGCAGACAACGCTGGAGAATTTCATAAGGCAAGAGCATTATTAGACAGCGGTTCCATGCTAACCTTGTTAACTAAAACTATGACACAAAAATTACGTTTGCCTGTCGAGCACACAGAACTAAAAATTACAGGAGTCGGTAATCAGCAGACTCAAAACTCTAGTTCTTCAACTACCATCACATTCCGCCCTATTCACACCGAAGTCCCAGTAATTAGCGCAAAGGCATACATTCTACCAGATTTGACAGGTCTTTTACCATTAACAATGTTACCTGACGTTGTTCCACTCCTCGACTCGACACAGCTTCCCCTAGCAGACTCGTCTTATCGTTTTCCAGCCGCTATTGACTTGATTTTAGGTTCTGATGTCTTGGGCCAAATTTTGGATGGTAACAAAATTTTTTTGGGCCCCGGCAGGCCAATAGCCTTCGGCACGATCTTCAATTTCGCTCTTTTAGGTCCTATCAATCCAAACTACACAAAGCCTGAGCCTCAAGTTAATTCAGCACTAGTAAATATTGACTGTTTACAACCCCAACACTCAAATAAAGAAATACACTCCGCTCTGGAGAGATTCTGGGAAGTCGAAGAAGTGCAATCAAAGGACAACTCAACCTCTGACGAGTGTGAGGAGAACTTTCGTTCTACCACCACACGTGATCCCACAGGGCGATACATAGTATCCCTTCCCTTTCTTACAAAGGCACCTAAGCTCGGTGCAACCCACGCTATTGCACTACGACGATTCCTTAATTTGGAGCGCAAACTCCAAAGAGATCCTACCCTCCGCTCAAAATATATCGACTTCATGAAGGAATACATTGACATGGGCCACATGGCTCTTTGTCACCCCAGCACATTTAAAGGAAAAGACCATTTTTACGTCCCGCATCATGGCATCTTCAAAGCCAACTCTGAAAAACTTCGCACGGTTTTTGATGGCAGCTGTAAGAGCTCTAATGGTGTCAGTCTTAATGACTGTCTGCACACTGGCCCACCGCTCCAACGTGATATTACTGACATCATTCTAAATTTTCGTACTCACAAAGTGGTCTTTAGTACAGACATCCAGATGATGTTTAGAAATATACTAGTTCACCCAGACCACAGACGGTTCCAACTCATTCTATGGCGCTCTTCTCCAGATCAACCTCTGCTCACTTACGCCCTGTCCACTGTCACGTATGGCCTACGACCCAGCCCCTTCCTCGCCAATCGATCTATTATACAGCTGGTCACTGATGAAGGTCACCGTTTTCCCCAGGCTGCACAGGTTCTTACGCACTCCATATTCGTGGATGACATTCTGACTGGGCATGATTCAGTTGACAAGGCAATAGCTCTGCAGACTGAACTCATTGAGTTACTAGCCCTAGGGGGATTTCATTTGCGAAAGTGGACCTCAAATTCTCGTCAGCTTTTAGAACGCTTCCCGGATGATCAATGTGACATACCTAAGGATTTTGATGTTGTACCCGACTCCAATGCAATCAAGGTACTTGGTATGCAATGGATACCCCAAACGGACGAATTTACATATCACATTTCGGTACCTACACTGGAAAAATTTACCAAAAGGTCAATACTCAGTACCATCGCTCGTTTATACGATCCTAGTGGATGGATCAGCCCAGTTATTTTCCGCGCAAAACTGCTCATTCAGCACCTATGGACTCTAAAGTTAGACTGGGATGAATCGGCTCCCAATGATGTCACATTTCAATTTCAGCACATTTTTGAAGACTTACCTCTACTCTCTGCTCTTCGACTCCCCAGAACAATTTGCACCAGCAAAGATTCCACCTACACCCTACACGGTTTTGCCGATGCATCCGAATCCGGATATGCAGCCGCAGTCTATCTTCATGAAACGAATATCACGGGTCAGGTACACGTCAGACTACTTGTTTCTAAATCCAAGGTAGCCCCCATTAAAACCCGACAGACTATACCAAAGCTGGAACTTTCAGCTGCACACCTCACTTCGCTGCTCATTTCTCGCGTCTCTGTTCAACTTTCTGCCCACATTACCATTCAGCAACACTTTTGTTGGTCAGACAGTACTATCGTACTCGCCTGGCTTAAAACTCCTTCTCAATCCCTACAGGTCTTTGAGGCCAATCGAGTCTCTGCCATTGCAGCCAATCCATGTAACCCTACTTGGAGACATGTACCCTCAGCTCTTAACCCTGCCGACTGTGCTAGCAGGGGAATATCAGCACAGGAACTCTTAGCCTATGACCTATGGTGGTCGCCTACTTGGCTCAAGGCCCCACCTGATACCTGGCCCACGATGCCCCCTGCTTTGGGTCATCACGTACTGCCTGGTCTAAAACCCAGAAAAATGGTAGCTCACATCGCGGTTCCTGATCTAGACACGGATTTACTCACGAGATTCAGCTCCTTAGACACACTTGTAGGCGTAACCGCATGTATTAAACGTTTTGCACACAATTGCTTGGTATCTTCTCACTCTCGCATCGTTGGTCCCATTACCGTAGACGAACGTAAGAAAGCGCTCTTACACTGGGTACGCTCAGTCCAACAAAATATGTTCGCTGAAGACATCCACCGACTGCAAACTAACAAATTATGTACAGTGCGAATACAACGCCTCTCGCCCTTTCTCAAGGATGGTCTTCTTAGAGTAGGAGGGCGCTTGTCCAACTCAGCCCTTAGATATGACACACAACATCCCCTCATCTTACCCAGTTCAAGCCCCCTTGTGGACCTAATTATAGATCATTTCCACACTATACACTGCCACCCGGGCGCAGATACACTACACGCACTACTCCGTCAACAATACTGGATTTTATCTGGAAGGCGAGTCATTCGTCACCGTGTCTTTAAATGTGTACGCTGTTTTAGGCATCGAGCTCAGCCGAATCCCCCTTTTATGGCCGACCTACCGGCTGATCGAGTCAGCCCACAACCGGTGTTTAGTCAAGTGTCCACGGATTTTGCCGGACCATTCCTAATTAAATCAAGTACTCTACGCAATGCCAAACTTCTCAAAGGCTACTTTTGTGTTTTCGTTTGTCTCGCCACCAAGGCAGTGCACTTAGAGGCTGTCTCGGAACTTTCTACGGACGCCTTTTTTGCGGCATTGCAAAGGTTCGTTAGTCGGCGCGGAATCCCTACCCTAATTCGCTCTGATTGCGGTACAAACTATGTCGGCGCAAGAAATCAGCTCATAGAAGTACAAAACTTCTTAAAGGCCAATGATGATAGAATTACGCACAAGCTAGCCACACAGCAGATCACATGGTTGCTCAATCCGCCCTCAGCTCCTTCTTTTGGCGGTCTGCACGAGGCAGCCGTGAAATCTACTAAGCAATTACTCTATCGCGTATTAGGTGAGCAGCATCTGACCTTTGAAGAATTTTCTACACTCTTAGCCCGTATTGAGGCCGTTCTCAACTCTCGACCACTCTGCCCTCTGTCTTCAGACCCTACAGACTTCGAAGTCCTAACCGCTGGTCATTTCCTTATAGGTCGCCCACTTACCGCATTACCCGAACATTCCCATGAATCCTCTCCTCCATCAACCCTACGACGTTTTCGCTTAGTGCAAGCGTTGGCTCAGCGATTTTGGACCTTGTGGTCGAAATCCTACCTGCACACTCTCCAATCCCGATCTAAATGGACTACGGAAACCAGTCGACCCAAGATTGGTGAGCTGGTACTCATAAAGGAGGATAATCTTCCCAGACTCCAGTGGAAGATGGGAAGAATAAAGAAGATTCTGCCCGGAAGGGATGACGTCGTCCGAGTCGTAGAACTCAGCACCAAGGATGGCAGCTTAACGAGACCAGTCACAAAGATTGCTCGTCTTCCCCTCGACGACAACAGCACTTAGTCAGCACTATAAATGGGAGCCGTCACCTTTTCCCCGGGCCCCAGGATGTTCACGCCACCGCGTAACGAACGATGATTCCCCGAAAAAGTAATTTACCCCGCACTTCCGCGTCTCAACGATCAGTCTGAATCGACCCGTCGTAAAGACATTCACGCATCGCGCGCGCATTTGAGATATCCACCCAATTGCAATACTAATCGGGTTCCAAGAGCTTGGTGATAAGTGGCAAGTGAATCTAGTTGTGAAGCGGGAGATATATAACAAGAGAACACGCACTGCTGCTCCTGTATCGCAGACGCTCCGGTTACTCAGCTCATATTATTACGGGTGAGTCCATTTATCTCCATTCCCTCTTACCCTTGCACCCTTGAAATCTGGCAATCGGCCAGATCAACCCATTTTAATATTATATAAATTTAATATTATATAAATTGATCGTGTACTAGCAGAAGGTGATGTCAGGAGCCTTAAGAACAGACGAGCTTGCATGACAAGAGTTATGAATGTCAAAGAGGCAAGTGAGGTGTGTAAGAATAAGCCTAAATGGCACTCTGTTGTTCGTGCCTACCCCGCAAGGGAACTAGCGTGAAGTTATGTATGTATGTATGTATGTATAAATTTATTAGAGCTAGGCATGTTTGCTGAAGAGTTTCTTGCGCCGCTTCTTCTCTTCAAGCCACAACATGTTGCGAAGCGGTTGTAAATTAAATTAGGCTTCCATAGAGTTAATAATAACCATAAACAAAATTAAAATTAAATAATTAAAATTAACAAGTTGGCGTTAGGCTAAATAAAACTTTAACAATACTCGTTGACACTTGACATCTTTGTCTTCCGTGATCACGGCCACTG
Source organism: Dendrolimus kikuchii (assembly GCA_019925095.2). Lineage (NCBI taxonomy): Eukaryota > Metazoa > Arthropoda > Insecta > Lepidoptera > Lasiocampidae > Dendrolimus > Dendrolimus kikuchii. The sequence continues at coordinate 1,329,078 of CM034409.1, forward strand.
AAAAGTGGCCGAAACGTCGGAAAAACCAAAATCAAATAAAATTACCGCGCTTAAAACCGTTAAAACGTAGTTTTATTATTTATTATTAATTTAATACAGGACAAATTAAATTACATAATGTATATTTGCTAATATATTTAAAGAACTAGAGAAACATAATCAAATATGGGTTGTCTGTGGTCAAAATTGCTACGATCTCTTAAATTTAAATTAAAACTATACAATAATTATTTGTCTGCATACCTTTGATATTTTATTCCTGTACTTGGCTGGGTTATATAGAAAGATCAAGTAACCCATGGCCATCCCGACGAGATATGATCCAGCTCTAGCGTAACTCTTCGTGTAAATTATATTCATCATATCATTCTCACGATAATTTATTAAATCTCTAAAAATAACCAAAATAATAGAAAGGTTACTTAAATAGTTTTAGACAAAAAAAAAATAAACACGTTGTACGTATATATAATATTTGTCCAGTTTTTATCTACATTTGTTACCTAGACCCTAGAGCATTAATGTGTCAACGACACCACAAGTGTCAGTTTCATTTTCATACAACGAGATGGCGCCACAGGCGAATTACATCGCGGTATGGTTCGCTGATGGGAACATATTATACTGGTTATGTTATATTCAATAAAACGTTTGCATTCTTCCAAGTGTTGTATTTGAAACCCCCCCTGGCTTTGACACCTTTGAACAATATTCGAGGGTTGCTCTCGATTTCGTGGGATCCACTCATCAGATCTTAACTTTGTTACAATGAGACCGTTTGAGGTATTTACTTCTTGGAATAAACAAAAAATCGGTCCAAAATTGACGGAGAAATCGCGTAACAAATATACAAAAAAACTTACAGCCGAAGCACAAACCTCCACAATTTTGATGTTGGTTTAAAAAGTAAACATTAAGGAAACACATTGCAGCCAATGCGTGTGTATGTCTGTCCGCATCTACCAGCGCGATATCGTCAGAATACTTGATCAACTGTTGAGGTTGCTCATGTGCGTCTCTGATATTGTTTGACACTCGTCTAATATCATGCTGAACACAAACGGACTTAGGACAGTTCCGCGAGCGCCAACATTCTATGAAATCGGAATCACAGATGTCCTGTATAATATCAATATAGGTTTCTGGCAACCCTTTGGACCTTAGTGCCCACCAGATCATCAAGCGAGGAACAGAGTCGAAGACAGATCTTCGACTGTATTCCGGAAACAGGAAATACAGAGACGTATTCTTCGTCCTGTATTCCTGCATGATGATCCTTAGAGCAAAAAGAGGATCAATAATTTAATGTCCAGTGAGAAACCCATATTGACAGTCCGAGTCAGTGCATTACTACCAGATCCAACAGTCAACTATCCGTTGAAAAAGCTACATACATTGCTTCAATATTGGAGTAGTTTCCGTACTCTTGCACAGCTCGGTCCCTTGCTTATTAAGACTGGAATGATAATACTCAAATGAGTGCTATCATTCCAGTCGGAAACTTCTTTAACCAGAGTTAGGAAGAGAAGTTTCCGGTGATAAGTAATCCGTTAAAAAAGTTTTTATAATGCCTACATCACCAGGATCTATCGTTTTCCAAGCTTCAATAGAGCCTCCATCGGCTCCGTTAGCTTTCCGATTCCTCACGCGGAGAAGAGCCCTATACACTTCTTTAAGCGTCTCTTGGAATTAGGAGCGCCACTTTTCCTTCACCGCTAGTTCCTCGAATAACATTTTGCCGCCAGGGTCCTTAACAAAGCGGCACCTGGAAATATCCTGTTCCGATTTGATTTTGAAACGTGCTGTAGCAAGCCGATGCTAATGTTTTGCAAGTGACTTATTACCCTTTTGAGTTTCAGTGATCTATTATTCGCGCTGATCTGTCTGACCACACCGCCGTAAGACACCATAAAACCTTCCTTCCTCTGTGGGTATTTCATACGAATTCTTGGAAGCCATTAAGCTGACCATTTAACGATTTCAAGAACCAGTGAGCGGCATGTTGCTAGGAGGTCATGTCTAATTTACAAATAGATGAGAGTCGGTCAGTCGGGAAATGCACCAGTCGTGTTCTGACGTGTCGTGCGAACGGGTCGTTATCTAGTGCACTTTCACAGTGAGTATCTTATAACGACGAACTTTGCGCGATTTATGTGATAACGATTTTCTGCCCTACGGTTTGATTTGGTTGAATTCGGCTATACTTGTACTGTGAATTATGTGTATGTAATTCTAATAAACTCTGTGGTGATTTCGACGTCATTTTCGAATTTACATCCTGCAAATCCCCTACAAATTCGTAACATTTCCAACTTATAGAAGTGCTTCTGCGATTCAAATGATAGTAAATGATCTCGTCTGGCTGGGTGGGACTCGAAATCTCGACGTTAAGCATTTTCTAAAGAGATAATCTTTACCCCTTTCTTATATATATATGTGTGTGTATAAAGTGCTTGAACTACGTAGTCTAGAGGAAGAAAGGGGTAAAGATGAAGGGGTATATATATATGTATATATATATATATATATATATATTAAAGTACATACGTAGTTGCGGCTACACGCTTCTAGGAAAGAAATAATTAAAAAACTCTTTACTTACTGTATAGTAGGTGAAATAGTCACGAACAGATTGTTCCGGTATGTTATAAAGCCAGGAATAAATAGAGCCAATAGGAAAGCAATTCCGAACGCCAAGTATCCGAGTTTCCTATTCCTAATGAGGATGAACAGGAGTACAGTCGCAAACAAACTCAGCTGGTAATCGCAGGTTATGGACCAAGTGTGAATGCAACACTGAAATAAATATATAGTTAATTATAAAATATTATAATACTACCATGGGAGAAGAAAATTAAAGAGGGTTCTTACGTGCTGGAACCATACTGGAATCATTACCTTGATTTCAGCTCTCAGGGCCGACTCAGAATATGGGCGTGAAAAAGTTAGCCTTGGTTTAATCGTGTTTCATATAATAAGTGAGAGCTCCGATAACTCACTTCTCGCTCCCCCATCTTCTCCATTCCATTCCCATATTCCAGTGCCCTGACCCATCCCGTCTTTTTTTGTTAACTCAGGGGGAATGTCTTTCCTTGTAACACACACAGGTCTTGGATACAGGGGACGACCAAAAGCGCAGCCTAGTGCAGCGCGCTTCGTGTGCGTGTGGGACTCTTGCATCAACCGGCAAACGGGATCTCCTCCATTAAAGGAGGAAGCCGAACAAACTACCCACTAAACCTACCTGGGTCCCTATGATAGTATATCTCTACAACGCCAGGGATGTATAACGTAGTTACACTCTTCTGACATTCTAGTGCACCGATTTGGTACTAAATCTCGGAAAGCAGGGCCGTACCACTTCGTACAGTAGAGGTGATTTCATCGATAACCCCGTAAACAGTGGCCCTCTTCCACTAATAGTGGAAAACCGGATACAAAATGTTGTTTTCGAAGCCCCGTCCAATTAAATAGACGACAATAGAAAACTGCCTGCACCGTCTTCTCCTCGCTCTCTGGTGACCCACTTCTCTAAATCATTAAAATGACTCACAAAAGGTAGTCTCCTGCCAGTAAAAATCGCTGTGAGTTGCTCCCCAATTAGTCTACCGGCCCTAACTTTGCCTGGAGTAGCCTTTGCAGCGCCCTCCACGAGTGAATAAAACAAGTGGAGAGCACTGCACTCCAGAGTTCTAACCCGTCTTTTTTTTTATTAAAGCAGGCGGAATGCATTTCGTACGCTACCGTGTCCTTTGCTGGGGACTAAACCAAAGCGGCGAGGGTTATCCACTGAAGATGCTGTGGAGCAACAGAATCGACCGCTGGCATTTGTGAAGACTTAGCAAGGTAAAGACGTTCCCCATAGGCCACTACTCCACTAAACTCACCTGCCTCCCATGTGCCCTGCGCTTATGGTACGAAAAGCAAGAGACTTAGAACGTAGTTATGACCACGCTAATCCTACGCACCAGTTCTTGAGAGTGCCCCAGGAAGCAGAGTAAACTCACTTCGTCAACAGAGGTTAGACCCCAGCATCTCCAGATGCTGGAGGACCCCTGTAGTGGAATCACGGGAGGAGATTTTGCGCATATCTGCGCCTCCGAAGACCCGCGGGACGCATGCGCACTTCTCTCCCTATCTCGTTCAGCGGCTTCCTTTTGAGACATTACTGTCTCGCAGAATTTGGCCGCTCCCTCCCAATGATCATCGCTGTGCAGCATAGCTTGGAGACCAGACTGCCTAGTGAATTGATCGGACCTACGACGGCCTCGAGTTCAAATCTCTGCGATGCCTATGCCGCGCACTCGACCAGTGTATGGAACGCAGAGTCTTGTGCGCCACATAGGTAGCACTGAGAGGAAGACAGACTTCCCACAACCTTATACGGACACTTATCGAAACAACCATGCCCAGTAAGTATCTGAATCATCTTGAAGGTCAGGGTCCCGCATTTCCGTACAACCTATCGCAGCGGGTGTGGGCGCACGGCCTCCACTGTGTCAATGCCAGCTACACGAGTTTCTAACTCTCTCGAACAAGTTTGGACCATGGTCGCGGTTTCCCGCGTCCTGATGGCCTGAAGTTCGGCCTGGCAATAAACCAGGCCACGGGTGAAGGCATCCTGACGGGAGCGACGAACTTTGGAAAGTACGTCCATCTGGAAAGGCCAGGGCGGATCGTCTGCCAAGAGTAGCGCCGCCGTCCACGACACTGTACGGTATCCACGGATGGTCCTCAGCGCCAGGACCCGTTGTGCTCGGCACAACAAAGTCCTATTGTGGCGATGAAGTGCAACGGACCTTACGGGTGCACCGTACAGCGCCATACTATATCCGTGCAGGAACGGAGAAAGAATACAATTTCCTGCGGCCGGGCGGCCTGTCGTAAGAGGCGACTAAATAACCCACAGCCAGGTGGTAGGGCATTTGCCCGACTGGATGGCAACCACCCCTGGTCTAGAGTATGCCGCCATAACAACCTTGTGTTGTGTTCCGGCATTAGTGACTAGGTTCCAGTCTCCCTTAAGAGAGCAGCAGCACATTTGTAGCACCTTTGGTATTGCAAATGTCCATAGGCGGTGGTAACCGCTTTCCATCAAGTGGGCCGTCTGCCTGTCTGCTGAACTCACGCAATAAAAAAAAAAAAAAAAAACTCCTAAGGATGCCTGAGTACAGTTTTCTAGTCATCCCGCCCCCGGTCCTTCCACGTTGGGGAGAAGCCGGGCAAGGGCGCTTGTGGACCTCACGAGTTTGGGTACTAGCTGATCAAAGCGCTCTTTGAACAGCCATTTCCTGTCGAGAATGAGCCCCAGATATTTCATCTGGTACCCAACGCGAATATTCACCCCTTGAACTGTAAAGGTCAAGTCCGCAAGCGGATTCCGGAAACGTCAATGGAATATGAGGGCCTTCGTCTTTACTGTAAATCTTCGCTGGACTACGGTCGCCAACCCAGCGTTGGCGAAGTTTACTGATTTCGCTAATGACGCAGCGCGTGCCGTGTGTAGGGTGTCGTCCGCAAAACAGATTAACCCTATTCCGGGCATGACTGGCTCCCGAAGGATCAAGTCATAATCGACGTTCCAAAGAATCGGCCCGAGGATCGACCCCTGTGGGACGCCGCACGCGATGCGTCGCCGACCACCTATCGCGCGATCAGACTGACCACCCCCCCAAAGGATGTATCTGTTCTGGAGGCACGCGCCTAACAGCCTCGTGATGTGACCAAAGTATAGTTAACTGTTTTGCCAATCAGTCTGTTAATTACTAAGTAGCTTTACAATAACAAATGGTACACTATAGATAATATAGTGAATAATAGATAAATATATTTATAAGTTGAATAAATAACTTCAAAATTAAAATGATATTAATTTACTCAAGCAAAGAGTAGTCCTTTAGAATGTGATTTTTCAATATTTTTTTGTACAATAAGAACGATTTTACTTCTTTAATATTTTTCGATAGATTATTATATAGTAAAGGGTTATGTTCTTTTTTCCGTAGTTTGTTCTGGGTATATTAATTAAAATGTTATTTGCTTGCCTAGTTCGTAGTTTTGCAGTGGAATGATCTATATTTTTAGTAAATAGTATTTGTGTGTGTATATCTTTGTGTAGAATTTTTCTTATTAAAATACATGTGTTGTATATGTAAGTTTGCTTTATATTTAATAACTTTGTTTCCTTATAAATTTTAATTGTAGGAGTAAGATAGTTAAATTGGAAAAGTATTTTTATTATTCTATTTTGTGCTATTTGTAGTGATTTTAGGTTTGATTTTGCTGCTGTTTCCCAAACTTCAATCAGATAGTCTGCGTGTGACTTCACCAACGAATTATATATAGTGTAACGGACGTATCTCGGGAGACATCGAGCTATGCCTATTACAGCGCCACTTAACTATAATAGTTTTTTTACGAACTTTTTGTATATGCGCTTTCCAAGTAAGTTGGTTATCCAAAATTAAGCCAAGATATTTATCGTCAGTTTATTGATCTTTTCATTATTAATAGTTAAAGTGAGATAAGTTCCGACTTTTAAATTTTTTGGTACAAAAATTACGTAGTTGATTTTAGAGGCACTTATAGTAAGTAGATTTGATTGAAGCCAAGTGTGCATAATATCCAAGTCATGCTGTGCTTGCTTAATTACAGTGTCTATTGAGTGTCCATAATAAAATAAACTGGTGTCATCAGCGTATAGAGTTATATCTCCTTCGTAATACCGAAGTAAGAAAGAGAGTTGGTCTGAAAGAGAGTGTCGGGGTGAAGGTAAGTAAAGGAATGGTTCGGGCATGTGAAAAGAATGCATGATGAAAGAATGACTAAACAGATATATAATGCAAAAGTGAATGGATGCAGAAGTTGTGGAAGACCACGATACACCTTCCATGATCAAATTAATCGTGTACTAGCAAAAGGTGATATCAGGAGCTTTAAGAACAGACGAGTGTGCATGACAAGAGCTATGAATGCCAAAGAAGCAAGTGAGGTGTATAAGAATAAGCCTGAATGGCGCTCTGTTGTTCGAGCCTACCCCGCAAGGGAACTGGCGTGAAGTTATGTATGTATGTATGTATCTCCTATTAGACCAATCTTATGTATATGATTTATTTATATAAGAAACAGCAAGGGTCCCAATATGGATCCTTGGGGCACAACGCAGTTAATTATTTTTGGTTCACTTTGATATTGATCAATCTTAACTATCTGTTGACAATTTTTGAGATACGAGTTAAAAAATTTAAAGGATGTGTCCGTAATTCCTATATCCTGCAATTTAATTAAAAGAATTCGATGGCAAAGAGTATAAAAAGCTTTTTCATTAAACATTGAATAAATGATTTTCAATTTGAACTAAAACTTACAATCAACATCTTATTCATATTATATATATAAAAATGAATAGTAGAAATGTATGTACGTTCATAAGTTAAGAACGAATTTACCGATTTTATGTCTGTGTTTGAGTGGGTCCCCGCATGGTGTAGATTCACAATTGAAACCAGTAGGTGGCGTTGGGTTCGAGTTCTAGGATCCTTCTAATCTCCTGGACCTATTTTGATGTTTTTTTTGTGTATGAATGGGGTCCCTGATTGGTTTAAATTCACATTTGAGGTACCAGTAGGTGGCGTTGGGATCGGGTTCTAGGATCTTCCTAATCTCCTAAACGCATTTCGATGCCTTTTTTGTGTCTGGTTGAGTGGGTCCTCACATGGTTTAGATCCACTATTGGAACCGTCGCACTAGAATCCAGGCCTAGATTTTTATTGTTTTAGAGCAGGACAACGTCTGCAGGGGCCGCTAGTTATTTATTATGTTTTACATTATAAAGTCAGGCAGTAGCCTGTTACTGAATTTCAATTTGCCACTGTACGTGGCGCACACTCCTTTATGCCATACGTGGGCAAGCTATGGAATGATCCTTCCCGCGGTCTTCGTAGAGCGCTATCATATGGGGCTCTTCAAAAAGGCTCACTTAGTGTTGCAGACGTCCATGGGCGACGGTAGCCACTTGCTATCAAGTGGACCCGTTAGCCAATTTGCCTTCAACGAAACATACAGTAAATAAATACAATAAAACTTTTACAATGTCAGTTGCGTTAACGTCCATCATCAGCAACTGTTTCCACCATGTATTCTCACATATCTTCTGCTCCTTTTCATCAAACAGGACTTTGTACGGGCCACTGCTAAAGTACGTTGATACTGCTGTTGTGTAGAAAATAGCAACAGCAAATACACCTATTAACCTGAAATAAATACCTAAGTTAAGTGCTTATGTGCGGACTACACAACTAACGGATCACAAACGTCGCCTCTTACCGTTGTAGCAGCGAGAGGTAGAGGTTAAATAATACTCAGATGGCAGAGAGTACGAGTACGGGTGCTGTTGTGAACTGAAGTGAACTAATTTATTTTGGAATCGGTAACCTTAGGTACAAATATTAACAAGTCGTACTGCTAGTACAATGTATAGCACAGTGTGTGAGCGAGACGGATGATGTGCGAGCGAGATAGAGCAACTATTAATATTTGCGCTCCGGCGTTGCGCTAGCCAGTGGTTCGTTCCGCATCGGCATTGGGGTGACCATGAAATACCTTGGATTGGTCCTCGATAGCCGGTGGGATTTTTCGGCACATTTTCGGCAGCTGCTCCCCAGACTCAAGGGGGCAGCGGGTGCGCTGTCGCGCTTGCTCCCCAATGTCGGGGGGCCGAACGCCACGTGCCGAAAACTCTTCGAAGGCATCGTACGGTCGATGGCCCTCTACGGAGCCCCTGTATGGGCGGATCGCCTGACAGCCAAAAAGGCACCGCTATTGCGTCAAGCACAGCGCATAATGGCCGTCAGGGCGATAAGGGGATACCGTACGGTGTCCTTTGAAGTGGCCTCGCTACTCGCCGGATCCCTCCCATGGGACCTGGAAGCCAGGGTCCTGGCGTCACTGTATGTGTGGCGCAAAGAGGCCCTGGCCAGGGGCACCAGACCCGCGCCTCGCGAAATCGAGGCGTGCAGGTCGGAGCTCCGCCAGGTCGCCGTGGGAGTCTGGGAAGATCGCCTTAGACGCCCCAGCGCGGGCCCCATCACCATCGAGGCGGTGAGGCCCGTCCTGCCGGATTGGATTGGACGAACATACGGCACCCTGACGTTCAGGCTGACGCAGGTCCTCTCGGGGCACGGTTGCTTCGGGAGGTACCTGTGTCGCCTCGGCCGCGAGCCGACGTCAGGGTGCCATCATTGCGACACAGGCGACGAGGATACGGCGCTGCATACCCTGCAGGAATGTCCTGCATGGACGGAGCAGCGCCGAGAGCTCGTCGCCTTCACCGGACTAGACCTTTCGCTCCCGGCCGTGGTGCGCACCATGGTCGGGAGCCGCACCGGATGGGACGCCGTCTCCTCCTTCTGCGAGCACGTCATGTTTGCGAAGGAGGAGGCGGAGCGGGAGCGTGAGCGTACGTCCTTGCTCCGCTCCCGCCAAAGGAGGACGCGCCGACGCCGGAGGTCGGAACTCGACCTTCGGCCACCGTAAGCGGGCGGCGCGGGTGGGGCCCTTAGGGGTATAGGGGTTCTCACTCACCCGCACATGCCGTCGAGATGAGAGCGCGAGTGTTCCGCGCGCGCTCATCTCTCTTCCCGTGGGGCGCGTTACAGACCGCCCCACGCAAGAATGAAACACAGTAGTAGCTGGGGGATACGTCCCCTGGCATAGGAAGAGGCCCAGTGAGGGGGGCCCACGCCTGCCAGGGCATTGCGGAGTCGCGGCTTAGTCCTCAAACGGATTTCCCCTGGCCAAAAAAAAAAAAAAAAAGCCAGTGGTTCGTTGTCCGCTGCAATGAGTAGACGTGTGCAGCTCCCATATCGTCATTTGGCGACGGAACCACAAAAGGAATTTAATCATATTAAAAAAACAAAACCGATTTCAAACTAACAAGCGAAAAATAAATATCTATAATATTATAAAATTCTAAAAATGTCGTGTCTGTACATTGAAGCTATTAAAAAAAAAAAACTGAAATACACTATGTAAACGATGAAGAACACGATGCGTTTTTTTATTTAGACTTCTTGTCTGTTTGTTCGGGACTCACGTAAAAACTACTGGGCCGATTTCGATGATGCTTCTCTTCTGAAGATCCTTCAGCTTGTGTGGACGCGATAGCTGGCGTAACACGCCAAGTTATGGAATACTATATTACTTTTTCTGACGGAGTTACGTCCGGCCAGGCACAACCGTGGTTTGGGACTGATTGCAGTCGCACTCTGGCAATCAAGACTCAATCGTCTCTTGCCTGGGTCGTGAGACGTGACGATCAAGAAGAAAGCATTTAATTTCCATCTGGCAGCGAGTTGTTACACAGTCTATAACCGCTTGTACTATTTATAAGTTAGTTTATTTTTAATTGTATTTTTTAGTATTTTTTGTATTTTTCAGCCAGGTGGTAGGGCATTTGCCCGACTGAATGGCAACCACCCCTGGTCTAAAGGATGACGCCATAACAACCTTGAGTTGTGTTCCGGCATTAGTGACCAGGTTCCAGTCTCCCTTAAGAGAGCAGCAGCGCATTTGTAGCACCTTTGGTGTTGCAAATGTCCATAGGCGATGGTAACCGCTTTCCATCAAATGGGCCGCCTGCCTGTCTGCTGAACTCCTGCAATAAAAAAAAAATATGTTGGATAAAATATTAATAGATCCTAATAAAAAAAAATGTGTTAAATATACTAAGATATAGATAACTAAATATGTATTGTATTACATGATAGGATAAAAACATAAGAAGATATAAAAAGAAAAATAAAAAAATAGAAAATAAGATGCAAGTGTAGTAGATTTTATTTATTCTTATTTATTATTTACCACATATCACTACAGTTTGTATACTTTCTCTTGCTTGTAGTGGTGGATGCTGGCAGTTGTTGGTGGAGAGCTGGTGATTTCTTGTAGTAGGGTGAAGAAAATACACCTTGTTGCTTTCAGGGATCTATTCTCGTAGTAGTTTGGCTTGGATGCTGATCCCTGGTTGCAACTCAATAGCGACTCGATCATAATGTAATTGTGAGCGTTATTTATAGTTTTTTTTGTATTTTTATGAATAAGGTATTTAGAATGAAATACCTTATTAATATTACCATCTAATCTAAAAGGATTAATAAGTAATTTAAATATAACCTAAATTAACTAAAAGTATTCTTACTAAGAAAGTGTCCATTAACACTATTCTTATTGTCTCTATTAAGGGGAAGACACTTTGTTCGTGTGTTATTTATTAATAGCTACCACATTACACTACACTTTTATTTTGTTTATAGCACTAGTTCAAATGGTTGTAGACACAGGAACGGAGGATATCCAAAATGATGAGAGTTTTTTCTCGTATAAATTTCGTATAATTCGTTTTTTACAATATTCGTTACGCTGGTCAAATTTTAAACGTATATTAATGAAGTAATCAAGTATGAAGTGACTTGAAGTTCGTGACGTTTTATCTGTCACTGCTAATGTGACGTGTGACGTTTACGTATATTGTGTGGTTGTTGTTGTCGAAGGCAACTATCCAAAAGGCCAGATACGGAATTGCGTATTGTGTCTGAATAATGGTGTTGGTCCTTTTGAGCCTTCTCATTATGTCCGTGTTGTCGAGGAGCTGGATCGCCTCGACATTCACGTGATGATGAAGCCGATGCTCGTGGGCTTCCACGTACTTCTTAATAATGCTGTTGACAAACTCCACTTTCAGGTCCCGATGGAGGTCGCTCGATCTAACGTACCATGGCGCGTTTACAATTCCTTGCAGTACTTTATAATAACATCACTATAAATAAAGTTATACGACTTTTATACTTGTATATTAATGAAGTACGTTGAACCGTACAATCACACAGCTTTACAACTACACTTTACAAAAGGCGATACATTTTGAAAATAGCCACTAGCCAATAATGGATCTTACTTTCTAGGCCAAACTTATACGAAAAGAATAAATTAAGTTAATTTAACAACTTCCCTGTCCCAGTACAAGGTATTTGTATACCGCCTGAAGTCCACAATTGTTTTTTACAGAAAATAATAATAATTTGTTTAATATGCAAGAACATATTATTATAAATAGATAATAATAGGTATTTCCTTTTTTTTTTCTTTATTTTTTATTTGCTCATATATGACTCATGAACGTAGTGTAGAGGTTATTATCGTCTAAGTCCAGTGAGTCATATATGACTCATTATGTGATCAAAACTAAGTCAAATAAATAAAACAACTGAAGTCAATATAGCGAAAGAAAAAAGAATACGTATGATAGTCGTTATGTATAAAATATTGTCAAAGATGTACGAAGTCAGAGTGAAAGGTGATTGATGTATGCAGTGTGTGTATGTGTGAGTGGGTTTGTGTGTGCGCGATTAGTCCTACTGCTGCATGTAATTTTTTTAAAAGGAAAAGAAAATACCCCTAAAATCTCAAAACAAGAAAAAGTAAATAAATAAGGATATAAAAAACTTGTATCTGTTTGCTCCGACGCACGACTAGTTTATTTTTTAAATATTAAAAAAAATGTACACTTGCACAGCGACAGCGGCCGAATGCGGCCAAATAAAGGTAGTTACAAAAAAAAACATATAGACAGACAGATAACCAATTTAGCCAGTAGAAAATATACATATGAACACAAAACACATTCGTAAATATTATATGAATTGAAGATTAAAATCGCTAAAACTCATCTCGGTAAGCAAGCTAGTATAGGTGACGTAACATCAACATACAGACTAACAAATTACTTTAATTAATAAAAACGACTTCACTGATTTATTTTTCTTCGCTCTAATACAGGGGTGGTATAAACAAAATTGTAAAACGAATCGCTTTTGAACTACGCTTGTATTATTTCACTACTACTCATAAAATTCAGCAGATAGGCAAAAGCCCCAACTGATGGAAAGCGGTTACCATCGCCTATGGACATTTGGAACATCAAAGGCGCTGCCAATGTGCTATCGGCCTCAAATAGGGGATAGGAACCTGACCACTGACGCCGGAACTCAACTCAAGGTTGTTATGGCGGCACACTCTAGACCAGGGGTGGTAGCCAACCAGACGGGCAAATGTCCTACCACCTGAGTATGGCCGTAGAAAATTGTATTCTTTCTGCGTTCCTGCACGGATAAAACCATTCCATATCGGGGTCTTTATATTGTTACAAATGCGGGACTCGAATTAAAATGCCCTTGGAATTACTATAGGATTTATTAGAAGTATACAAACACGTATAACACAGGTACAAATATAACTGGACGCAACCAGTACAAATTTAATGCACGATTCAATAACACACGCAAAGTCCGTCACTATATAGCTTATCGTGTACACACGTCTTGCTTGTGTCGTAATCGTCACTTGACTGCCTCACCCCTCCGTTCGGGTATTGTTTTATACTAAACTATCCAAACATAATATGTCTGTCTGCCAAGCGTCGACGCAATTTCTCAGAAAACGTAATCCGCACACCTGCTTAATTATTCCTGCGAACGTCCACAAACTAGTATAATACACAACAGACTGTTTTGCTAAGTAAACAAAAGAAGTCCAAATGCGGGCAGGTAATAAACTGTGCTTTATGGCAGGCAGGTGTGCATTCACTTTTGTCGGCATGTAACAATATGAAATCCGATTCTTAAGGCGTAAGCCCCAAAAACTGAAAATGAAACCAAATTTCCGACATAATTACAGTCGGAGGGAAAACAAGACATGGATACATGTGCAGCGGCTACATCATTTCCCGGTTTTACTAATAATAAAAAATATCAGGGTTTCATTTTGGCGCAAACGGCAACGTAACCTTAAAAATTAAAAATGTCTATCATATGACACATAAAAAACTTACCTGATATATCTCTTAATTGGGTTAAGATATATGCCTTTTCCATTCACAGCGAGCAAGTTTTTGGTTAGCAGAAGACTTGACAGAACGAAGAATGTATCCACAACGAGGTCTGTGTGCAAAGCGATGTAGCCGAAAGATGAATTGAAAATCTGCACAAAATATTTAAATATCATGACAAAGTAGGAGTTTTTGGCGGGAACTGAAAGGAGACGTTGTGCTGTGCAGTTTTATTTTCTAAAAATGTGTAAAATTACTCTAAAATGAACAATAGTTGTAGGATATTGATAGTTTTTGAGTAGTAATTATGTGTTTTGTGAGAAATGTGAACTGTATAGTCAAATGTGGCCTTTTGAGTTGTCACAAGAACTCCGTTGAATGGCGTTAGTTGTAGCCTACAATACAACTGCGCGACTATTATACGAAGACTTAAACATCAGAATTGGCCGTATGGACTAGATTCCTTTGCCTGCCTTTGTGGCGAATACAACTACTATTACTACTCATGACAAAGTAGAGAAGTCATATCCCAGCAGTGTGTTGTTTAGAGTCGTCATTTTCCAGACGGAAAATCTCGCTGAGGAGACTATTTTGGTTAATAGTGTTAAAGGCCTAAACCAAATAACTTCAACAAATAATTTTATATCTTCTTATATATAAAAATCAATCGCTGTTCGTTAGTCTCGCTTGAACTCGAGAACGGCTGGACTGATTTGGCTAATTTTGGTTTTGAATTATTGCTGGAAGTCCAGGAAAGGTTTAGAAGGTGAGTAAATATGAAAAAAAAATGATTCTGAGGCGGTACGAAGTTTGCCGGATCAGCTGGTCTATAATAAAAAAGAAAACGACGGTGTGCGTCTCGGGACGCCCGACAGAAGTGATAACTTAAACTAATCAAGTTGAACTAGTTAATATTGAAATTGTTTAACTTGAGAGAAGCTTAGGTTATTACTTAAATTTTATGTATATTAATATGATAATGCAAGGAAAGGTTATTTATTATTAACATCTTTTATTGATTATAAAATATATTTTATTCTTAGTTACAATTCTTTAATTTGTACATTAGAAGAAATACGGCTCTCGCTGTGGGTTAGAGTGAGAGAGGAGGAGCCTGCCTACCGCTGCCGTATGCGTGAGAGAAAGGGAAGCCAGACAGGCTGGCGCCGTAACGCGTTACGTAACGAAGCGGTTTACCCTCCCATAAGAAGTTATCACTTTAAAAATATAATAAAGATAGAAAATAATATTTTTTGGTGAGAATGAATGCAAAACGAAACTAAAAAAAAATGTAAAACATAAAGACATAAGTCCTATAAATATTATAAATGCGAAAGTTTGTAAAAATGTATGTTTGTTACTCTTTCAAGCTAAAACTACTTAATGGATTTTGATGAAACTGTACAGTAATATAGCTTACACATCGGAATAACACATAGGCTATAATTTATAAAGATATAGCGTGAATTATCCAAAAAATAACGATTTTCCATCACCACGCGGGTGAAACCGCGGGCGCAGCTAGTATAGGCCGATAACTCAGCATTATCCTTTTGTTTTTAAGGCGGGGGAAATACATTTCGCACAGTACCGGGTCCTTTGCTAGGGATTAGAGCATAGTCGATTATGGAGGCATTCCCAAGGGGGCAATCCAAACACTAATCCACTGGCTTGTGTGGAGACTCGAAGACTCAATACTCCACTAAAACCACCTTCCTCCCATGTGCCCTGCGCTTATGACAGGAAGAGCGTGAGACTTAGAACGTAGTTACGCCGACGCCGATCCTAGCGCTTGAGAATGCCCCGGGAGAGACAAACTCACTTCGTCGACAGGGGTGAAGACTCCTCTGCTCCCTAGATGCTGGAGGGCCCCTGCAGAACTCAGCATTATGCTGTGTCAAGAAGAGATGACACAGCGCTGATTTTCACTTGCAGCCTCCACTAAGTTATAAGTGACCCAAACATGTAAGTTCTCATTAACATTCGTGAAGTGAATTTAAATCAATGGTAACTTAAATACTAATATCAAAAACTTACATACATACATACATAACTTCACGCCAGTTCCCTTGCGGGGTAGGCACGAACAACAGAGCGCCATTTAGGCTTATTCTTACACACCTCACTTGCTTCTTTGACATTCATAACTCTTGTCATGCACGCTCGTCTTTTCTTAAGGCTCCTGACATCACTTTCTGCTAGTACACGATCAATTTGATCATGGAAGGTGTGTCGTGGCCTTCCATGACTTCTGCATCCATCCACTTTTGCAATGTATATCTGTTTAGTCATTCTTTCATCATGCATTCTTTCCACATGCCCGAACCACCGGAGCATTCCTTTCCTTACCTTCACCCCGACACTCTCTTTCAGACCAACTCCCTTTCTTACTTCGGTATTACGAACGCGGTCCGCGAGCGTCACTCCGCAGATTTTGCGCAGTGCTCGCATCTCGACCGCGTTTACTCTACTTTCATGCTCTCTCTTCCATACCCAACTCTCGCTTTCTTACGTGAGCGTAGGTACCAGCACCGCGTTGTGTATGGCAAGCTAGGCCTTCTGGCTGAGGTTCTTAGCGCCTAGAAGTTTACCTAACGCTCCATTCACACTATTCCCCAATTCACTCTTCTTTCTGTATTAGCGGTGTACCTTCCATCCCTGCTAAAAGCACATCCAAAGCACAAGCTAAATGTGTTTCATGACATTAAAAGAGAGTTAGTTACGCTAAATCTAAGGCTTGCTTGATGTTTTTACCAATCATATGTGTAGTTCGCCTTAAGGACCTTTTATCCGTGCAGGAACGGAGAAAGAATACAATTTCCTGCGGCCCGGCGGCCTGTCATAAGAGGCGACTAATCAACCCACAGCCAGGTGGTAGAGTATTTGCTCGACTGGATAGCGACCGCCCCTGGTCTAGAGTATGCCGCCATAACAACCTTGTGTTGTGTTCCGGCATTAGTGACCAGGTTCCAGTCTCCTTTAAGAGAGCAGCAGCGCATTTGTAGCACCTTTGTTGTTGCAAATGTCCATAGGCGATGGTAACCGCTTTCCATCTAGTGGGTCGTCTGCCTGTCTGCTGAACTCCTGCAATAAAAAAAGAAAAAAAAAAGAAAAGGACTCCCCCACACTAGTCGACATGTATTCAGAAAATACAACCCGAAAGAGATATATAGCTACCCCATAAGAGTTTCATTGACATTCTTCTCACCAGCTCGATGTCAGTACATCTCTATACGGGTATAGAGACGTAAAGAACCTTATCACTGACGTCTTTACTTAATCTATATACAATTATTTATTATACTAGCATCTGCCCGCGACTTCGTCCGCGTGGTATAGTTACTTTGGGCTAACGCTAATTTTAACACGCGACTTGGTTTACGTAGAAGGCGAAAATATTTTTAAATCTTAATGACTGCCCGCCGGCCTTGCACATCATTCAATGCAATTCGCCCTTCGAGGCGGGCTGGTGTTGCTAATGTAGGTATATGGTGTAGACACACCACATTTACATCAAATTTGTCAAGGGACCTTTACGTATTGACCTTCCCATGGCCCTACGCAAGCCCTGCCAAAAGTCCGGGCCATTTTTATGACCCATGGTCTTCAAGGACGTACAATTATATATATTGCTGGTTTAGTTGCAAATGGTTTATCTTTTCTTTGTTTATTTGTATGAATTATGATTTTTTAACACTAACAATTTTTATTATGTACTCACAATTTCATCATTATCCAAGTTGTTCACGTGGTTCAATAATACAACTAGCGCATTTACATGAAATACAATTACAATGTATGCTGTGAGAATTCTGATTCCATTCAAGAAGGGCATGTCATCGGGATGAACGGCGAAAAGTAAATTCCAATTATGCTGCACATCGAAACATTCTGCTATCTCGCCCACTGAAATTAGAGAAATCTCAAATCATTTCACGCACAACGAAGAGTTCCGTAGAGGCATGGAAGTAGAATACCTTTTTTTTTTTTTTTTTTTTTTATTGTGGAGTTCAGCAGACAGGCAGACGGCCCACTTAGTAGAAAGCGGTTACCATCGCCTATGGACATTTGCAACACCAAAGGTGCTACAAATGCGCTGCTGCTCTCTTAAAGGAGACTGGAACCTGGTCACTAATGCCGGAACACAATACAAGATTGTTATGGCGGCATACTCTAGACCAGGGGTGGTCGCCATCCAGTCGAGCAAATACTCTACCACCTGGCCGTGGGTTGTTTAGTCGCCTCTTACGACAGGCCGCCGGGCCGCAGTTAATTGTATTCTTTCTCTGTTCCTGCACGGATAGGATACTAGTAGAGGTGATGAAAGTCAACTATTTCGTTTAACCATACAGTCTTATGTGTATATAGAGGCCAGATAGACTTATTAGATAAGTTGTCGCGGTGTTCAAAACATTTTGAACAACTTGCTCCCAAGTTGTTAAGGGTCGCGGGTGTCCTCGCCAGACTTATCCCCAACGTGGGGGAACCCGGTGGGATGGCTCGGCGGCTATATTCCCGCATTCTCTGGAGTATGGCACTGTACGGTGCACCCGTGTGGAATCACGCCCTCCATGATCACAACAGGACTCTGCTGAGAGGCAGTAGAGAGCAGAATATTAGTTGAGATGATGAAAGTCAACTATTTAGTTTAACCATACCCACTCTTATGTATATATATAGAGGCCACATAGACGTATTAGAGAAGGTGCCGCGGGACGCAAATTAATTTTCCACTTTTCACACTTGGAAAGTACTCTTGAAATTACCTGATCACAGGCATGAAAACAGTACTTTCCGTCCCTGGGAAACGAATTTCCCTGCTGTCAAAAAATTTAAAACTATGCAAGCCATGTCCGATCTTTTTGTACAGCCATTTTGAAATCACGGCATAAAATTGAAAATAAAAAATATCAACATTTTTGTAACATTATTTATTAATAATTTACTTTTACTAGACCACTTACTTTAAATCTGCAGAGTGAAGCTCGCGGACCGCGTTCGTAATACCAAAGTAAGAAAGAGAGTTGGTCTGAAAGAAAGTGTCGGGGTGAAGGTAAGGAAAGGAATGCTCCGGTGGTTCGGGCATGTGGAAAGAATGCATGATGAAAGAATGACTAAACAGATATACAATGCAAAAGTGGATGGATGCAGAAGTCGTGGAAGGCCACGACACACCTTCCATGATCAAATTGATCGTGTACTAGCGGAGGGTGATGTCAGGAGCCTTAAGAACAGACGAGCGTGCATGACAAGAGTTATGAATGTCAAAGAAGCAAGTGAGGTGGGCCTAAATGGCGCTCTGTTGTTCGTGCCTACCCCGCAAGGGAACTGGGGTGAAGTTATGTATGTATGTATGTATATACTTACTTTAAATTATTTTAATATATTTTTCACTTAATTATTATTTAATTTACATAAGTTTGAGCTAAATATTTACTATCATCAGTGACAAAAAAATACTGGTTGGTAGAATGCCACAGAAAAAAATAATTGCTGTGGGTTTAACGCCTGACTTTATTACAGAAGTAGTTGTTTGATTAAGTAATAATTTTTTATTGACTTTCCTCATATTCGAAATGAAAAGCAGAATATTAACCTCGGGTGAAAGGCCTATTTAGACACTCGAGCTACTAGCGCCCTCGCTACGCTTGTGAGCCAAACCATCTCGAGCCTAAATAGGACACTTTCATCCCTTGTGTAAAAATCTACCATATTTACGGAGTTTTTTTATTGCTAGGTTATAGCAGCCAGTCTAATAGCCCACCTGATGGAAAGTGGTTACGGCGCCTATGGGCATTTACCAAAGCAGAGATGTTACCAATGTATTATACAAAATATAGTTTTACCGTCGGGCAACTCACAAGAGCTCGGTGGGCCGCGTACGGTCTGTGAGCTACCGGTTTTTTTAAATCGCCTCCTCTTCTGTTATGTTGTTCTGCGTCTTGTATTTATTTGTTCTCTTTTCTTTCTACATATCTTATCACTACACAATTTTTACGTATGTATTATGTATGTCTAGATATTTCTTACAATAAACAGAGAGACAAATATATTTTTATCCCAGAAACTATCCCATTTTTCGGGATAAAAAGTGTCCTGTGTTCAGCCTCGGCATCGACAATATATATATACTGAGTTTCAGCCAAATCGGTTCAGCAGTTTTTCCGTAAAAACGGAAGAGACAGACAGACCAGGTTGCCAGGTGGTAGGGCATTTGCCCGATTGGATGGCTACCACCCCTGGTCTAGAGCATGCCGCCATAACAACTTTGAGTTGTGTTCCGGCATTAGTGACCAGTTTCCAGATTCACTTAAGAGAGCAGCAGCGCATTTGTAGCACCTTTGGTGTTGCAAATGCCCATAGGCGATGGTAACCGCTTTCCATCCAGTGAGCCATCTGCCTGTCTGCTGAACTCCTGCAATAATTTTTTTTTAAAAGAAACAAGCTAGTAGTGCCATATGTTACATTCGAACGCTCACAGCACAGCGTTTAAATAAGACCACCGCCCGGCGTTTCAGATGGAACACTGCTCGATGAAAAAGCAACGCGTTATAAAAGCTTTACCAAGTGAATTAATGCTTGGGTAGTAATTTGTTTCATATCAGAGCTTTTCTAACGGACGTTGATTAAAAGGGTCCCGTGCGAATTAGGCCTAAATCTATCAATGGAATTATTATCGAAATGCGGGCCAGTGATTTAATTATACATCTTAAAATGGATGCTTACCTGCCGAAGAACTTTTTTTCTTATCGATAGCTCGATATATAGTTGATATAACTACAATCATTATTAAACTCGCAACAACTCCACTGAAATAAAAATAGATCAGCTAAGAACGTGCCAGTCTACGCATAACGATGAGTTCTCGTAAAGGCTGATCAACGTGCACTTTTTTATCTGGCTACAGAAACTTGAACCATTTATTTAATTTTATCGCGCAGACTGTCCCACTTCCCGGAATAAAGAGTATCATCATAATTATATTCTCAATATTGAGTCCACGCTTAATATAATAAATTCTAAATATCAGCAAAATCCTTTCCTTCAAAGAGTCATAGACAGACAGTTACTTCCTCTCTCGATTTATAAGGACAACACTCTTTCTTATTGAATGTTGGAGTAACTTCTAAATTAATCTAGTTTTTACTTACAAGAATGCTTTGAATCCGAATGTGTATTCCCCAGTACTGTTGTTAGTACAGTACTCTAACTTATAGTCTCTGCTCTTAGGGTGCGAGAAAAGAGTCCCTTGAAGCCAATGTCTGCTTAATTTCTCAACTGTTTTGTGCTGACATTTTTTAGAGACACAAAGACTCAACATTATTTTATTGAAGTGTCTACCGGATTTCGATGCCGTCTATAAAGAAAAATAATAAAAAATTTGGCAACAAGGTTGCCTATGTTCCATAAGTTCCCGATTACTTACTTGCAGATACAATGAAACGTTGTCGTAACGGTCGTGATGGGTTAGAGGAAGGGGGACGTGAATCATCGGAACTCTCACTTATCAGTCGAAACAGAATTAGCTCAAGGCTAACCGTTTAACTAACTAACCTAACTCGCCAATATTCTATCAGGGCGTGATATTTCTTAAGAGCCCGGCCCTAAAAGCTGTAATCAAGATAATGATTCCAGCATCATAATAGAGACTTTCAATAAACAGGTGATTTTCTTTATTATTTCCGATACTTCTTTCTAAATTAAACACCTACTTGTAGATACGATGAAACGTTGTCATAAGGATCGTAATCTTTTAGCATTTTTCTTGGATTTCCAGCAATGTGGACTTCAACAACGCAATATTGAGTCGCCAGATTCGGATGGGATTTCAACCATGGTGGATTGAGACATTGGTCGTAATTGCCCATTTGGAATCGGGATCCGTAAAAGACGCCTGTTGGATAGTGCATGGAGTCCCAAACTGAAATATAAAGGTAATTTTATACTGAATACTACCAATTTTGGTATTGTAAGGCGAGTGCAGCGTAAAGTGCCCGACCAGCATTACCGTTCACGGTGGACGCCGTGTTGTCAACCAGTGAACCTCGCGTTTTTTTAAATTAGAAATAGGTCCACGTTTAACCATGCACCTGCGTAATATTATACGATGATGCGGTCGAAAATGGAGCACGCTTACCTAGATAATACTTATTCACACGAGACTTAAAGACACCCGGATTGTACTTTTAGGGAAATACGGACTCTGGTAGCGCATTCCGTAACTCTGCTCTACGCAGGAAGAACGTGGTGGCAAAACACCTCCGAAATAAATCCTGTAGAATACCGATAGACTAGTAGCCTGGCGTCGATAATTTAGTTTTTTAAGCCTGTACGGGTGGAAGTAGCGTGATTCACAAATTTCCCAGTAGTAATAGATCTATAAATGGAGATGGTAATGCTCAAAAGTCCCAAAAACTCCCAGTGAAGCGAAATTAAACAAATGACGGATGCTCAAAAATATATATATTCGCTACTGGAATCGAATCAAACTTTATACAAGAAAATAAAAGAACACTTCCATTGTACAAAATTTAAAACCATAGTGGGTTTCAAAACGGTACAGCGCCATCTAGTTTTGGCTTCGTAAACGTAACATATCATTACCAATTCCGACATGGCCGCCAGCTATGAACTACACTGTTCATATCACTAAATGTGTAACCTTAAACTAGAATGTATACAAATCAAAATATAAAATTAAAATTCCTTTTATACAATGCAAAAGATACACGAAATAACATACAAACATCGATAGCAAAAATTAGAAAAAGAGATAACACAAGTGAATAAATATTCAAATGTAGCTATAAGGAAATACAAGTAAGTACATAGAAGTAAGTAATACAAACTTACTACGTTACTGGCAATTTAACAATTTTGCTAACTGGCCTTTTTATGATTGTGTCTTTGCAACGCAAACTAACGACACGAGTTACGTTGTCCAAACCACTATGCTTGTCTGTAATAATACCATACAGCCAACGAGCTGGTGGAAGATTGTCCTCTTTCACGAGTACAATATCGCCAAATTCAGGTTCTGAAGTGCGCTCTTTCCACTTATTCCTTTGCAGAAATTGGGTCAAATATTCGCGAGACCATCTTCTCCAAAACTCCTGAACCATTCTCTGTGTAAGTTGCCAACGCTTGAGACTGGTTATATTTGCGTACTCATAGTTGGCATCCGGAATGAGTACCAAAGGTTCTCCAACCAGGAAATGTCCTGGTGTTAAAGGATAAGCGTCATCAGAATCTGTACCGGATCTTGCTATCGGTCTCGAATTGAGACAAGCCTCAATTTGAGCCAGCACCGTGGTGAGCTCTTCGAATGTCAACGTGGTGTCACCAACAATCTTCTTCAGGTGACCTTTGGTTGACTTAACACCAGCCTCCCACAATCCTCCAAAGTTAGGACTGTAGGGTGGTATTCTATGCCACGTAGTGCCATTGGTCGAAAGCCAATCGGCTATATCTGTTGCTACAGTAGACCTTTCAGACTCCAGCAGAGTCTTAAGTTCTCTGTCAGCACCGACAAATGTGGTTGCATTGTCGCTCCATAATTCATTACAATGGCCTCGTCTAGCGACAAAGCGTTTAAATGCTGCCAGAAACGCATCCGAAGTGAGATCACTAACGACCTCAAGATGGATCGCTCTGGTAGCCATACATAGTGGCCTTATGTCCCCGGCCTTTAGTAGTCCTAACAGCGATCGGGCCTGCGTAATCTAGTCCGCTTTGTAGAAATGGCCTACTTGTTGTTACTCTAGCCGTTGGTAATTGACCCATCAATGGATGGACGGTTGTAGAAGAGTATCGAATACAAGTGACACATTTATGAATGTAAGATTTCACTAAGTTCCTCAGGTTGACAATCCAATACTTAGAATGAATATAATTTATGGTCAACTGAGGACCACCGTGAAGTGTCTTCTCATGGGCATTAGCTATAATAAGTTTAGCTATATGTGACTGACGGGGAATAAGTATAGGATGTTTCCGATCTTCGGATAAACTAGCATGTTGCAGTCTACCACCAACACGCCATATGCCGTTATTATCCCTAAAAGGGTTAAGAGACGAAAGTTTATTATTTTTCGCCAAATCAGTATCAAAATATTGATTTTGACATCGTTTGATGCAGGCGTTTAGCACATCTCCTAATTCCTTAGCTAACAGCCAAGAAGGTTTTTGAAGACCAGGTAAGTATAATCTCCTGCACCAAGCTAAAACTCGTACGAGTCTACGTAACGAGGAGAATCGTTCCAAGAATGGATCACCCTCTGAACTGCAGGTAGTATGATGACTTTTAGTCTTCGTTTTTCTTTCTTCTAGATTAGTATCCAGTATATCTCCTTTCTTATAGTCTATTTCTTCCAGATGCAGCCACTCAGGACCACGATTCCAGAGATCATATCCTATAAGTTCGGAAGGTTGCAGTCCCCGCGATGCACAATCGGCAGGATTGTCTTTCGAGGAAACATGTGACCATTGGTTACTATCTAAAAGGGTAAGTATCTCCGATACTCTATTGGCAATAAATGTCTTCCATCTACTGGGATGACATCTAAGCCAAGCAAGAACTATAGATGAATCAGTCCAAGCATATACATGATGCTTAGGTACTTCGAGAACTTCTGATACTTCGTGTAAAAGTTTGGCTAGCAAGACTGCACCACATAACTCTAAGCGAGGTATTGACACTTGCTTGATAGGTGCAACTCTTGTTTTTGAAGTAACCAAACTAACGTGAACACGGCCATGTTTATCAACTACACGAGCATATACCACTGCAGCATATGCCACATTTGAGGCATCTGCAAACCCGTGAAGTTCGATACACCTATCATCTTCACTAGAGCTCATCCATCTGGGTATATGAATTTCAGCTAGTTTCGGCAAATCATCACGAAATGAAATCCAATCCTCTAACAAGTACGAAGGAAGTTCACTATCCCATTCTATTCCTGAAAGCCAAAGTCTTTGTATGAAGACTTTCGCTGTTGTAATGGATGGTGCCAACCAACCTAAGGGGTCGAACAACCGCGCTATATCAGATACAACTCTACGTTTAGTAACTGGAATTTCAAGTGGAGGAAGTTTAACAGTACAATAAAACGTGTCTCCTTCTCTGTTCCAGGTGAGACCCAAAATCCTTATAACCTCATCAGTCTTAAGCTCCAAGTCTTCAGGAATATTGTTTCCCTTGCTTATGTGTGACATTAAATCGGCGTTATTGCTGGACCACTTTTGTAGAGGGAAACAACCACGCTTAAGCAATCCTATCATTTGCTTGTGAATAAGGACTCCCTGGTCTACAGAGTGAGTGCCACTGATCAAATCATCCATATAGAAGTCACACAAAACACGCTGGGCAGCTAACGGAAAATCGGCACCTTCATCGTAAGCCAACTGTTGTAAACATCTCACTGCAAGAAAGGGTGCTGGAGAGGTTCCGAAAGTGACTCTAAGAAGACGAAATTGTTGGAGGTCTTGATCAGGATCTTCACGCCAATAAATACGTTGGAAATCTGTATCTGACTCCGATACCTTGACTTGTCTATACATCTTGACAATGTCCGCAACAAGAGCTATCGGAAAACGACGCCAGCGCATTACCAAATGCCTCAATTCCGGCTGAAGAGTGGGACCTGTCATCAAATCGTTATTTAATGATACCCCATTTGAGCCTGAGCAAGATGCATCAAAAACCACACGTACCCTACTTGTGATTTTATCTTGCTTTACGACAGCATGGTGAGGCAGATACACAGCATCCGATTTATCGGGGTTGCTGACTACCTCCATGTGACCCAAATGCACATATTCATTCATAACCTTTGAATATTCACGCTTAAGTTCAGGGTTCCTGAACAAGCCTTTTTCTAACATGAAAAATCGCTTACGGGCAATTTCCTTTGAGTTTCCGTACTTACATAACGGATCTTGTGACTTGAAGGGAAGTTTGACAATATAACGCCCTGACTTATCCCTGCAAGTAGATTGCGAGAACAAAGTCTCGCAACTCTGCTCTTCAGGAGTCAAGTGTTTTGCTTTATACGAAGATGGTTCCGACTCCATCTCCCAGAACTTCTTCAATAAATCATTGTTAGTAGCATCTACTATATGCATGCTAATGAGATTACACTTGGCGCTTTGGTTGACGTCACTAAGACAATTGGAAGTGTCAGTTTTGCCGGATAAGATCCAACCTAGTCGAGTGTTTTGAGCAATCACTGAGCCAGGTAGACCTTTGACCAAACCTTCTAACAAAATCTGGCTGTACACTTCCGCCCCTAATAGCAGATCTATCTTATTTGGAGTCCCAAACGATGGATCGGCTAGTTCCAAAGACGCAAATTGAGGCAAGACACGCACTTGCCTGCTTGGCAAAAAGCATGTTAACTTCTTCAAAACATGAGCCTTGACAGAAAGTTTGAAGGTGGAATCGATACGAGACTGAAGATTTAAAACAACAGTGAACTTCGAGGCTATAGTCGAGTCCCGGTCACCGCCCAATCCAGAAATTGTGCTAGTCTCAGGTATGCGTTTGAGACCTAATAGCTGGACTGCAGACTCTGTGACAAATGACGCCTGAGAACCCTGATCTAAAAGAGACCTTAACACGATAGTCATGTTCTTTGTAGGAGACTCTGCCTTAACCAAAGCAGTAGCCAAAAGAACTTGACTAGGGGTATTTGAAAAATAGGACGTAATAGTCGGAGTACCTGTCGATTCGCTTTGGGTCTGTGATGTTGATGTTGTAGCTGTGGCCACAACGCTCTTATTCACAGACTGATCTGTCTTGATACGATCAATGACAGATTTTGGAGTTTTAGGATGTAAAAGTGTGTGGTGCTTTTTCTTACACAGACGACACCTCGTAGACATGTTGCACTGAAATACTGTATGATCAGCATTTAAACAGTTGAAGCACAAGTGGTTACTTTGGACAAAGGCACGTCGTACATCGATAGTTTCCCTTGCAAATTTTTTACAATTGGCCAATTTGTGACCATCGGAGCAAAATGAACAATTTATTACAGTGGTGGTAGTTACGTGGTTGCAATTAGGTTTGTCTTGTTTCTGAACCTTAGGATCTAAAAATTCAATTGACCTATAACGATTTTCTAAGTAATCTTCAAACATTGTAAGACTCGGTAACTCTTGGGCAGACTCTGTAACCTTTTGTTCCCAAAGTTTCCTAGACTCTGGGTCAAGTTTCTGACTTACTAAAAAAATAACAATGATATCCCAAGAGCTAATATCTACGCCTAAGTTTTGTAATCCATATAAACATTCTTTCGTTGTGTCCAATAATTGTTTAACTGAAGTAGAGGATTCTGTAGTTAAAACCTTTTGATTGATTAATTTTTTCAAAATATAATTAGCCAAAAACTTTTTGTTGTTGTATCTAGATTCCAATTGTGACCAACAAATTAAATAATTATCAGAAGTGACAGGAATGTGTCGCAACAATTGTTCTGCCTCTCCAGTAACAGAACTTTTGAGGTAATGCAACTTTTGGACATTATCTATGTTCCCATTCTTATGTATTAATGACATAAATAAATCCCGAAAACTAGCCCATTCGGCATATTTGCCTGAGAATTTAGGGATTTCAATCTTCGGCAATTTAACGCTTAACTGTTGTTGACCGGTACTACACTTATCAGAAACTGATTCTGGATTAAGTTTTCGAAGTTGGTCTTTAAGTAAAGCCTTATACTCAATATAATATTCCTCCGCAGAGTTATAAATATCATTCAATACATAAGAAGAAACCTCTAATTCCTCTTTCTTAAATTCCATAACAATTCTTTGATCATTACTTGTAAAATCTGTCCAATGTTGCTCTAAATTGTCCAAACGAGTTTCAACATAACATAGATTTAGACGTTCTTTAGGTGTCTTTTTAAAGTTACTTTTGGATTTTACAATTTGTCCAAGAATGTTTTCTTGAAGTTTAAAATAATTGGTTGCCATGGTAAAGATAATCAAATAAAAACGGCAAATAAATATAGAAAACAACACAAGTCACAACAATAATATATTTAAAAAACAGAAGTTTATTTCAAGTATGAACAATTACAAGTTATTGAAAGGTACACAAAAATATTATAAGTGTTGGAAAGAACAAAGGCAAAAATTTACAAATTGATGAAAAAAAGTTTTAAAATTATTCTAAGTGTTTGAAGAGTTGACGAAAAAATTACAAGTCGATGAAAAATTTTAAAAATTATTCTAAGTGTTTGAAACACATTCACATCAAGGCAAAATCCGGCATGGATTCCCCGTCGGTTCACTTTTTTACAAACTATTCTAAGTCCATGCACATCTTAAAATTATACTAGTCCAAAACCACGTTAAAATTATTCTAAGTTAATATTATACACTGTTAAAATTTTACAAGTCTCAAAAGTTCTTAATAATAAGGTTCAAATTGTACTCACAGTTTTTTGTCACTCACACTCACACTACCGAAGATAATGACACTTATCGTTGTCGCCGCTATTGCCCACCAGAGGGCGCTGCTCAGGATCTCTAGGCAGGATTCCCCCCGCGCCGTTTCCGTCTCACGAACAACCGCTCCAACGTCAGCTTACCAGCCACCAGATGTCCGAGGGGGTGCTCCCCGCTCAGATGCCAAGTCGGAACACGATGACGATTTACAGCACTATAGGTAGCAATCCACTACCTGGTCAGCACTAGCTGAACTATGCACAGGTCTACCTTACGTGTCGCCTTGTTACCGGCTAATCGAAGGACCATGTACAAAAGTCCCAAAAACTCCCAGTGAAGCGAAATTAAACAAATGACGGATGCTCAAAAATATATATATTCGCTACTGGAATCGAATCAAACTTTATACAAGAAAATAAAAGAACACTTCCATTGTACAAAATTTAAAACCATAGTGGGTTTCAAAACGGTACAGCGCCATCTAGTTTTGGCTTCGTAAACGTAACATATCATTACCAATTCCGACTACGTGCACCGGAACACAAACTTGATTAAAATAAAAAGAATTTGTCCTTTTTATTTTAGCTCCCACCCATTTTAATATTACATATATATTTTATTTCCAAATTTTTTACATTTTTCTTATAAAAAGTACAAATTTATTTATAAAAAAAATATAAAAAACTGATCTTCGCCGGCAGTGGGGCCTAGGGTCCAGGCTACCGGTGGTTAAGGCTCCAGACACAGGAATCTCCTCACAATACGGGCCGTGTCCAACATAAAATTATTAGAGCTGGGAATATTGCTGAATAGTTTCTTGAGTCGCTTGTTCTCTTCAAGCCATAACATGTTGCGAAGCGGTGGTAAATTAGATTAGTAACGAAAACTTAAGAAATATTGATTTGAATAAACGGTTTTGATTTTTTTTTGAGATATGGAATTTTTGTTTTAGTTATTAAAAATGTATGCTTCATTATAAATAAAAGTTAGGTTCTTAAACACTAACTAGGCACGTACATTGAATAAATGGAGCTCTTATCGCTTAAAGTGATCTATTTTAGACAATTTTCATCTGACGTCAAATAAAAAAATCCTAGCAAAGAATAAAACTTTAAGAGTAACTGAAAAGCAATATCTTTTTCTATAACATCTTGAATTCGGTGCGAAGTAATAATTAATGCTAAAACAGTTTTTTTTTATTAATGTTCAATGCTGGGTTGATTTAACATTTCACATAATACGCGCATTGTATCTATACGGGATCTCCCATGCACGTGTCTCACTCGTACCCGGCCACTTGTTCTAGTTTAGCTTATAACATGTAAGTATAGTATTCTTCGTTAAACTTACTCCAAGCAGCCCAAAGTGTTCTATTCGTAACAGAGTTCAGCATATCCTTAGTCGCTTCTACGCATGCCTTCTCATCTTCTCCCCAAACACCGTTCTCTATGTTATGTAGATATGCTTGCACTGCTGAATTTCTTCTAGAATCTTCATGGTCTGTTCCACTTATTGCCGTGCAGCCTGAAACAGTATTTGATTAGTTATGTTCGTCGTAGTCGTACTCGCTGCTTGGTTCTTTGGGACTTTAAATTAAAGAATGATTGTTATGGTCATTGATGCTGTGGGAAATGAGATGCTATTAAACTATATACAGTATAAAACTAAGTCCCGTTATTTACACTATTCATAACTCAACAACGGCTGGACCGATTTATATAATCTTTGATTTGTGTTCACCCCTAGTAGCAAAATAACTATGAATATCGAAAAATTCGCAGATAAGGTAATTAATTTTTTTTATTTTTATAAATTAGGTTTGGAACTTCGCCTTCTTCCGCAATTGACAGCTCATGTCAGGAACGTTTGTATTGATTGGCCCCACGTAAGCCCTCCCAAAATCCAAACCATTTCTCGTTTCCGTCCTGTAGT
Source organism: Dendrolimus kikuchii (assembly GCA_019925095.2). Classification (NCBI taxonomy): domain Eukaryota; kingdom Metazoa; phylum Arthropoda; class Insecta; order Lepidoptera; family Lasiocampidae; genus Dendrolimus; species Dendrolimus kikuchii. The sequence goes on from CM034409.1 coordinate 1,359,349, forward strand.
TTTCAAAGATATACAGTACTAATAAAATATTACACATAACTTACTGTTAATTAAAAATAGAATCCAGACAAAAAAGACCATAATTTTGACTAACATTTAACAATGCATACGTGACCAACCACAATGTAAATATACACGAATAAGAAATTCATTTCAATCTGTGTGCATATATACTAATCGTTAGAGTTCCGCGGCCGATTTGGAAAACCCAAAACCCATAAAAATCGTTATGGTTGTATGTATGTCACAGTTATTCTCCCCAAAAATTAGCGTAATTATCCGAGTATCATAGGTCAGAATCATAAGTCATGTTCAACGAACATGTCATGCCGAGACCGGTAAACGTCGATGGTTCCCCTCTTGAGGTTGTGCAGGAATATGTATACCTTGGACAAAAGATCCAGGTAGGCAAACACGGCCTCGAGAGGGAAGCCAATAGGAGGATCCAGTTAGGTTGGGCAGCATTCGGTAATCTTCGACATGTCTTCTCGTCGACCATTCCGCAATGCTTGAAGACGAAAGTCTTCGAGCAGTGCGTCCTACCCATCATGACATATGGTGCCGAGACATGGACACTGACAGCGGGACTGGTCCACAAATACAAAGTCGCTCAACGGGCTATGGAGCGAGCTATGTTAGGTGTCTCTCTTATGGATAAAATCAGAAATGAGGACATCCGTAAGAGAACGAAGGTAACTGACATAGTTCGCAAAATTAGCAAGTTGAAGTGGCAGTGGGCCGGTCATATCTGTCGCAGGACCGACGGCCGATGGAGCAAACGAGTCCTGGAGTGGAGACCACGTCTCGGCAAACGTAGCGTAGGACGCCCTCCAGCCCGGTGGTCTGACGACCTGCGCAAGATCGCCGGCAGGGGCTGGATGAGGAAGACGGGAGACCGGGATATGTGGCGCGTACTTGGGGAGGCCTACGTCCAGCAGTGGACTGAGAGTGGCTGAAGAAGAAGAAGAAGAAGATCATAGGTCAGAAGCGTGTGGTACGAAGTACGTACAGCAGTCAGCAATTTATAAATAAACAACTGCAGCCTAATGCTTAATTACAACACAGTAATATATTCCGATATTTTCAGGCAATAAAATCAGCGTCATTACAGCGCACGTCAGGTTTGGTATTTCTTACATTTTACCCTTTCCACCTGTACGAAAACACACTACAGTTGGTTTGCCCTTCGACGGTACAGGAGTTCACGTCGCTGAACTGCTAAATTTTTTTGATCCTTCGAGCACAGTCGTTCGATACGATTGTTTGGTCCTCAGAGAAAAGTCCTTCGAAGGTACAGGACTTCGCGTCGCGTGAACTTCTATAGTTTTTAAGCCGACTAATGCAGTTTTAATGATCGTTAGATATTTGAGCCTGGTGCGCGGTTTAGCTTCTAACAGGGTCATCACGCGTGAACTAGCACATTTTGAATATTTTTGAAGTGAAACTTCTATATAGACGGGGTCTTAGGATTTTTTTGTCATGAAAAAGCGTTACGGCCACGTGGAAGTGCGGCATAAATTTAGACTAGACGTGATGAGAGGCAGCCTAATTTTAGAGTAGACTATGGATGCGTTTTTTTGTTCCGGATCGAATTTAGTTTCTTTGTTTGATAAAATAAAATATGTTTAATTAAAAAATGCAAAAGTGGATGGATGCAGAAGTCGTGGAAGGCCACGACACACCTTCCATGATCAAATTGATCGTGTACTAGCAGAAGGTGATGTCAGGAGCCTTAAGAACAGACGAGCTTGCATGACAAGAGTTATGAATGTCAAAGAGGCAAGTGAGGTGTGTAAGAATAAGCCTAAATGGCACTCTGTTGTTCGTGCCTACCCCGCGAGGGAACTGGCGTGAAGTTATGTATGTATGTATGTATGTATGTAAAAAATGCATTAATTAAAATGTACCTAATCTAACCAAATAATAATATGCAGTATACCTGTGTAAAATCGAAATGTGTGCTGGGACACATAGTAGAAGTGAAACTTCAACGGACAAGCGGAAAAACGAATGGCAACAAAATGTTAACTTGAAGTTTTACGGGCAGATTGTTAATGTACTTGTCCAATTTGAAAATCTGCTAGTAAAACTTCCAGTTAAGATTTTGTTGCGATTCGTTTTTCCACTTGTCCGTTGAAGTTTCATTTATTCATACTGCCATGTATGAATTATTCCATACTCCACTACGAAATGGTGCAGTGAAGTGGTGAAAATATAAAACAGGATAAGTGCGTGATACTCCACGAACTTTGAAGAGTTCCATAGATTTTACAAATGTCCACTGAAATCGTTGTACACGTATGATGCCTGAGAAATCAAAGAAAAAAGAATCACTTTTAACTTAACTTCTAGTGGATGCCTCTTGTTTAAAGAGCAGGTGCTAATACAGGTTACATTGTATTAATTTTTTGTGTTAGCGCTATTTGCCCCCGGAAGATTCACTTCATCTTTTATCGCAAACTATCCCATCTTCCGGGATGAAAAGTATCTATGTCCATTTTCGGTCAAAAAACCGCATTTAAATAAAATTACAGCAAAACCGATCTAGTACTCCTAGTAGGGATTATAATATAAAAATGGCGATACGCATGAGAGACAAGACGGTGGTCCAACGCCGAATGGAGGGCCAATAATCCCCCTCCTAAACCATCCATCGTCATCAACACCAACTGAAAATTTTTCATGTCACAACAAATAAACAATAAATTATAACACCACACAAAGTCACAAACACATAACTAACAATAAAACTTATACACATATTTAAACCTACGCGCACTACCATCGCATTGCATTACACACTCACTTCACAAACAAACCAAGACACACAAAGAGCCTAAAAATTAATAACCCAGGCACAGAAAAGAAAAAACAACACACATGACACTAGATAGGACTATATATAAGTATAGATATAAGGCCAACACTGCACATGCACTTCCTCACAACACCAGCATGTAACAGATACACTCTACATTAGTATAAGTTTAGTATTAAAATACCGAATACCGAAGTAAGAAAGACAGTTGGTCTGAAAGAGAGTGTCGGGGTGAAGGTAAGGAAAGGAATGCTCCGGTGGTTCGGACATGTAGAAAGAATGCATGATGAAAGAATGAATAAACAGATATACAATGCAAAAGTGGATGGATGCAGAAGTCGTGGAAGGCCACGACACACTTTCCATGATCAAATTGATCGTGTACTAGCAAAAGGTGATGTTAGGAGCCTTAAGAACAGACGAGCGTGCATGACAAGAGTTATGAATGTCAAAGAAGCAAGTGAGGTGTGTAAGAATAAGCCTAAATGGCGCTCTGTTGTTCGTGCCTACCCCGCAAGGGAACTGGCGTGAAGTTATGTATGTATGTATGTATTAAAATTAGAATAAATTAATATAATAAGTTATTTTTAAGGTACACCAAAACACAAAAATTACTACATATAATGTCACATACACTAACAAAAATAAACAATAAGCATATATGGAGTCTCAAATTTTTCATAGAAATTAAGTAGTAAAAAAGGGTACGGAACTCGAGTCCGTAGAGATATTAATAATAATTAAAAAAAAAAAGTACTCCTAGTAGTTTTTCTGTGAAGGCTTGACAGATAGACAGACAGGTCGAGTTTTATAATGGATTTTTATATCTATAAACTTGAGAAATGATTGGTTCCATACAAACTTTCATCCTCTATTTCAACTCATTCTGGTTTGATTTCTCTTTTTTTATGTATCTAGTTTTATTCACCAAAATGAACAAAATGACCAAATGGGCCAAAATGACCAAATCGATTAAAATAACCAAAACAACCAAATGACTAAACCGACCAAAATGACCAAATCGACCAAAATAATCAAAATGATGAAAATTAACCTCTACATAAATGTATCCCATTACACGGGATGAAAAGTATCCTTTGTCCACCCTCGGTATTAAAATTACATATATACCGAACTTCAGCCAAATCGTTCCAATAGTTTTTCCGTAAAAGCATAACAAGCAGAGGGACATATGTTTTTATCCCAGAAACTATCCCATATTTCGGGATAAAAAGTATCCTATGTTCATCCTCGGCATCGAATATATATAAATTCCGTGTCACGTTGTTTGTCCGCGATGGACTCCTAAAGTACTTGACCGATTTTAATCAAATTTGCACACCGTGTGCAGTTTGATCCTACTTGAAAGATAGGATAGCTTACATTTGGACCCGGTAGGTGGCGCTGGAATCGGGTTCTAAATTTTATTTCTTCAGGGCAGAACAACGTCTGCCGGGACAGCTAGTATAGTATATACTTATATATATTATGAGTTTCATAGTGATTATTCGGAGTTGCACTGAATCCAACGCAAAAAGTGATCAGAATCGGTTCTGAAACGTTCTCTCTTTTCCTTTCACCTTCTATCAATTATTTGGCGTCGGCACAATATCTCTTTCCTCTCCACACTCCTCTATTCTGACGTACATCTTCTGTCACACCACAAACCATAATATCATCCTTCACACAATCCATTCGTCTTTTTTGGTCTACCTTTAAATTTGTAGTACCCATCCATCCAACAAAAAAAGTTATGATTGCAAAATCGCAAAAATTACATGTTTTCTATCCGAATTTAATGAATCTTCTGCTATATTTTCATAACTCAAAAATTGATAGCAGCAACATTTATATGAGACCATTTTGAAGCTTAATAAATCCAACGTCACAACAATCGTCAAAATCGGTTCGGAATCACAAAGTTATGGCTGAACATGCATACAATATAAAAAAATGACACGACGCTTTGAGAATCTTTCTCTTCCTTATTTTTATGGTCTTTTAAACAACGACTGTTACAATAAAGAGAGAGGAAATGAGCGACATGACGACGACAAAAAGGATATCAACAAATGTCAAGTTTGACAATCCTTAGCTAGACTTTTTTTAACGCACGAGTTCAGCAACCAGGCAGACGGCCAACCTGATGAAAAGCGCAGGAACCTAGCCAGTAATGCCGGAATACGACTCAAGGTTGTTATGGGAACATACCCTACAGTAGAGGTGGTAGCCATCCAGACGAAATTTAATTGAATATATACTTTCGCGTAAAACTTGCATTTTTACCAAAATGTCTACGGAACTTTAAACGATCCAAAATGGTGCTCACGTGTTTATAAATAAGTAATACAATGTTAATGTTATGAGCGAAAATAATATCAAGTTTCACAAAAACCGAGTTAACTTTAAATAAATATAATATAATTAGCTTTAAGCGTTGCCATACAACGTGGTAACTAACTAACAGTGATTTGGGACCCATTTACGATTTGTAATTTTCATCTTTTGTAAATTAAGCTGTATATAGGTATAGATATTGTTACTATTTTAGGGCACCTTTTCTAGCCCCCTCCCCGGCTGAGCGGGGAAAGCAGTGCCTCCCTAAATAGGGCTGCTTTATCATCCCGAGTGCTGCCGAGCCCGCGCTGTCGCCCCAAATTTGCAGTGCGGAAACGACCACGGCGTGTACTCACGCCCCCGGGACCGCCTGTGTGCAGGTATCAGACAAAGCCTAGCTTGCATCGGGCTATACCTCTCTACCTTTACCCATCGCCACAGGACTTTTGCGTAAATCGGAGTCTTAGCAGCGGAAGCGGTCAGATGCGCAGGATATATTAACGTGCACAGGGGTACGCGCGAGACCCAGGTGCACATGTTCATCCCTGTCCTTCAAGACCCAGTGGAACGGAGGCCGTTACGACCGGAGAAAGACTTGGATGGATGGATCAGCATCATGGTGAGAAAGTTACAAGGGGCCGACGCTAAAAAATGCTCGTCCCGACGCAACAGGTGGTAGTAACCGCGGCTATCATCGCATCATCCAAATCGTGGTCGACGTCGCAAAGGATATAAAAGTACATCTGTTATGACATTCGGCGCGTGGAACGTTAGAACGCTTCTTGATCGAGATGGTAACGCTTGCCCTGAACGTAAGACTGCCATAGTAGCTCGGGAACTTCATCGCTACAACGTGGATGTGGCTGCTCTCAGCGAAACACATCTCCCTGATGAAGGAGAGCTGGTGGAAGTAGGTGGCGGCTACACTTTTTTCTGGAAAGGTACCGCTGCCTCCGAAACTCGACGATCAGGTGTGGGATTTGCCATCAAGAATCACTTAGCAAAGCGTTTAGAGGAGTACCCTGTACATATCTCAGATCGCGTTACCACACTGCGCCTTCACCAGGGCAAAGACAACTACCTTAATGTCATCAGTGTTTATGCTCCTACGCTAGACAAGTCTGATGACATCAAGGACAAGTTCTATGAGGAATTGACTTATTGCCTCGATAGCATAAACGCCAGAGAGCAGGTTCTATTGATGGGCGATTTCAATGCCAGGGTTGGTCGGGACTATGAGGCTTGGCCTGGAGTTCTGGGTAAACATGGAGTTGGCAACATGAACAACAATGGTCAGTTGCTGCTCAGTCTTTGTGCTCAACACGGTCTGGCAATTACGAACACTATGTTTACACTTGCTGCCAAGTACAAAACAACATGGATGCACCCTAGATCCAAGCATTGGCATTTGATCGACTATGCAATCGTGAGGCAAAAAGATTTCGGCCAAGTGCAGGTCACCCGCGTTATGCGTGGTGCGCACTGTTGGTCTGACCACCGACTTATTGTCACTAAACTGCGAATCTGCCCCCGTCGCCCGCGTAGATCTCTTATAAAAAAGCCTGCTTCTTTGAACGTGGATAAGCTAAAAGATCTCGCGGTCAGGGAGAAATACGCTGAAGCCCTGTCTGAAAAGCTGTTGCCAGTTAATGAGGTAGGTGATGTTGATGCTGCCTGGGGAACATTGTCATCTCATATCATGGATACCGCTTCAACTGCACTGGGAAACAAATTCCGTCGCAACGAAGACTGGTTTGACGAGAATGATGAAATCTTGCGGGCAGTATTCGACAAACACCGAGATCTCCTGCGACAGCACAAAAGGCAAAGAGGAAGCGTTGCGGTTGTTAAAGCTAGTGACCTCGAATTGCGCAACCTGACTCGACATATGAAAGACAAGTGGTGGCAGGACAAAGCTAGTCACATGCAATGGCTCACTGATACAAACCAGCTGGGAGAATTCTACAGTGAGGTACGTAAGCTGATTGGTACATCCTACCAAGCAAGGGTGCCTTTAAGGTCTCTAGACGGTAGTCACCTGTTGACGAGCAAGGAGGATGTACTAAAGCGCTGGGCGGAGCACTTCAACACACTGCTAAATGTGGATCGATCAGCTGATCTGCAAAGTATTGGCTTAATGCCTCAGCTCCCTCTTGCCTTTGAGCTGGACGAGCCTCTATTACGTGGCGAGGTTATTACTGCCATCAGACAGCAACAAAACAAACGGACTGCTGGTATTGACCTCATACCGGGAGAGCTGATAAAATACGGCGGAGATGAGCTGCACACGTTGATGTGGGAACTGTTTGTTCGTATGTGGGAGCAGGAACGCGTCCCGGATACATTTAAATTATCGCGCATAACTGCTCTCTACAAGAAAAAGGGTGACCGATCTGACTGCAGCTCGTACCGTGGTATTTCGCTCCTTTCAGCTCCCGGAAAGGTCTTTGCTAGAGTGCTCTTAAACCGCTTAAAGAACTTGTCTGAAAAGATTCTGCCTGAAACCCAGCTTGGCTTCCGACCGGACCGAGGAACATGCGAAGCTATATTCTCTGTGCGTCAACTGCAGGAAAAGAGCAGAGAACAGGGTTGTCAGCTATACCTTTGCTTTGTTGACCTAGAGAAGGCTTTCGACAGCGTGCCTCGGGAAGCCCTATGGTTGGTGCTAGGTAAGCTCGGGTGCACGGAAAGGTTTGTGAGACTTCTTAGACTCCTGCATGACGACATGCAATGCTGCGTTGCCGTAGACGGTGAACAGACAGACTTCTTCCCTGTTACCTGTGGGGTGAAGCAAGGATGCGTTTTAGCGCCTACTCTGTTCGCCTTATACTTTGCGGTGGTAGTTAGAGAGGTCTTACAAACTGTTTTTCACGGAGTCCGCATTCGCTTCCGCACAGATGGCAGCCTTTTCAACTTGGCCAGACTTAAGGCTCGTACTAAAGTCTCATACGCACTGATCACTGAGATCATGTATGCTGATGACTTGTGCTTCCTGGCAGAATCCCTAGACGGCCTGCAACAGCTGATGTCCGCATTCCACCAAGCCTGCCGTAAGTTTGGCCTGAAGATCAGTGTCAATAAGACTGAGGTGATGTCCCTGGACATACACGGTCACGAGACACTGACCATAAAAGTTGGTGAGGATGTGCTGAAGCAGGTCGATAAATTTCGCTATCTGGGGAATACTGTAACATCCAAGTGTGACCTTGATGCTGAGATCAATAGCAGGGTAGGTGCCGCAGCTGCGGCATTCGGCAAGTTATCTTCCAAGGTCTTCTGCTCGCATGACCTTAAGTTGGCCACTAAGATATCAGTGTATATGACAGTCGTGCTGCCAAACCTCTTATACTCCTCTGAGACATGGTGTGCATACCGCCGCCACATCCGCACTCTGGACCGCTTCCACCTTAAATGCCTTCGTACCATCATGAAGATCAGATGGTCCGATAGAGTGCGAAATACCGAAGTTCTTCGGCGAGCCAATGTTGGTGGTATTGAAGCCTACTTAATGCGTCGACAGCTTCGGTGGTGCGGTCACGTATCTCGTATGGCGGAGGAAAGAGTGGCCAAGCGCATCTTCTTTTCTGAACTGGAGGAGGGAAAGCGGAATCATGGCGGTCCCCTTCTCCGGTACAAGGATGTCCTAAAGCGACACATGAAAAGATGCAATATAGAGCCCTCTCGATGGGAAAGCTTGGCAGCACAGCGGCCAGAATGGCGCAGGATGGTGAACAGCCAAGTACGCGAGTTCGAGGTTCAGCGTATAGGTGACCTTGATACTAAACGCGACCAGTTAAAGGCTCGCCCACCTGCTGCCATTATATACAACTATGACAACGGCGTACTCACGTGCCCTTGGTGTGCACGGAGTTTCGCCGCCAAGATAGGCTACATAAGCCATCTTCGCACGCACCAGCTTCAATTATCTGATTAGGGGTCAAAGTGGTCGCCATGGCCGAAAACGGTCGGAACAATCATCATCATCATCTGGAAGAGATTGCTTTAAGCGATAAGGCCGCCTATTGTTTCTACCATGACCATACTGTAATTGTGAATTCTTGAAATTGTATATTAAGTATTATCTATCTATCTATTCCAGTATTTGCGTAACTAAAAAGTATAAAATAAAAACTTTTTAACAAAACACAAAACCTAACTCAAAGCTAACTAAAAAGCATAATATCTTCCAATATATAAAATTCTCGTGTCACAGTGTTAGTTACCATACTATACATACAATCCTACATTTTCACTCCTCTAAGATCAACCCCTATTTTTTATTTGTTAATTATAAACTTTAATTTTTTGGCAAGATTTTTAATCTTATTTTGTCATGACATAGAATTTTTTTTTATATTAGTCTTAATTTTCCACCTCTCTACTATCAACCCTTATTTTTCCATCGCTTTTTTTTAAATTTAACTATCAATCTATCAGTTATCCCCGCTAGATGTCTACCGTTGTCACCTCTCATCCAGCAAACATCGCGGAGTAGGGACGAGTGGGTTCCCGGATGGTTTAGATTCACAATTAGAACCGGTAGGTGGCGCTGAGATCGGGTTCTGGAATCCTCCTAATCACCTGGAGCGATTTTGGTGATTTTGTTTTTGTGTGTTTGAGTGGGTACCCGGATGGTTTAGATTCGCAATTAGAACCGGTAGGTGGCGCTGGAATCGGGTTCAAGAATTTTATTTTTTAAAGGCAGGACAACGTCTGCTGGGGCCGCTAGTATATATATATATATATATATATATATATATATATATATATATATATATATATATATATATATATCCCTATTAATATTATAAATGCGAAAGTAACTCTGTCTGTCTGTCTGTCTGTCTGTCTGTCTGTCTGTCTGTCTGTCTGTCTGTTCCGTTTTCACGTAAAAACTACTGGACCGATTTGGCTGAAACTCAGTATATATATATTTTCGATGCCGAGAATGAACATAGGATACTTTTTATCCCGGAAAATGGGATAGTTTCCGGGATAAAAGGATATTTGTCTCTCTGTTTGTTATCCTTTTACGGAAAGACTTTTGTACCGATTTGGCTGATACTCGGTACATATGTAATTTGAATACCGAGGGTGGACATGGGATATTTTTCATCCCGGATAATGGGATAGATTTTGGGATAGATTTATGTAAAGATTATCCCAAAAGTGGGACAGGCTTTGGTTGGTTTTGTGATTTGCCATTTTCATCATTTTGGTTATTTTGTCCTTTTTGCCCTTTTGCCCTTTTGCCCTTTTGCCCTTTGGCCCTTTGGCCCTTTTGCCCTTTTGCCCTTTTGCCCTTTTGCCCTTTTGCCCTTTTGCCCTTTGGCCCTTTTGCCCTTTTGCCCTTTTGCCCTTTTGCCCTTTTGCCCTTTTGCCCTTTTGCCCTTTTGCCCTTTTGCCCTTTTTCCCTTTTGCCCTTTTGCCCTTTTGCCCTTTTTCCCTTTTGCCCTTTTGCCCTTTTGCCCTTTTGCCCTTTTGCCCTTTTGCCCTTTTGCCCTTTTGCCCTTTTGCCCTTTTGCCCTTTTGCCCTTTTGCCCTTTTGCCCTTTTGCCCTTTTGCCCTTTTGCCCTTTTGCCCTTTTGCCCTTTTGCCCTTTTGCCCTTTTGCCCTTTTGCCCTTTTGCCCTTTTGCCCTTTTGCCCTTTTGCCCTTTTGCCCTTTTGCCCTTTTGCCCTTTTGCCCTTTTGCCCTTTTGCCCTTTTGCCCTTTTGCCCTTTTGCCCTTTTGCCCTTTTGCCCTTTTGCCCTTTTGCCCTTTTGCCCTTTTGCCCTTTTGCCCTTTTGCCCTTTTGCCCTTTTGCTCTTTTGCTCTTCGACTCTTTTTTGTCCTTTTTGTCCATGTTGCGCTTTTTGTCCTTTTTGCTGATGTTGTCCCTTTTGTAATTTTTGTAGTTTTCATTGACTGGGGATAGATAAATAAAACTAGGACTGTTTGTAATAGAGGATGAAAGTTTGGATGAGACCAATCATTTCTCAAGTTCATAGACATAAAAATGCATCGTCTATAAAAATGCGATAGTAACTCGATATGTCTTTCTGTTAAGTTTTCGGAAAACACTGGGAATACTGGATCGTTTTTATTTTAATTTTGTTTAAATGTAGTTTTAATGCCGAAAATGGACATATATACTCATGCCAAGAGATCGGCATGAGAATATATCAAGCATCGAGTTTGCGATATAAAATGAAGTGAATTTTTCGGGGGCAAATGGCACTAACATAAAAATGGTGTACATTGTAACCTGTATTAACGCCTGCTCTTTAAACAAGAAGCAGGAACTAGAGGTTAACCCGCGGCGCAGCCGCGGGGTAAACTCTAGTATATATATAAATTTGCAAAATGCACCGCCTTTGAGATGTTACAAAAATAATAAAAAGCTGCACACGTGGTCGTAAAGGCACAACGTCCTCATCATCCTGCGTCCCCCCTGTCCGAAATTATTAGAAACTTCTATATCAGATGCGTTTAGGGGTTAGGGGTGGAATTTTATTTCGGACTAGCTTCTGCCTTCGTCTTCGTCCGCGTGGAATAGTTACTATGGGCTAACGCAAACTTCTGTCACACATGTTTTTTGCGATACTTTAACCGTTTACGCAGCGTACGCAGCGGAAGCTTTCAAACCGAAACAAAACCCTACTTTGAAACATTCTTTATTGGTGCTCCGCTCCAACTGGTCTTAGCGTGATGATATATAGCCTATAGCCTAAGGCTATAGCCTTCCTCGATAAATGGGCTCTCTAAGACTGAAATAATTTTACAAATCAGACTGAGATTCTGAATATTCTGAAAACTCTTCAGCTTTATAGTATAGTTAATTAGCTCCATAACATCCCTGAGGGAAACCAACATTACGTTCTTTATAAGAGCTGAAGAATGGCCTTCGTACAACCTAGATCTGAACATCTTAGACTACAATGGTCAGTTTTAGAAGAGATGCCCTGCTCTAAACGACACGTCGATTTTGAGTCTTTGCTATCGTCCAACGTGGACGAATTCGAGGTCAATAATCATGTAATGGACGGAAAAGAACAACCACAGAAAGAGCATCAGACTTGTATCAGAGAATAATGCCTAATAGACGAAAAGTCACAGGACTTTACTATGCTAAAAGTAGTCAAAATCTTATTAAGTTTTATTACGTACACAAGTACACAATCAGAGGTCAGTGGGTACATTGTAATTACAGAAGAACCCAGACATATGACGACATATAAATTAGTTTTCAGGTAAAATTTAAATAATATTATTACTATGGTGTATTCTTCAACTTGAAAATACTAGAACTATCGTGAGAATGAATTAGATATTTGGCTAACAATCTTGCTATTATCTGCTCATTTGTAGCTCTAACATATTCGTCCTTTTGTTTTAATTTTTATGATTTGGCCAAGGACTTCTATATGCTATATATATTATATATTATCCGTGCAGGAACTGTCGTAAGAGGCGACAAAACAACCCACAGCCAGGTGGTAGCGCATTTGCCCGACTGGATGTCTACCACCCCTGGTCTAGAGTATGCCGCCATAACAACTTTGAGTTGTGTTCCGGCATTAGTGACCAGGTTCCAGACTCACTTAAGAGAGCAGCAGCGCATTTGTAGCACCTTTGGTGTTGCAAATGTCCATAGGCGATGGTAACCGCTTTCCATTCAGTGGGCCGTCTGCCTGTCTGCTGAACTCCTGCAATAAAAAAAAAATGCTCCGAAATAAAAAACGACAAAGCAGGATACTTGTGTTGAGTTAAACGCAGCAACGAAATGAGTTTTTCGAAGTGAAACTTCTTTAGAATCGTTGTGATTTGAAACTCGATGTGATGAAAAGATAAACACATAAATCTATAGGACTAAGCCTGCGAGAGAATGAGATACGAGTTTTACATTGTGCAGCACAGAGTAGATAGTCAATGAGATCAATGATTAAACATAGGTCCAATGTGGACCGAAATAAAACTGGTAATATATTATCCATGAGTATATTCTCTGAAGTTTCACTTCTACTGCGTGTGAACTGCACACACACACATTTTTGAAGTGAATTTTTTTTAGAATGGTTGTGATTTCATAATCGATGAAACGAAAAAGTGACACTAAAAAGAGATAAACACATAAAATTCAACCTTATTTAATTCGAAATAAAACACACTTCTCTTTATCCGTAAGTATTTATTTTCAATTTAAATAAAACTTTATAGATTTCAAATGAATTCAAGGCAGATATTCTTTTATACGTAGATGAAAGGAAATTCTGCGTACCAGTGCATTGAAGTTTGAACTTTATGCTAGTGATTTAAAGTATAACTTAGATAAAATTTTTGAATTAAAATATGTTCACGGATGTAGGCTCAAGGAATTATATTTCTATTAATAAACTAGGATATGCCCGCGACTTCAAATTCCAGCGGGATTCCCGAGACACAAAGTATCGCAACATTTAAAAAAGACTGTAAGCTATCGCTTTAGTGGAAACTCCCGCGGGATTCGCAGGATAAAAAGTAGTGCAGATTTTAAGTCTAAGAATTTGCTGTCGATCAGCGAAAACTGCTTCGAAATCGGCCCAGTCGTTTTTACTTAAATCCCGAACAAACAGACAAAACGACAAACAGTATAAAAGGCAGAAAACTAGCCACAATTTGCCTCTTGATGAGAGTGATATTGAAAATGAATTGTTAGCTGACGATGGCAGCAGATGATGAGGACGAGGAAGAATCGGATACATAAATAACTGTTTTGAATGTTTTATAATTTTTATAGACATTTCTTTTATTTAGATATATAATTTCATTTGTTATGTAAAACTTTAATTAAAATAGTTGATTTTCAAGTTAAATTTATGTTAGATTTATTGTTTCAAATTTAAAAGCTGATCTCTTGTATTCCTAAGTGAAATGTAAAGTAAGTTGGAATATTTTTTTAGTCTAATACATATAGAAACGCAAGTGCAGTGTTCCTATAATGATGCGATTATTAGAAATAAAGAAAATTGTGATTTCTATATGAATAAACATTAATTTAAATTGAAATAGATAGCTCCGCGCATGTGCGGGGCTGGCATAAGGATTGAAATTTCCAACCCCCGTGCCAAGCCCACATATGTGCGGACTTGATCAATAACATCAATTCCATACAAAATATCGTTATTATGTATAGTCATGCTAATTTATTATATTATCTGGCATCATAGCAGTTAAACAGACTTGAAAAATATTTTGGCCATACGCGTGTCACCAGAAATTTCAGCCGGCTCCGAAGTAGGTAACGGCGTCTCCGAGCCCCCGTCTGTGGACGGCGGACGAAGGTTGCTTGAACCGTTCCCTCCCTGTCTCTCTCGGCGACCTCCTTTTGAGTCATTACTGATTGCGCAAAAGGAGAAAATCGCCAGTCAGGGGGAATCGCATTGCCTCCACGAAGCTCCTCAACGAGGTCAACGGCCCTTTTTTTTTTAAGGCGGGGTAAATGCTATTTACCCACAATACTGGGTCCTTTGCAAGAGATTAGACCATAGTTGATCATGGAGGTTTACCCTTTAATAAGGGGCAATCCAAACAGTAATCAACCAGCTTCTGTGGAGACTCAGAGAAGTTGCACGAGCAACAACCACTACCCACTAAAACCACCCTCCCATGTGCCCCGCGCTTTTTATGTAGGAAAGGCTGAGACTTAGAACGTAGTTACGCCCAGTCCGATCCAGCGCAAAAAGTGCCTGAATGTGCCCAGGGAATCAGAACACATTCACTTCGTCAGCGGGGGTGATGAATCCTTTGCTCCCTTGATAGCTAAAGGCCCCCCGAAGCGGTAAGGCCACCGGCCCTACCTCAACCTAGAGTAGGAACCTCTGCGGTCCCCATGCGGCGCACTCCACAAGCGTATGAAACACTGAGTCAAGGGACTCACCGCACCCCTGTCATGGCGAGGTGGCATACCTCTCCACAATACGATGCAGTTACTTGTCGAAGCACCCATGCCCGGCAAGTATCTGTATCATCCCGTACGTTAGGGTCCCATGTTTCTGCGAGACCCATCTAGGTAGGTGGAGACGGATAGCTTGCACCGCCTAAACACCAGCTTCTGTGGACTCCATATGTCCCTTGCAAGTTTCAATAGTGGCTTCGGTTTCCCAAGTCCTAATCGCCTCGATTTCGACCTAGCCGTACACTAGGCTTCTCGCCTGCGCCTCCTGTCGGGAGCGGTACACTGCCGCGAGTACCTCCGCCTGGAGGTCCCAGGATGGATCATCCGCAAGCAGTGTTGCCGCCGTCCACTATATAGTACCTTATTCAGGAAGCCCGCTCTATGCTAAGTCCGACCCAACGCAAAGACGCTTGGATCGAAATATGACGTAGAGTTTTGCTAATTTAAGTAAAAACTCGCAATGGCACACTTCTATGGAAACGCTGACACAAATATCTATATCACTTTACGAAGCACATTGCTTTCAAAATTCCTCCATATAACCTATAGAGGGTAGAGATATACCATCATAAATGGAGGGGAAGTTGAAAAAGTGTCCAGCAGTGTAAAATACCTACCAGAATAGTACTGGCGAACGAAAAACTCAACGATATGAATGAAAAATAGTTGAAGTGGCATAAAACGAATAAAAAGCCAGTATAAGAAATCCTCAACTATTTACGTAGTCTAAAATATTTTAGTGAATACAATGGCGTGAGAAAACATGTAGTGATTTAATATTGTGAAGTTTTAATAATAAAAACAAAGTGGAAGTATTTCGGTGCTTGTTTATTTTTCAGTCTCAGTCTAATTACTTTTGGCGCTAATTTAAATTTTGTCCTGTGCTACTGCAGCGCCACCCTCATGATCCGCGTCTTGACGGACACTTTTTCAACACAGAGATGGTACTGCTTACCCCTCTCTACCCTCCATAATATAAACTCTACTAGCTCAGAAAGTGCTGAAAGTCAACCGGCCAATTTTTTCTCTGGATTATTTTTTATATTCTTATATGCAGCTGAAATTTTATCTACACAGTGATATTGGCAATATCAATGCTAATCGCGATGGATTCGTAACTCTACAAGAAAGAAATTAAAGAAACTGTACTAATAATTATGCGAAACCTCACACTTCTCTGTGCGCGCAACATGCATTTAATGTGGTCTGAAGTTTTCCCTTTGTTTATATTATTATAAAATGTAATATATTTCATCAACATACTCATCCGAGCGTTAAATCTTGGTTCCGTTCGGAGCGTTCGCTTCGACGCCCAAGATACGCTTTCCTACTTTTTCTTCTCCACTTCGCACGGACTTCAGCATCCGCCGTTTTGTGACCCTTGGTACACATGTCATCCTTCACAACGCTAAGTTAGCATTACTTGAGCCTATTCCCTCGACCGGGACCCGGCGGAGTCCGCATAATTATACATTTAATTTTGTTTCCTATACAATTAGCTAGTTTCCGTAAAACGTGGCCGTACCAGCGTAAGCGACTCAGGGACATGAAAACTGCCGCGGATAAGGAAGTTCCTGGCGTGGTTTCTCACATCCATCGCATGATATTCATCTCCGTGACACGCAACTCTTGTTTGTGTCGCTCAAGTACAGGCCACGCTTCACTGCCATACAAAAGGACAGGTCTAATAAGGGATTTATAGACCTTACCTTTTAATTTAACCGGAATTTCGGGATCACAAATGACACTTTTCACCTCACGCCAAAATTCAATACAGTTGGACATCGTGTTTTTTGATACCGTAGTCATTTTTACGGCCCTAGCGGAAGAGCAGTGTCGATTTACTTATCCGGCAATATGTTGAGCAAGGATCAGTTTAGAACTAGGATGAATTTAGAATTATCCGTGCAGGAACGGAGAAAGAATACAATTTCCTGCGGCCGGGCGGCCTGTCGTAAGAGGGGACTAGCAACCCACAGCGAGGTGGTAGGGCATTTGCCCGACTGGATGGCTACCACCCCTGGTCTATAAAGTATGTCGCCATGACAACCTTGAGTTGTGTTCCGGCATTAGTGACCAGGTTCCAGTCTCCCTTAAGAGAGCAGTAGCGCATTTGTAGCACCTTTGGTGTTGCAAATGTTCCTAGGCGATGGTAACCTCTTTCCAACAAATGGGCCGTCTGCCTGTCTGCTGAAGTCCGGCAGTAAAAAAAAAGATTGTTTATTAGATCCCGTGACGCCCCGTCAAAGCGCGAGAAATGGAGCGCAGTTTTAGGCTTTGTAGGTAGTACGGCGACCGGTTCTCGCGACAGCTTCGTTTTAGAAGCGAGCGTGGAGAACCGGTCGCTGGAAGTCTCACACACCCTCGATGCCAGGCCTTATGAATATCTCATAGAACTTGTGTAATAACTCTTTCACAGTTTTAATGTCTTATTTGAACTGATCGAATACTTCTCGGCATTGATCTCCGATTTATGTAAAAGTATATTTAATTGATGATAATTGATAGGTGATGTCAGGAGCCTTAAGAACAGACGAGCTTGCATGACAAGAGTTATGAATGTCAAAGAGGCAAGTGAGGTGTGTAAGAATAAGCCTAAATGGCACTCTGTTGTTCGTGCCTACCCCGCAAGGGAACTAGCGTGAAGTTATGTATGTATGTATGTATGTATATTTAATTGCAATTTGGGGCCTTTTTTTCCCTGTCGCATGCCTCGTAATATACCTTGAATGATTTTTTCCACTTTTCCATTCTTTGCTTCAATTTCCTGATGTAACGTGTACAAAATTGTTCTCAAATAAAAATGGTTGAGGCGGCCGTAACATTGACTCCATATTAGTTATTTTCGTCCACAAGTTATCAATTCATTATTTTGTATTTACATACATACATACATACATAACTTCACGCCAGTTCCCTTGCGGGGTAAGCACGAACAACAGAGCGCCATTTAGGCTTATTCTTACACACCTCACTTGCTTCTTTGACATTCATAACTCTTGTCATGCACGCTCGTCTGTTCTTAAGGCTCCTAACATCACCTTCTGCTAGTACACGATCAATTTGATCATGGAAAGTGTGTCGTGGCCTTCCACGACTTCTGCATCCATCCACTTTTGCATTGTATATCTGTTTATTCATTCTATTTTGTATTTAGTTTTATTTATATAATTTATTTAATCTTGTTATTAATTACTTTAACTAACATTTTATACCGGCTGCACCATGTGAAATATATTATTTTTGGAGAGAACGTAACAATGAAACAACCGTGTACGCCGTAACCGATTTATTCCGATCTACCTACGTTTACATTACAATGCATACACCTACAGAGGAAGACATTACACAGGATGAAAGTCTTAAACTAATGAATAACCAGGTTTATTTTAGACTTCTTTCTTGATCTTTTCTCTGTTTCTTCGAAATAGAAACTTCCCGGAGATATTGTTTAGAGGGGCTTCCACTAGCAGCCATAGTACGGCACTGACTGCTGTGGCCATCACGATCACTCCCAATCCATTTATAATCTGAGAAAAGCAAAATAAATGATTAGAAATAACTCATTAACCGTTTTAAAAAAAAGTAGATTTTCAATTCGTCGTATAAATATCTCTTTATGTATTTCAACCGATTTTGATTACTGTTTTTTAAGTTTTTTTCGTTGATTTCACTCTCTCTCTTTTCTTTCACCATATCCCAATTACTCGGGGTCGGCACAATATGTCTTTTCCTTCCACACTCTTCTATTCTGACATACCTCTTCTGTCATACCGCATATCATCATGTTATCCTTCATACAATCCATCCATCTTTTTTTTGGTCTACCTTTAAATTTGTTCCCATCCATCTTGTAGTATAACATTCGTTGATTTAACTAAAGCTTCAAAATAGTTCTATATAAATTATATTGTCATCGTAGTTGGGTTTAGAAAATGTATTTAAAAAATCATTCAAATCGGACAGATAGAGTGAAATTTTGGCGCTTTTAAACCGACTTCCAAAAGAAAGGAAAAGTTCTCAAAACCATTAATTTATGTTGAAAGTTTGTATATATTCTTTGTACGATTCCGGAACAGTTTGCGACCTCAACCATTGCACAGCGCCATCTATTGGCTTGTAAGTGTTCCACTACAAAACCAGCTTCAATAGTAATTAAAAATCAAAAATAAGTATTCTCTACAACATGTTGAAGTCAAGGTTAAAAAAGCAACAACAAATTGCAAAACCTTCCATGATCAAATTGATCGTGTACTAGCAGAAGGTGATGTCAGGAGCCTTAAGAACAGACGAGCGGGCATGACAAGAGTTATGAATGTCAAAGCAGCAAGTGAGGTGTGTAAGAATAAGACTGAATGGCGCTCTGTTGTTCGTGCCTACCTCGCAAGGGAACTGGCCCGAAGTTATGTATGTATGTATGTAAATTGAAAAATATAGTAATTTTTATGTTTTACTTCGCTGCAACTGCAAGATGTTGTACAAAATAATTATTTTTGGTTTTTAGTTTGAAGGTAGTTGTGTTTATGTTAAAATCAAAAATATTTTCTACTTTTTAGTTGCACAAATATTCGGACAGCTTTAAAAATAAAATAAGTGCCTGTAGAAATTATACTAGTTACTGGCACGCGTATACGAGTTTGCCTTTCGTTGAGTGTTGAGGCGCTCTTCGACGAGGGTTGCTCTCGGTTTCCCTGGGAACTACTCATCAGACCTTGACTTGGTGACGACGAGACTACCTTAGATGTGTACGCTTTCGAACAAAGAAAATTTCTTGTAACCGGTTTCTTTTGTGCTAGAAATTTTTTATATAAAGGTGTGCATACCGTTGGAAATATGTCAAAAGTAATTGGACTCCGTATAGATAATGCATTCTTAAATAGTATTGCTGGATGGCTTAAATACATTCCGTAGGAAAGACGGCTGAGGGGGACGAACACACGCCAAGACAAAATATTCCGTATATACTATACTGAAAAGAAAAAGAAATTGATTTCAAATAAGCTTTGATGACCGACATTCCTTCACAGCTACACTATACAAATAAATACAAAATATCTTCATTACTTTATTACGCCTTGAAGAAAAACAAAGTACAAAAAACAAAAATGAAACACATTCTTGATGCTAAAACACTGTTTCAAAATTTTTTGTTTGTCTGTCTGTCTGGATGTTCCGGCTAATCTCTGAAACGGCTGAACCGACTTTGACGGGACTTTCACTAGCAGATAGTTGATGTAATAAGGAGGAACGTAGGCTACTTTTCAAATTAGGGTTCTGTGAAAAAAAATTCCACGTGGATAAAGTCGTGCATAACAACTAGACAGAGATAAATTTATATCTTATTGGGTGTACGGAGACTTAGATTATTCACTTCATCATCATGGACAAGAGAACGATAACCAACTGCCGCATAGTCGGAGAGTCAAATACAGGAAAATACTTCCCGTACCGTAACGCAGTGAATGTGATAATTTGGCCCTGAAGCTCACTTGAAAAATTCACTCTACATTTTTTTTTCACTTACAAGAGTTCCCATATTCGCATATCCCTATGATGATGCAGACGGCTATGGCCCAGACAGGCCTGGTTATGGCTGAGATTATGCCGGACTCTACGGGGTCGTATGGACGGTCGGTCGTAATCTTGCCTGTTGCCATGGAAGCTAGCATCAGTGTCATAGCAACAATGATTCCAATCACCGACCACATCTGTAACATAATTTTATTAATATTAGCCAGACCCTGCAGCACTAACCACCGGAACTATTTTCCAATTTTGTAACACAAACATACGAAAGCTGATTTTTATATTAAATGGTAAAAGTCATTGTCAAACGCATCGTAGCATCCACAACACAGAATTCTATTTTCTAGTGTTTTCATAGTTAACCGAACCATTTATGTTATAAAATGTTAATAATGACCCGCAGGGGGCTTTGTAGCGAAGCGTTAGGTGAGTAGTGACACCTCGGACCTGACTCCAGGGTGCCAAGGCAAGGCCTCCGAGTTACCTTAGTCAGGCGGCGCGCAGCGGAGATCGCTAGAGCTAAAAACTCAAGCTTCAGGTATGGAAGTGATAAATGGCATAACGCCTCAATTAGCTTCGGTGAACCTGCAGCCCACCTCTCCACACCCCTTAGCCACTCACACCCATGTTACCCCTCGCCGGTCTTCTACGGCATTTTTTGGGGCCTATGCATGGAGTGAGGAGTGACTGGCTGCCCATTTTTCCATGTTCTCGGTAGCCCGGTATTTTTTGTTCTCATTACCTAGAATATTCCCGCACTGGCAGGGGCTTGTCCTTGGGTGCATTTTGATATAGTGTAGACAGGGATTATCGCCGGTACGTGTCACGCCACATTTAGATTACATTTTAAGAAGAATATAATTTTATAATAAATTAAGAGCCAATATTAAGAAGCCTCTACATGTTGGAGTTCATATGGTCCCACGCAAGCTCTTCAAAAGTCAGGGCCATTTTTATGTCCGTGGTCTTGAGAGACATACATATATGTTAATAAATAACGTTTATAGTACTAATTACGTTTATAGTACTTGGCTATGTCGCCTTAATAATTAACAATCAACATATATTTAAATTAGGTGGCGTGTGCAAGATATTTATAAATCTTTTTGGCAGAGTCTGATAAGGGCTAAGCCAAAATGCTGTTGCACCAGCCTACATCAAATAAATTAATATTATTTCTAAGGCTGTTGGTTTGGACACATTCCACTAATACATGAAAGACGTCATCTATCTTACACATCTGACACGAAAAACAGTTTGGTGTAGATGCTAATCTCATCATGTGCAAAAATTTGTTCCGTGGAATGTGTCCAGATCGTAATCTTAAAGATATAACAGTAAATTCTCGATTCATCACTTGATCTTTAATCCAAGTTGACCGCAAAGGATATGGTTGGATCGTTTTATACCAAATGCCTTTTTACTGAGATCTTTCGTCTAAATACACCTTCCACATGTTATAGCAAAGACTCTTAATTGTTGGAATGTAATTAGTGTAATTCGGTATATAATTCAACACAACTCCCTCGGAAATGGCTTGTTTTGCTAAAGTATCGGCTTTTTCGTTGTCCCGCAGACCAACATGTGATGGTACCCACTGCGTTATCACTTCTTTCCCTAAGTTTTGGACTTGTAAAATAAGACCCAAAATGATGTAGGCTACCGGTGATCCTCTTGCCATAGAGGTACACCGAGCCAAATGTTGGTGCGCGCTCATGGAGTCAGTGAATATGACAATTTTGTCGTACTCAGTTGATATAATATATGCTAACGCTTCAGATAAAGCCACAAGTTCCGCTTCCATTATGCAAGCTGTATTATCTATTGTAAACCTCATCCACAAGTTGGCCTGCGTGTCAAAGAAAGCAGCTCCAGTTCCTGTGTCGCTTTTCGAAGCATCTGTGAATATTTTAGTGTATGCGTTATAATTATTGGCGATGAAATCATCAAAGATGTTTTTCAAGCAAAGTGGATTATAAAGTCGTTTAGATTTTAAAGGTTCATCAATTTGAAGTTTTACAATTTTAGATAGATCTATATTATTTACCCGTACATCTAAGGTGAACATGTCTATCTATATATTTAAACTTAGTATAATCTTTTAAAACTGCAAACATAGTAAATAATAGAGGTTTTCGTCTGTTATGCCGAAATTGATGTTAAGAAATTTTACGAAAGTCTGATTTAATATCGTGGAAGGACTTCTTTGAGATGAATTTATTTTCAGCCAAAATTTACCGCAGAGAAACCATCTGCGTATATATAATGGTTCCAGACTAAGCTCACTTTCCATCATATGAATGGGAGTTGTTCGAATAAAACCACCTATTATTCGCATTGCTTGATTTTGCACTTTGTCTAACTTAAGCAAATGACACTGGGCAGCATTATCATAAAAGAAACAGCCAAAATCAATGCGACTTCGTATAATAGCTAAATATAGTTTACGCAGATACTTTTGATGTACATCCCAATTTGCCCCAGCCAGAATTTTAAAAATATTTAATAACTTAGTCATTTTCTCTACAATCTCATTTATATGTTTAGACCACTTTAGCGATCGATCCAACCACATATTAAGATATTTTACCGAATCTACAATTTCTAATTGAGTACTTTGAATTTTAACGTTAACAGATAACCTTTTACGTCCTGGATTAAAAATACATATCTTACATTTTCTATGTGATAATTCAAGATTTAGTGAATGTAAAATTTCGACTACTCTTTCCAAAGCACTTTGAATCTCTTCTTCAGCTCCATTTACATCATTTGAGGTTACGAATAGCACAAAATCATCAGCATATTGAGAGACACGTATATTATTGACTACTATACAAAAACTACTAGTCACAATATTAAACAATAATAGTGACATAGGATCCCCTGAGCTAAACCAAACCGGGTTACTCTATTAGGAATATGAGACTTTCCTTGAATACCTAAATATCTTTGGCTCAGAAATGACCACAAGTACCTGCAATATTTCGAACCGACACCATGATTATCCATAATTTTTAAAAGACTATATATATCAACATTGTTATAAGCATTTTTTATGTCAAGAAAAACAGCTACAGTAAAATATTTGTTTGAAAAACCGCATTGGATGCTAGATATTAGGTAATTCAAATTATCATAACAAGACCGACCCTTCCTAAATCCAATTGTTGTGTCAGTGAATAAGCTGTTATGTTCAAAACACCATTCTCATCTCCTGCTTAGTATGGAATGGAAAATTTTGCAAACACATGATATGAGAGATATAGGCCTAATAGAGGAACTAGATAAAATCTCTTCTCCTGATTTTGATATGGGAACTAACTGAATATATCTCCATTGATTTGGAACAGCTTTGAGAAAAAAATATGTTATATAGTTTAATTAAAAGTAATTTGCCTAATTCTGGGAGGTTGTAAATCATAGAATAGGAAATAGAATCTAAACCAGGGGCTGTGTCTTTACATTTTAAACAACTATCAAATTCTTGTCTAGAAATTTCAGTTTCTAACTGTTTATTATAGGATTTAAACGTGGGTTCCTTAGCACAAGCGGATTCTGGAGAAATACTGCAGAGTAGAGCTTCCGCAGTTGTATCGTCAACAGTAAATCTAGATGAGTTAAGCCCTTTGAACCATTTCATTTTACGCCACATTTCATTAGAAGAGATTTCATCAACAGTCGTACAAAATTTCCTGAAACTTTCTTTCTTAGCTCTTCTTATTAGATTTCTCGCCTCTCGAATTTTAGTATTTAATATTTGTAAGTTATCAGGTGTAGGATTTTTCCTAAAATTAGTTAAAGCAAGTCTCCTATTTGCTATTGATTTTGAAAGTGTTTCTGTCCAATATGGTTTAGGCTTGAAATTATTGCTGGGGTCACAGCTGATTTTATACATTGGAATACTAACTTCTGCTGCTTTGTTGATAATTTTATTAAAATTGTCATATCCTATTTGAGGGTCTGACGAAATATTGAAAGTAGAAAGTTTATTTTCAATAACATGCTTGTAAGTTTTCCAGTCGGCTTTTGCAAAATTTCTTTTCTTAAAGTAGTGTTGTTCAATATTTATATTAGTAGATATTTTAATGATTACGTGGTCGCTACCAAAACATTCTTTAGTAGTATTCCAAGTGAAATTTAACGCTATATCCGAAGATACCGTGGATATGTCTGGCGAAGATTGTCGTATGGTTCTGTCTACCATTTTAATACATGTTGGGCTTCCACCATTTAAAGCTAAATAACCATTTTCTAACAAGGAATCTAAAATTTGATTGCCTCTAGAATTAGTCTTGGACGACCAATTTGAGTGATGGCCATGGAAGTCACCTAAAATTAGAGTCCCATGTCTAGCTATAGAAAATAACGAGTCCCATTGAGCAGTAAGAAAGTGTATATTAGGAGGGCAATAAAATGCTATGACGTTCTCAACATAGTGACAATTGAACAATTTGACATGAATTAATTCCGAATTATATAAGGAAATTGCTGTAGGAATTTGTTGTGCTTGGACGTTTTTGTGTGTCAAAATAGCTACCCCACCATAAGAGTCGGCCCGACCCCGACGAAAAATATTATAATCTTTGATTGTAAAATTCTTGTTACCATTAAGCCACGTTTCACACAGAACGGCAATATGAATTTTTTCCCGATTCAAAAATAAATCTAAATCTTCTTTTTTCGGTAAGATACTCTGTGAGTTCCATTGTATTATATTAATTTTAATCAAAGCCATGACTGAATATATTATTTAAAATTGCAAAATCTTTAGGTAAATTCTTTAATAACTTCGATAAGACTCAACTAATTACACTATTTGCTAACTTTATTATTTTATCTTGAAAGCTTTCATTTTCTGTCAATAAAATTTCTTTTAGCTTCAAAAGAAACTTTTGAAACAAGTCATCTTTTCTACGGCGAATCCTATCAGTCGCCTCTAAATTCTCTTGCACAAAAGATTCCTCTCCTTTGCTTATGGTAGCCGTATCAATATTCATATTACTCAGATTATAATTTATATTACTTTTATTCTGTTTTTCTTTAGTTTCCTTTGTATTCCTAGCATGCTTTGCTACCTGAGCATATGTTCGCTTTAAATTATTTTGCATTATAGGTGAAAAGGGTGGTATTACATACATACATACATACATAACTTCACGCCAGTTCCCTTACGGGGTAGGCACGAACAACAGAGTGCCATTTAGGCTTATTCTTACACACCTCACTTGCCTCTTTGACATTCATAACTCTTGTCATGCAAGCTCGTCTGTTCTTAAGGCTCCTGACATCACCTTCTGCTAGTACACGATCAATTTGATCATGGAAGGTGTGTCGTGGCCTTCCACGACTGATGGTATTACGTTCTGATTAAGTTCTTCGGTATTAACAAAAGTTATTGGAGATCCAGTCGAGCCTGGCGGTTAGACTGGTCCTTTTTGGACTTGATCAGTTAAAGTACCTATTAACTCTGCAGCTCTTTTAAAAGTAACATTATACTCTGCCATGGTTTCCCGAATTTTTTTCTCTCTCAAATATGCAGGGCAACTTTTCGCCCATGACATGTGGTTGTCCATACAATTTATACATTTGAACCTTGTGACTTCACAATTCTCATGGTTTCCTCCACATTTTGGACAAAATATTCTCTTCGATGGGCATATATTACGGGTGTGCCCAAATCGCCAACATTTAGAACACTAGGTTACTAGGAATACAAATTGTTCAACTTCTACTGGCGTATCATAAAAATAGACTTTCTCTGGTAAGGATGAGCCTAAGAACCCCACCCTAATACTTTCGCTGTCTATCCAATTTCTATCTTTAGAATCTCTCCGTTTCAATCTCTTCACTGAATCTATTTCTATCGAGCTTGTTATACAAGTTTTCAATTCCTCCTCTGATAAATCTAACTCAACATTCCTGATTAAACCATAAGATATACCAACCTCAAGAGGTAGTTGGAAATTCCACCCTTTAGTTTTCAATATTTCACAATTCATTAATTTTTCGGCACTATCTCTATTCTGCATTTCAATCTTAATTTTGTAGGGATTTAAGAATTTAATTTTAGATATGTCTTTAATATTACAATCGCGAAACAACTTTGGCAAAGCAAATTGTTTTGGAAAGCCATTTTGACAAGTTACTAGTATATCCGTGAATTCTGACTTTTTTTTTGGTGTCATTCTCTTCCGTACATCTGTCCATTGGACATTTTCGTCTGTCTTAATCCTTCTTTTCATACGTCTCGAACTGCACCTACTATCCGGTCTATTATCTTCTGATAAATCCGTAATACTTGCAAACTCCGCATGATCTCCACGAATTCTTCGTCATCATCAATCTGATTTCTATCCATATTGTATTAAAGTAAAAAATAGCGGGTACATCGCCGCGCGCCGCTTCAAAGCACGCGGGTAAGCCGTGACTAAAAACCGGTCCCGATAAGAAGTAAGCGAGCTCGCGCAGTTATTTATTCGATGCGTCTAACCACAACCAACTGCACCTCGCTACTGATGTAAATTTTTGGAAAATAAATTGAACTGAATTAGATACAGAGTAAAAACTATATATTTTTTTATATATTGAAATACAAAGTTATGTAAAACGGAGATTGGGTCTTTTGGGACAAATGGCTTAGAAAAGCGTTAAATTTTCTATTACATTGGAAAACATCAGCCCTAAATTCAATCTGAAAGAAGAGAAATTTTAAAAAGTTTATTATTTTAATTTGCTTTGTGGAGCTAAGCCGTGGCATCACTTACAGGTACTTGCGGAAGATCAGCGCTGGTTGTGAAACTAGCAATGTGCTGAGCAAGAGCTTCTTTAGGACATCACAATTAATTGTTACATATGTTATCATGTAAGACTTTTTGTATGTTGTCCTAAATAAATACTTTTTCTTTCTTTCTTTCTTCTTTCAGAAATCTTAAAAATAAGGTCACGAATAAATATGGTTATCTATTACCATAGTCGATTGTTGTGAATGAATTTCAACAATGAATACTATGAAAACATACCGCACGATAAATTTATTAGGCGGCTTGGTGAGCTCGACACATCGGTTATCTCGATGTGCAAGTTTTATCACGATGTTTCCCTTCACCGTTGTCAGCACGCGGTAATTGTAACAAAATATGAACATTAGGTTAGAAAACTGCCCAAGTGGTGCATGCGTTCCGGCCAGGATTCGAACCCATGCCCTTTGAGTCCTAGGACGCGTGCGCTAGCCATTACGCGACCATGACTTAAAAAAAATATAATAATACAATAAATAATTAGTAAATCCTCGTCTTCGGCTCGTTTAGTTCCACACCGGCCTTCTCCAGCGACCCCTTACCATGGAGGATGCTCATGCGCATCTCTGATGCTGTTCGATACTTCGTTTAATATCGCGCTGAACAAAAACGGTCTAAGGACAACCGGGACTACATATTCAAATAGTTTTATACATAACATATTCCATTACATTCTGTATAATCTATACTAATATTATAAAGAGGTAAAGTTTGTGAGTTTGTGACGTTGTAGGGGGTAATATTTGGATCTACTAGACCGATTTTAAAAATTATTTTATTGTTCGAAAGCTACGTTAACAGGGAGTGTCATAGGCTATATGACATGACGCTATATACCACGGGAGCGGGACAGAGCGCGGGTGAAACCGCGCCGGGCTTCTAGTTGCTAATAAATTTAAAGAACTAGAGCTAAGCAACATATATTTTTTTTTATTTTTTATTGCAGGAGTTCAGCAGACAGGCAGACGGCCCACTTGATGGAAAGCGGTTACCATCGCCTATGGACATTTGCAACACCAAAGGTGCTAAAGGTGCTAAATGCGCTGCTGCTCTCTTAAAGGAGACTGGAACCTGCTCACTAATGCCGGAACACAACACAAGGCTGTTACGACGGCATACTCTAGACCAGGGGTGGTCGCCATCCAGTCGAGCAAATATAATGGAATAAGGGTTATATTTTGGCCAAAATAACTACGATCTCTTAAATTTATTTCCGTGCAGGAACGGAGAAAGAATACAATTTTCTGCGGCCTGGCGGCCTGTCGTAAGAGGCGACAAAACAACCCAAAGCCAGATGGTAAGGCATTTGCCCGACTGGATGGTTACCACCCCTGGTTTACAGTATGTCGCTATAACAACCTTGAGTTGTATTCCGGCATTAGTGACCAGGTTCCAGTCTCCCTTAAGAGAGCAGCAGCGCATATATAGCACTTTTGGTGTTGCAAATTGTACATAGGCGATGGTAACCGCTTTTAATCAAGTGGGCCGTCTACCTGTCTGCTGAACTCCTGCAATAAAAAAAATAAATAAAAATAATTAAAACTATATAATAATTATTTGTCTGCATACCTTTGATATTGCATTCCTGTACTTGGCTGGGTTATATAGAAATATCAAGTAACCCATGGCCATCCCGACGAAATATGATCCAGCCCTAGCGTAACTCTTCGTGTAAAAGATATTCATCATTTCTTTCTCACGATAATACATTAAATGTCTAAAAGTAACCAAAATAACAGAAAGGTTAACATAACCTGTTGAGAAAATATACAACAAAACCAAAACCGACTTCAAAAGTAACTAAAAAGCCAAAGAATCAGTATTTTCTACAAAATCTTGAGAGGTCAGTGCAAATTTAAACATAAAAATTATTATGTTTTGCAAATGTATTGTTGTCGTTATGCTAAGATATTTAACTTCGGAGCGACGTGAAGAAGTCGTAGAAAATATTCATTTATTGCTTTTTGGTTACTTTTGAAGTCGGTTTTGGTTTTTGTTAATGATTTTTTTTTTTTTTTTTATAGAGTGTCGGGGTGAAGGTAAGGAAAGGTTCGGGCATGTGGAAAGAATGCATGATGAAAGAATGACTAAACAGATATACAATGCAAAAGTGGATGGATGCAGAAGTCGTGAAAGGCCACGGCACACCTTCCATGATCAAATTGATCGTGTACTAGCAGAAGCCTTAAGAACAGACGAGCTTGCATGACAAGAGTTATGAATGTCAAAGAGGCAAGTGAGGTGTGTAAGAATAAGCCTAAATGGCACTCTGTTGTTCGTGCCTACCCCGCAAGCGAACTGTCGTGAAGTTATGTATGTATGTATTTTTATTTTCGACTTTTTAGATACGCAAGTACTTGAATGGTTTTAAACAAAAAATAAACACGTACGTGCCCAAAATGTTCGAAGATTGCTCTCGACTTCCCTAGGATTCACTCATCAGATCATGACTTTGTGGCAATTAGTCTTTGCTCATTGGATAAAATAAATTAATTAAAATTCCGTCCACAATTGACGGAGAAATCGCGTAACAAACATTAAAAAAAAACTAATAGTCGAAGTGAAAACCTTCATATTTTTGAAGCCGGGTAAAAAAAAAATATTAAAATGTCTGCCCGCACCTACCAGCGCGATATCGTCAGGATCCTTGAGCAACTTTGAGGTTGCTCACGTGCGTTTCTGATGTTGTTTGACACTCGTCTGACATCTAGCTCAACAGAAACGGACTAAGGACAGATCCCTGATGCATTCCGACGGTTATGAGGAATGGTGCAGTATTGGATCAAGTTTTCTCTCTCCGCAATATCGTAGAGAAGCAGCTGGCTATGGGCCGGAAGGTTTTCTGCGGTTTTGTGGATCTAGAGAAAGCATTTGACAGGGTTGTGCGGAAGGAGCTCTGGGACATATTGCCCGGATATGGGATTAATGGCCAATTGATGCGTGCTGTGCAGTCCACTTACGAGGACTGTATGGCATGCGTGCGCGTGGATGGCAGCCTGTCGCCCTGGTTTGACGTCAATATTGGCGTCAGGCAGGGCTGCGTGCTGTCGGCTTTGCTGTTCATCCTATACCTGGACGATTGTCTCCAGAGAATAAGATTGATGGATGTTGGGGTGCGAATGAGTGATCTAGTTGTAAGCACCTTGCTTTATGCGGATGATGCCGTGCTTTTAGCCGAATCGCCATCAGAACTGCAAACACTAGTCACAATGATGAAAGATGACTGTCAGGCGAGAGGCTTACATTTGAATGCGAAGAAAACAAAGGTTATGGTGTTTGAAAGAGAAGAAACCAGAACGAATGCAAGGATAATGGTCGATGATGTTATGCTGGAGCAAGTGAATGAGTTTGTATATCTTGGATGTGCTTTTAGCAGGGATGGAAGGTACACCGCTGATATAGAAAGAAGAGTAAATTTGGGGAATAGTTTGAATGGAGCGTTAGGTAAACTTCTAG
Organism: Dendrolimus kikuchii; assembly: GCA_019925095.2. Lineage (NCBI taxonomy): Eukaryota > Metazoa > Arthropoda > Insecta > Lepidoptera > Lasiocampidae > Dendrolimus > Dendrolimus kikuchii. The sequence continues at coordinate 1,390,201 of CM034409.1, forward strand.
GCGCTAAGAACCTCAGCCAGAAGGCCCAGCTCGCCATACACAACGCGGTGCTGGTACCTACGCTCACGTATGGAAGCGAGAGTTGGGTATGGAAGAGAGAACATGAAAGTAGAGTAAACGCGGTTGAGATGCGAGCACTGCGCAAAATCTGCGGAGTGACACTCGCGGACCGCGTTCGTAATACCGAAGTAAGAAAGAGAGTTGGTCTGAAAGAGAGTGTCGGGGTGAAGGTAAGGAAAGGAATGCTCCGGTGGTTCGGGCATGTGGAAAGAATGCATGATGAAAGAATGACTAAACAGATATACAATGCAAAAGTGGATGGATGCAGAAGTTGTGGAAGGCCACGACACACCTTCCATGATCAAATTGATCGTGTACTAGCGGAGGGTGATGTCAGGAGCCTTAAGAACAGACGAGTGTGCATGACAAGAGTTATGAATGTCAAAGAAGCAAGTGAGGTGTGTAAGAATGGGCCTAAATGGCGCTCTGTTGTTCGTGCCTACCCCGCAAGGGAACTGGCGTGAAGTTATGTATGTATGTATGTATGTATGTGCAGTATTGCCAATATTCCATGAAATCGGAATTACAGTAGATGTCCCGAATAATATCAATATAGGTTCTTCGACTGTATTCCGGCAACAGGAAATACAGAGACGTATTCTTCGTCCTGAATTAATTCATGATGATTAATTGATTTAATGTCTAAGGAGGAACCCATATTGACATTCCGAGTCAGTGCAATCCTACCAGATCCAAAAGTCGACTACCCGTTGAAAAAGCTTCATACATTACTTCAATGTCACAGTAGTTTCCGTATTATTGCACCGATCGATCCTGGAGTGGACTTCGAAGACTGGAGTGATGCCACTCATTCACCACTGTTTAGGGAAATTTCCGGTGACGAGTAAGCCGTTAAAAAGGTTTGTTATAATGCCCACGTCACGAGGACCCATCGCCTTCCAAGCTTTAATAAGGCCTTCATCGGCTCCGGTAGCTTTCCGATTCTTCACGTGAAGAAGAGCCCTATACACTTCTTCAAGCGTCTCTTGCAAGTAGGGGCGCTACTTTTCCATCACTGCAAGTTCCTCGAATAACATGTTGTCCCCAGGGTCCTTAATACAGCGGCACTTGGAAATGCCCTGTACCAATTTGATCGTGAAATGTGCTGTTGCAAGCCGATACTAATCCTTTGCAGGTGTCTTATTACCCTTTTGAAATTGAGTAATCTATTGTTTGCGCTATTCTCTTTGTTTATGCCGCCGCAAGACGTCATAAAACCTTCTTTCACAAAAAATTTGTGACGAGAACCACATAGCTGGAGAGCTTCAGCATGTCAAGCGAGTTCTACAACGCAATCAGCTGAAGACTCCACACCAACGTCACAAAGGCCCCAAACCACCTTCAGTTGAGCGGTGCCCTGCTACCCTACCCTACATCAAGGGGGTCACAGACAGAATTGGTCACATCCTCAGGCGAGCTTCAATCAAAAATATTTCAAGCCGCAGAAAAAGATCAACCAATTTCTGAGACCTGTGAAATGCAATATCCCACTCCAGGATGCAGGAGTCTAGTGCACTTTCGGATTGAGTATTTTACAACGATGAACTTTGCGTGATTTATGTAATAACGGTATTCTGCCCTATGATTTGATTTTGTTGTATTCGGCTATACTTGTAAGAACTATGAATTACGTGTGTGTACTTCTAATAAACTTTGTGATAATTCCAACGGCATTTTCGAATTTACATCATACAAAATCGTAATAGTGGCAAATTATAGAAGTGCTTCTGCAACTCAAACGATCCCAACTTGTCATATAGCTGTAGTAAGTGATCTCGTCTGGCTGTGGTTACAACTCCCTTGGTGGACCATTTTGCAGCTCTGTCTACGTCACGATCTACGAGATCTGGACGTTTACCATTTTCTAAAGAGATCTGAGAAGCTTCACCCCTTTCTTTCTATAGATTGCGTCATTCAACCACTTTATATATATATATATATATATATATATATATATATATATATATATATATATATATATATATATATATATATATATATATATTGAAGTACGTACGTAGTTGGGGCTACATGCTTTTGGGAAAGTAATAATTTAAAAACCTTCTACTTACTGCGTAGTAGGTATAACAGACACGAACAGATTGTTCCGGTATGTTATAAAGCCAGGAATAAATAGAGCCAATAGGAAAGCGATTCCGAACGCCACGTGTCCGAGTTTCCTATTCCTAATGAGGATGAACAGGAGTACAGTCACCAACAAACTCAGCTGGTAATCGCAGGTTATGAACCACGTTTGAAGGCAACACTGAAATAAATATATAGTTTATTAGACAATATTATCAAGGAAGAAGAATATTAGAGAGCTCTTACGTGGTGGAGCTATACTGGAATCATCACCTTGATCACATCTCTCAGGGCCGGCTCAGAATATGGGCATGAACCGGTTAGTCTTAGGTCAATGTGCTCTTATAATGAGTGAGAGCTCCGATAACTCACTTCTCTCTCCACCATCTTCTCCATTCCATTCTCCTGTCCCATCCTGTCTAATCGAACCCTCCTGTTCGGTCTTAAAGGCTGGCCACGCCTCGGCTTCAGCCGGGATAATATACATGTCTGTAAGCGACGGTAACCACCTTACATTAGGTGAGTCGCTGTCTGTTTGCCAGTTTTGCAACGAAAACACGTTACCTCTACTTAACACCTCACCTTAAAGTCGACTTTTGCTTGCACGAGTACAAGCAACAGTCGTGTATGGAAGCTGGATACGTCTAGTCACCGCAGCGGACAATGAATTACTGGCTAGCGCAACGTGAGGCGCACATATTAACGATTGCTCTATCTCGCTCGCGCATCGTCTGTCCCGCTCAAACATTGTGCTATATATTGTACTAGCAGTACGACTTATTAATATTTCTACTTAAGTTTACCGTTTCAAATTTTTTTATTTATTTTTTATTGCAGGAGCTCAGAATACAGGCAGACGGCCCACTTGATAGAAAGCGGATACCATCGCCTATAGACATTTGCATCAGCAAATTTGCTACAAATGCGCTGCTGCTCTCTTAAGGGAAACTGGAACCTGGTCATTAATGCCGGAACCCAACTCAAGGTTGTTATGGCGACATACTCTAGACCACGGGTGGTAGCCATCCAGTCGGGCAAATGCCCTACCACCTGGCTGTGGGTTGTTAAGTCGCCTCTTACGACAGGCCGCCCGGCCGCAGGAAATTGTATTCTTTCTCCGTTCCTGCACGGATAGTTGCTGCAGTAATTAGTTCAATTAATTTCACATCAGCACTCGACAGTGAATGAATACTACGCTCTGCCATCTGAAGTATCATTTAACCTCTACCTCTCGCTGCTACAAGTGCCAGCATTTTAATAAATGTTACCTTTATAAAATATAGAAACGTGGAAAAAGAAAATTGAAACGTTGACTGACTGATGCTGCGATTAACAATAAGAAACAAAGAGGATATAATCACTACGCATAAAATAAATATTAAAACCATTAAAAAGCGTTTACATGTCTAAACAATCTTCTTGGATAAGATAGAAAATCAAATAACTTTGATCCGAGTTATTTCAGACTTTATTGTCAAATAGTGAAACATAATTTTCTGCAGAACAGACTGTTCTTTCACTTAGTTTGAAAAGGTAACATGTGCTCGCGTAACGTTAAATGAATTAATTTGAAAACTAGCGAACATTTTTATACCACGACTGTACATTAAACATTGAATAAGTGAATTTGAACTAAAACTTATAATCAACATCTATCCAGTCTATATAAATAAAAATGAATAGTAAAAATGTAGTACTCTCATAATTTAAGAACGACTTTACCGATTTTGATGAAATTTTCTGTGTGTGTTTGAGTGGGTCCCCAGATGGTGCAGATCCACAATTGGAACCGGTAGGTGGTACTAGAATCGGGTCCTACTTTTTTAGAGCAGGACAACGTCTGCCGGGGCCGCTTCAGTCATTTACTTAAGACATTAAAAAGTTAGGCAGTGGCCAAAAAGTGGCCAGTTACTAAATTTCAATGTGCTACTATACGTGGCCCACGCTCCTTTACGCCACACGTGGGCAAGCTATGAAGTGGTCTCCCTGCAAGCGGTTTTCCCAGAGCGCTTTAATATGGGGCTCTTCTAACAGGGCGTAAAAAGATATACAAAGCCAGAACGAGATAGGCAACGCATCGGTTCACTTAGTGTTGCAGATGTCCATGGGCGACGGTAGCCACTTGCTAAATCAATAGTACTAGCAGAAGGTGATGTCAGGAGGGTTAAGAACAGACGAGCGTGCATGACAAGAGCTATGAATGTCAAAGAAGCAAGTGAGGTGTGTAAGAATAAGCCTGAATGGCGCCTTGTTGTCCGTGCCTACCCCGCAAGGGAACTGGCGTGAAGTTATGTATGTATGTAATATAATCAAATTTTACCATGTCTATTGCGTCAACGTCCATCATCAGCAACTGTTTCCACCATGTTTTCTCGCATATCTTCTGCTCCTTTTCGTGAAATAGGGATTGGTATGGGCCATTGTTAAAGTACGTTGATACTGATGTTGTGTAGAAAATAGCAACAGCGAGTACACCTATTAACCTGAAATATATTGATTAAGTGCTTGGGTGCGGACCACACAACGAACGGCTCACAAACGTCACCTCTTACCGTCATTTGGTGACGGAATCTCAAAAGGCATTTTGTCATATAAAAAAAAACCGGCTGCAAACTAAAATGCAAAAAATAAATATCTATAATATTATAAAATTCTAAAAATGCCGTGTCTGTACGTTGAAGCTATTAAAAAAATAACAACTGGAATACACTATACAAACGATGGAGAACACGATGTATTTTTTTTTAGATTTCCTGTCTGTTTGTTTGGGTCTCACGTAAAAACTACTGGGCCGATTCCGATGCTGCTTCTCTTCTGTAGATCCTTCAGCTTGTGCGGACGCGATATTTGACGTAATACGCCAAGGCATGGAATACTATTTTCCATTTTCTGACGGAGTTACGTCAGGCGAGGTACAACCGTGGTTTGGGGTTGATTGCAGTCACGCTAAGGCAATCAAGCATTATCGCTTCGGGGGGCCTTTAGCTGTCAAGGGAGCAAAGGATTCATCACCCCCGCTGACGAAGTGGATGTCGTCTGATTCCCGGGGCACATTCAGGCACTTTTTGCGCTGGATCGGACTGGGCGTAACTACGTTCTAAGTTCAGCCTTTCCTACATAAAAAGCGCGGGGCACATGGGAGGAGGGTTTTAGTGGGTAGTGGTTGTTGCCCGTGCAACTTCTCTGAGTCTCCACACAAGCTGGCTTGATTATTGTTGCCCCTTGTCAAAGGGGAAAGCCTTCATGATCAACTATGGTCTAATCCCTTGCAAAGGACCCAGTATTGTGCGTAAATAGTATTTCCCCCGCCTTAAAAAAAAAAGGCAATCAAGCATCAAGCGCATCTTGCCTGGGTCGTGAGACGTGACGGTCAAGAATTATCATCATTCATTTAATAAGCATCTCATACATCCAGTCTCTCAGGACTTAGTTCTGCTGCATATCTAGTCAGTATCATGTCTTATGGTATTTCACTTTGAGGCAACGCTGTTGACTTAAGACTATATCGGTATCATGACGGTCGCCTGCCAATATACATACATACATACATAACTTCACGCCAGTTCCCTTGCGGGGTAGGCACGAACAACAGAGCGCCATTTAGGCCCATTCTTACACACCTCACTTGCTTCTTTGACATTCATAACTGTTGTCCTGCACGCTCGTCTGTTCTTAAGGCTCTTGACATCCCCCTCTGCTAGTACACGATCAATCTGATCATGGAAGGTGTGTCGTGGCCTTCCACGACTTCTGCAGGCATCCACTTTTGCATTGTATATCTGTTTAGTCATTCTTACATCATGCATTCTTCCCACATGCCTGCCAATATATTTGTAATAATATAATTTTTAATATTTTCTTAAGTTTTCACGAGTTTGTATACAAAGTATAACTACGTTTTAACGGTTTTAAGCGCGGTAATTTATTTCATTTTTATTATTCAGACGTTTCGGCCACTTTTCAGTGGCCGTAATCATGGAAGGCAAAGATGTCACGTGTCAATGAGTATTGTTAAAGTTTTATTTAGACTACCGCCAACTTGGTCAATTTAATTTCAAACTTAACTTGTAATAAGCTGAAGAAATAATCGAATACAATAACAGAAAACTTAACTTATTGTATTCTAACCATAGTTTTAATTATTTAGTTTAATTTTGGTTATCATTATTATTTACTCTATGGGAGCCTAACCTAATTTACCACCGCTTCGCAACAAGTTGTGGCTTGAAGAGAAGAAGCGGCGCAAGAAACTCTTCAGAAAACATGCCTAGCTCTACTAACTTTATATAATATTAAAATGGGTGGAAGGAAAAATAAAAGAAATTATCAATCAAGTTGGTTTGTGTTCCGATGCTCGCAGAAAGAGGTGGTTTTTGCTGGGTTTGGATCTTAATAGTTTTGATGATTGGATCCCAAACAGGTGGTACTTGCCAACCATCTTCTTTATTGAAATTTGGGTGTTTTTTGATTTTAATAGCCTCACGCATCATTCTAGGTATGAAACGATTCTCTTTCGCGAAGGTTCCTTAGGATGAGTAAATCCAATTGCGAGTACCCTGACAATACTCTTGGCCATATGGTGTATAGGAAGCCTGCCCATATAGATAAATATGATACCCTATTTTTTTTTTATAGCACGAGTTCAGCAGACAGACAAATAGCCCACCTGATGGAAATCGGTTACCATCGCCTATGGACATTCGGAACAGAAAGGCGCTGCCAATGTGCTATCTGCCTCAGATAGAGGATAGGAACCTAACCACCGATGCCGGAATTCAACTCAAGGTTGATATGGCGGTATACACTAGACCAGGGGTGGTAGCCATCCAGACGGGCAAATGTCCTACCACCTGGCTGTGGCTGTAGGAAATAATATTAATAATAATATCGATCATCGTACTGATAGTGGTGTCTGTTAACGGTCTAATAGCGAAGAGCCTCGACCGGCACCTAGAGAGGCTCTCGCTGGGTAAATGGGTGAAGAGCCAGATGCAGAAGGCGGTTCTCCTCAGCACGGCACGCATTGTGAGGAAGCTCCTGTCTCTGGAGCCTTAACCACCGGTAGCTTGGACCCTAGGTCCCGCTGCCGACGGACGTCATCTTTTTATATTTTATTCATATGTGTTTATTTTATATATATATATGTATTAAAAAAACATAAAAAAGAAAATATAAAATATATATGTGAAATAATAATATAATAATAATATAATAATAATCGGCAGACAAACACACATATTGTATATCCCCAAATTATGCAAGTTACGCTTGTTACGGGTAATATACAACGGACTACTGTGGGGCTGATCCCAGACACCCAGACCATAGTAAATAACGGAGAAAATATGTTTCCGAAATTTACTAAACCAGGAATCGAACCCGGAGCCTCTGCGTTGCAGTGAGGTAGGCTGGCAAAGGTCACAGAGGCCGTCATAGTTTGTAATAGAAATTGTATTCTCTCTCCGTTCCTGCGGGGATAAAACCATTCTACATCAATTCTTAATGAGCAAGCCCCAAGAACTGAAAATCAAGCAAAATTTTCGACATAATTACAGTCGGAGGGAAAACAAAAACTGGATACATGTACATTTAGCGGTTTTATTTATCATAAAAAATATCAGAATTCCATTAATGACAAAATGCTAGGTGGTAGGGCATTTGCCCGACTGGATGGCTACCACCCCTGGTCTATAGTATGTCGCCATAACAACCTTGAGTTGTGTTCCGGCATTAGTGACCAGGTTCCAGTTTCCCTTAAGAGAGCAGCAGCGTATTTGTAGCACCTTCGGTGTTGCAAATGTCCATAGGCGATGGTAACCGCTTTCCATCAAGTGGGCCGTCTGCCTGTCTGCTGATCTCCTGCAATAAAAAAAAAATAAAAAAAAGGGCAACGTAACCCTAAAAATTAAAAATGTCTATCATATGACACATAAAAAACTTACCTGATATATCTCTTAATTGGGTTAAGATATATGCCTTTTCCATTCATAGCGAGCAAGCTTTTGGTTAGCACAAGACTTGACAGAATGAAGAATGTATCCACAACGAGGTCGAGGTGCAAAGCGATGTAACCGAGAGGTGAATTGAAAATCTGCACACAATATCCAAGTATTATGACAAGTTCTAAGAAAGTAGAGAAGTCCAATCCCAGCAGTGCATTGTTTAGAGTCGTCATTTTCCAGACGGAAAGTCGCTCTGAGGAGACTATTTTGGTAAATAGTGTTTAACGAATAAGCCGAATAACATCAACAAGTAATTTAATATCTATATTAAACAATATCAAGCTTCTACTGTCTGCTGTCCGGCAACAGATTCACCTAAAGAGGTTTCCACACCAGTCGGCACGGATAATGCAAATTTAAGCCAAAAAGAGATCTCTGTCTACGACATAAAGATGGGTAGATAGATAGATGTAACACTTTATTTAAAGTATTTTTTACATTAGTTACAGTATTTTTAGGCAAAAAAATAGCCGGCCTTATCGCTTAGGGCGATTTCTTCCAGGCGACCTAACTTATAGGATATTCTAAGCTAATTTGGCAATGAAGGTGGTGCATAAGATCAGATGTTTATTGATTTTTAAATTATATATTAATTTTTTATAATAAATAAGATTTTACTGATAAATAGTAATTATATATAATAATATAATAGATTTTTTTTTTATTGCAGGAGATCAGCAGACTGGCAGACGGCCCACTTGATGGAAAGCGGTTACCATCGCCTATGGACATTTGCAACACCAAAGTTGCTACAAATGCACTGCTGCTCTCTTAAGGGAGACTGGAACCTGGTCACTAATGCCGGAACACAACTCAAGGTTGTTATGGCGACATACTATAGACCAGGGGTGGTAGCCATCCAGTCGGGAAAATGCCCTACCACCTGCCTGTGGGTTATTAAGTCTCCTGTTACGACAGGCCGCCCGGCTGCAGGAAATTGTATTCTTTCTCCGTTCCTGCACAGATAAAATAAACTAAAGAGACGGTTATAGAGACGTTGAGAGTTTTCTCAACGTCTCTATAACCGTATAAAGATGTACCAACATCGAGCTGGTGAGAAGGGTGTCACTGAATCTCTTTCGGCTTGTACTTTCTGAATACATGTCGACTAGTGTGGTGGGCTCCTGAAGGCGAACTACACGTATGAATGATAAAAACATCAACATGCTGTTTGTGCTGTGATCATCTCGCATTATAGCAGGCCCAGGCCTCTCCAGGCATCCAGCGTGCCTCATTTTTAATGACACGAAACGCATTTACCAACATAAAGGAGAAGTTTTAGTTCAGTTGAGATAGCATGAACGTTAAAGAGGCGTTTTTTTTTCAGGCGGGGGAAATGCTTTTACCACAATACCGGGTCCTTTGCTAGGGATTAGACCATAGTCGATTACTTATCCGTGCAGGAACGGAGAAAGAATACAATTTCCTGCGGCCGGGCGGCCTGTCGTAAGAGGCGACTTAACAACCCACAGCCATTTGGTAGGGCATTTGCCCGACTGGATGGCTACCGCCCCTGGTCTAAAGTATGTCGCCTTAACAACCTTGAGTTGTGTTCCGGCATTAGTGACCAGGTTCCAGTCTCAATAAATATTTTTTATCAAATCTTTTCAAAGTACTCTCCACCAGCCTCTATATAAAGTCTCATGCGTCTGAACCAGTTTCCGAAACACTTCTTACAGTCCGCCTCAGACACCTCGTTTAGAGCTTGCTCGAACGCTGACAGCGCATCTTCTAGCGACGAAAATTATATCCCTTTGAGCTGATCTTTTACTTTCGAGAATAAAAAGGATTCACACGGTGCTGGGTCACGGCTGTAAGGAGGGTGACCTAGGAGTTTGACCGACGTGCTGTCCAGGAAGTCCCTCGTTTTGAGCGCAGTATGGGTAGGCGCGTTGCCGTGGTGCAGCAGTAGCCCTGTGTTTCGTCGCTTGTTGCTCACAACAGAGAAAGCTTCTGCCAAGTATATGGTACTATACCATACGGCGTTGATGCTTCTTTGGTTCCGTAAAGGAATTGTCACCAAGTAGGTAGTGAAATTGAAAAAACACGTGATCAAAATCTTCCCCCCGCTTCTAGATTGCTTCATTTTGGTAGGCGTTGATTCGTTTTGAAACACCCAAATCGTCGACTGGCGCTTCGTTTCTGGGTCGTATTGATAAATCCAGAACTCATCACCTGTAATGATGTCGTAAACACGCCGAGTCGAGTTTGTTTCAAATTTGTTATCATATCAGGGCACCATTCCACCCGGTCCTGCTTTTGAGCATCGGTGAAGTTGTGCGACACCCAGCGTGAAGATCCACATGTAGAATCTCGTGAAGGCTTCCCAGTCTAATCTGCAGTAAGTGCTGAATCTCTTGATACGTATCTCGCTTATTGTCTTGGTTTAAATTTTTCACTGCTAGCACGTTTTCTTCCGTAACAGCCGTCAAAGGGCGATCACTTCTTTCTTCATCCCCCAAAGTTAGTCGACCGCGTTTGAATTCGTTGTACCAATGATACACGGCTGCATTAGAAGGGCGTTCAACAATGAATGCCATTTGAAGTCTATCGTACGATTCGTCCGGTTTAAGGCGACACTTAAAATCGTAAAAAATCCGGTTCAGGGCGCAGATCCATTTTTCAATGAGACACGATAATTTAAATTGGAAAGTACCTATTTTTAGTTATTAATAGGAACCTTTACGTGGCTACCTTCCTATGGCTCTACGCAAGCCCTCACAAAAGTTCGGGCCATATTTATGGACCGTGGTCTTCAAGCATATACAATTATATATATTGCTGACTTAGTTGCTAATTGTTTATCTTTTCTTTGTTTATTTCTATGAATTATTATAAATTTGAAACTGACAATATTTCATATGTACTCACAAGTTCATCAATGTCTAAGCTGTTCACGCTGTTCAGAACTACAACTGGCAGCATTGTATGAACGAAAATTATAGTATATGCTGAGAGAATTTTAATGCCACTCAAGAGGGGCATGTCATTGGGGTAGACAGCGAAAAGTAAATTCCAGTTATGCTGCACATCGAAACATTCTGCTATCTCGCTTACTGAAATTAGAAAAATTACCTAAATTTTCGTTACATAGATATAAAGTACATAAATGGATCTTATGAGAAGGGTGATCTTTCGTATTCCAATTAATTGTTACCCATAAATCTTCTGCCCAGGACCTCCACCTAGTACGTTCTACTGCTAAGAATTCCCTATGGACTGCTAATAAACCTCCACCACCAAACTTTTCGTTAGTTACATTATAATTCCTATCCCTTCTCCAAACAATGTTATCTGTTGTCAAACAACTCAGAATTACTAATGCTATCTAGTAACCACGACTCTGTGATCGATATAATATCATAATTGTTTAAATGAAGATTTCGTTTAAATATATTCGTTTTGAGGAGTCAGGAGCCTTAAGAATAGACGAGCGTGCATGACAAGAGCTATGAATGTGAAAGAAGCAAGTGAGGTGTGTAAGAATAATCCTGAATGGCGCTCTGTTGTTCGTGCCTACCCCGCAAGGAAAGCGTGAAGTTATGTATGTATGTTCGTTTTGGTGCGTAGCCCTCTGGTATTTTGATAAAATATTTTAATATATAAATATTAAAATATTTCAAATAAATAGAATAATACATAAAATAACTTACATTGGTCCAATAGTTTTTCCGTAAAAGCATAACAAACAGAGAGAAATTTATTTTTATCCCAGAAACTATCCAATAAAAAGTATCCTATGTCTAGCCTCGGCATCGATAATATATATATGTAGGAATAGTGTGTGTTATTATAAAGTAACCATATGACGGAAGTAGTCAATAACTGGATGTTGGAAGTTAATATGTATGGCGGAAGTTGGCTTTATGAAGGAAGTGAAACTGAAGTGGCGCCACAGCATTACCGGATGGTGTCACTGCAGCGCGCTACGAGGACTTTAAATACGCGGTGTTCGGGCAAAGGAGGGGCAGTCTACAACCAGCAGTCTTAAACCGACAGTCTATGAGTCTACAACCAGCAGTCTTAAACCGACAGTCTACATTGACAATCTTGGACGAGGAGCACATAATATATTGTGGTCGATAATTACTGCTTGATAATCGCAGTATTCTTGGAGGGTAAATTGCTGCTCGACATCTGACAAGCGTGGATGCAACTCTTGGCGTTTTCCCAATATTTCTGTGTATTAATGTGCAATATTTAATATTGTAATTGTAATAATTTTAGTGTAATAAACTTTGATTGCAATATTTCAGATTATTATTGTATTATTCTCTGAGCGTCACTCGTTCGCTTCCGGCGAGAGCCTACATCAGAAGTGGGATGAGCTTGTGCCCAAAATGGAAGCAATAATTGAAACCTTGCCAGTGTCAGAAGACGTGATGCTGCTGGGAGCGATAGCAATGGAAGACGATTGACATGTTGCGGCCGTCAACGGCACGCGGCCGTCAGCGGGACTAGCGGCGGCGTAGTGGTGGCGCCTTGAGGGTGCCCGTGGAGTGGCGGTGTGTCGGCCTGTGCGTGATCGGGTCACCGTTGAGAATATTGGCCCACTGTGTGGCCAGCAAGGGTTCGAACTCACGTTAGTACTGCGAGAGGAAGTGCATTTTTATGGATCGTGAACGGTAAGCCTTAGCTTACCGTTACCTTAGTAACAATTACATGCCTATTCTACCTGGCACAGAAGGTATGGTATTTTTTATTATTTTAGTGTGAATTATGCAAAGTACTACAATGAGTTAATTTTACAAGTAATAATTATGGTTCGTGGTAGGCAATTGTACTACCCTCATATTCAGGCAATATTTTTCATGTACGAAAATATTAGGGTATGTTGCAAACATGGAAAATGATGAAAAAATCGCGTAGTTAGTATTTTTCATAATTATTTTTGAGTTACATAACAAGCAAGAAATTTGTTTGTTATAGACGATGTAATTAGATCTCATGAACGAGTATCAATTAGTATAGTCTCTTCCACTTTAGTGGAAGACGATGTGTGATGCGCTGCAGGAATCTCACCTGCTTTAATGGGTGACGATTTAGACCAGCAATGTTTGAATTGTAGGAGATGACTGTTTTGCGCTGCAGGAATCTCACCTAATTTAGTGGGTGACGATTTAGACCAGCAATGTTTGAATTATAGGAGATGAACTGTTTTGCGCTGCAGGAATCTCGCCTAGTTTAGTGAGTGTCGATTTAGACCAGCATCTTCAAACTGAAGGGGTTTTCTATATCGAAGAAATACCTCACACAACAAGTTCAAGCCATTTCAGTTTAACCCAAGCAAGCCATTGTCCATACCATGCTGGATGTTATCTGTAATTTTAATGAGGGCTGTGGTAGGGCTGTGGTGATGCTGTGGCCAGGACGAAAACCAGACTGGTAAGGATTCAAAAGGGAATTACGGTTCAGGAAAACACTTAGCTGCTAATGAACTAAGCGTTCGAGGACTTTGGAAAGGATAGGTAGTACGGAAATAGGACGAAATTGAGAAAAGAAAGCGGAATTAGGTTTTTTTGGCAGAGGAGTAACCTGGGCTTCCTTCCAGGTAGCTGGGTATACACAAGAGGTTATGGATGTATTAAGGATATGGGTACGGGCAGGATTAATGATATCCAGTATGAGTAGGATCATGTTGCGACTAATGGTATCACTGCCGACAGCATTAGATGTGATGGATTTCACAGCTTTCTTAACATCACTGTCAGTAAATCGACTAAAAAGAAAAGGACAATGCTTGGGTGTTGGCTTGGACGAGATTCTTTTCAAAGTTTCAGACTTTATTACTACATCAAAGTCAGAAGTGGTTGAGAAATGTTGATTTAAATCATCGATATCATCATCAGAATCATAAAATTCTTCATCATACTACAGCAGCTCACGCTCCGAATAAGAATGGCATTATAGAGCGTTTCCACAATACGTTTTTAGAACACTTACGACTACTAAAATTACCACACCAGAATGAATCAATTCAAAACTTGGTTCCATACGCCCTCATTGAATACAATAGTTCTATCCACAGTCTAACAAAATGTCGACCATTTGATGTAATTTCAGGACATTTTGACCCTAGGGATCCAACTGACTTGAATCTAACAGAACGATTACTACAAAAATACCTGCAAGAACATCACGATAAAATGAAAACAGTTTATGAAATTATTCTCGACTCCTCCCTTACGCAACGTGCAGCTATCATGGCACGCCAGAATTTACATAGAGAACCAAGACTTGACTATAGGGAAAATCAAGACGTATATATAAAAAACCCCACCGCGCAACGTCAAAAACTAGCACCCCGCTACACCCACGACAAAGTAATCACAAATTTGACAAACCATATTTACACTAGAAAAAAACGAGGTCCAGTCGCTAAAAATACATTACAACGACAAAAAAAGACTTACCCTCGCGGTTTGTTACAGGATCATAAACCTCCTGACGACACTGATAATAATTCAAGCTCAAATTGACAATCAAGACATCAGACTTGAAGTCCTCTCTGACGGACCAGGACTACTACCCTATAAATTAAACAGAACCAAAGTCATATCTCACTATCACACCTTTTTACAAGACATCGATCTTGGCAACATTCACCGACAAATAGACATACATACATACATAACTTCACGCCAGTTCCCTTGCGGGGTAGGCACGAATAACAGAGTGCCATTTAGGCTTATTCTTACACACCTCACTTGCCTCTTTAACATTCATAACTCTTGTCATGCAAGCTCGTCTGTTCTTAAGGCTCCTGACATCACCTTTTGCTAGTACACGATCAATTTGATCATGGAAGGTGTGTCGTGGCCTTCCACGACTTCTGCATCCATCCACTTTTGCATTGTATATCTGTTTAGTCATTCTTTCATCATGCATTCTTTCCACATGCCCGAAGCACCGGAGCATTCCTTTCCTTACCTTCACCCCGACACTCTCTTTCAGACCAACTCTCTTTCTTACTGCGGTATTACGAACGCGGTCCGCGAGCGTCACTCCGCAGATTTTGCGCAGTGCTCGTATCTCGACCTCGTTTACTCTACTTTCATGCTCTTTCTTCCATACCCAACTCTCGCATCCATAGACAAATAGAATTACTGAAATTGCAACTTACGACAGTACTTAACAAGATACCGAGTAATCATTTTCAAACACTGAAATCACAAGCTTTGAACTTGTTTAATAAAATAGATAAAATCGCACTACATCTACAGACATTTGAACCGAGCGAGACGTATGAAACGTGGTCTTATTGACCCATTGGGCACCCTCATAAAAAGCATTTCAGGAAACCTGGACAACAACGATGCCCTGAGATACGAAAATGCTATCAATACATTACGTAAAAATCAGCACGAGCTGACCATAAATTTTAACAAACATATAAACCTTTTCAAAAGCATTACACTCCAACATTCAGAAGTCTTACAAAATCTTAACATTAACCAACATAAACTAGAAAAAAAAAATCAGCTTTTTTTTATTGCAGGAGATCATAGACATACTTTAGATCAGGGAATGCCCTACCACCTGGCAAAAAATAAAGAAACAAATTAATAATTAAACAAAGTTTAATTAAAGTGTAAGAATTATATTCGGGTTTTTTAAATCTTCCTCTGACGGCCATCTCACATAACTAGGTTGTGGGGAGTGGCATTCGGGCGCTATACCCAGGGGGGTTCGTATGATGGATGCACTCCGCCAGGTTAAGGAGACATCTGGGCCACACCCTGAGGGGTTGGTTGAAGGGATTCACTTGTCTCTCCCGGGCGTCAGCGTCATCTGTTATGCCGACAACACGCTGATCGCCGCGCGCGGGAGGACCCATAGGCAGGCGTGCATCCTGGGCACGGCTGGGGTGTCACAAATTGTAGGTAGGATCCGGCGACTTGGTCTGGAGGTGGCGCTTCCGAAGACCCAGGCCGTGATATTTCATGGTCCTCGAAATCGCCCACCTCCGGACACCGCTATCGTAGTTGGAGGCATCCGCATCGGCGTCGGGGGAACCATGAAGTACCTAGGATTGGTCCTCGACAGCCGATGGGACTTTTCGGCACACTTTCGGCAATTGGCCCCCAGACTCAAGACGGCGGCAGGAGCGCTGTCTCGCCTCTTGCCCAATATCGGGGGGCCCGAAGCCTCGTGCCGAAAACTCTTCGAAGGCATCGTACGGTCGATGGCCCTATACGGGGCCTCAATTTGGTCCGACCGCCTGACGGCCCGGAATGCCGCGCTGTTACGACAGGCGCAGCGAGTGCTGGCCGTCAGGACGATACGAGGATACCGTACGGTGTCCTTCGAAGCGGCCTCGCTACTCGCCGGATCCCCACCATGGGACCTCGAGGCCAGGGTCCTAGCGTCACTATTCCAGTGGCGTAAAGAGGCCCTGGCGAGGGGGACGAGACCGGCCCCTCAGGAAACCGAGGCGTGCCGGTCGCAGCTTTGCGACGTCGCCATGGTGGTATGGGAGGACCGCCTACGACACCCCAGCGCGGGTCTCGCCACCATTGATGCGGTGAGACCCGTCCTGCAGCTCTGGCTCAGACGCAAACACGGCACCCTGACGTTTAGGCTGACGCAGGTCCTCTCTGGGCATGGATGCTTTGGGAGGTACCTGTATCGCATTGGCCGCGAGGCGACGTCAGGGTGCCATTATTGTGACACCGGCGACGAGGATACGGCGCTGCACACACTCCAGGAGTGTCCAGCCTGGGCAGAGCAGCGCCGAGACCTCGTCGCCGTAACCGGACTTGACCTTTCGCTCCCGGCCGTGGTACGCACCATGGTCGGGAGCAACACTGGATGGACCGCCGTCTCCTCCTTCTGCGAGCACGTTATGCTTGCAAAGGAGGAGGCGGAGCGGGAGCGTGAGCGCACGTCACGGCTCCGCTCCCGCCAAAGGAGGACGCGCCGACGCCGAAGGTCCATCACGGACCTTCGGCCGCCGTAAACGGGCGGCGCGGGTGGGGCCCCTTGGGGTATAGGGGTTCTCACTCACCCGCACATGCCGTCGAGATGAGAGCGCGAGTGTTCCGCGCGCGCTCACCTCTCCTCCCGTGGGGCGAGTTACAAACCGCCCCACGCACATAGAGCTTGAGGATGCCGGGGGATTAAAGGAAGTCCCCCTGCAGTGGAAGTGGCCTTGCGAGGCCCACGCCTGCCAGGGCTGCGGAGAGGCTAGGTCATATACCCGTAGCCCTGGCATAAGGCGAAGGACGGAACACCCAGGGGTTTTAGTGGGTATCCCTAACTGGGGAGTGGCAATAGCATGGCACCAGTTCTGACTGGGCATGCTAGTGCCACCCCCAATCTGGCGAATCCCACACTAGGTCGCGAATTATCCCCCAAGGTTCTGCCCTTGTCGCGGCTTAGCCCTCAATCGGATTTCCCCTGGACAAAAAAAAAAAAAAAAAGGGATTCACTTGTCTGGTTTAGATGTGTTGCTTCAGTTGGCTGAACAAAGAGACGGTGTCATCAGGGCCAGACCCGTTGCGGGTTGGTTGGGGGGGATACACTCGTTTCGTCCAGATGTGCTGGTTCGATTGACCGATTGAGCAGTGTCGTTAGCGGGTTGGATGACTGATGCATTCGCCCGGTTTTTGAAGTGAAACTTCTATATAGACGGGGTCTTAGGATTTTTCTGTCACGAAAAATCGTCACGGCCGCGTGTTCTAATATGTACATTTTTAAACTCGTGAGGTACTAATAATTTTATTTTTTACAACAACATACAGATGACATATTTTACACAAAAAAAAGCTTAGGAATTAAATATTTACAAGTAAAAGATGTAGTCCAAATCGCTCTCGGTGGGGAACGTTCCCAAAATGCTGGCCGCATTCCCGCGTTGTATGGCAACGCTAATACGTTGCCCTAAATATAGGCCAGCCCTTTGGTCACGCGAGACTTCTTTCAATCGCCTTGAAAGGTCTCGATGAAGTTAATGAGCCTCAACTCGTGGTATCTTTCGAATGGGATGTCCGAATTGAATAATTGAAAAAGTTATATAAAGCTAATAAAGCAGTCTTGAATATGAAGTAATTTATTTTGATAAGGATGAATACCAAGATACAAATAAAGAGCCTTTTCTAGCGGCGGCGTTTTAATTAATTTTTTAAAATAAAAGAACACTTATTGTGGCATAATTATAATAGTTAGACATATGCTGTCGCGATACTTTTGTAAATGATGTGTTCTACAAAGTCGTAGTACATTATTTGATTCTATCATCAATAGTTTTCGCAGCGCACGCGATTTTAGGTATTTTTTCACACCTTGGGTTACATGATTGAAGTTTTAGTAAGGATCCCTATTTTTTGTAAATATAATATTGCCTATGTCACCCGGGGATAGTGTAGCTTGCCAACAGTGAAATAATTTTTCAAATCGGTTCAGTAGTTTCGGAGCCTCATCAATGCAAACAAACAATCTAATTTTTCCTCTTTATAATATTCATATATATTTATTATAAAATTAGTTAGATATTTGCATATTATAAAAAAGCGCAAGATTTTGCGCTGAAGTTGTTTAATAAAATTGGGAGCTGGGTTGCCCTAAAAAGCGCTATATCTAGCTCCGAAAGCGCTAAATTAGCAGCCCTGGTGAGCCGAGCGCCGGGGAAGTCCCGTAAACGAGAAAGCGAGCGAGAGAGCGAGCGAGGATATACCTCGTCCTTCTATTACCCTAAAATCGCGTTCTGCGCATCGGAAAGTGCGATATTCCGAACCACTATTAATGGAGGCAAACTTAAGTTTGCATCGAACTATACCTCTGCACTCCACGTGGCTGAGCATCACTGCCTCTATTTGTGGTCTGTGTAAAAAAATATTAATAAATAATTTTAGAGTAGACTATGGATGTTTTTTGGTTCCGGATCGAATTCAGTTTTTTGTTTGATAAAATAAAATATGTTTAAATAAAAAATGCATTCATTAAAATGTACCTAACCTAACCAAATCATAATTTGCAGTAAACCTGCGAAAAATCGAAATGTGTGCTGGGACACATAGTAGAAGTGAAAGTTCAACGGACAAGTGGAAAAATGAATCGCAACGGACAAGTGCAAAAACTTAAACTGACTAGTGACAAAATAAATCGCAACAAAATGTTCACTTGAAGCTTTACGGGCAGGTTTTGAAATTGAACAAGTACATTAACAATCTGCCCGTAAAACTTCAAGTTAAAATTTTGTTGCGATTCATTTTGTCACTTGTCAGTTTAAGTTATTCCACTTGTCCGTTATTGGTAGGTATTTGTTAGTGAATTGAATAACGCGATTTCAGCGCCATCTATTTTGTTAATCCGTTTATTCCATGGAAACCTTATTAACCTTAAAACATTATTTATTGGTATAAAACATATTCTACGTGTTGATTTGGGTTATACACCACCACTATGTCGAGTTTAATTCATATCCGATCAGTAGTTTTCTAAAAAGATGCGACCGCAGCGCCATCTTTTTAGCTATTTTCGTCTATCCCACGGAAACGACTTTATTTATCGGAATAAAAAGTATCCTAAGCTACGCCTCGTGATATAAGTTATCTCCGTTTCGAATTCCATTTAAATCCATTCAGTAGTTTTAATATGGTGCTCTAACGTACAGACAGACAGAAAGACGGCAGGCAGAAAAATAGACAAACAGACAAAAACTCTAAAAATTTCATTTTCGAAATCCGCTGGCCCGGATTACCCCCCCTGATTTTTTTCATATTTTTAAACGCATTGTACAACCTCGAACCGTTTACAGATTTATTATAGTATAGATTACATGGAGAGTAGGAATACCTTATGACTTGTATGCTTGTTACATAATGCTAAACTAGATAGGACTATATATAAGTATAGATATAAGGCCAACACTGCACATGCACTTCCTCACAACACCAGCATGTAACAGATACACTCTACATTAGTATAAGTTTAGTATTAAAATTAGAATAAATTAATATAATAAGTTATTCTTAAGATACACCAAAACATAAAAATTACCAAATTAATGTCACACACAGTAACAAAAATAAACAATAAGCGTGTATGGAGTCTCAAAATTTTCATAGAAATTAAGTAGTAAAAAAGGGTACGGAACTCAAGTCTGTAGAGATATTAATAATAATAAAAAATAATAATCCCGCAGGGGAGCTTTGTGGCGAAGCCTTAGGTGAGTAGCGACACCTCGTACCTGACTCCGGGGGCCAAGGAAAGGCCCCCGCCTCCGTGCTTGCTTTAACCAGCCGGCACGGAGTGGAGATCGCTAGAGCTAAGACTCAAGCTCCAGGGGTGGAAGTGATAAATGGCCTAACGTCGGAAGTAGCTTCGGTGAACCTGCAGCCCACCTCTCGACACCCCTTAGCCACTCACACCCATGTCGCCCCTGCCTTCTATGGCATTTTTTGGGGCCCATGCAGGGAGTGGCGAGTCACCGTCTGCCCATTTTTTCCATGTTCTTTAAACATTGCGACGGGCAGACGCCATAGTCCCTATAATTCCCGATCTAACTCCACTAGCAGTTCATCCCAATATCCCGGTACCTTTTGTTCTCATTCCCTACTAGTCCCACATTTGCCGGGGCTTGTCCTTGGGTGCATTACTATATGGTGTGGACAGGGATAATCGCCGGTCAGTGTCACGCCACATTTACATTAAATTTGTCAAGGGGCCTCTACGTGTTGGCCTTCCCATGGCCCCACGCAAGCCCCCCAAAAGCCCGGGCCATTTTTATGGCCCGTGGTCTTGAAAGACATACAGTATAAAAAATGAAAAATAAAAAAATGCTACAATATAATCGCGAATAGCTCACAAAGCCATAAATATTAAGCCGCCTTATAACTTTGAACGATTAAGTGAAAATTCTGGAAAAATCAAGACGATAGAGCTTTAAACTATTTTTAACAAAGATTGGTTCGAAAAGCTCTTTTAATCAGTTTTCGAGATACAGAGTATACATATATAAAGAACTTTTGGAAATACTGGCGTTGGGAATTCGAATCAAGCTGAAATAAATGCGGCCAATTATATTTACCTAATTTGAGGACATGACACGACTGAATGCTTTGCGAGTGCGCGACATATTGAACGCAGCGCCGGCGCTTTTAAAACTCTCATTTGTTAGAAGTGGTGAACAAGAATGGTACATTCAAACGCTCACAGCACTGCTGGTTTAAATATGACCAACACAATCGCGTTATAAAAGTGTTACCATGTGAATAGCTGCTTGCGTAGTAATTACTTTCATTTCAGAGCTTTTCTAACAGGCGTTGAAAAAGCTCTCGTGCGGATCAGGACTAAATCTATCAACGGAATAATTATCGAATTGTGGACCAGTGATTTAATTATACAACTTAAAATGGATGCTTACCTGCAGAAGATTTTTTTTTCTTATCGATAGCTCGATATATAGTTGATATAACTACTATAATTAGCAAAGTCGCAATAACTCCACTGAAATGAAAATAAATCGGCTAAGAACGTGTCAGTCTACGCATCACGATGAGTTCCCGTAAAGGTTGATCAACGTGCACTTTTTATGTGACTACAGAAACTCGAATCATTTACTTAATTTTATCGCGCAGACTGTCCCACTTCCCAGAATAAAGAGTATCATCATAAGTCCATTCTCAGTACGGAGACCACGCATAATATAATACATTCTAAATATCAGCAAAATCCTTTCCTTGAAAGAGTAAGAGAAAAAGACAGACAGCTACTTCCTCATTTATAAATACTAGCATGAGTATGGATTTATAGGGATAATACTTTTTCTTATTGAATGTTGGAGTAACATCTAAATTAATCTAGTTTTTACTTACAAGAATGCTTTGAATCCGAATGTGTATTCTCCAGTACTATTGTCAGTACAGTACTCTAACTTATAGTCTCTGCTCTTAGGGTGCGAGAAAAGAGTCCCTTGAAGCCAGTGTCTGCTTAATTTCTCTACTGTTTTGTGCTGACATTTTTTAGAGACACAAAGGCTCAAGAACATTTTATTGAAGTGTCTACCGGACTTCGATGCCGTCTATAAGAATAAATAACAAAAAATTCGTTACACAGTTGCTTATGTTCCATAGGTTCCCGATTACTTACTTGCAGATACAATGAAACGTTGTCTTAAGAGTCGTGACGGGATAAAGGAAGAGGGACGTGAATCATCGGAACACTCACTTATCGGTCGAAACAGAATTAATTAGCTCAAGGCTAAAGGTGTTGTATTTCTTAAAGGCTCGGCCCTAAAAGCTGTAATCCAGATAACGATTCCAGCATCACAATAGAGAGACGGCGTGTCTACAACTTTTATTAAACAGAATAGAATAGAATAGAATAGAATAGAATAGAATATACTTTATTGCATAACATTAAGATACATCAAGAAGTTCAAGTACAGAAGACAATAGGCGGTCTTATCACTAAAAGCAATTTCTTCCAGACAACCTTAGGATGGATTAGAGAAAATTTGTGAAACATGTGGGTTTTGCAATATAACTAGAATAAAAATAAATATAAATAAAATTATATATATATAACATTTTGTAATGGCAAGTATAATAGACATAGAAATAAGACAAAAATATACATATATTGATATATACATAAATAATAATCATATGAATAATGATAATAAACCCGCAGGGGGCTTTGTGGCGAAGCATGAGGTAAGTAGCGACACCTCGTACCTGACTCCGGGGGCCAAGACAAGACCCCCGCCTCCGTGCTTGCCTTAGCTGGCCGGCACGGAGTGGAGATCGCTAGAGCTAAGACTTAAGCTCCAGGGGTGGAAGTGATAAATGGCATCACATCAAAAGTAGCTACGTAGTACACCCCTTAGCCACTCACATCCATGTTGCCCCTGTCTTAATAGCATTTTTTGGGGCCCATGCAGGGAGTGGCAAGTCACCGTCTGCCCATTTTTCCATGTTCCCTGAACATTGCGACGGGCAGACGCCATAGTCCCCATATTCCCAGACCACCAGTACAACTGGTGGTCTGGGAAATTGATCGTGTACTAGCAGAAGGTGATGTCAGGAGCCTTAAGAACAGACAAGCTTGCATGACAAGAGTTATGAATGTCAAAGAGGCAAGTGAGGTGTGTAAGAATAAGCCTAAATGGCACTCTGTTGTTCGTGCCTACCCCGCAAGGGAACTGGCGTGAAGTTATGTATGTATGTATGTATGTACCAGTACCACTAGCAGTTCACCCCAATAGCCCGGTACTTTTTGTACTCATTTCCCACAATAGTTCTACACTGGTCGGGGCTTGTCCTTGGGTGCATTACTATATGGTGTAGACAGGGATAATCGCCGGTCAGTGTCACGCCTCATTTAGATTAAATTTGTCAAAGGGCCTCTACGTGTTGGCCTTTCCATGGCCCCACGCAAGCCCTCCAAATGTCCGGGCCATTTCTATGGCTCGTGGTCTTCCAAGATGATAATAAACAGATGATTTTCTTTATTATTTTCGATATTTCTTTCTGAATTAAAAATACTTACTTGTAGATACGATGAAACGTTGTCATATGGATCGTAATCTTTTAGCATTCTTCTTGGACTTCCAGCAGTCTGGACTTCGACAAGGCAATATTGGGTCGCCAGATTCGGATGGGATTTCAACCACGGTGGATTGAGACATTGGTCGTAATTGCCCAATTGGAATCGGGATCCGTAGAAGACTCCTGTTGGATAGTGCATGGAGTCCCAAACTAAAATACAAAGGTGATATTATACAGAATACTACCAATTTTGGTATTGTAAGGCGAGTGCAGCGTAAAGTGCCCGACCAGCATTACCGTTCACGGTGGACGCCGTGTTGTCAACCAGTGAACCTCGCGTGTTTTTTTAACCATAAACACGCATAATATTACACAATGATGCGGTCGAAAATGGGGCACGCTTACCAAGAAAGTACTTATTTACACGAGATTTAAAGACACCCGGATTGTATTTTTCGGGAAATACGGACTTTGTTAGCGCATTCTGTAACTCTGCTGTACTTGGTGGCAAAACGTTTCTTTCGCACTAGGGGTGTTTCTATTGTGAAAAGATGGCGTAGATCAGAGCGCCTTGTCGTCCGAAGATGGTTGATATAGGCGTAATCAGGTCGAACAGTTCAACCATCCACATTCCGAAATAAATCCTGTAGAATACCGATAGACTAGCAACCTGGCGTCGATGCTTTAGGTTTTGAAGCCTTGTATTGACAACCTGGTCTCTACCAATCAACCTCTTGACTCTTCTCTTCATTGACTGCAATACTTGAAGTTAATATAGCTGAGCCATCCCAAATGTGAAAACAGTACACCATGAGAATCTTACTTTAGCACAGTAAAGATTAAGCAGCTGTTCTGTAGTGAAGTACAGTCTCACCTTGCAAAATATACTCAGCTTTTTTGCAGCCAGCTGAACTATAGTTCAACGGGTGAAAGTAGCATAATTCACAAATTGCCATGTAGTAATAGGTCTATAATGGCATTTAAAAAAACCATTTATTATTTGAGATTGAGATGGTAATGCTTCTAAAACATCTCCAACAAATATTGATAAATAATAAAACTACGTATTAACGGTTTTAAGCGCGGTTTATTTCATTTTTATTATTCCGACATTTTGGCCACTTTTCAGTATTGAAATTTGGGTGTTTTTGGTTTCAATAGGCTTCCGCGTCATTCTAGGTATCAAACGATTCTCTTTTGTGAGGATTTGTGGTTTATCGAATCTGATGTAGTGGTTGGGTTCATCCGGCGTGTGTTCACTGATCGTAGACTTCATAGACCTCGTGTGTTTCATGTCAGCAAATATTTCTTTTACCCGTGTTTTTATGCTCCTCTTTGTTTGCTCAATATATGACAATCCACACTTACAATCGAGCTTGTAGATACTTGACATCTTTGTCTTTAGTGATCAATGCTACTGAAAAGTGTCCGAACCGTCGGAATAATAACTAAATTATATTTAAAAAAATTCTATAACATCATAAAGTCGGTGCGAAGTAATAAATTAATGATAAAACAATTTCGTTTATTATTTTTCTCGGCTGGGTTGATTAAACATATTACAATAATGTAATATATGTATAGATACAATGCGCATATGAATGCGCATTGTATCTATACAGGATCTCCCATGCACGTGTCCGACTTGAACCCGGCCACTTGTTCTAGTTTAGCTTATAACATCTAAATATTGTATGCTTCGTTAGACTTACTCCAAGCAGCCCAAAGTGTTCTATTCATAACCGAGTTCAGCATATCCTTAGTCGCTTCTACGCATGCCTTCTCATCTTCTTCCCAAACATTGCTCTCTATGTTATGTAGATAAGCTTGTACTGCTGAATTTCTTCTAGAATGTTCATGACCTGTTCCACCTGTTGCCGTGCAACCTAAAACAGTATCTAATTAGTTATGTTCGTCGTACTACTCGCTGCTTGGTTCTTTGTGACTTTAAATTAAAGAATGATTGTCGTGGTCTTTTATGCTCTAGAAAATGAGATCCTATTAATAACCTATTAATAATGCAATGTAAAACAAAGTCGGGTTATTTACACCATTTACAAGTCAACAACGGCTGGAGCGATTTACATAATCTTTGATTTGTGTCCACCCCGAATAGCAAAATAACTATTAATTTTAAAAAAATTGCAGAAAAAGTAATTAAAAAAAGGAATCATTTTAAATAAATTAGATTTGAAACTCCGCCTTCTTCTGCAATTGACAACTGACGCACGTTTGTATTGATTGGCCCTACGCAAGCCTTCCAAAAGTTCAAACCATTTTTATGGCTTATAGTTTTCAACGACATACATTAGTAATTAAATATTACATATAACTTACTATGAATTATTAATAGGATACACACAAAAAAGACCATAATTTTGAGTAACATTTAATACTGCTAAATACGTGACAACCACACCGCAATATAAATATATACGAATAACAATTTCATTTAAATCTTTGAATATATATACCAATCTTTAGAGTTTCGCGGCCAACTTGGAAAACACAAAACCCATACAAAATCGTTATGTTTGTCTCTCTGTATACATGTCAGTTATTCTTCCCAAAGACTATTGGAATTATCTGAGTATTATAGGTCAGAAACGTGTTGTACGAAATGCGTACAACAGTTAGCAATTTATAAAGAAACAACTGCAGCCTAATGCTTAATTACAATATATTACTAAAACTTTTTTGGCCTTTCGACGGTACAGGGGTTCGCGTCGCTGAACTAATACAGTTTCTGTTGTCCAACGAGAACAGTCCTTCGACTGTACAGGAGTTCGCGTCGCTGAACTAATACAGTTTCTGTTGTCCAACGAGAACAGTCCTTCGACGGTACAGGAGTTCGCGTCGCTGAACTAATACAGTTTCTGTTGTCCAACGAGAACAGTCCTTCGACGGTACAGGAGTTCACGTCGCTGAACTAATACAGTTTCTGTTGTCCAACGAGAACAGTCCTTCGACTGTACAGGAGTTCGCGTCGCTGAACTAATACAGTTTCTGTTGTCCAACGAGAACAGTCCTTCGACGGTACAGGAGTTCGCGTCGCTGAACTAATACAGTTTCTGTTGTCCAACGAGAACAGTCCTTCGACGGTACAGGAGTTCACGTCGCTGAACTAATACAGTTTCTGTTGTCCAACGAGAACAGTCCTTCGACGGTACAGGGGTTCGCGTCGCTGAACTAATACAGTTTCTGTTGTCCAACGAGAACAGTCCTTCGACGGTACAGGGGTTCGCGTCGCTGAACTAATACAGTTTCTGTTGTCCAACGAGAACAGTCCTTCGACGGTACAGGAGTTCACATCATCCGTCCCGCTCACACACTGTGCTATACATTGTACTTGCTGTACGACTTGTTAATATTTGTACTTAAGGTTACCGTTTCGAAAATAAATCAGTTCACATCAGCACTCGACAGTGAATACTACTTTCTCTGCCATCTAAGGTATCATTTAACCTCTACCTCTCTCTACCACAACTAAATCGACCAAGATGACCAAAATGACCATAACGGTCAAATGACCAAATTGACCAAAATGACCAAATCGACCAAAATGACCAAAACGACCAAGACGAAAATGACAAATGACAAAAGAAAACCAAAACCTCATCTATTCTGACATACATCTTCTATCACATCACATATCATCATATCATCCTTCACACAATCCATCCGTATCTTTTTTGCTCTACCTTTACATGTGTATCCATCCATCTGAAAAGAAAAGTTATGATTGAAAACCCGAAAAAATTACATGTTTTCTATATATCTATCTTCATAACTCAAAGACTGACAACAATAACATTTATATGAGACCATTTTGAAGCTTAATGAATCCAACGCAAGAATAATACTCAAAATCGGTGCGGAATCAAAAAAGTTATAGCTGAATATGTAAGAATACAAAAAAATTACACGACCAATGGAAAATCTCTCTCTTCCTTATATTTGCGGTCGTTTAAACAACAAATGTTACAAAAAAGACAAAGTAAATCAGCGACATGACGACGACAGAAAAGATCAAGTTTCAAAATCCTTAGCTAGACTTTTTTTAATGGATGAGTTCACCTGATAAAAACCAGCTACCATCGCCTATGGACATTTGTAACACCAATGTGCTGCCTCTCTCAATAGGGAGACAGGAACCTAGCCACTAATGCCGGAACACGACTCAAGGTTGTTATGGGGACATACTCTAGAGTAGAGGTGGTAGCCATCCAGACGAAATTTAATTGAATATATACTTTCGCGTAAAACTTGCATTTTTACCAAAATGTCTACGGAACTTTAAACGATCCAAAATGGTGCTCACGTGTTTATAAATACCTAATACAATGTTAATATGATGAATGAAAATAATAACTAGTTTCACAAAAACCGAGTTACTTTTAAATAAATATAATATAATTAATTAGCTTTAAGCGTTGTCATACAACGTGGTAACTAACTAACAGTGATTTGGGACCCATTTACGATTTGTAATTTTCATCTTTTGTAAATTAAGCTGTATGTAGGTATAGATATTGTTACATACATACATACATACATAACTTTACGCCAGTTCCCTTGCGGGGTAGGCATGAACAACAGAGCGCCATTTAGGGCCATTCTTACACACCTCACTTGCTTCTTTGACATTCATAACTCTTGTCATGCACACTCGTCTGTTCTTAAGACTCCTGACATCACTCTCCACTAGTACACGATCAATTTGATCATGGAAGGTGTGTTGTGGCCTTCCACAACTTCTGCATCCATCTACTTTTGTATTGTATATCTGTTTAGTCATTCTTTCATCATGCATTCTTTCCACATGCCCGAACCACCGGAGCATTCCTTTCCTTACCTTCACCCCGACACTCTCTTTCAGACCAACTCTCTTTCTTACTTCGGTATTACGAACGCGGTCCGCGAGCGTCACTCCGCAGATTTTGCGCAGTGCTCGCATCTCAACCGCGATTACTCTACTTTCATGCTCTCTCTTCCATACCCAACTCTCGCTTCCATACGTGAGCGTAGGTACGAGCACCGCGTTGTGTATGGCGAGCTGGGCCTTCTGGTTGAGGTTCTTAGCGCCTAGAAGTTTACCTAACGCTCTATTCAAACTATTCCCCAAATTCACTCTTCTTTCTATATCAGCGGTGTACCTTTCATTCCAGCTAAAAGCACATCCAAGATATACAAACTCATTCACTTGCTCCAGCATAACATCATCGACCATTATCCTTGCATTCGTTCTGGTTTCTTCTCTTTCAAACACCATAACCTTTGTTTTCTTCGCATTCATATGTAAGCCTCTCGCTAGATATTGTTACTATAGATATATCACAGTTTTAATTTTTGCGTGATGATTCTGAATAATAGTTGTAAGATTTCATATAATGAATTAAAAGGAAATTAAAAATCAACATTATATAAGTTATTAATCTTCTTATTTTAGTCGACTTCCAAAATGAAAACATTCTCAATTCGTCTACTTGTTTTGTATATTTGTTACGCGATTTCTCCGTCAATTGTGGATCGATTTTCAATTTTTTTTTTATCGAGTCCGATTACCGATATATTCCCGAAGTGGTCCCATTGTCACCAAGTCAGGATCTAATGAGTGGATCCCAGAGAAATCCAGAGCAACTCTCAAATATTATAGGTACGTAGAATGTATTCTACACATTTCTTTTTGTTTCCTAAGCTATTTCATTCCATCTGCACCACCTACATCGCCAGATTAGGTTCAATAATTCCTTAATAGGTTGCCTGGAAGAGGTTGCTTTAAGCGATAAGCTCGCCTATTGTTTCTACCGTGACAGTATTGTAATTGTGCATTTTTGAAATTGTATATTTGATGAGCAATAAAGTATTATCTATCTATCTATTTCAGTATTTGCGTAACTAAAAAGCATAAAATATATGTAAATATATAGACGGCCTCTGTGGTTGAGCGGGCTAAGCTTTGCCGGCCTACCTCACTGCAACGCAGAGGCTCCGGGTTCGATTTCTGGTACAGTAAATTTCGGAAACGTATTTTCTCCGTTATTTACTATGGTCTGGGTGTCTGGGATCGGCTCCAGAGTAGTCCGTTGTATATTACCCATAACACAAGCGTGACTTGCTTAATTTGGGGATATACAATATGTGTGTTTGTCTGCCGATTATTTATTTATATTTTCTACAACATCTTGAAGTGGGTGCTAAGTAAAATATAAAAAACATCAACATTTTGCAAAATGCACAGAGTTCGAGATGTTATAGGAAATAATAAAAAGCTACACAAGTGGTCGGAAAGGCACAACGCGCCCATCATCCTGCGTCCCCCTGTCCGAAATTATTATAAACTTTTATATCAGATGCGGTTATGGTTAGGGATGGAATTTTATTTCGGATATCCCATAGTTTGGACTACGGTTACGGAGCTCCATAACATCCCTGCTGGAAACCAACATTACGTACTTTATAAGAGCTGAAGAATGGCCTTCGTACAACCCAGATCTGGACACCTTAGACTACAATGGTCAGTTTTAGAAGACATACCCTGCTCTAAACGACACGCCGATATTGAGTCTTTACTACCGTCCAACGTGGACGAATTCGGGGGCTAAGAATCATTTATTAATGGGCGGAAAAGAGCAACCACAGAAAGAGCATCAGACTTGTATCAGAGAAGAACGCCTGATAGATGAAAGATCCCAGAAGGACCTTCCTATGCTAAAAGTAGTAAAAAGTCATTAGCTTTGTTTTTTATTTTTTTATTGCAGGAGTTCAGCAGACAGGCAGACGGCCTACTTGATTGAAAGCGGTTG
Source organism: Dendrolimus kikuchii (assembly GCA_019925095.2). Taxonomy (NCBI): domain Eukaryota; kingdom Metazoa; phylum Arthropoda; class Insecta; order Lepidoptera; family Lasiocampidae; genus Dendrolimus; species Dendrolimus kikuchii. The sequence goes on from CM034409.1 coordinate 1,420,645, forward strand.
CCATCGCCTATGGACATTACAACACCGAAGGTGCTACAAATGCGTTGCTGCTCTCTTAAGGGAAACTGGAACCTGGTCACTAATGCCGAAACACAACTCATGGTTGTTATGGCGACATACTTTAGACCAGGGGTGGTAGCCATCCAGGCGGGCAAATGCCCTACCACCTGGCTGTGGGTTTTTAAGTCGCCTCTTACGACAGGGCGCCCCAACGCAGGAAATTGTATTCTTTCTCCGTTCCTGCACGAATAAATTTGATTACGTACACAAGTACACAATCAGAAGTCAGTAGATACACTGTAATTAAATTTTTAGTGAACCCAGACACATGACGACATGAATTCGTTTGCAGGTAAAATTAAAATACTACAACTATTGTGTAGAGACTAATTGCATTAAAAATGCGATGTAATTTTAATTTAAATGACTTTAATATTTTCTTAAGTTTTCGCGACTTGTATACATAATAAAACTACGTTTTAACGGTTTTAAGCGCGGTAATTTTATTTGATTTTGGTTTTTCCGACGTTTACGTAGACGACGAAAACTGAAAAGTGGCCGAAACGTCGGAAAAACCAAAATCAAATAAAATTACCGCGCTTAAAACCGTTAAAACGTAGTTTTATTAAATGACTTTGTTTTACTTCCTTACATTTGGCAAATAACCTTGTTGTCTCTGCACATTAGTATCTCTAACATATTCGTCCTTTTGTTTTAATTTTTTATGTCTTGGCCAAGGACTTCTGTTAACGATGCCAAAATAGTTTGTAGATAGTTTTTAGAAAGTTGTTTCCCACGAAGGTAATGCAGATGCTGGGATATGGAATAATTTATGACGTCCCCCGTAATGTCCTCCATTGTTTTACATTTTAGAGAATTTCGGTAATAGTTTAAAATAACATCCTTTGTAAGACCATTTGAGTCAAAGAAAGATGATCCTGACATCTGCCATTGCCATTGTATGTACATATTTTAGAAAACAGTTGTGTAATTTAACTGCATGCTTTGTTTTAATTTAGTGAGGAAACAATTTATTAGTTTTTGGACAGGGGTCGCATGTTCCCAGAAGGGTTGGGTCCACGCCGGAGAAATCGTGGGAAGCTGCCGCAAAATGTTAGTTTTTTTAATGTATTTGTTCATATAAGTAGTGAGTGATCCGCCAAGACAAGTCAGTGTTTATAATCAGTAACTAGAGAGTGGGTTACTGTGTCTAATAGTGTATTACGAGTATGTGTTAGAGTATTAGCTGGAGTGTATTAAAAGTAGTAGTCAGCGGGTTAGATTCTATACAACTTAGTTAACGAACGAATATACCGATTACGGCTTTAATTATAGCCAATGGTTATTTTATTGTAAATACAACTCAGTAGCGTTCAAATAAACGACGTGAACCGTAAGAGTGACTGGTGTATTATTTCCACCGGCATATCCCGCCAGCGCCTCCTACAGGCTTCCACCAAAAGCCCTGTCGGAGACCCGCTGCAGTTCTTTATAACTTCTATATGCTATATGTATTATATTTTATCCGTGCAGGAACGGAGAAAGAATACAATTTCCTGCGGCCGGGCGGCCTGTCATAAGAAGCGACAAAACAACCCACAGCCAGGTGGTAGGACATTTGCCCGACTGGATGTCTACCATCCCTGGTCTAGAGTATGCCGCCATAACAACTTTGAGTTGTGTTCCGGCATTAGTGACCAGGTTCCAGAGTACGGTGTAACCGTACAGAACGCACAATCAGCATTTACGCGAGCACGCGTTATTATCGACAGTTCACGTAGAAGCACCGCGACTCGCGTACGTGTTACTCATACATCATATCATATCATATCTAGTATTAAGTTAATATCAATAAATCATAGTTAAAGTTATTTCATCTAATTATTTAATATCCTCAGATGTGACAAACCGTACATCTTTATGGTCCTTCGAGCTTTACGTTAAGCAGGACCTACTTCGCGAGTGATTGATACATAATAGGAGTACCAGCGCGGTAGGAACTGCCACGTAAGTGAGCTAGCAACATCGGTGAGTCCACATTGTCAATCTTATCTAAGAAATCTAATCGTTACTATCACGAGAAAATGGAAGATCTCGTTCTAACACAAAATCAAATCATGGGAGCCATGGAACAACTCCTGGTCAATTTCAAAAAAGACGGTGTCGAACGCAAGACTCCGGCTCATATAAAAAAGCGGATAAGCACATTGGAAACGTATTGGCAAGAGTTTCAGTGTAACCACATAAAAATTTGTGAATTTGAAAATAAATCACATGATTATTTTATAAATAGGTATTATGAAAGAACGTCAAATTTTTATTCAGAAACACGTGCCTATATGATTAATTATTTGCCATCGGAATCTAAGGAGAAAGGTATCATCAGACCTGAAACGCCAGGGCATTTAACACAACCACCATCAAGCGATCAGAGACATGCGCAGGGGGTAGACAGGACGCCTCAACCATCCGCGCGTTCCGAAACATCCTTTCAGGTTCCGAAGACTCAAGGTTCGCCTAGTAGACTGGAAGAATTATTAAGAAAGCAAAGTAGTAATTTTAAAGCGTTCCAAAGAACTATCAAGAGCATAGACCTGGAAATCATTTCCCAAAAATGGGAATTTGAAGACGCAATGACCTCAGTGCAGACACGATGGTCCGTTATTGATGCTCTGCATTGGGAAATTGACAGCGAGCTCTACGAAGAGAATGAAGAATATGAAGAAGCATACAACTCGTGTGAGCAAAGGTATCTTCAAATCAAAAAAGACATAAATAGCAAGATGTGGTCAGAAAGTCATCGCGAAAAGTCTACTCCACATATCGACATCCCGACGTTCAGCGGCAGTTATCATCTGTGGGTATCCTTTAAGGATCTGTTTTTAGAAACTATTCACAGAAACAGATGCCTATCGAACGCACAGAAGATGCAGTTCCTAAAAAGCAAGCTTAAGGGCGAAGCTGAGAAATTGGTGCAACATCTAAATATAAGCTCTGATAATTATACTGCTTGTTGGGAGTTACTGGATCATCGCTACAGTAACCCTAAGCTAATATTCAACTCTCACATGCATATTATCATGAATCTTCCGATGATACCGCAACAATCAGCATCAGCAATCAAAAGGATCCACGACACAACGAATGAATGCTTAAATGCTATAAAAAACCTAGGGGTTGCTATTGATACCTGGGACCCGATGATAGTTTATATCTTATCACAAAAATTAGACCAAGAGAGCCACAATGACTATATCGAGTCATTAAAAAATCCAAGGGAGTTGCCATCCTTACAGGAATTTTTAAAATTTTTAGAGGCGAAATTTACCGCCTTAGAATCATCAAAACGTAAGCAAGATCAATCAAAGCCTATCCAGCAACATCAGCAAATATCTTCATCAAACGCATTCAAAAAATCATACAAATTTAAATCATTTATTAGCAATCAAAATCCATTACTTAAATCGCAAAACAATAAGAAAAATACCTCGGCAACAGTGCAAAATTGTCCAGTTTGCAATAAAAATCATGTCGTACCGAATTGCGACATTTTCGTAGGGTATCGACCTGAGGTACAAAGGCAAACTATTGCAAAGTTATCGTTATGTAAAAACTGCCTTTATAATCATTACGGTAGAGATTGTTTTTCGAACAAAAATTGTCATAAGTGTCATGCAAATCATCATACTATTGTTCATGAAGCATTTACTTCACCGATGACATCGCAAAATTTCGCAATATCGGATAACTTTCATAAACAATCGAAAAGCAGCGCACACGTGTCGCTGGAGGACACGCAGGAAATTCTCTTAGCCACATCCCTGGTGACAGTGCAAGCCGCAGATGGCACTAAGATTATCATGCGTGCTCTCATCGACCAAGGATCACAGACATCGCTTATAACAGAAAACGCAGCTCAAACACTAGGTATCCCACGCCAGCATTGTAAAGGAGTAATCTTAGGATTAGGAGCGCAGGCAAATACTTGCAAAGGCATCATGAATGTCACAATATCTTCTATCTATAGCGATTATTCGCTAAATACCGGAGTTTTTATAATGAAACACGCAGTTAACAATTTACCCAATCAATCATTTTCCAAGCCAAACTGGTCTTTTATAGAAAATATACAATTAGCAGATCCAGAATTTTATCGTCGTAGATCCATAGACCTGTTATTAGGTGCAGACATCTACTCATCTATTATCATGGGAGGAATTATCAAAGAAAACGACTCATTGCCGGTAGCCCAGCAAACACGACTGGGATGGATTTTATGTGGCAACGTGAAATCATACCAATGTAATGTAGTCATGCTTGATGTAGAAAACTTGCATAAGTTTTGGTCTATCGAAGATATCAACGAAAAAATAGATATTTCGGATGAGGATTATCAATGTACTGAGCTTTATAAATCCACGACTACTCGTCAGCCAGACGGGAAGTACGTTGTTCGCCTTCCTCTACACCCAGATGCAGAGGAAAAGCTAGGGTTATCTAAACCAAAAGCATGTGCCCAATTTTATCAGCTAGAAAAAAAATTGCAAAAGGAATACACATTATCAAATAAATACAGAGAATTTATAAATGAATATATCGATATGGGTCACATGCACTTAACAACAATAAGCAATATGAAACCTGCCTACTATTTGCCGCACCACGGTGTACATCGCGCTGATTCGAATACTACGTCACTGCGAGTTGTATTTAATGCATCGGAAAAAACAGATACGGGTTTAAGTCTTAACGATCTTATGTATCGGGGTCCAAATTTGCAACAGGATATTTTATCATTAATATTAAAATGGAGGAAATACAAATATGCCTTTACTGCAGACATTGAAAAGATGTTTAGGCAGATTTTCGTACATAAAGAAGACCAGCGTTATCAACAAATCGTTTGGCGCGAAAATCCCAATCATCACCTCAAAGACTATACTCTAGCGACTGTAACATATGGCACTAAAGCTGCACCATATTTAGCAATGATGACACTTAAACAGTTAGCTATAGACGAACGCAGTCGTTATCCAGTAGCAGCAAAAGTTTTAGAGGAGCAGTTTTACATGGATGACGTACTTAGTGGCGCGTTTGACATCACATCGGCAAAGCAATTGCAAAAGGATCTTATAGAACTCCTCAAATCAGGAGGATTTAACCTTCGTAAATGGTCAGCGAACGAGATAGCATTATTAGAGAGTGTTGATAAAGCAGAAAGCATACCTAATACGTATGATTTTAAGTATCAAGCGTCTACAAAAGCACTTGGTCTTACGTGGAATGCTCAACAGGATAAGTTTAATTTCATGTGTAAGTTAACTACGCAGCCAGATGCGAAGCCAACGAAGCGAGTACTATTAGGCGAAATATCCAAAATTTTCGATCCACTTGGATGGTTAGCACCGGCAGTAGTACAGCTTAAATTATTGTTCCAAAGCGTGTGGTCGATAGATCTCAAATGGGATGACGTCATACCAGAGGATATGTACACAAGATGGATCCGACTGAGAGCAGATATCGAAAATATAAAGGATATAGAAGTTCCAAGATGGATAGGAAGCGAGCAGAATGATACTATCGAATTACATGGTTTTTGCGATGCATCCCTAGCGGCATACGCATGCGTTGTCTACGCGCGAATAGTTCGTCAAAACCAAGTAAAAATCACACTCTTAGCGGCAAAAACTAAACTAGTACCGATCAGCAAAACTTCCGCATCAAAAAAGAGTGACATATCATTGCCCAGGCTTGAATTAAGTGGCGCACTCTTGCTTTCAAAACTAATGACAAAAATCAAGCAAAGCTTAAGCGAGTATAATGTACAAATTATAGCATGGTGCGACTCTACTGCAGTCCTTGGGTGGTTACAAGGTGATCCGAGTCGATGGAAACCCTTTGTAGCCAATCGAGTGAAAGAAATCACTGCAATTATACAACCAGAGTGCTGGTTTTATATCAAATCTAGCGAAAACCCAGCTGACTGTGCCAGTCGTGGTACGTTTGTTGAAAATTTAATAAAACATGAACTGTGGTGGAAAGGTCCTTCTTGGTTACCTTTATACGATCATCAAGCATATCAAAAGCAATCTATATTTAAAACGGATTTAGAGTCTAAGAAAATATTATCAAATGTCATTATAAAAAACGATAATACGCAATTAAACTTCATCAGCGATTTTATAAATAAGTATAGTAATTTCACGCGGGCGTCACGCGTACTTGCATGGATAATGCGAGCATTTTCTCGTGACCGCCAGAAAAAATCATTTTTGTCAACAGATGAACTGCGCAGTAGTCAATTGAAAATCATTAGGGCTGCGCAGAGTTTAGAGTTCGAAAAGGAGATGAATGATCTTCGAACACAGGATAAGGTGGATCAAAAAAGCAAGCTGTTATGTCTTAATCCGTTTATAGACAGCGAAGGTCTACTGCGAGTTGGTGGTAGACTAAAAAATAGCAATATATCTTACAACATGAAACATCCTTATATCATTCCCCATAACAGCCATCTAACTAATTTATTGATTGACTTTGCACATAAATCGACTTTTCATGGAGGAGCGAGATTAACTCACTCTTACCTTCGTAATCAGTACTGGATAGTAGGCGGGAATAGAGCAGTTAAAAAACGATTGCGTTGTTGTGTACTATGCAAGCGACACAATCCCATCAAGCATACACAACTCATGGGAAACCTTCCGGAGGCTAGGAGCAACCCCACGAGGCCTTTTTATCATAGCGGAGTAGACTATACAGGCTACGTAGATGTCAAATCTAGCAAAGGCCGCGGCATCAAATCTACCAAAGGGTATGTGGCTGTATTTATCTGTATGGTTACAAAGGCGGTACATTTGGAGTTGGTATCCGACCTTACATCTTCAGCATTTTTAGCAGCATTACGTCGATTATCGGCTAGAAGAGGAATCCCACGTCACCTATACAGTGACAACGGCACTAATTTTGTAGGAGCAAGCAAAATATTAGCGAAAGAATTTATTAACCATCAGTCAATACTATCAGAAGACTTCTACGCGGAACTTAATCAAATGAAAATCGAATGGCATTTCAATGCGCCTTCTTGGCCTAGTGCTGGAGGGCTATGGGAAGCAGCTGTTAAAAGTTTAAAATACCACTTACGTAGAGTCTTAGGTGATCAAAAGTTAACATATGAAGAGTTCACAACTCTGCTTTCTCAGCTTGAAGCTTGTCTCAATTCGAGACCCTTAACTACATTAACCGAAGATCCACAAGATTTGGATTATCTTACTCCTTCACATTTCTTAGCGAGCGGTCCAGTATTGACAATCGTAGAGACTGAAAGAGATGAAAGAACTAGGTGGCAACTTACGCAAAAAATATTCAATGACATCTGGAAACGATGGCGCGCTGAATATTTAACGCAATTATCTGCCAGAAGTAAATGGCGAACTTCACAGTCTAATATAGAGTTAAATGACGTCGTAATAATACATGACGCCAATCTACCACCAGGAAAATGGTCATTGGGACGTGTTATCGAATTACATCCGGGAACGGATGACCACGTCCGGGTAGTCAGTGTAAAAACCAAAAAAGGGATAATCAAGAGACCCATCATAAAATTATCAAAGCTTCCAACAAACAATCCAGAATCAAATAAAAAAACCAGCATATCATCCACAAGCACACATAAACATCAAAACTTAAACAGTGTCTTACGAATCAATCCTATATCCCTTATTACTTTATTAATATTTTTCCTTACTTCAGCTGTAATCGCAAGTAGCGAATACAATATCACAAAACTAAATAATAATAAACATATATTTTTCGACAACGTGGGAGATATGCGCTTAATTCAAGACCAATGGAAATTAATTGCATACTACGATATGCAACCCTATTGGCAAGGATCAAAGGTGCTTACGAGCTATATTACTCATCTGGATAAAATGTGCATTCATTCAGAAAACAACAACCATTGTAGCATTGTTTTACTCCAACTACGTCACGGGTACAAGGAATTAGAGTTCTATGACCGAATGTTACGTAATCAGAAATTCGATACTCCGAGGCGCATGCGACGAGGCCTTGTAAACGGAATCGGCTATATCGCGAATACATTGTTCGGTGTCTTAGACGAGCGTTTTGCTGAACAGTACGAGCGCGATATTAATTTAGTCAAAACTAATCAGAATCATTTATTACATCTTTGGAAGAACCAAACATCAGTTATAGAAGCAGAAAATAATTTACTACAAAGAATAGAAAATACGATAGAGAAGCAACACAAAATCTTTAATCAACACCTCAATGATCTAGATCAAGTCACCAATAATGTGAAGAAAGAGATAATTAAAGTAGAAACTACAAGCGACTTCATATTAACAAGCATAATAGCTAACAACATTCTTTTGAATCTAAAAAATATCCAAGACGCACTATTAGATACTATCACGAACCTCAAGCACTTCAATATTCATCTTCTTACTCCTTCCCAACTACAAAATGAACTTAGCATCATAGGAGGACAGCTCCCAAAGGATCTGGCACTTCCATTAGATAATCTGCAAACCGATCTACAAAATATCTATAAAATACTAAAAGTTAAAGTTAGAATGACGCAACAATACTTTATTTTTCAAATACAAATTCCTTTAATAAATAGAGAGAATTATGACATTTACAAAACATTTCCACTTCCACATCAAATAGACAAACACATGGTGAACATCATTCCTGTATCAAGTCATATAGCGATGAACTTAAAAAAGGATACATTTATACCTATGTCTACTAGCGACTTTGATAAGTGTATATCGTACAACTCAAATACTTATCTTTGCGAACTTCAAACGCCCGTCTACCGCAGACACTCAGATGATAACCTGTGTGTTACAAGTAAACAAAGCCACGTGTGTAAGATTACACTAAGTGAATGTGAGACGACGTGGATAACAATTAAAACCAATATTTTTATAATCAGCTGTTGCGGACAATGTCCCCTTAGATTTATATGTGGTGATCAAGTTACCGGCGAACAGGTGACTGGCCTCAATGTCATCACTTTGTGGAATGAATGTGTCATCAAAAGCGATTTATCCACCATCACATCCCACAAAGATTTCATAAATCAAATTAATATTGAGCCGGAGATACTAGCTCCGAAAATCGCACCTGTCAACAATTTTATCAACATATCGATACCTAACATCAGACCAGAGCTAGACTATAGTTCTATAAATCACTCGCTATTGAATCTCGGTAAGCGAATAGAAGACATGAAAGCGGCATCGGATCAGGTTCAGGGTGACCAGGATGACGTGTCTTATCACGATGTACACCACTACGTAGCCATTTACTGTCTAGCGGCGGCAGGACTGACAGCAGCAGTGGGCCTAGGCTGCGCCTACCGGCGGCGCTTTTCCCCGGCGCCGGTCGCGCACCAGCCCGCCATCAGCAGCAGTGTACAGTGCGTAAGTGATAGTGCAAATGTGAAAAGAGACACAAGTGTAGAGTGCGTGAGTGATAGCGAAAATGTAGGGCCATCAGACAATCAGTGTGCTAAGTGTCGTTCTACTGAATCTATCAACACGTCACCTATTCTAATGAAGCGTAGTTTTAAGATCGAAGTATAATTATCGGGGTCGTTTTTGTACTTAGTTTTAAGGATTATTGTTTTTTTTCATCTTGTGATTAGGTTAGCTCATCTTCCATATCTCATCTTGCTGTGCGGGAACATGTACGGTGTAACCGTACAGAACGCACAATCAGCATTTACGCGAGCACGCGTTATTATCGACAGTTCACGTAGAAGCACCGCGACTCGCGTACGTGTTACTCATACATCATATCATATCATATCTAGTATTAAGTTAATATCAATAAATCATAGTTAAAGTTATTTCATCTAATTATTTAATATCCTCAGATGTGACAAACCGTTAAAATTCAACCTTATTTAATTCGAAATAAAACACATTTCTCTTTATCCGTAAGTATTAATTTTCAATTTAAATGAAACTTTATAGATTTCAAATGAATTTCTAGGCAGATATTCTTTTATACGTAGATGAAAAGAAATTCTGCGTAACAGTGCATTGAAGTTTGAACTTTATGCTAGTAATTTAAAGTATAACTTAGATTAAATTTTTGAATTAAAATATGTTCACGGATGTAGGCTCAAGGAATTATATTTCAACTAATAAACTAGGATATGACTTCAAATTCCAGCGGGATTCCCGAGACAAAAAGTATCGCAACATTTAAAAAAGTCTGTAAGGTATAAGCATAGCTAGCAAGCTATATATATATAAGCTAGCAGAAAAGTTCCACTGGAGAACACTTTTTGAAGGTTAAAATTGAATTTTTACTTCCTATTCTATATACACCGCTTCGCAACGTGTTGATGTTGTAAAGGAGAATATGCCATTAGTACTTAATGATGAAATTTTTCTCAACTTTGCTAGGACATACACCAAACTATTAACTTTTATACTAATTTGGTCAACATGCGTTTTCCAAATACAGTACTTATCTATAGTTATACCAAGAAATCTTGTACTATTTCTCTCATTAATTTTAGTTCCTTTATATATTATATGTATTTCTTTCATCTACTTTAGAACCATAGATTTGAAATTGTACATAGTTACTTGGCATCCAGATTTACGTGCAAATTATTCATGTCAAACCAGTTGATTATATTGTCAATAGTATTATTAATTTCATCGTTAAAATTGTTGTTTTTGTTCTTAGTCAATATAATAGATATGTCATATTATTATATTGACGGATTGCGGATGACATATCAATATAATAGATATGTCATCCGCAAACAATGTACATTTAATACTAGTTATTTCAGGAAGATCGTTAATATATATCAGGAAAAGTAATGGCCCCAAAACACTTCCTTGAGGAACACCATGTGTGTTTTCCATGTATGGAGAAAGTTTACTACCGATCAGTTGTTTACTGTCAACACAAGCTATTTCTACACATTGATTACGGTTGCTAAGATAACTTTTAATCCATTCGTGTGCAGGTCCTCTTATGCCATAGTTTTCCAGTAATAACTCATGAGAAACGAAGTCAAAAGCCTTGAAAATATCAAAATATAAAGCAATCGTAGATATTCTTTTGTCCTAATTACACAAAATGTTATGGACAAGGTGAAAAGTTGCGAGTGTAGTAGATTTGCGTTTTTGGAATCCATTCTGTTCCTGTGTAATAACCTTAAACTTATCAAAAAATTGATTCAACTGCCTTTTCAAAATTTTTCGAAAATGTAGAAATTAAAGTAATAGGTCTATAATTACTCAGTTCTGATTTATCACCCTTCTTATATAACGGTTTAACTATTGATGTTTTTAATTGTTCTGGAAATATACCGGACAGGTACATTAGGTATTGTAATATAGGCGCTAGTATGTTGACGCAGATTTTAATTACCTATGTAGTAATTCCGTCAAACCCAACCGAATTTGTATTTTTTATGACAGTATGATTAATTTTATGTTTACAATTGATATGGGCTTCAGAAATATACTATTGGAGACACGTGATTTATTTGTATTATATATATTTTCGTTACTATTATTGGTAATTTCAAGTAAATATTTGTTAAAGATTGATGCTATTTCTTGAGGATCATTCAGTACTTTGTCGTTTATATTCATTTCCTTGATGAAGTCACGGTTATTATTAGGAACAGTATTATCCTTGATTACCTTCCAAGATGCTTTTTTTATCTTTTATTATTATTATTAACATATCTACGGACTCGAGTTCCGTACCTTTTTTTGCTACTTAATTTCTATGAAAAATTTTAGAGTCCATACACGCATATTGTTTATTTTTGTTACAGTGTGACATTAATTTAGTGATTTATATGTTATGGTGTACCTTAAGATTAACTTAATATATTAATTTATCCTATTTATAATACTAAATTTATAATAATGTAGAGTGTATCTGTTACGTGCTGGTGTTGTGAGGAAGTGCATGTGCAGTATTGGTTCCAAGATGCTTTACAAATATTCTTTAAGTATTTAATAAAATTGTTGTTATAATAATATAGTTTTGTGGCCGGTTTATACATTGACGTAAGATTTTAGAGTATTTTTGATACAAAAGTTTTGTTTCCTTAGTTTCACGTTGACAGAATTTAAAACAAAGATTACGCTTTACATAACAACTGCGTCTAAGTCCTTTAGTTATCCGTTTAATATTTTGTGTTTTAGTATTTATCTTCTTCTTTACAAAAGGAAAACATAATTCATAAAATAGACAAAATTCAGCATAAAATAAATTGAAGGAAGTATTCAGATCAATCGAGTTGTAAACATCGAGTAAAGTCAAACTAGAAATTGCTGATATAAATTTTGAAATATTTTCTGTACTATAATTTCGTTTAATTATAAAATATGAAATTGGAATATATGCACTCTTAATTTTCGTGTGTAACAATTGAGCCGTATTATGATCAGACAGACCCAAGTGCAATAATTCACCATAAGCGTCACTTAGATTGCTTATTATGTGATCAATGCAGGAATTTAGTCTAGTTGGTGAGTTAATATGTAAATTTAAGTTGTAGTTTTGTAATAAGTCTTTGAATTGGTTAACTGTATTTGTGTCTTTCAGGGTATCTATATTTAAGTCACCAGCCAGTACAATATTGAATTTTTTACTATTATCATGAACAATTTTAATCATTAGTGTATTTAAACAATTAAAGAATGGCTCTGTTTTTGATTATGGTGTACGGTATATACACAATATTAATAGTTTTAGGTCGATTAATAGAATACCTCAACATTCAAATGTACTATCGCATATATATTTCTTAATATAGCTTAATTCCTCGTATTTAATTCCCTTCTTAACATATATGCAAACGCCCCTTCTAGTTTTATCCCTACAGTATTGTGATGTTAATACATAACCGTTAAGACTAATTTTCCTCATATCATCTTTTTTAATAAATGTTTCAGAAAAACATAGCACTTAGGTATTATGTTTTTTAATTTTAAATCTTGTAACATTATTTGAATAATATCACTTTTTGATGATAGTCCAGCAATATTTTGGTGGAATAATTTAAACGTTTGATTTTTTATTGGCTGAGGTTCGAAAAAATGTGTTACTGCAACGCCCTATTTCACTATTATTCTTTTTGTTAAAGCAGTATGGGATAGTTCCTTTTTTTGGTTTGACGTTTGTATTATTGTTTACGTTTAAATAGCTTTAATGAACAGACACGGCATATTTAGAAGATTGTAATTTTATACTCGTAGATAGAAGTTAGAGAAGAAATGTCTGTGAGTATATTCTCTGAGGTTTCATTTCTACTGCGTATGAACTGCACACGCACACACGTTTTATTTAAATTTATAGGAATTTGTTTTCTTGGGACACACACTCGGGCCTCAGATACGGGGGAAGGTCAAATGCAGCGCCTAGTGCCGTCTTCACGAGTGCGAGTGAGACTCTCGTATCTAACGGCAACCGGTCATCTTCCAATGAAGAAAGAGGCCGACGAACGTCCCGAAGAGAGAAAACACTTAGTAAGAACGCCACAGGATCTAGGACAGAGTCATTGCACTGTCACGTTCTAGTGTGTCAGTTTAGTACAAACCCTGGGCGGCAGAGCTGTAACTAATACGTAAAACTGAGGTGAAGGTCCACTGATATCCCCGTAAACAGTGGCCTTCTGCTACGGAATCATGGGAGTTGGCTCAGTACATAACGGCGTCTCCGAGCCCCCATCTGTGGACGGCGGACGAAGGTCGCTTGAATTGTTCTTTACTATCTCTCTCGGCGGCCTCCTTTTGAGTCATTACTCATTAGCAATAGGAGAAAATCGCCTGTCAGGGGGAATCGCATTGCCTCGACCAAGCTCCTCAATGAGTCCACCGGCCCTACCTCAGCCTAGAGGAGGAACCTCTACGGTCCCGACGCGGCGCATTCCACAAGCGTATGAAACACTGAGACAAGGGACGCACCGTACTTGTGTCATAGAGTGGTGGTGTACCTCCCCACAATACGATGCAGATACTTGCCCAAGCACTCATGCCCGGCAAGTATCTGTATCATCCCATACGTTAGGGTCCCGTATTTCTGTGAGACCCATCTAGGTAGGTGTAGGCGGATAGCTTGCACCGCCTAAACACCTTCTGGGGACACCATATATCCCTTGCAAGTTTCAATCATGGCTTCGGTTTCCCAGGCCCCGATCGCCTCAATTTCGACCTAGCAGTACACCAGGCTTCTCGCCTGCGCTTCCTGTCGGGAGCGGTACACTGTCGCAAGCATCTCCGCCTGGAGGTTCCAGGATGGATCACCCGCAAGCAGAGTTTCCGCCGTCCGCTATATAGTACGGTACCCTCGGATGCCCGCTCTATGCCAAGCCCGCCCTAACGCAAAGAGGCCCGGATCAAAATATGACGTAGAGTTTTGCTAATCAAAGTAAAAACTTGAATTATTCAACAACAACAAATATCTATGTCACTTTACGAAACACATTGCTTTCAAAATTCTTCTATATAACCTATGGAGGGTAGAGATATACCATCATAAATGGAGGGGAAGTTGAAAAAGTGTCCAGCAGTATAAAATACCTACCAGAATAGTACTGGCGTACGAAAAACTCGACGATATCAATGAAAAATAGTTCAAGTACCATAAAACGACTAAAATGCCAGCAAGAAACAAAAAACCTTCAACTATTTACGCAGTCTAAAATAATTTGTGAATATAATGTCGTGAGAAAACGAGTAAAGTGATTTAGTTATTGTGTGTGAATTTTTAATAATAAAAAATAAAGTGGAAATCTTTCGGTCCTTTTTTATTTTTCTCGTCGTCAGCCATTTGCAGTCCACTGCTGGACGTAGGCCTCCCCAAGACGGCGCCACTCATCCCTGTCCTCCGATTTCGGTCCATCGGGCTGGAGGGCGTCCGACACTACGTTTACCGAGACGCGGTCTCCACTCCAGGACTCGTTTGCTCCATCGGCCATCTGTCCTGCGGCAGGTGTGACCGGCCCACTTCAACTTGCTAATTTTGCGCCCTATGTCGATTACCTTGGTTCTCTTACGGATATCCTCATTTCTAATTTTATCCATAAGAGAAACACCCAACATAGCTTGCTCCATAGCCCGTTGAGCAACTTGGAACTTGTGGACCAATCCTGCCGTAAGTGTCCATGTCTCGGCCCCGTAGGTCAGGACGGGGAGGACGCACTGCTCGAAGACTTTTGTCTTCAAGCATTGCGGAATGGTCGACGAGAAGACTTGATGAAGTTTATCGAATGCCGCCCAGCCCAATTGAATCCTCCTACTGGCTTCCCCCTCGAAGTTGTGCCTGCCGACCTGTATGTTCTGTCCAAGGTAGACATATTCCTGCACAGCTTCCAGAGGGACGCCATCGACGTTTACCGGTCTCGGCATGACGTGTTCATTGAACATGACTTTCGTCTTGTCCAAATTTTTTATTTTTCTATCTCACTCTAATTACTTTTGGCGCTTATTTTAAAATTTGTCCTGTACTATCGTGGCGTGGTGGCGACGTTATTGAAGCAGATTGCTAACTCGACTTTGTCAAGTGACAGCTAGCCGCGATTTAACTTTTAGATGCAATTCTTATTTTATTCACAGTTTTTTCGTAGTTTTATTATCACTGCACTTATCTATCACTTTTGTTTAGACGATTTTACGCTTCGAAGTTGTGGTTATAATTGTTAAACGCCGTTTTTGGAAATATTTCACGGAGTGATTTGACAATACGTATTTCGTAGCGAACACCGGAAACGGAAAAAAATTAAGTAATTTAAGTGATAATCTGTAAGATAATGTACATCTCTCCTATACCAGTTTGCTTAACAAGACGAGTTTTAGCCTACTATTATATTTCTGTCAGGCGCTCTGATATCTTTATACATCTTATACTAGTATATAAAGCTGAAGTTTGTTTGTTTGATTGAACGCGCCGATCTCAGGAACTACAGGTCTGATTTGAAAAATTGTTTCAGTGTTAGATAGTCCATTTATCGAGGAAGGTTATAGGCTGTATATCATCACGCTAAGACCAATAGGAGCTGAGCACCAATGAAGAATGCTTCAAAATCGGGGGGTTTGGAAAACAAATTCCACATGGACGACGTTTATATTGTGGGTGCGCACTAAGAAAGAATTTTGGAAAATTCATCCTCTAAAGGGGTGAAAAATGAGATGAAAGTTTGCATGAAAATCCGTCATTTTCAAAATAAGAGTCAAGTAATTTTATGTACCTACTTCTGGTTAGAAGTAAATGTTCAATGTGTAGTTTTTTGCATGTATGTAATGGATAAATTCAAAAACTATTGAACCCATTTCAAAAATTCTTTCACCATTAGAATTCTGTATTATCACAAATTAATATAGGCTATATTTATTACTAGAAAGAAATTAGGCATCCCTACTAAAGCTTCAATAATATAATCAAAGGTGTGAAAAAATAGTGTTTGAGTGGGTCGGGGGCTGGTTTAGATTCACAATTAGACCCGGTAGGTGGCACTGGAATCGGGTTCTAGATTTTTATTTTTTCAAGGCTGGACAACGTCTGCTGGAACCGCTAGTTACTTATATGATTTTAAACTTTAATTAATATGTGTATAAGTGTTTTTTGTGTTTAATAATAATAATAATAATCGGCAGACAAACACACACATTGTATACTACCAAATTAAGCAAGTTACGCTTGTGTTATAGGTAATATACAACGGACTACTCTGGGGCCGATCCCAGACACCCAGACCATAGTAAATAACGGAGAAAATACGTTTCCGAAATTTACTATACCAGGAATCGAACCCGGAACCTCTGCGTTGCAGTGAGGTACGCCGGCAAAAGTTTAGCCCGCTCAACCACAGAGGCCGTCAAGGCCGTGTTTATATATGTATTATATATTTATCTGTGTGTATGTTTTTCTTGTAACCGCCTTTATTCGGCCGCATTAGGCCGCTGTCGCAGCGCACGTGTACATGTTTTTTAACGTTTAACGAGTAATCTTCAGTCGTCGGTCGGGGCTGACACACAGGTTTTTTTTGTCTCTGTGAAGTTGGCACCTCCAATTGCAAATTTTAATCAAACAATATGTCATTCGTTTGGTCATCGTTAGTCGTACAAGTTTTCCCATGAGAAAGTTTCATTTTCCCACACTTGGTTCAAAAGACGTTTATAAAATAAAAAGTTTGTGAAGTTGAACAATAAAAGGATATCCCAGCCGCAGGGTCCGAACCAACTCCGAAATAGAAGACCTCATGGCCGAGCCCAACATAATTGGGGAGATAAAATCTCAGTCTCCGCTGGCTCAATCATGTAGAATGGATGGAGGAGGATCGGGGAGTGAAGAAAGCACACTTGTCGTCCGAAGTATCGCTGTACACACTGTAATCTTCCATGAAGTCGGTAAATAATGTAGTCGGTGTCGATAATAATTGTGTAGGGTAGTCTGGAGGAGATCGCCTTTGGCGATAAGACCGCCCATTGTACTTTAATGTATGTGCAATAAAGTTATTCATTCATTCATTAATTCATTAGTTGTGAATTTGAAACGTTCAAAAGCATTGGGATAAATGTGAATTTGAATTGAAAAAGAACAATATACTATGACGCTGTGACGCTCGCGGACCGCGTTCGTAATACCGAAATAAGAAAGAGAGTGTCAGGGTGAAGGTAAGGAAAGGAATGCTTCGGTGGTTCGGGCATGTGGAAAGAATGCATGATGAATGACTAAACAGATACACAATGCAAAAGTGGATAGATGCAGAAGTCGTGGAAGGCCACGACACACCTTCCATGATCAAATTGATCGTGTACTAGCACAAGGTGATGTCAGGAGCTTTAAGAACAGACGAGCGTGCATGACAAGAGTTATGAATGTCAAAGAAGCAAGTGAGGTGTGTAAGAATAAGCCTAATTGGCGCTCTGTTGTTCGTGCCTACCCCGCAAGGGAACTGGCGTGAAGTTATGTATGTATGTATGTACAATATACCATTCGTTATGCCATCGTTTGCCCATGTTTGTCCAGCAAAACTTGTCAAAATAGTCAAGGTGGCAAAGTCTATCAGTGGGGGAACTCCATACACCTCTTGTTATTTCAACAAATGGAATCAAAGTGTGCCGCTTTTTCGTTGCATCGAGTTTCAAATCACAACGATTTTTTTTATAGTGGATAGGTTCGCGTTTGACTGACATTGCACCTGATGTCAGGTGGAAAAGCAGTTTAACGTGGAGCACGCTTATCTAGAAGATATCTGTTCACGCGAGACTTGAAGACACCTAGATTGTATTCTTCAGGAAAAACAGGCGACAGTAAAGAGTTCCACTCTTCAGCGGTGCGTATGACGAAAGAAGAAGTTAGCGTTTCGCCCGCTTTGTTGGTATTTCCACCATATATTGGTGGCGTGAATAAATGAATGAATGAATGAAAACTTTTTATTGTTCACCATAACTTAAGCCTAGACATGTAATATAAATACTATTCCATTAGAACAATGGGCGGCCTTATTGCTTATAGCGATCTCTTCCAGGCAACCCGATGTTCAAGGAGACATTACAAGAGAAAGGAAATAATACTTGGTGGTTGAACTAAATTAAAACTAATTCAATCGTAATGGAAGAAAAAAAATTACAATAATAAACTAATAAAGACATTCATAATTAAATAGATTAAAATAATATAAATTACATATACTTACATACGAATAATAATAGAATTCCATTTACTGCAACAAATTTTATTTAATGGACAAATAATGATCAGTGATCAAGTGTTTGAATGTAGAAATGGATGTAGCTTGTCTGATTTTCAAGGGGAGGGAGTTCCACAGGCGAACAGCCTGTACGGCAAAACAGTTTCCTACAAAGGACGAAGTGTGTTTAGGTATCGTTAGCAGAAGATTTTCATTTGGATGCAAATTACAGGAATTAGATTGATAGAGGAAACTAAAAAGTTCCTTTAAATATGGGGGAGTACAGGGATTGAAAAGGATATTGTGCAGAAGTGAGAGTAAGTGAACATTCTGGCGAAAGATTCTTTTATCCGTGCAGGAACGGAGAAAGAATACAATTTCCTGCGGCCGAGTGCGGCCTGTCGTAAGAGGCGACTTAACAACCCACAGCCAGGTGGTAGGGCATTTGCCCGACTGGATGGCTACCACCTCTGGTCTAAAGTATGTCGCCATAACAACATTGAGTTGTGTTCCGGCATTAGTGACCAGGTTCCAGTTTCCCTTAAGAGAGCAGCAGCGCATTTGTAGCAACTTTGCTGTTGCAAATGTCCATAGGCGATGGTAACCGCTTTCCATCAAGTGGGCCGTCTGCCTGTCTGCTGATCTCCTGCAATAAAAAAGAAAAAAAGGCGAATTGGCAACCATTTAAGCTTATTACGAAATTCGGAGATATGGTCATATTTACGCAACCCAAATATGAACCGGATACAAACATTTTGAAGGCGTTCAAGCTTAGGCGTGAGTGCGTACTTCTGCTTGTCCGGTGGTAGAATAGTGAGGGAGGAACCAATTCATGTAATTCTATGGCACACTCTCCGAAGTGTATCCTATAGAATACGATTCTAAAGAATTTTCATTTCTAAAACAAACAACTAAACTAAAAGTTTAGTTGACCAATACGTATGCAGAACACTTTCGTGTTAAATTTCATAAATTTTAAGCTGATTCTGAGTAAAATTTCATACATAAATAGAAAAACAGACGGACAGACATGACGAAAACATTACACAGAATGAAACACTTAAGCTAATCAATAACCAGGTTTATTTTAGATTTCTTTCTTGATCTTTTCTCTGTTTCTTCGAAATAGAAACTTCCCGGAGATATTGTTTAGAGGGGCTTCCACCAGCAGCCATAGTACGGCACTGACTGCTGTGGCCATCACGATCACTCCCAACGCGTCTATAATCTGAGAAAAGCAAAATAATTGACTAGAAAGAACTTTTTAACTGTCTTCAAAAAAGGAGATTTTCAATTCATCGTATAAATATTTTTTTATTTATTTCAACCGATTTGTATGATTCTTTTTCGGTTTCACTAAAGCTTCAGAATAGTGCAATAAAAATTATATTGCCATTGCACTTTGGGTTTGCAAATTAAAAAATAATCGATATGTGTGCTGGGACACATAGTAGAAGTGAAACTTCAACGGACAACTGGCAAAACGAATCGCAACAAAATTTCAACTTGTAGTTTTACGGGCAGATTGTTAATGTACTTGTCCATTTGAAAACCTGCTAGTAAAACTTCAAGTTAAAATTTTGTTGCCATTCGTTTTTCCACTTGTCCGTTGAAGTTTCACTTCTACTATGTGTCCCAGCACACATTTCGATTTTTCGCAGGTTAACTGCAAATTATGATTTGGTTAGGTTAGGTACATTTTAATAAATGCATTTTTTATTTAAACATATTTTATATTATCAAAAAAAGAAACTAAATTCGATCCGGAACCAAAAAACGCATCTATAGTCTAGTCTAAATTTATGCTGCACTTCCATGCGGCCGTAACGCTTTTTAGTGACAGAAAAGTCAATAAAATCGGACAGATAGAGTGAAATTTTGGCGGTTTTTAACCGACTTTAAAATAGGCGAAGCTTCGCAATATGTCGTGTAAATACTTTATTTAATTATGTTCAGCCATATTTTTGTTGTTTCTGAACCAATTTTGATGATTTTTTTTGAGTTAGATTCAGTACAGCGTTGAAATTGTTTCATATACATGATTTTAATCGGATATACCGTGTACGTAAGATAAAAGTGTAAAAATCGTAATAGTTGGAGGAGCAGGGTGGTATGCTTCTAAGTCTCAAAGGAAATACCTCTAGCGAGGCTGCTGCTGTACCTCGCAGACCGAGCCCTATCAAGTATTGTTAAAAATTTGTATATATTCTTTGTACGTGTCGGGAATCGTTTGCGACCTCAATTCTTGCACAGCGCCATCTATTGGCTTAGTAATCCAACACAAAACCAACTTTAATA
This sequence comes from Dendrolimus kikuchii, assembly GCA_019925095.2. Lineage (NCBI taxonomy): Eukaryota > Metazoa > Arthropoda > Insecta > Lepidoptera > Lasiocampidae > Dendrolimus > Dendrolimus kikuchii. Next base: position 1,441,661 of record CM034409.1, read on the forward strand.
GTAACTAAAAAGCAAAAATAATTTTGCAAAATATAGTAATTTTTATGTTTTACTTCGCTGCAACTGCAAGATGTTGTAGAAAATAATTATTTTTAGTTTTCAGTTTTAAGGCAGTGTTTATGTTAAAATAAAAAATATTTTTTACTTTTTAGTTGCACAAATATTCGGACAGCTTTAAAAATAAAATAAGCGCCTGTAGAAATTATACTAGTTACTGGCACGCGTATACGAGTTTGCCTTTCGTTGAGTGTCGAGGCGCTTTTCGACAAGGGTTGCTCTCGGTTTCCCTGGGAACTACTCATCAGACCTTGGTTTGGTGACGATGAGACTACCTTAGAAGTATACGCTTTCGAACAAAGAAAATTAAGATTAATAGGCTAATTAATCTTGAAATCAGTTTTTATTATGCTAGAATTTTTTAATATAAAGGTGTACTTACTATTGAAAACATGTCAAAAGTAATTGGACTCCGTGTAGATGAAGCATTCCTTACTATTATTGATATATGGCTTATATACATCCCGTAGGAGAGACGGCTGAGAGGGATGAACATACGCCAAGACAGAATATTCCGTATATAGACTGAAAAGAACGTGAAAATGATTTCAAATAAGGTTTGGTGGTCGACATTTCTTCACAGCTACACTATGTTATAACGCAGTATGTATTTTTTTTAATCAAAATCAGCTGATTCGTTTTCGGACAAGGGTAATTGATTTTTTAAAAATCTTATGATACTGTAGGAGCGACAGGTAGGGGTTAAATAATACTTCAGACGGCAGACAGTAGTATTCACTTTCAAGTGCTGATGTGAACTGATTTATTTTAGAAACGGTAACCTTAAGTACCAATATTAACAAGTCGTACTGCTAGTACAATGCATAGCACAGTGTGTGAGCGGGAAGGAGGATGTGCGAGCGAGATAGGGCAATTATTGCTATGTGCGCTCCCGCGCTGCACTAGTTAGTATTTCGTTGTCCGCTGCGATGACTAGACGTATGCACCTCCTATAATACCACTTCAGTCATCGTCAAGGTCGGCCTCGAGCAGCATTCCGGCTTCGGCGCTCGCACCGTGCGGACGTGTCCGCACTCTGTGACGTCACTCTGGCTCGCCCACCCGATATTCGGATTTTCGGTCGATCAAGTATCACACACTTTTTTTAGTAGTAGGTTGGTCAATATATACACACCTGGTTGGTATATACACACAAGGTTGCGTCATCGAAATTTTCATTGCGCTCTGACGCGGGATTGTTTCCACCCCACACCCGCGTAGTTCGTTTGCGCGAACCCTCGTGGTAATTTTAATTGAATTTTAATTACCACTAGGTCAGCTAGGGGATACCTAACGGTGTTAACGAACCTAGCTGGGGCGTGACCCGGGCGCCCGCCGGTTCCCCTTCAGGGAAACGGCAAACCCGGACGGGCGTGGAACCACCGGCACAGGGGGAGTACCCTTGCCGACCCCAGGCATCTCCAAATCCGTCCTAGGTGACCTCCTCCTTTTTTCCTATCTTTTGTGGTTCTGCCTACCCACAAAACAGTTAGGAACCCCTTTGCACAATAAGATCGGCAAAGGGGCTACAAGCTTAGGACTCACCATAGAGCGCACCCCCCTGCCTACACCCGGCAGGGGGACTAGGTCTTCACACGATTACACATATCCCTCGGGCTGCTCCCGCCTGAGGGATGGCAACACCCCATGATTGGTGGGTTCAAACCCTCCATTTACTTGAGAGCCGCGACCCGACTCTCAAACAATGGTACTGCCAGGAGATGAAGGGATTCCTCCCCATGATGGAGATAATCCCTCCGTCTCCAGCAGCCACCGCGACCCCCGCGAAAGCCGCGTCTTCCGCGCCGCCTCCCAAGGCCCCTAAGGCCGGATCATCCAAGGCTCCTAAAGCCGCTGCCCCCGTGGCCCCTAAGGCCCCCGCGATCCCTATAGCCACTCAGGCTAAAACCCCAACGGCCACTTCGGCCACCCCTACCGCGGCCGCGCCCGCACCCACCCCCGCCCCCGCCATTACCGAATCTCCCACTGTCGCTTCAGCCGCGTCTGAAAGCGACATGGAGATCGACCCCTCCACCCAAACCGGTGACGATGACGGCTTCCAAGTCGTCACGAACCGTAAGGCCAAGAAGCGACTGCTTAACAGCTCGCCTCAAGGCCTCGTTGATAAGGAGCCCAAACAGGCCAAGACCAAGGCCGACAGCCAGCCCCGCCGCGAACGACTTCCGCCCCCTCTGATAATCAGAGATAAACATCTCTGGAGAGATGTACTCTCCTCTCTCCCCGCCCATAACATCGTGCTGAAAGAAGCACGGGACATCCAGCACGGCATCAAAGTCGTCTTACAGACCCCGGCCGACCATCGCGCCCTTACCCGCGTTTTAATTGACAGAAATGTCAATTATTACACTTACGCTCTCGAGGAAGAGAAGCGCCTCCGCGTTGTCGTACGCGGCCTTTCCCAGGAGCTTGAAACCTCCTACATCTTTGAGGACCTCCAAGCCCAAAACCTCCCTGTGCATGAGGTTCACCGCATGCACAAAGGAAACTCAGACCGGACACCATATAACATGGTGCTCGTTATCCTTGACCGTTCGGACCGAGGCAAGGCGATCTTCAACCTCAAAAGCGTCTGCGGTCTTACTAATCTCCGCTTCGAGCGGCCTTATAATAATCAGACCCCCCGGCAATGCCACCGCTGCCAGCTATATGGCCACTCGGCAAATCACTGCCACTCCCGCCCGAGATGCGTCAAGTGCCTCGGGGATCACGGGACCAGTGACTGCGCGCGGACTCGGGACTCCCCCGACCCTCCGGCCTGCATTCTCTGCGGACAAACCGGACATCCCGCTAATTACCGCGGGTGCCCGGCCGCCCCCAAATTCAAAAAGAACGCTAAGCGTTCTCCCCCAGCCCCCAAGGCCGCCCCCAAACGTCGGGCATTCGTGCCTGCACCTCTCCCGGCGTTCAACGCTTGGACAGGTTTTCCCGCCCTGCCTACCCAGACCAGAGCCCCGATGCCCCTCACGAGGCCCCAACCTCAACCCGTCACACTGCCGGCTCCCACAGGTGCTCCCTCCTCCATCTCGGAGGACCTCGCCCTGGTAACACAGTTTGCCAGGTCGCTACCCTTCAACCTGGAGGAGGTAACTACCTTGGCGAGGAAACTCGAAACCGCCACTACCCTAAAGGCTCGTCTGCGGCTCTTCATGGAGCACGGAACGCTGATGAAGATCCTTTATGACGACACTCCCTAATTTAACCTCCCAATGGCTACCACAAGTAGGGAAAAACCCCGCTCATTGACTTTGGCTACATATAACGCCAACGGACTTAGAAATCAGCGCGACTTGGTTCACGACTTCCTGGTCACCGATAACATAGACATTCTCTTAGTGCAAGAGACTTTCTTAAAGCCGAGTATTAGAGATCCCCGAATCGCTAATTACAACCTGATCAGGCACGATAGGTTAACCTCCCATGGCGGAGGGACACTTATCTACTACAAGCGGTCCTTGCACTGCATCCCCATCGATACCCCCCCTCTAGAGGAACTAGAAGTCTCCGCATGCAAACTATCGATGACAGGCCATCAGCCCATCATCATAGTTTCAGCATACTTAAAATGTCAGAAGCCCATCCTGGAAGACGATCTCAACGCCCTATTTAGTCTGGGTCCCGCGGTTATAATAGCCGGGGACTTAAACTGTAAACATCCCTCTTGGAATTGTCCAATTGAAAATCCCAAAGGAAGGGAGCTTCTCCGCCTCTCGGACAGGCTCCTCTTTGGCATTTTAGCCCCCTTGACCCCCACCAGATACCCTGACAGACCGCACGTACAATACCCGAGCGTTCTCGACATAGCGCTACTGAAGGGAGTCTCCCTTCAGTTCCGCTCTATCGAAACACGGGATGACATTGATTCCGACCACTTGCCGGTCGTACTTCAGTTAGGCCCCCCGACTGACTCGACGCCACCGACGAAACCCGTCATAGATTGGGCCAAAGTCCGGGACTTGCTCGCAACGACAAGCTCCCCGGACTTGGACCGGATCCCGGACCCGATTAACTCAGCCCAGGACAACGATGTTGCCATCGAAGCCCTCACCAGCCACCTCCAGAGCGTGGTGCGGGAGTCCACTCGGCAGGTACCTCTCGAGGACCACCGACTGCCACTCCCGGACGACGTCAGAGATCTGATGAGGGAAAAGAGGGCAGCATTCAGAGCCTACGGCAGCTTCCCCTCTCCAGATAATAAAGCCCAATATAGGGCACTCCAACGCCAGGTCAGACTCCGTGTCCAGGAGGTCAGGAACCAACGTTGGGACCGACTGCTGGAGGAGATCTCCCCAACTCACCAGGCTTACTGGCAGCTGGCGAGATCTCTGAAAGCAGAAACACTCTCGAGCATGCCACCCCTCGAGAGACCCGATAACACCAAAGCGTTTGACGACGATGAAAAGGCCGAATATCTCGCCGAAAGTCTCGAGCTCCAATGCTCCCCCAATATCGCCAATAACGACCCGTCTCACCTATCGGAGGTAGACGCCGAGGTCGAATATCGGTCCTCCCTCCCGGCCGAAACCACACTCGAACCGGTCACGGTTGAGGAAGTACAGGATTTCATCAAAGCCCTAAAGCCCCGCAAGGCCCCAGGCAATGATGGAATCAGCCATAAACTTTTAAAAATCCTCCCCGTCCAACTTATCTTAATTATGGTAAGCATCTTCAATGCTGCCATAAATAATTGCCAATTTCCAAAGACCTGGAAAGAAGCGGAGGTCATCGGTATCCGCAAACTAGGCAAACCGGCCTCAAAGCCCTCTAGTTACCGCCCCATCAGTCTACTCAGCTCGCTGGGTAAACTGTATGAGCGAGTCCTTCTTACAAGACTGAGAGATTTTGCCTTCACCAATAATCTCATCCCCCCTGAGCAGTTTGGCTTTAGAGCTAGACACTATTGTCCACAGCAAGTGCTCCGCATCACGGAGCACGTCCTCTCCCATTTCCAACGCGGCGGACGAAGATTCTGGCCGACAGGCGCAGTATTCTTCGACGTCGCCAAAGCTTTCGATAAGGTCTGACACAACGGGCTGATATACAAGCTGTATCAACTCGGTGTGCCGGACCGACTCGTACTCATTCTACGGGACTTCCTCAAAGACCGTAGATTCAGATTCCGAGTGGAGGGCACTAGATCCTCCTCTCGTTCCATCTCAGCGGGAGTCCCTCAGGGCTCCGCGCTCTCCCCCTTACTTTTCTCGCTGTACACCAGCGACATGCCACGGCACCCCCATACCGAGCTAGCCCTATATGCGGATGACACCGCCATATTCATTAGCGACCCCAGCAGATACAGAATCTGCAGTCACCTCAACGCCGCCATCAAGGAACTAGGCGACTGGTTCCGTAGATGGAGGATTGAAGTGAACCCCGAGAAGAGTGCAGCCATCATGTTCTCTCGTCGCTCTCTCTCACCCAATACTCGCCCCACCAACCAACTTATGCCCATCAAGCTATACGACGGAGTTATCCCCTGGGTTAACGAAGTCAAATATCTTGGTGTAACTCTCGATAGAGGCTTGTACTTCCACAAGCACACCAGAGCGGTCGGGAACAGAGCATACTGGATCCTAGGCCGACTCTATCCGTTGATACGCAAGAAGAGTAAGATGAGCCTTAGAAATAAGGTGACTCTATACAAAACTTGCATCCGCCCCATCATGACCTATGCGAGTGTGGTCTTCGGCCACGCCAGCGATACAAACATCTGGAGACTGCAAAGAATCCAGAATCATTTTATGCGTGCTGCAGTCGACGCCCCGCGCTATATGCGGCTCGCCGACCTGCATCGCGATCTGGAGCTTCCCTCCATCAAAGATTATATAGTCACTCTATCGCGCAGATTCTTTGACCTTGCCCCCCATCACCCGAACCCTCTGGTGACAGAAACGGTCAACTATAAACCCACACCGAACGCTCCCATGAGAAATCGTCGCCCTCGCAATGTACTCATTGACGAGCCCGATAAAATCACCCGTCTCCTCGCGATCATGAACCCCCCGAGGCTCAGAACATCAGCCTGGCATAACAGACGCAGACAGAACAGACGCCGGAGAGCCCCCGGCTCGGATCCTCTTACACAAAGGTAAGACCCCACCAATCTCACACACTCAATACAGACACAAGTAGCCATACACGATTAGCATAGGCGTGTTGCTGGAGAGTTTCTTCCGCCGCTTCTTCTCCTCCAGCTATAACACGTTGCGAAGCGGTAGTAATGATAGACTAGGATCGGCTCCGCCGGCGGAGTCGATAATTGGTCCCCAAAAAACAATCATTTCAGCCTGTTGGCTTAGCTCTTTCAGCCTTTAACGGCTAATTCCCAATATAGAGTCAATCCCCCGCAGCGGTCGAGCCGAGGTCGAACCTCACAGGAGGTGCCTCCTCGAGCGTGCTGCTCCCGGGCTGAACGCCTCTGCTCCCACAGAGTCGTGAAGCCCTCAAAGTCCGGTATCGCTGAAACAGCCATCTGCGGCTATTCAGCTGGGTCCAGCTCAAAAAAAAAAAAAAAAAACAAAGTCGGCCTCAAGACTCCTTTGAGTGTTTCTTGCTATTTTGTATTTACATTCACTGTGGCAGCGCAAAAACAAAACTTGCCAAATTTGCGACGTCTTTTTTTATTTTTATCGCTGGAGTACAGCCGACAGGCTAACGTCCCAACTGTGATGGAAAGTGGTTAAATTTTTGTATGTCTGTATGTTCCGGCTAATCTCTAAGATGGCTGGACCGACCTTGACGAGACTGTTAGCAGCAGCAGATAGCTGATGTTATAAGGAGCAACTTAGGCTACTTTTAAAATTAGGGTTCCGTGAAAAAAAAAACACGCGGATGAAGTCGCGGGTAACAACTAGACAGAGATAAATTATATCTTATTGGGTGCACGGAGACTTAGAAAATTCACTTCATTGCCGTGGATAAGACAACGATAACTAATAACTGACTGCCGCACAGTCGGAAAGTCAAATACGGGAAAATGCTTTCCGTACCGTAACGCAGTGAATGTGATAATTTAGGATTTAGCAGCTGAAGCCCACTTGAAAAATTCACTCTATATATTTCTTTTAACTTACAAGAGTTCCCATATTCGCATATCCCTATGATGATGCAGACGGCTACGGCCCAGACTGGCCTGTCTATGGCTGAGATTATGCCGGACACTACGGGGTCGTATGGACGGTCGGTCGTGATCTTGCCTGTTGCCAAGGAAGCTAGCATCAATGCCATAGCAACAACGATTCCGATCACCGACCACATCTGTAACATAATTTTATTAATATTAGCCAGACACTGCCACACTCACGCGGGAACTATGTTCCAATTTTGTGGCACCAACATACGGAAGCTGATTTTTATATTCAACGGTAAAAGTGTCAAACGCATCGTAGCTTTTGCTAGGTGGTAGGGCATTTGCCCGACTGGATGGCTACCACCCCTGGTCTAAAGTATGTCGCCATAACAACCTTGAGTTGTGTTCCGGCATTAGTGACCAAGTTCCAGTCTCCCTTAAGAGAGCAGCAGCGCATTTGTAGCAACTTTGGTGTTGCAAATGTCTATAGACGATGGTAACCGCTTTCCATCAAGTAGGCCGTCTGCCTGTCTGCTGATCTCCTGCAATAAAAAAAAAAGGTTCCACAACAAAGAATTTTATTTTCGAGTGTTGCCATAGTTAACCGAACCATTAATGTTATAAAATGTTAATAATGACCCCCAGGGGGCTTTGTGGCGAAGCCATAAGTGAGTAGCAAGATTTCGAACCTGACTCCAGGGTGCCAATGCAAGGTCCCGACCTTAGTGCTTGCTTTAGCCAGCTGGCACGGAACGGAGGTCGATAGAGCTAAGACTTAAGCACCAGGGGTGGAAATTATTTTTTTTATGGAAGTATAGCTTTGCGTTTGACCGCTGTCTCACCTGACGTTGTGTGATGACGCAGTCTAGGTTGGAGCACGTTTACCTAGAAGATATCTGTGATTCACTCCTGACTTGAAGACTTCAAAATTGTATTTTTCAGGAAAACAGACTCCGGAAAATTGTTCCACTCTTCGGCAGTGCGCATCAGAAAAGATGAAGCAAAACGCTCGGTTCTGACTGGTGGTGTTTCCACCATGTAACGGTGGCGCAAACCGGTGCATTTGATTGTCGGATGGTAAAATGGGGATGGAGGAATCAGCTCGTGCAATTCTAAGGAACACTCCCCGAAATGTATCCGATAGAAGACAGTCAGCCCCGTGACCTTGCGTCTATGCTCTAGACTCGATAAATGGCATAACGTCGAAAGTAGCTTCGGTGAACCTGCAGCCCACCTCTCCACCATGCAGGGAGTGGTGGGTCACCGTCTACCCATTTTTCTGTTCTTAGTATCTTTTGTTCTCATTTCAAACAATAGTCCTACCCTGGCAGGGGCTTGCCCTTGGGTATATTTATATATGGTGTAGATAGGGTTAATCGCAAGGTTAATATCACTCTACATTTAGATTCAATTTGTCAAGAGGCCTCTACGTGTTGGCCGTCCCATGGCCTCCAAAAGTCCAGGTCATTTTTGTGGCCCGTGATCGTCAAGGACATGAATCGTGACCTCGCGCACGAGATTACTGCTATGTGCCATATAGAGGCAACGATCATCGTACCGACAGTAGTGTCTGTCAACGGTCTAATAGCGAAGAGCCTCTACCGACATCTAGAGTGGCTCTTGCTCTATAAATGGGTGAAGGGCTAGATACAGAAGGTGGTTCTCCTGAACACGGCACGAATTTTGAGGAACTTTCTGTTTCTGGAGACAAAACCACCGGTAGCCTAGGCCTCACTACCGGTGGTCGTCGACTTTTTATATTTTTTTTATATATATTCTTATGCATATAATATGTATTAAAATAGCATAGAAGAGAAGCAATAAATATAAAGTGAAATGAATAATTAAATAATCTTTGTCTTCGGCACGTTTCGTTGCAGACCGCTGTTCTCCAGCGACCCCTTACACGCATTCACGCGTCGCACCAGGCGCCCTCTATGCGCATCTGCCAGCGCGATATCGTCAACATACATGAGCAACCATGGAGGCTGCTCATGCGCATCTCTGATGCTGTTTGACACTTCGTTTAATATCGCGCTGAACAGAAACGGGCTAAGGACAACGAGGACTACTGTATAATTGCTAATACATTTAAAAAACTAGAGCAACATTATCGAATAAGGGTTATGTTTTGGCCAAAATAGATACGATCTCTTAAATTTAAATTAAAACTGTACAATAATTATTTGTCTGCATACCTTTGACATTGTATTCCTGTACTTGGCTGGGTTATATAGAAAGATCAAGTAACCCATGGCCATCCCGACGAGATATGATCCAGCCCTAGCGTAACTCTTCGTGTAAATGATATTCATCATTTCATTTTCACGATAATATATGGATTGTCTAAAAATGACCAAAATAACAGAACGGTTAATATAAGTAGTTGAAAATTACTTTAATTATTAAGCTGACTATTAAAGATTTCAAGTACTAGTGGGCGGCATGTTGCTTGGAGGCCACGTCTAATTTAGAAATGGATGAGGGTCGGCCGGTCGGGAAATGCGGCAGTTGTGCTCTGACTGCGAACGAGGCATTACTTAGTGCAATTTCGGAGCGAGTATCTTATAACGACGAACTTTGCTCGATTGATGTGATAACGATTTTCTGCCCCAAGGATTGGTTTTGTTGTAGTCGGCTATACTTGTAAGAACTGTAATAAACCTGGTGATCATACCAACGGAATTTTAGAATGTATATCCTACAAATTTATAACAGTGCCAACTTATAGAAATGCTTCTGCAACTCGAACGACTCCAACTTATTATATAGTAGTTACAGCTCCCTTGGTGGACCATTTCGCGGCTTTGTATATGTTACGATCTACGAGATCTGGAGGTTTACCATTTTCTAAAGAAATCAGCTTCACTCTTTTATTTGTATAGCAAAGCATTGTATAGGGAGAAAGGATATATATTAAAGTGTATTAATTTAAAAACCCTCTACTTACTGTAATACCGAAGTAAGAAAGGGAGTTGGCCTGAAAGAGAGTGTCGGGGTGAAGGTAAGGAAAGGAATGCTCCGGTGGTTCGGGCATGTGGAATAAATGCATGATGAAAGAATGACTAAACAGATATACAATGCAAAAGTGGATAGATGCAGAAGTCGTGGAAGGCCACGACACACCTTCTATGATCGAATTGATAGTGTACTAGCAGAAGGTGATGTCAGGAGCCTTAAGAACAGACGAGCGGGCATGACAATAGCTATGAATGTCAAAGAAGCAAGTGAGATATGTAAGAATAAACCTAAATGGCACTCTGTTATTCGTGCCTACCCCGCAAGGGAACTGGCGTGAAATTATGTATGTATGTATGTACTTACTGTATATTAGGTGCAGGACATACGGACAGATTATTTCGGTATGTTATAAAGCCAGGAATAAATAGAGCCAATAGGAAAGCGATTCCGAACGCCACGTGTCCGAGTTTCCTATTCCTAATGAGGATGAACAGAAGTACAGTCGCCAACAAACTCAGCTGGTAATCGCAGGTTATGGACCACGTGTGAAGGCAACACTGAAATAAATATACAGTTTGTTAATATTATCATAGTGCTACCATGGAAGAAGAATATCTAGGAGGGTTTTTACGTGGTGGAGCCATACTGGAATCATTACCTGGATCACAACTCTCATAGCCGGCTCAGAATATGGGCGTGAAACGGTTAGTCTTGGGTTAATCGTGTTTCATACTCGTATAATGAGTGAGAGCTCCGATAACTTGCTTCCCTCTCTCCCATCTTCTCCATTACATTCCCCTGTCCTATTCCGTCTGTCCCAACCCTCCAGTCCGGTTTTAAAGGCTGGCAACGCGCCGGCTTCGGCCGTGTAATACACACGTCTATAAGCGACGATAACCACCTTACATCAGGTGAGTCGCCTTTCTGTTTGCCAGCTTTGCAACGAAAATGTTCGTCACCTTAAAGTCGACTTTTGCTTGCACGAGTACAAGAAACTGTAGTGTATGGGAGCTGAGTACGTCTAGTCATCGCAGCGGACAACGAACTACTGGCTATTTCTTTTTTGGACTTGACTTTATGTTGTTGGTCCGAAGACCTTACAACTTTACCGGGGTTCCTGGGGCGATTGCCTTCGCGGAGCGAAGGCGCTCGAGCCCGGGGGGCAACTTGCTCGAGGGAGCTCCCTAGGGAGTTTTACCTAGGGGTGGTAGCCATCCAGTCGGGCTAATGTCCTACCACCTGGCTGTGGGTTGTTTTGTCGCCTCTTAGGACAGGCCGCCCGGCCGCAGGAAATTCTTTCTCCGTTCCTGCACGTATAAATTACAATTTGCCACTGTACTTGGTGCACGTTCTTTTATGCCACACGTGGGCAAGCTCTGGAATGATCTCCCTCCCGCGGTCTTCCCAAAGGGCTATAATATAGGGTTCTTCAAAAAGGGCGTAAATAGATATTTAAAGCCAGAACGAGATAGGCAACGCATCGGCTCGCTTTGCAGATGTCCATGGGCGACGGTAGCCACTTGCTATCAAGTGGACTCGTTTGCCAATTTGCCTACAACGAAACATAAAATAAATTAATACAATAAAATTCTACCATGTCAATTACGTTGACGTCCATCATCAGCAACTGTTTCCACCATGTTTTCTCACATATCTTCTTCTCCCTTTCATCAAATAGGGCTTTGTATGGGCCATTGCTAAAGTGCGTTGATACTGCTGTTGTGTAGAAAATAGCAATAGCGAATACACCTATTAACCTGAAATTTAACTTTTTGAAAGAAAACCTTTACATTTTAAAATTATCGCAACGCCTTGACTACTTACTTCTCGATCAATCCCTCCTTAGCATGAATTTTCAGCCTATCTTCCAATGCTCTGATACTAATCAGGCTACGGACTGGTTTATTAATATGCTTGTTTCAGCAATAAAAGCATGCTCAATATCAACCAAATTGCCTAATCGAAAACATATAAGTAAGTCGTGGATCACCAAGGGATTATTACGGTGTATGAAAAACAGGGATAACTTGTACAAAAAAGTTAAAAAGTATAAAGATAATGACACTCTTTTGTTAACATACAAACGCTATAGGAATTTCTGTAATGCCTTGCTCAAGAAAGCTAAAAGAGATTACGAAAAGCAGGAAATTCTCAATGTAAATAATAACAACAAGAAACTATGGGAAGTAATAAAAAGAATAAGTGGCACTGATAGAATCCAGGATAGTGCCTCCAGTCTCGTATCAAATGCTGATCGTAAAGGTAGTATAAATAAAGTCAATAAATATTTTGTAGATATTGGGAAGAAATTAGCGGAAGCTATTATCTGTAACAATAATGACTATAGTAATGACGATAATAATCATTTATCCTCGCCAGTGAACTCTCTAGTTTTTCTACCAGTTGATAGTTCTGAGATTACAAGAGTTATTAATGGTCTAAAAGATAAATGTGCAATTGGAACCGATCAAATTTCTTGTAAGATATTAAAAAGGTACTATCACCTACTTACTCCTCCGATTGTACACATTTGCAATCTTTCAATATCCAATGGTGTTTTTCCTTCTGCTTTTAAATCTGCTTTGATTAAACCTGTTCATAAGAGTGGTGACAAGAGCTGCATATCTAACTATAGACCTATCTCTATACTACCTGCTTTGTCTAAGATTTTGAAACGAGTTTTAAATAACCGCCTTGTCACATATTTGGAAGCGAACCACCTACTCGCACCTTCCCAATATGGTTTTCGAAGGAATAAGTCTACTGATGATGCTGTACACGAGCTCTCTAATTCTTTGATAAAGAATTTAGATGAGAAATTAAAGTCTTTAGCTGTATTTTTAGATCTTGCGAAAGCGTTCGATACGGTTTTTGTTCCACTCTTGTTACACAAGTTAGAAAAAATTGGAGTCAGAGGATTACCACTTCTTCTTTTTACTGATTACCTTAGCAATAGATCTCAAATAGTCAAGATCGATGAAATGCTAAGTGATGAGCTTCCTATAAATTATGGTGTTCCGCAGGGCAGCATCCTTGGCCCCACTTTATTTTTAATCTATATAAACGATTTATGCCAGCTTCGGCTTCTTAATGGCAAAATTATAACGTTTGCGGATGATACTGCCTTAATCTTTAGTGGTAACTCTTGGGACGAAACATATCATAGTGCACAACTCGGAGTTGATAGAGTGAGTGACTGGTTGCGCAGTAACATGTTAACTCTTAATGTCACTAAAACTAAGTACATCGCCTTTTCGCTGAGTGCTAAATCGGCCCCAGAAACAAGATTCTCCATCACGGCTCATACCTGCCTGCAAATAACTCTTAACTGCATTTGTCCTTCATTGCAGAGAACTGACACTATAAAATATCTTGGAATTATACTGGACCAATCACTAAGCTTCAAGACACATATGGACAACCTAGTAACCAGACTTCGTAAACTTATATATATCTTTAGAATGCTCAGACATGTAGCAGATAGACAAATAATTAAGATGGTTTATTTTGCCTTGTGCCGTTCTCTTGTCAGCTACTGCATTACAACGTGGGGAGGATGTGCTAAGAGTTACCTCCTTGAAGTTGAAAGAGCTCAACGCGCCATTCTTAAGGTTGGGGCAGGTCTTCCTTTTCGCTATCCTACCGTTAAACTGTATAAAGAATGGGATGTTATGACAGTCAGGCAAACCTTCATCTTGCACATTGTACTTAAAAAACACTCTCTTATCTATTTTAATGGGGCTATAGATAAACGACGTAAACTAGATGTTTGTATAACTCCTTTATTTCGTTCTAGTCGCACACAAAATTTCTTTTGTTTTCTGGGTGATTTCCTTTATAATAAAATAAATAATATATTAAACATATACCCCCTTAATAAATGTACTTGTAAAGCAAAAATTACTAACTTCCTAAAAACTCTCGACTATCAGTCCACTGAAGACCTCTTGTATATTCCTAAATGACTATGCTGTTTTCCACTATCAACGTTATTTCCTAATCCCCTCCATGATTTCCTGACACTTCTTACACAACATATTATGGATCTTAACATTCTCTGACTCATTTACTCCCGCTCAATCACACATACTTATTCTTACATCACCTATGCGAACTTACAGATACACACACACTACATCACACATATGCACTTGAAAGACTCACTCTAACACGATTATTTATAATAATTTTAAGTTAGTATATTTTCTTTTTTCTTCTCTTAATTAGCCAACGGGTTGATCCTGGTGACCTGTACCACAGGTTTCTTCTTAACCTAATTCAGGCACCAGCCTCTTAGTTAATGTTGTTACTAGTTTTAAGTTTCTCTGTATACTTAAAGAGGAAATAAAAAATTATGTTATGTTATGTTATGTTATGATATAAATTGACTAATTGTTTGTGTACGGGTCATGCAATGAACGTGTCACAAACGTCGTCTCTTACCCACTGAGTACTTTTATATACCTCTTACTGTCATTTGGTGACGGAAGCACAAAAGGCATTATTTCATAGTAAAAAAAACCGACTTCAAATTTAAAAGCAGAAAATCAATACATACATAACTTCACGCCAGTTCCCTTGCGGGGTAGGGACGGACAACAGAGCGCCATTCAGTCTTATTCTTAGACACCTCAATTGCTTCTTTGACATTCATAGCTCTTGTCATGCACGCTCGTCTGTTCTTAAGGCTCCTGACATCACCTGCTGCTAGTACACGATCAATTTGATCATGGAAGGTGTATCGTGGCCTTCCACGATTTCTGCATCTATCCACTTTCGCATTGTATATCTGTTTAGTCATTCTTTCATCATGCATTCTTTCCACATACCCGAACCACCAGAGCATTCCTTTCCATACCTTCATCCCGACACTCTCTTTCAGACCAACGACGACGACGACGTTAGTAAAAAAGACTTCACCAATTTTTTTTTCTTCACTTTAATACAGGTGTGGTGTAAAAAAATATATGAAACGTAATGCTTTTCAATTATGCTTGTATTATTGCACTTCTTATAACATGTCCAATTGTTTCTATTGCATGAGTTCAGCAGACAGGCAAACGGCCCAGCTAATGGAAAGCGATTACCATCGCCTGTGGACATTTGTAGCATCAAAGGAGCTGCCAATGTGCTATCGGCCTCATATAGAGGATAGGAACCTGACCACTGATGCCGGAACGCAACTCAAGGTTGTTATGGCGGCATACTCTAGACCAGGGGTCGTAGCCATCCAGACGGGCAAATATCCTACCACCTGTGTGTGGCCGCAGGAAATTGTATTCTTTCTCCGTTCAAAAACTGAAAATGAAATAAAATTTCCGACATAATTACAGTCGGAGGGAAGAAAATAGCGGACACACCATTTCGCGGTTTTTCCATTTTGCCAAAGCGGTAACTTAACCCTAAAAATTAAAAATGTCTATCATATGACACATAAAAAACTTACCTGATATATCTCTTAATTGGGTTAAGGTATATGCCATTTCCATTCATAGCGAGCAAGCTTTTGGTTAACAGAAGACTTGAGAGAACGAAGAATGTATTTACAACGAGGTCTATGTGCAAATTGAAGTATCCCTGAGGTGAATTCAACATCTGCAAACAATACTAAAATATTATGACAAAGTCTTAAAAAGTAGAGAAGTCCAATCCCAGCAGTACATTGTTTAGAGTCATAATTTTCCAGATGCAAAGTTTCTCTGAGAACTATTTTGGTTAAGAGTGTTAAAGGACTAAACCCAATAACATCAACAAATAATTTAATATCAATAATAAAAAATCAAGCCTTTACTTCTAAACCAGAGAATCACAAGGGCTGTCCGGCAACAGATTCACCTAAACGAGTTTCCACACCAGTCGGGACGGATAATGCAAATTTAAACCAAAAAGAGCTTTGTGTCTACGACATAAAGATAGGTAGATGAAACACTTTATTGCCCACTGTTCGATTTATTTCCGAACAAAATAACGGATACAACACTTTATTTACAGTATTTTTAGGCAAAAAAATAGGCGGCCTTATCGCTTAGAGCGATTTCTTCCAGGATATTTAACTTACAGAATATTATAAGCTAATTTGGCGATGAAGGTGGTGCACAAATTCAGATATTTATAGATTTTTAAAATATACATTAACTTTTTAAGATAAATATCCACATACATACTCATGAGATTATACTGACAAATAGTAATTATATATAATAACATAACAATTAAATAATTGTGTATAGATAAAGTAAAGACGCCAGTGATAACGTTCTTAACGTCTCTATACCCGTATAAAGATGTATCGAGTATGAGATGTCGAGCTGGTGAGAAGGATGTTACTGAATCTCTTTCGGCTTATATTTTCTGAATACATATCGACTAGTGTGGCGGACTCCTTAAAGCGAACCACACGTATGAATGGTAAAATCATACATACATACATAACTTCACGCCAGTTCCCTTGCAGGGTAGGCACGAACAACAGAGCGCCATTTAGGCTTATTATTACACACCTCACTTGCTTCTTTGACATTCATAACTCTTGTTATGCACGCTCGTCTGTTCTTAAGGCTCCTGACATCATCTTCTGCTAGTACACGATCAATTTGATCATGGAAGGTGTGTCGTGGCCTTCCACGACTTCTGCATCCATCCACTTTTGCATTGTATATCTGTTTATTCATTCTTTCATCATGCATTATTTCCACATGCCCGAACCACCGGAGCATTCCTTTCCTTACCTTCACCCCGACACTCTCTTTCAGACCAACTCTCTTTCTTACTTCAGTATTACGAACGCGGTCCGCGAGCGTCACTCCGCAGATTTTGCGCAGTGCTCGCATCTCGACCGCGTTTACTCTACTTTCATGCTCTTTCTTCCATACCCAACTCTCGCTTCCATACTTGAGCGTAGGTACCAGCACCGCGTTGTGTACGGCGAGCTGGGCCTTCTGGCTGAGGTTTTTAGCGCCTAGAAGTTTACCTAACGCTCCATTCAAACTATTCCCCAAATTCACTCTTCTTTCTATATCAGCGGTGTACCTTCCATCCCTGCTAAAAGCACATCCAAGATATACAAACTCATTCACTTGCTCCAGCATAACATCATCGACCATTATCCTTGCATTTGTTCTGGTTTCTTCTCTTTCAAACACCATAACCTTTGTTTTCTTCGCATTCAAATAAAATCATCAACATGCTATTTGTACTGTGAATATCTGGCATTATAGCAGGGCCTGGATTTAGCGTGATTCTCTTTTAATGACACGAAACGCGTTTAGCAACATAAAGTAGAAGTGCTAGTTCAGAATGAGATACCTTGAACGCTCAAGAGGCATATCATAGAGCCTACATAGCGACCTGTCGATTGGCGAATCTGCTCCGCAAACGATTAGATACTTGATACTAACAATGTTTATAAGTTTATCTGGTAGTTTGGCGTCACTCAAATAAGAAAATCGCTTAAATAGAATACAGCAACTCTGATTGGGAGATATTTATCTATGGTGTTTGATATTTCGTAGATGAGAGCTTTAAGTATCTACGGCAAGCTATCATACATACATACATACATAACTTCACGCCAGTTCCCTTGCGGGGTAGGCACGAACAACCGAGTGCCATTTAGGCTTATTCTTACACACCTCACTTACCTCTTTGACATTCATAACTCTTGTCATGCAAGCTCATCTGTTCTTAAGGCTCCTGACATCACCTTCTGCTAGTACACGATCAATTTGATCATGGAAGGTGTGTCGTGGCCTTCCACGACTTCTGCATCCATCCACTTTTGCATTGTATATCTGTTTAGTCATTCTTTCATCATGCATTCTTTCCACATGCCCGAACCACCGGAGCATTCCTTTCCTTACCTTCACCCCGACACTCGCTTTCAGACCAACTCTCAAGCAAGCTATCGCAGGATTAATATCAATTCCTCACAGAGACTTGATGATTACCTTGGATAACGAACATGATGTTAACTGGTATCGTGAGTACCTGGCATCTTACTTTAATTCAAATTCAGATTCGGATTCAAATTCAAAAGACTTAACACCACTTCTTTGTAAAGGAACCTCTACGTGTTGACCTTTCCATGGTCTTACGCAAGCACTTCCAAAAGTTAGAGTCACTTTCATGGGCCGTGGTCTTTAAGGACATACAATTATATTTATTGCTGATTGAGTTGCAAACGGTTTATCTCTTCTTTGTTTATTTCTATGAATTATAAATTTGAAACTAACAATATTTATCATGTACTCACAACTTCATCAATATCTAAGCTGTTCACGCTGCTCAGAAATACAAATAGCACAGATGTATGAACGAAAATAACAATATATGCTGTGAGAATTCTAATGCCATTCAAGAAGGGCATGTCATCGGGATAAACGACGAAAAGTAAATTCCAATTATGCTGCACATCGAAACATTCTGCTATCTCGCCCACTGAAATTAGAAAAATCTATCATAATTATGCATCTTACGCACAACGAAGATTTTCGTAGAGGCATGGAAGCAGAATACTAGTAGAGATGATGAAAGTCAACTATTTAGTTCAACTATATCCAGTCTTATGTATATACCTATACAGAGGCCACATAGACGTAGTAGAGTAGGTGCCGCGGGACGCAAATTAATTTTTCATTTTTCATACTCAGAAAGTACACTTGAAGTTACCTGAGTTGTGTTCCGGCATTAGTGACCAGGTTCCAGTCTCCCTTAAGAGAGCAGCAACTCATTTGTAGCACACCTTTGGTGTCGCAAATGTCCATAGGCGATGGTAACCGATTTCCATCATGTGGGCCGTCTGCCTGTCTGCTGAACTTCTGCAATAAAATAAATACCTGATCACAGAGACGAAAACAGTACTTTTCGTCCCTGGGAAAAGTATCCTAAGTTACGCTTGGTGATATAAGTTATCTCCGTTTCGAATTTCTTTTAAATCCATTATCTATCAGACAGACAGACAGAAAAACAGAAAAACAAACAGACAAAAATTCTAAAAATTACATTATCGGATTTCGCCAAGGCGTCGCCGACCTCTAAGACGATTTTTTATAATGCCCTTCTTAAAAACCCCATATCATAACGCAAGGGGTTAACCGTGGTGGGAAGTTCCCTCCAGATCATCGTTGTACGCAGAATAAATGTTCTAGAGAACCGTTAGGTAGCTAAGCGTGGGAGCTCTAGGAAATGGGGTTAAACAACCCGTCTTTGGCGAGCTGTGCGGTCGTAGAAGTGAGGCGTTGGCACCAGATCAAATAATGCTTCGGAACACTCCCTGATATACAGGCGGTAGAATACGCAGAGGGACGCGAAGTCTCTCCGAAGTAGTCGTCTCCAGGTGTTCTTGTTGCAAAAATCCACCTTATGTGTGAAAGTCAGGTCCGCTGAGTAATCCTTCTCTAGAAATCCATCCTATTATGGCAAATTGAAAATGTTAATTTAAGAAGAGAGCTTTGGAAGTGTGTTATTGTCAGCGAAACGAGAATAAAGCGGAGTTTGCATTTATCTACACAAACCTGTAGGTAGTGTGATTACCCGGTGCGGGGCACGGAAGGGCCCCCGGTCCTCTCGGAGAGCACTGCAGGGTCTACGTCCGATGACCAACCAGCACGACAATGCTCCCTAAGATTATGCGCCAGTTGGTGGGTAGCAGCCTCCATGGAACCGGTTAGCCCGGGTTCGGGACCCCTACTACCTGGCGCCCGCGGGCAACCGTTTTACCGGGTCTCCCTGATCTTCGCCCCACCTCATCACGCCTACAGGGATGAAGAATATTTTACCTGATCCCAATTTCGCTGAAAACAACCCACTTCAGGAAAGAGGGGAACTTGAACCTGGTCAGTAATGCCGGAACATAACACGAAGTTATTATGGCGACATACACTAAACTAGGGCTGGTAGCGATCCAGACAAGCATAAGCCACCCTACCACCTGGCTGTGGGTTGTTTAGTCGCCTCTTACGACAGGCCACCCAGCCGCAGGAATTTGTATTCTTTCTCCGTTCCTGCACGGATAAATCACGGAGCTGTTGGTCCGAATTATATCTTTCACATATTGTACAAACTCGAACCATTTACAGATTTATTATAGTATAGATTACATGAAAAGTAGGAATACCTATTTGACCTGTAAGCTTGTTACATAAGGCTACAATGTAATCCCGAATTATTAGCTCCAAAGTCATAAATATCGAGTCCCCATTCTAACTTTTGATCGATAAAGTGAAAATTCTGCAAATATCAAGACGGTAGAGCTTAAAAAATATTTTTAACGAAGATTGATTCGTAAAGCTCTTTTGAACCGTTTTTGAGATGTAAAGTATACACATATAAAGAACTGTGGGTAATAGTGAGGTTGGGGATTCGAATCAAGCTGAGATAAATGCGGCCAACATCTACAATTATATTTACCTAATTTGAGGACATGACACGACTGAATGCTTTGCGAGTGCGCAACATACTGAACGCAGTGCTGGCGTCTTTTTTACTCTCGTTCAAACGCAAGCTAGAAGTGACATATTATACTATAATATGTCACTTCTAGCTTGTGGTGGCAAATATAACCATTAACCAATAATATATTTATTATTAACAACAAATATACTGCGTGTAGTCGCGTAGGTAATTATTGGAAATTATATATATGCAAGGATAATGGTCGATGATGTTATGCTAGAGCAAGTGAATGAGTTTGTATATCTTGGATGTGCTTTTAGCAGGGATGGAAGGTACACCGCTGATATAGAAAGAAGAGTGAATTTGGGGAATAGTGTGAATGGAGCGTTAGGTAAACTTCTAGGCGCTAAGAACCTCAGCCAGAAGGCCCAGCTCGCCGTACACAACGCGGTGCTGGTACCTACGCTCACGTATGGATGCGAGAGTTGGGTATGGAAGAGAGAGCATGAAAGTAGAGTAAACGCGGTCGAGATGCGAGCACTGCGCAAAATCTGCGGAGTGACGCTCGCGGACCGCGTTCGTAATACCGAAGTAAGAAAGAGAGTTGGTCTGAAAGAGAGTGTCGGGGTGAAGGTAAGGAAAGGAATGTTCCGGTGGTTCGGGCATGTGGAAAGAATGCATGATGAAAGAATGACTAAACAGATATACAATGCAAAAGTGGATG
This sequence comes from Dendrolimus kikuchii, assembly GCA_019925095.2. Taxonomy (NCBI): domain Eukaryota; kingdom Metazoa; phylum Arthropoda; class Insecta; order Lepidoptera; family Lasiocampidae; genus Dendrolimus; species Dendrolimus kikuchii. The sequence goes on from CM034409.1 coordinate 1,462,882, forward strand.
GATGCAGAAGTCGTGGAAGGCCACGACACACCTTCCATGATCAAATTGATCGTGTACTAGCAGAAGGTGATGTCAAGAGCCTTAAGAACAGACGAGCGTGCATGACAAGAGTTATGAATGTCAAAGAAGCAAGTGAGGTGTGTAAGAATAAGCCTAAATGGCACTCTGTTGTTCGTGCCTACCCCGCAAGGGAACTGGCGTGAAGTTATGTATGTATGTATGTATATTTATTATTAACAACAAATATACTGCGTGTAGTCGCGTAGGTAATTATTGGAAATTATATACATGCAAGTTTCAACTTTATAATTCTCAACACATAAGATTTAGTTTTGCTTTGCAGGTGTTTTCAACTTATCATGTAAATATTGAATTTTGATGATTTGATTGCATGCTCTATGTTCCTCAAAATAAAGCACAAAATTTAACTTAATGTTTTTTACAGTTAATGATATTTTTATTTGTTAGAAAATTGAAATGAAACGATATTTTTAACTCAGCGATCGCGAAGATGACGTGATTGGTTGATTTTTTAAACGTAATATGTTGTTTGGTAATTGATATTACGGCAGGTCAGTGTATATTTTCTATTGTTTTTGTAAAGTTGTGTTTTTGTATTTCAAGAGATTTGTACTTTGTGTTTGTGTTTTGACTTTTTTGTGTGTGTTTGATACTTTGTTTACTTTGTTGTTGTGGATTTTTAAATTTTATATCTAACTTAAAATGCCGAAAGTTCATTGAATCAAAAATAATGTAAGAAACTCAACCATTCGAGTTAACATTAGCAACATTAATTTTTCAGAAAAGATTTAGAGATTTAGAATATCGGTACAAAAAAAAATCAATTACCAATTAACAGATAAATAAATTCAACCGTTAACGCCATCTCTATGACATATGGTACATTCGAAATTCGAACGCACACAGCACAGCGTTTAAATATGACCAACGCCCGGCGTTCCAAATGGAACACTGCTCGACCATCGCGTTATAAAAGGGTTACCATGCGAATAAATGCTTGGGTAGTCATTTTTATCATATCAGATCTTTTCTAAGGGGCATTGAAAAAGCTCTCGTGCGAATCAGGCCTAAATCTATCAACGGAATAATTATCGAATTGCGGGCCGGTGGTTTAATTATACAAATTAAAATGGATGCTTACCTGCAGAAGAAATTTTTCTCTTATCGATAGCTCGATATATAGTTGATATAACTACTATAATTAGCAAAGTCGCAATAATTCCACTGAAATAAAAATAAATAAGCTAACAACGTGTCAGTCTATGCATCATGAAGAGTTACGTAAAGGTCCACTTTTTTATGTGGCTACAGAAACTCGAACCATTTGTTTAATTTTATCGCGCAAACTGTCCCACTTCGCGGAATAACGGGTATCATATATCCATTCTCGGTATTGAGACCACGCATAATACAATAAATTTTAAATTTCAGCAAAATCGGCTTCTTGAAAGAGTCATAGAAAGACAGTTACTTCCTCATTTATGAATATTAGCATTAGTATGGATTTCTAGGGAAAATACTTTTTATAATTAAATGTTCTAATAACTTCTAAATTAATCTAGTTTATACTTACAAGAATGCTTTGAATCCGAATGTATATTCTCCAATACTGTTGTCAGTACAGTACTCTAACTTATCGTCTCTGCTCTTAGGGTGCGAGAAAAGAGTCCCTTGAAGCCAGTGTCTGCTTAATTTCTCTACCGTTTTGTGCTGACATTTTTTAGAGACACAAAGACTCAACAACATTTTATTGAAGTGTCTACCGGACTTCGATGCCGTCTATAAAGAAAAATAATAAAAAATTTGGCAACATGGTTGTCTATGTTCCAAAGGTTCCCGATTACTTACTTGCAGATACAATGAAACGTTGTCATAAGGGTATTCGAAGAAGGGAGGAAGAACATCAGGGATTGGATAGAGGAAGGGTGAAGTGAACCGTCGGAACTCTCACTTATCGTTCTAAAAAAAATAAGCTCTTTTTTTATTGCCTGATGTAGGAATACAGGCAGACGGCCCACCTAATGAAAACGTTGTCGAAGACCGCGGCGGGAAATTCCCTTCAGGTCATTGTTGTACGCGGAATAAATGTTCTAGAGAATTGTTGCGTAGTTGAGTGTGGGAGGTTAAGGAAATGGGGGTAAAGATCCCGTCGCTGGTGAGCGGTGCGGTTGTAAAAGTGAGACGTTGGCACCAAATCAAAAAGTTCCTCGGAACACTCTCCGTTGTTCAGGCGGTAGAATACGTAGAGGGACATAAAGACTCTCCACAGGCTAAGCGGTTCGAAACTTCCTGTTCGTATGAGAGTGTCGACTATACGAACGGCGCAGCGCTGGAAGGAGTCGAGATGGTCAGTCTGGTAAACGGGTACTCCAGCCCATAAGTATGAGGAATATTCCATATGCGGCCTAATTTGTACCTTGTGAGGCGCAAGACTTTGCCACGGGGTGAAATACTGCTTAGACCGGTTTAGCACACCAAGCTTTTTTAAGGCAAGTTAAGCATTGCCTACCAGATGACCCCAAAACTGCTCAAGGCTAACCTTTTAATTAGCTAACCTAACTCGCCAATATTCTATAAGGGCGTGGTATTTCATCAGTGGGGTCGGTCCTAAAAGCTGTAATCAAGATAATGATTCTAGCATCATAATATAAAGGCGGCGTATCTACAACTTTTAATAAACATATGATTTTCTTTACTTTTTCCGATATTTCTTTCTGAATTAAAAATACTTACTTGTAGATACGACGAAACATTGTCATAAGGACCGTAATCTTTTAGCATTTTTCTTGGATTTCCAGCAATATGGACTTCGACAACGCAATATTGGGTTGCCAGATTCGGATGGGATTTCAACCATGGTGGATTGAGACATTGGTCATAATTGCCCATTTGGAATCGGGATCCATAGAAGACGCCTGTTGGATAGTGCATGGAGTTCCAAACTGAAATATAAAGGTGATCTTGTACTGACTACTACAATTTTGGTATTGTGAGGCGGATGTAGCATAAAGTATCCGACGAACACTGCCGTTCACGGTGGACGCCGTGTTGTCAACCAGTGAACCTCGCGTTTTTTTTTTTTAATCATAGATAGGTCCATGTTTAACCATGCACACGTGTGATATTACACGATAAAGCGGTCGAAAATGGAGCACGCTTACCTAGAAAGTACTTATTTACACCAGACTCAAAGACACCTGGATTGTACTTTTCGGGAAATACGGACTCTGATGGCGCATTTCGTAATTTTGCTGTACGCAGGAAGAACGTGGTGGCGAAAAGTTTCTTTCACACTGGGGGCGTTTCTATTGTGAAACGATGGCGTAGATCAGAGTGCCTTGTCCTCCAAAGATGGATGATGTAGGCGGAATCAGGTCGAACAGTTAGACCACACACTCTCCGATCTAAATCCTGTTGAATACCGACAGGCTAGCAACCCGGCGACGATGCTTTATAGGCTTTGAAGCCTTGTATTGACAAGCTGGTTTCTGCAAATCAACCTCTTGGGTTTCTCCTAATTGACTGCAACGCTTCACGCTGATATTTAGCTGAGCCGTCCTAAATGTGAAAACAGTACTCCATGCAGAATCTTACTTTTACCACAGTAAAGATTACGCAGCTGTTCTGTAGTGAAAAGTACCCTTTCACCTTCGAAAGTATATTCAGTTTTCTGCAGCCAGCTGGACTACACTTCAACGGGTGAAAGTCGCGTGATTCACAAATTGCCGAGTAGTCTGACAGTGACTAGAATTAATGGCTTTTAAAAAAATCATTTATTATTTGAGATTGAGACGGTTAACACTTCTAAAACACCTTCAACAAATATTGGTTTACAAAAAAACTACATTTTACGGGATTTAAGCGCGGTTTTTGATTTTTATTATTCTGACGTTTCGGCCAGTTATCTGTAACCGTGATCACGTAAGAAAAAGATGTTAAGTGTCAATGAGTATTTATTAGACGTCCCATTCCAGGATGCAGGTGTCTACAAGCTCCATTGAAGTCTGGATTATCATATATTGGGCAAACAAAGAGGAGCATAAAAACAGGGTTAAAAACAACATATTGAAATGCTGATATGAAACACACAAGGTCTACGAAGTCTGCGATCAGTGAACAGACGCTGGATAAACCCAACCACTAGATCAGATTCGATAAGTCACAAATCCTTCCAAAAGAGAATCGTTTCATATCTAGAATGACGCGTGAGGCTATTGAAATAGAAAACAACCAAATTTCAACAGAGAAAATGGTTGGCAAGTACCACCTTTTTAGAATCCGATCATCAAAACTATTAAGACCCAATCCCAGGAGAAACCAACAGCCAGACCTCAAGACATTGTAGGCTCTTTCTGCGTGCACAGTCCAGACAATCCAACTTGATTGACAACTTCTTTTTAATTTACCTCCCACCTATTTTAATATTATATAAAATTATTAGAGCTAGGCATATTGCTTAAGAATTTCTTCCGTCGCTTCTTTTCTTCAAACCACAACATGGTGCGAAGCGGTGGTTAATTAGATCAGGCTCCCATAATAACCAAACACAAAATTATAACTAAATTATTAAAATGAACAATTTGGCGGTAGGCTAAATAAAACTTAACATCTTTGTCTTCCGTGACCACGCCTACTGAAAAATGGCAAAAACTGTGGAATAATAAAAATTAAATAAATTACCACGCTTAAAAAGTTTAAAATGCAGTTTTATTATGTATATTAAGCGAAAGTTAAGAACATATTGGTTTGAATAAACTGTTTGAAATTTTTTGAGATATGGGATTTGTTTTAATTTGTAAAAAATTTACACTTTATTATAAATTAAAGCTAGGTTCTTATAAACTAACTAGGCACATGAATTGAATAAATGGAGGTCTTATCGCTTAAAGCGATCTATTTTAAGCGATTTTTAACTAACTTCAAATAAAAAAACCTTGCAAAAAATAAAACTTTAAGAATAACTGAAAGGCAAAAAACTATTTTACTATCTATAACAACTTGTATTCGGTGCGAAGTAATAAATTAATGCTAAAACAATTTTTTGTTATTATTTTTTAATGCTGGGTTGAATGAACATTTTATATCATTTGCGCATTGTATCTATCTATACAGGATCTCCCATGCAGGTGTTCGACTCGTATACGACCACTAGTTCTAGTTTAGTTTATAACATGTAAGTATAGTATGCTTCGTTAGACTTACTCCAAGCAGCCCAAAGTGTTCTATTGGTAACAGAGTTCAGCATATCCTTAGTCGCTTCTACGCATGCCTTCTCATCTTCTTCCCAAACATCGCTCTCTATGTTATGTAGATACGCTTGTACTGCTGAATTTCTACCAGAATCTTCACGGCTCGTTCCAGCTGTCGCCGTGCAACCTGGAACAGTATTTAATTAGTTATTTTCGTCGTGATCGTACTCGCCGCTTGGTTCTTTGGGACTTTAAATTAAAGAATGATTGTTATGGTCTTTCATGCTGTAGAAAATGAGATCCTATTAATCTATATAAAATATAAAACAAGTTATTTACACCATTCATAACTCAATAATGGCTGGACCGATTTTAATAATCTTTGATTTGTGTCCGACCCCGAATAGCAAAAGAAACTATGAATATCGAAAAATTCGCAGAAAAATTAATTTAAAACGTTAATAATTTTTAAATAAATTAGATTTGGAATTCTGCTTTTTGCCGCAATTGACACGTAACGTTGCTCGCGTCATATATGTTTGTATCAATTGATTGTAGTTTTCTACGACATACATAAAAAACAAATGCGGCCTAATGCTTAATTACAACACCTTGATATATTCCGATATTTTCAGACAATAAAATCAGTGTCATTACAGCGCTCGTTGGGTTTGGTATTACTTTCATTTAACCCTTTCCTTCTATACTAAAACTTTTACACATCACAGTTTTTTGGCACTTCGACAGTACAGAACTTCGCGTCGCTTAACTGCTACAATTCTTTAATTCTTCGAGAACAGTCCTTTCAGTGGTACAGCATTTAGTATCGCTTAACTACTACAGATTTTTGGTCCATCGAGAACAGTTCTTCGACGATACCGGACTTCGCGTCGCATCTACTATAGTATTTTGGTGCACTAGTGTAGTTTTAATGATACTTAAATCTTTAAGCCTAGTGCGCGATGTGGCTTCTAAGAGGGTCATCACGCGTGAATTATCACATTTTGAACATTTTTTTATTCGTACTGTTACAACTCTATTTGGTAAGCACTTATTGCTGTTTCGAACAGTTCATTAACATCGGTTTCCAAAATGTCCATCAGCAATAATTGCCTATAAATACCAAATCTTTTTCCAAATTCGCAGAGTTCTCTTGGTCATTAGCCACAGCTCTACAGCTACGGACCTGGTTTATGCCTGCCGGCTGGATTGCCTAAACTAATACCATATCGGTCCAGTAGACCTTTGAGATCCCGTATATTGAGACTCCAAGTTGACAAATAAAAGAAACATTTAAGGACATGCTAATAATAATATTATATAATGGCCTGGCAACATTATAAACTGCCTGTATTGCACGTTCGCAAGGACAAACTGTCGTTCCTACAAAGAACACAACATCTTCTTTAAGTTATATGTATGTGACAGTTTATGCAATAAATGATATTCTATTCTATTCTATGGACCAATCCTGCCGTAAGTGTCCATGTCTCGGCCCCGTAGGTCAGGACGGGGAGGACGCACTGCTCGAAGACTTTTGTCTTCAAGCATTGCGGAATGGTCGACGAGAAGACTTGACGAAGTTTACCGAATGCTGCCCAGCCCAACTGAATCCTCCTATTGGCTTCCCCCTCGAAGTTGTGCCTGCCGACCTGTATGTTCTGTCCAAGGTAGACATATTCCTGCACAGCTTCCAGAGGGACGCCATCGACGTTTACCGGTCTCGGCATGACGTGTTCATTGAACATGACTTTCGTCTTGTCCAAATTCATGCCGAGACCGACCCGTCGGGAAGATTCATTTAAACTGCCCAGCATTTCGGCAAGTTCCTCCAAAGTCTCTGCAAAGACCACGATATCGTCGGCGAAACGGAGGTGAGAAATGCGCTCGCCGTTGATGTTAATGCCCCGTCCAGCCCAGTCCAGAGTTTTGAAGACATCCTCCATCGCGTTGGTGAACAGTTTCGGGGAAATCACATCCCCCTGTCTCACCCCGCGATGTAGGGGTATAGGCTTCGCCCTCCGGTCCTGTATCTGGACGGTCATCGTTGCGGCGTCATACAGGCATCTCAGCACCTCAATGTATCGCCAATCAATACGACATCTTTGCAAAGACTCCAGAACAGCCCAAGTTTCGATGGAGTCGAAGGCTTTCTCGTAGTCCACGAATGCCATACACAGCGGCTGATTATACTCTTCGGTCTTTTGTATAATCTGCCGAACAGTATGGATGTGGTCTACGGTGCTGTAGCCTTTTCGAAACCCGGCCTGCTCCGGTGGTTGGAACTCATCAAGTCTTCTGGCGAGACGATTCGTGACGACCCTCGAAAACAACTTATAGACGTGGCTCAAGAGTGAGATTGGCCTATAGTTTTTCAAGAGAGTGTTATCACCCTTCTTGAAAAACAAGACCACCACACTCCTGCTCCACGCCTTCGGCACAGTGCCCCGGTGGATAATGGAATTGAAGAGCTCAACCAAGGCCTTGAGGATTGGCATTCCTCCTGCCTTAAGGAGCTCAGTTGTAATTCCGTCATCCCCCGGAGCCTTGCCATTTTTAAGTTGCCCGAGAGCCGCACTAATCTCGTCCACGTCGACCTCCGGGATGTCCTCCGTATAATGGCGCGTGAGTGGCGCACGTGGATCTTCGTTGCTTTGCGTCGCAGGCTTCTTCGCCCGCGAAGAATACAGTAGCCCGTAGAACTTTTCTACCTCCGTCAGGATCTCAGAGCGAGACGTAAGCTCTCTGCCATCCGCTGTCCTCAGCTTTGCAATGTGGCAAAGCTAATTATCTTGTAGTTGCACTGAATTCAACGCAAAAAGTGATCAAAATCGGTTCTGACCTTCACCCAATTATTTGGGGTCGGCACAATATCTCTTTTCTCTCCACATTCCTTTATTCCGTTATACATCTTCTGTCACACCACAAATCAACATATCATCTTTCACACAATCCATCCATTTCTTTTCTGTCTACTTTTACATTTGTACCTATCAATCAATCAAAAAAAAAAAATGTGTGCTGGGACACATAGTAGAAGTGAAACTTCAACGGACAAGTGGAAAAACAAATGGCAACGGACAAGTGGCAAAACCAATCGTAACAAAATTTTGACTTGAAGTTTTACGGGCAGTGTTAATGTACTTGTTCTATTTAAAAACCTGCCCGTAAAACTTCAAGTTAAAATTTTGTTGCGATTCGTTTTGTCACTTGTCCGTTGAAGTTTCACTTCTACTATGTGACCCAGCACACATTTCGATTTTTCGCAGGTTTACTGCAAATTATGATTTGGTTAGGTTAGGTACATTTTAATTGATGCATTTTTTATTTAAACATATTTTATTTTATCAAACAAAAAAACTGAATTCGATCCGGAACCAAAAAACGCATCCATAGTATACTCTAAAATTATGCCGCTTCTCACCACGTTTAGTTTAAATTTATGCCGCTCCTCCTCGCAGCCGTAACGCTTTTTCGTGACATAAAAATCATAAGACACCCCGTTTATATAGAAGTTTCACTTCAAAAAGTTATGGCTGAAAAAAGTGTATTTTTTGGCCGATTTTAATGAATTTTCTGCTATACTTATCTTCATAACTCAATGACTGATAACAATAACATTTATATGAAACCATTTTGAAACTTAATGAATCCAATGCAACAAGAATCATCAAAATCGGTTCGGAATCAAAAAAGTTATGGCTGAACATGCATAAAATATAAAAAAAGAATTACACGCTGAATTGAGATTCTCTCTCTTCCTTATTTTTCTAGTCGTTTAAACAACAAATGTTACAAAAAAGTGAGCGACATGACGACAACAAAAAATATATTAATAAATATCAAGTTTATAAATCCTTAGCTAAACCACCTGATGGAAAGCGGCTACCATCGCCTATGGACATTTCTGACACCAAGGGTGCTTGCTTAGGTGCAAAAAATTAAACTGATTATGATATATTATCTGTGAATACATTCTCTGATGTTCCACTTCTACTGCGTGTGAACTAAACACCCACACACATTTTTGAAGTGAAACTTCTTTAGAACCGTTGTTATTTGAAAATCGATGAAACGAAAAAGTGACACTAAAAAAGATAAACACTTAAAATTCCTACCTACCTAATACCTAGTTCAAAATAAAATTAAGTCTTAGAAGAGTAGCGACACCTAGTACCCGACTCCGTGCTTGCCTTAACCAGCCGGCACGGAGTGGAGATCGCAAGAGTTAAGACTTAAGCTCCAGGGGTGTAAGTGATAAATGGCCTAACGTCGGAAGTAGCTTCGGTGAACTTGCAGCTCACTTCACCACACCCATGTTGCCCCTTGCCAATCTTATACAGCTTTGCCGAGTCATGGTCTGACCATTTTATCCACGTTCCCCGAACATTGCAACGGGCAGACGCCATAGTCCCCATAGCCCAAATCACTAGTTCCGCTAACAGTTTATCTGAATAACCCGGTACCTTTTATTCAAATTTTCTACAGTAGTCCTACCCTGACCGGGGCTTGTCGTTGGGTGCATTTTATATGGTGTAGACAGGGATAATCGCCGGTCAGTTTACATTAATTTATTGACAAATTCCTCCTTTTACTTTGGCCTTCCTATGGCCCCATGCAAGCCCTCCAAAAGTTCGGGCCATTTTTATGGTCCGTGGTCTTCCAGGACTTTTAAAATATTGCATATAACTTACTATTAACTATCAACAGGATCCACATAAGAAATGTCATTATATTCACTAACAATTAACAATAGTACATTGACTACAGCCACAAATAAATATATATTAATAACAATTAGTTAATATCAGCCTTGGTTTATATATACGACTTTTTAGCGTTTCACAGGCAATTTGGCAAATACAGAACCTATATAAAATCCTTATGCTTGTCCGTCTGTATACTTCAATAAATAAATATACATAAGTTTAATTAAGATTAATTTCATTCCTTCGTAAAAAATGAATTTTCATTCATAACAGCACAGAGGTGTGGCCCAAATCTTTACCTTACGATGTATAAATGAAAACTTTTTGATCAAAGGTCAAAACTTGTATTATACATTCATAGATTTGGAGAAAGCTTATGATACAGTGATAAGAAGTGAACTATGGCCAGCGCTAGCTAAGTATGGGATAACAGAAAACCTGATCACTGAAGTCGTTCTACCGTGATTCCAGTGCTTGTGTTAGCATCAACGGCGACTCATCGGATGTGTTTTGGTTCCCTAGGTCCTGACACACGGCGTCAAGATGGCAAAAAGAGGTGATTTAGTTGGTAGGTCCAAGCATGCCATCGAGAGTCCAACACTACCCTACCGTAGTCCGCGAAGAGTATGGTGTCCATGACAGATTACACTTCGTAAAAAAAGGGTCAACGGCGTATAGGCGCCTGAATGGTTCAGCATTGAAAAAGGTGTTAGACAGGCTTGTGTAGCGTCGCTATGGTTGTTCAACTACTATTCTTGTACAATTGCTCGGACCATTTGAAAAAAAGCGAAATGCATGTTTATCTGAGACGGAAAGCATAAAAGGGATATTGAAATGAGATTTATAGCAGGTAATAAGGTGAATAGAGCACTAAACTCTTTTATGAACAGCCAGAAAGCTTCTGTAAAGGCATGCTTGGCTGTTCATAAAGAGGTGTTGGTGACAACTGATGTATAACAGTGAAAGTTGAGTATGGTAGAAGAAGCATGAAAGTAGGATAAACGCAGTTGTAATGAGAGCTTCGAGAAGTATATATGCGGTTAGCTTGAATGATATCATAAGGAAAAGTGTGATAAGGGAACGTTGTGGATTGAAAGAAGATGTAATAACAAGAGTTGAAAAAGGAATGTTAAAGTGGTTTGGACATGTAGAGAGAATGGATAAAAGTAGAATCACGAAACAGGTGTATGAAAGTATTGTGAATGGTATAGTTGCTGTCGGAGACCGAGACGAACACACCATGATCAAATATCAGACGTGTTAAAGATAGGTCAGGTATAAAGCATCTCAAATAAACGTGCATATATGAAGAGGTTAATGAAAGTAGATGAAGCGAAAGTTGTTTGTCAGTATTGTCCCAAGTGGAGATCCTTAGTCTCTGCCTACCCACATGGAAAACAGACGTGATATTATGTATGTAACAGAAGTTATGGCGGAACTATGCTTATATATTTAATTAAAACTAAAATAATGATTATAATCGATTCAGAAACGCAAATATATAATACTAGCGGTTCCGGCAGACGTTGTCCTATCTTGAAAAAATAAAAATCTAGAAGCCGATTCCAGCACTACCTACCGGTTCCAATTGTGAATCTTATCCACCCGAGAACCCACTCAAACACTAATTTTTCACACCTTGAGTTACATTATTGAAGTTTTAGTAAGGATTCCTAGTTTTGTCTAGGAATAAATATAGCCTATATTAATCTGGGATAATGTAGAATTCTAATGGTGAAAGAAGTTTTGAAATCGTTCCAGTAGTTTTTGTTTTTATTCGTTACGAAAATACAAATCGTTCCTCTTTATATTATTACAGTATAGAATGTTTACACGATGAATGGAGAAAGTCTTCTCTTTTTGAAGTCGGTTAAAAATAAAAACAGGAAACCTATGGAAACACAAAATAGAAGAACCTATACCTAATAGAGTAAGACATATTAATGTAGTAAAAATGATTTAAATGACGGAAAATAACAAGAACAGAGACCAAGAGCATCAGACTTATATCGGAAAAGCATGTCTGGTAGATGAAACATCCTAAAAGGGCCTAGCTATATTAAGGGTAGTAAATAAAGTCAGCAGGTACAAAACATTTAGTGCACCCAAACGCATGAAGACACGTGAATCTGTTGTTGCTGAAATTTTAATAATATCTATTAATTTCTCATTGTATTATTCAAATTGAATATATTATAACGAAAATAAACTATTATGTGGTAATTTGTCTTATCTCCAAAGGATTTAATTGCATTAAAAATTTTGTTTATTAACCTTGATCATTTAGACGACGTTGTTCTACTTCCTTGCATTTGGCAAATGACCTACCTTTCTATACCCGCGCATTGGTCTCTCTGTCCTCAGATATACTTATGACTTGTATTTTATGGCCTAGCCACGACCTTGTATGTATAGTGACTTGTATGTACGGCCTAGCTACGGACTTGTACTAAGTAATAACGACAAGGCAAATCCCAGCAATAAAATCCGTTTTTTTATTTTATTGCAGGCGATCAGCAGACAGGCAGACGGCCCACTTGATGGAAAGCGGTTACCATCGCCTATGAACATTTGCAACACCAAAGTTGCTACAAATGCGCTGCTGTTTCTTAAGGGAGACTGGAACTTTTTTTTTATACAGGGGAAATCCGTTTGAGGACTGTAGGCCGCGCGAGGGGGAAAGGTCGCGGCCCGTGAGTGGGATTCGCCAGGCCGGGGTGGCACTAGGACCCCACGTTGAGATGTGAGATGATATTGCCACGCCGCGGTTAGGGATACCCACTAAAACCCCTGTCTGATCCCGAGCGTCCTTTGTCCGGGCTGTGGGCTCGCTCACGCATTCACCATCAGCCCGGACGGACGGCGGCCGGCCCCTTTGCGGGCTGGCCTCACCATTTGGTAGCCGTAGATCTGGGTCTCTCCGGCTCCTCTACCTCACCGCGAGGTGAGAGGGGGCGCGCGGATCGGCGCGCGTCCTTCCTCTCCGGCCTTTATGTGCGGGCGGGTCCGGTTTCCCCGCCGGTCGCCCGCACGGTCGTAGCCTACGGCGGCTGGAGGTCGTCATGGACGACCCTCCGACGCCGCCGCTGGCTCTGGCGGGAGGGGAGCGTGGCGGATTGCTCTCTCTCTCTCTCTGAGGGACAAATCCGCCCCGACGGCCGCGACGAGATCGTGACGCTGCTCGTCCCAGGCTGGACACACCTGGAGGGTGTGCAGCGCCGTGTCTTCGTCGCCGCCGACACAGTGGTGGCACCCTGACGTCTGTTAAAGAAGACTGGAACCTGGTCACTAATGCCGGAACACAACTCAAGGTTGTTATGGCGACATACTTTAGACCAGGGGTGGTAGCCATCCAGTCGGGCAAATGCCCTACCAGCTGGCTGTGGGTTGTTTTGTCGTCTCTTACGACAGGCCGCCCAGCCGCAGGAAATTGTATTCTTTCTCCGTTCCTGCACGGATACGCAGTAGAAGCGAAACTTCAGAGAATATTACTCATAGATAATTCTTCTCAACTTTTATTAATTTAAATATGATTCCTTTAGCCTATATTCTTCAGCATATTATAATTTAAAAATTCAAAATAAACTTCTTAAGTGTCGCTTTTATTTCGGTCCAAATTGGACCTATGTTTAATCATCGGACTTATTGACTCTCTAATCTGTGCTCCACAATGTAAAACTCGTATCTCATTCTCTCGCCGGCTATAGGACTAAGCCTGCGAGGGAATGATATTTACATGTTCAACTATTATTAGTGTCGCTTTTTCGTTTCATCGAGTTTTAAATCGCAACAATTTAAAAAAGTGTCACTTCAAAAATGGCAGTGACTTGTGGCTCCATCTAGTTATGTAGGATTTACAACCTCTTTAAAGTTCATTATATAACGGTAAGTTCGTAAACAAACTTACTAGAATATTTATCAAACGACAAGGTCAGTGGGATTCATCACCGGTGATCTCAGTAGCTCGACCTACCGTGACTCCAATCACATACCCATAAACTTTCAATGAATATAAAATTAATATGCCCAGCGGTGTCCAGATAAACATCTTTGGATAAAATATGTCGGAACCTACAATATCTGAATACAAATAGAAGCAATAACGCACCGCCGGTTCATTTGCTTCGGCGCAATTGTTACGACGTCAATCGTATTGCATTGTAGACGGGAGATTCTACCTTGCGACTAAAAATCGCAATAGAAAATAAGGATTTATTTGAAGAAAGAGTGACTTAATTACATTCCTTATACATTATTATACATAAGGTAAGGAAAGGAATGCTCCGGTGGTTCGGGCATGTGGAAAGAATGCACGATGAAAGAATGACTAAACAGATATACAATGCAAAAGTGGATGGATGCAGAAGTCATGGAAGGCCACGACACACCTTCCATGATCAAATTGATCGTGTACTAACGGAGGGTGATGTCAGGAGCCGTAAGAACAGACGAGTGTGCATGACAAGAGTTATGAATGTCAAAGAAGCAAGTGAGGTGTGTAAGAATGGGCCTAAATGGCGTTCTGTTGTTCGTGCCAACCCCGCAAGGGAACTGGCGTGAAGTTATGTATGTATGTATGTATTATTATACATATAGTGTTACGGACAGAGAGCATCACCCTTACTCGCCCGCCGGAGCACACCTCTCCACACCCCTATACCGCCGACGACCATAGCTCGCACAGTTAGCAGCTAGGCGTGAGACGCAACGCGGGAAACAAGAAGCGGCCTTGGAGATCTGAATTATTATACTCACTTGCTCATTAGCTTCACAATGCTCACATAAAATAGCACCAACACGCACTCTCTGTATTTATTTCTTCTATGTATAGTTTAATTGTAAATAACACTAATAATAATGGTCATACAGTCCACTCGACATCGAGTTTTATTTTAAAAGAAGAAACTGCCACCAATACATAGCGTGTTTTGAGAATTTGTACGCCGCATTTTCAGCAAACAAGGTTTGGACTCAGCATATTACTGTGCCGGAATTATATCCGACACAATGCTGATATTCAGTGCAAATCTTCTTTTTGGCGTAAGATCAAAACGACCCAATTTTGTTAAATTAATTTTACTTGTTGTATTTAATTAGTAAACCAAATAAATACCACCATCGTCATTATCATCTCAATTCAATCCCGAGTTTGTCTGAAAGAGATCGCTTTTTAGCAAGAAGAACGCCTTTTGTACATAATTAGATATATTTGTATTATCTATATATTTGTTATGAATGTCAAAGAAGCAAGTGAGGTGTGTAAGAATAAGCCTGAATGGCGCTCCATTGTTCGTGCCTACCCCGCAAGGGAACTGGCGTGAAGTTATGTATGTACGTATTATCTATCTATGAATCTCAATCAATTTAAATAAAACCAATAATACATACAATACAATACATTTACAAATGTGAACTACTAGGATTTGTTTTGACTGAGATATTTCTCGCGTTCTATACGCCCTCCTCCCGGCTCCAAAGACGTGGGCAAATGCATTCAGCCAGATTTATAAGAAGGGATATATATGTTACAAAGTGGGCATGTTATAATTCTCAGAAATGTCAAACATTATTTTTAATTAAAAATATCTATTCATAAATACACGTAACGCCATATATTAAAGATGAAAGTAACCATGAGAGTAACGCATTAAAATTGCAGTGTTGTCATTTTAGATGCCATGATGTTTGTATTTTTAGTAAATTGTAAAGGTGGCGTCGCAGCGTCATCTTTTTGGCTATATTCATCTATCTCTCGAGAGCAGCACTTTTTTTCTGGATAAAAGATGAAATGATGAAAGATGAAATTTGTAATGAAATGTTCAGAATCGTGCAAACCGGTTTTTAAATCTCACAATCTCCTTACTATGGCTAGTAATTTCATCCGTGCAGGAACGGAGAAAGAATACAATTTCCTGCGGCCAGGCGGCCTGTCGTAAGAAGCGACTTAACAACCCACAGCCAGGTGGTAGGGTATTTGCTCGACTGGATGGTTACCACCCCTGGTCTAGAGTATGCCGCCATAACAACCTTGTGTTATGTTCCGGCATTAGTGACCAGGTTGCAGTCTCCCATAAGAGAGAAGCAGCGCATTTGTAGCAACTTTGGTGTTACAAATGTCCATAGGCGATGGTAACCGCTTTCCATCAAGTGGACCGGACCGTCTGCCTGTCTGCTGAACTCCTGCAATAAAAAAAATAGTATCTATATAATTGAAATCGCAAAGTTTGTACAGTTCAATGGGTCTTTGTTTTAAGAATATAACAATGTTAAAGCGAGACTTATGACGCCAGTAAAATTAAAGATGCCTGTACCTTCTCTGGATCTTTTCAGAAGGAACTGTGGCTATAAAGACTATGGCTCCTCTTATTTCTAATTCTTTTCCAATTGAAATTATAGATGTACTTGCAAGAAAATTCACTGTGCTCTTAAAGAAGAGTGTTTCTACACTGTAAATGAATTTCTCAAAAAAGTGCTTGTCTTTATTATCTATATGGGAAAGCTTAGTGATTGATTTGTTATTTTTTTCTTTTATCATGTTTCTGAACTAGAATATTTATGTAAATTTAATTTTAGTATTTAAGTTATTTTGTATACTGCTATGTAATAGAATGTACTATGCATCTACAAGTGTATAACATCTCTATAGACTGCATTTTTGCAAAAAAAAAATTTTTGTATATTTATTGTCCAATATGCTTACATTACATACATACACACATACATAACTTCATACCAGTTCCCTTTCGGGGTAGGCACGAACAACAGAGTGCCATTTAGGCTTATTCTTACACACCTCACTTGCCTCTTTGACATTCATAACTCTTGTCATGCAAGCTCGTCAGTTCTTAAGGCTCCTGTCATCACCCTCCGCTAGTACACGATCAATTTGATCATGGAAGGTGTGTCGTGGCCTTCCACGACTTCTGCATCTATCCACTTTTGCATTGTATATCTTTTTAGTCATTCTTTCATCATGCATTCTTTCCACATGCCCGAACCACCGGAGCATTCCTTTCCTTACCTTCACCCCGACACTCTCTTTCAGACCAATTCTCTTGCTTACATTCATATACATTAAAACATATTCGACTGTGGCATAGAAACCTTATGGGTTTATTCGTACCTGAGAGAGTGGTGTAGAATACATTAGGTTATCATATATAGTGGCATTTAAAAAAATGAATTTATACAATACTAATGTTATATCAAAAATAGGAGCAGAAGCGAGGAATTCTTATCATCATTCAAGTGTTTAGTTTGTGTGTATTGATTGATTGATGTCCTTTTGTATATTCTTGACAACGTGTACGCAAAACTTCGTGACGGTTTGCTGCTTAGTTAAGGCATGGAAGCCTCGCAAATACACAAGCACGTACTCAATAGCGTTATAAGTGTATGAATATAAAATCCAAGTATAAATATTCTACGTAAATTAATAGCCGGTTCTTATATGTTTTTTTTTTCTCCTTCTCCTGACGTACATGCTTATCATGGCATTTTTATATCTTTTCATTTTTTATGTTTCGTTTTCTTTTTTATTGCCAAATTTATTTCTGATATTACAATTTTGGGTCTAAACATTCTATTAATTGTTTATTATTTTGTATAATGCTACTTTTTATACTACATTTCTTGTACTCTACTTCTATTGTATTTCTTTATTTACTTATGTATCTATGCATTATAGTATACTTATTTACTGTCTTATACATCTACTTATTTGTCTCTTACTTATCCATCATATTTTGATACAGTGGTACTTGCGGTAACATCTCTAGTGATTTTTTGTGCATATACTTACTTATTGACACTATTCTTATTTTATCTATTATGTACTTTTTTCTCTATGCTTGTAAACTCAATTATATATTCAATATATGTATTATCTACCTATCTATTTTGTTTCTATTTATTACTGTTTTAACTACTTTAATAAAATATGCCATAAAATCCTCTTAGTGCCGTTTACTCATTAGGTCTGGCATGCTGCTACATTTTACCACTATCATCAGCTTCCACTCAAGGTAGTTACGCTCCCGGGCAAATACCGGGCAATCAAAAAGGAGGTGCGGTATTCCTATACCTTACCAAGCGTTCATTACTTTATGTCAAAATTAACTGCTGGTAAGGCATGTGAATAAATAAGATTATAAGTGAACGCATAGCTAGTCGTAAAATAATATTGAAAGTAAAAATAAAATGTCTCTCGTCTGCACAATTCGAACTGCAAAGGCAATCAATTTATTACGTGGGTAATAACAATGGGTTTGCTTGATCGTATTTAGTGTCAAGCTATCGACCATAGCGGAAACATCATGAAATGTTGTGGTGTCGATTTCTCACATTCTGCGTGGTGGTGACATGCATACTCTTTGTGGTGCTAAGCTGCATTCATGGACGGCCGGTTACCCATCTCTTCTTTCACCGATGCTGCGGCGATGACATCGAAAATGATCAAGTCGTCTTTGAAAATCTTGAGGATAACTTCCTAATGGAACGACTGATCGGTAATAGAACACTGCTAAATGAAGAAGAAACTGTGTTTGTAGAAGATAATGAAATTAATAAAGATGATAGAATGAAAGACTATAGTGGATCTGCGCTGAACGAACTAGGTGATGAGGCAGTAGTTCTACTGCAAGAAGATAATAAATTTAATAACAAAAAATCTAGCGGAACACATAAACAGTTGCATTTAGAAACTGAAGGTGAAAATATAGAAGTACAAGAAATGGAAATGATGAAAAGGTTACGAGAAGTAGTGATACAAAATCCCAAATTTAGAAAGACTATTGACGATAAGACTGAGTTTATACTTAACGAAGATAATATAGATGAAGAGAATACCGAAAAAAGTGATCACAATTCATTTTCAATAATGCAGAATAAAATATTAAATAATCCGAAGACTGAAGGAGTTGAAATAGAAAGTGGACATTTGAGTGAAAGTAGTGCAGTAAATGAAGTGTTAAATAATAAAGACACTCCTGAGATTTTAGTTGTTAAAAATCCAAAGTATAGAAAGAACATTAGTGTAATAGATGTTATTGGTTTTTGAATGTGTCAATAAGAGTTTTTTATATATTACCATGAATTTTTAATTACTGAACCAATATGAAAAATTTGAATGGTTGAAATTCTCAAGAGGCCCTTCATGGCCAAATCCGAAATTTTAAGAGATGATTTGCAATAGGATGGGATTAAGTGCGGATAAATGACCAGCAGAAATTAATATTTAATTAATTTAAGGGAAAAAATAGAACATTTTGTTAAAAAACCGGCCCAAAATAACAAAACTGCGAAGATTTGGCTTCATCGGATCGAAATACATAAGAATAAGTGGATCTGGTCAAAAGTACAAACCACTTTTTTTTTGGGTCAGTAAAATCACGTTAGCTTTTTTTATTGCATGAGTTCGGCAGACAGAGACGGCCCACTTGATGGAAAGCGGTTACCATCGCCTATGGACATTGGCAACACCAATGGTGCTACAAATGCGCTGCTGCTCTCTTAAGGGAGACTGGAAGCTGGTCACTAATGCCGGAACACAACTCAAGATTGTTATGACGGCATACACTAGACCAGGGGTGGTAGCCATCCAGTCGGGCAAGTACCCTATCACCTGGCTGTGGGTTATTTTGTCGCCTCTTACGACAGGCCGCCCCAACGCAGGAAATTGTATTCTTTCTCCGTTCCTGCACGGATAAAATCTTAGTTATCCGTTTAACTTTCCTCCTGGGAAATTGATCATTACAACCTATATTATGGTTTGATATAGAACAGTATGAGATTCTTCACCAAAATCAGCAGACCCGATTCCTGAGAGGGGTAAATTGATTTTTCAAAAATCTAATTATACCACTATAGTTTTCATCAAAATCGGATCAATGAATCCTTTGAGTGCTTTTCGCTATTTCGTATAGTTAAGGATTTGGCCCCGAAGGCCCACATGAAAAATACATCTGTATATTATAGATAGATACCTGGTGGTAGTAGTAGTAGTAGTAGTAGTATTAGTAGTAGTAGTGGTGGTGGTGGTAGTAGTAGTAGTGGTAGTAGCAGTAGTGGTAGTAGTAGTAGTACTACTACTACTAGTGGTAGTAGTAACTAGACCCATGTTACAATACATTCTAATATGTATACAAATAAATAAAATTGAAGTGTCTGTTTGTAATGTCAAAATAACACCTTTTAACTAAATGCATATGAAATTATAAACGGTACTTATATCGAAAAAAATAATTTTAATATTTGTCTCTGTCTGTTTGTTTCAACTAATCACTGAAACGGCTAGACCGATTTCGACGGGATTTTCACTGGCAGATAGCTGATGTTATAAGTAGCAACTTAGGCTACTTTACTTAACGCGGACGAAGTCGCCGACACGGCTAGTCTTATCATACAATATATAATCTAATAGGTTAATTAAGAATTTACTGCATGATCTCCTATAGCAATATTAGTATTCAGTTATAACTAAGCATTAAAGATGCTCATAATTTAATCTTACTTTGTTAAATATTAATTTAAATAATTAATTCAATAGTGATTATATAGGACAAGCTATTTTCTGCGACTTCGTAGACATTTTGGTCAAAACTGGAATGCTTGTGGAATCTTCATATCTTTTTTTATTGCCTGTTGTCAGCAGACGGGCGGCTTACGTGACAGTAAGTAAGGTCGTTCGCAATACTAGTGATGCCATGTTTCTAGCGTCTAGGGTGACATAGAAGGTGTTTTGTTAATGTATTAAATTTAAAGTCTGTTACGATCCTAGTACTTCTAGGCGCCAAGAACCTCAGCCAGAAGGCCCAGCTCGCCGTACACAACGCGGTGCTGGTATCTACGCTCACGTATGGAAGCGAGAGTTGGGTATGGAAGAAAGAGCATGAAAGTCGAGTAAACGCGGTCGAGATGCGAGCACTGCGCAAAATCTGCGGAGTGACGCTCGCGGACCGCGTTCGTAATACCGAAGTAAGAAAGAGAGTTGGTCTGAAAGAGAGTGTCGGGGTGAAGGTAAGGAAAGGAATGCTCCGGTGGTTCGGGCATGTGGAAAGAATGCATGATGAAAGAATGACTAAACAGATATACAATGCAAAAGTGGATGGATGCAGAAGTCGTGGAAGGCCACGACACACCTTCCATGATCAAATTGATCGTGTACTAGCAGAAGGTGATGTCAGGAGCCTTAAGAACAGACGAGCTTGCATGACAAGAGTTATGAATGTCAAAGAGGCAAGTGAGGTGTGTAAGAATAAGCCTAAATGGCACTCTGTTGTTCATGCCTACCCCGCGAGGGAACTGGCGTGAAGTTATGTATGTATGTATGTATGTACGATCCTAGTATGTATATTTGAACTATTTACGTATTTAGATTTTATATAGAAATTACTAGGTATTGTTGTTTAGACGTATGTAAGGAGAGTGACATGTGTATAATAATACTAGCTGTCCCGGCAGACGTTGTTCTGCCATGAAGAAATAAAATTCAGAACCCGATTCCAGCGCCACCTACCGGGTCCAAATGTAAGCTATCCTATCTTTCAAGTCGGATCAAACTGCACACGGTGTGCAAATTTGATTAATATCGCTCAAGTAGTTTAGGAGTCCATCGCGGACAAACAACGTGACACGTAATTTAGATTATGTAGTAATGAAATGAGGTTGTGGTGAATGAAAAGGTTCTGTTCATCGCAGACAGAGGGAATAGAGTAGGAGGGGGGGGGGGGGGACGGGACGGAGAAGTAGATCCAATACTCCAGTAGTGTTTACGTTAAATCTTAATAGATAGACAGATCGACTTACTATAGCATTTTTATATAGATGATGAATTTTTATATCTATAAACTTGAGAAATGATTGGTACATACAAACATACATACATACATAACTTCACGCCAGTTCCCTTGCGGGGTAGGCACGAATAACAGAGCGCCATTTAGGCTTATTCTTACACACCTCACTTGCTTCTTTGACATTCGTAACTCTTGTCATGCACGCTCGTCTGTTCTTAAGGCTCCTGATATCACCTTTTGCTAGTACACGATCAATTTCATCATGGAAGGTGTGTCGTGGCCTTCCACGACTTCTGCATCCATCCACTTTTGCATTGTATATCTGTTTAGTTATTCTTTCATCATGCCCGAACCACCGGAGCATTCATTTGAAATGACTGGTCTCCCATACAAACTTTTATCCCCTATTTCAACCCATTCTAGTTTTATTTATCTATCCCCTGTCTATCTATCAGAAAATTACATATATGACAAAAATGACAAAAATCGTCAAATTACCCAAAATGGCCGAAATGACTGAAATGGCCAAAATTACCGAAATGTTTTTCCGTAAAAGCATAACAAACAGAGAGACAAATATATCAGTGAAAGATCATCATGTTCAGAAAGACATGAATATGATTCAGAAAGATACGAATATTGAGTCCAAGTGGCAGATCTAGCTAGTTTGTAATATAATGTGGATGACTTCATGCAAACTGATCATACAACAAATTTAAATAAATGCCTGGTTACTTACGTATTAATAAGAAAATGATCAGTAATTTTCCGGTAGATTATATGTAAACAATCATTTATAAATAGATGCGTCGTAGAAAATTGTTGCTCTTCCAATTCTACAAGGTCGAAATAACCGGTAAGCTTGTAGTATTTTTTTTAAATTACAATATATAACTAGTTTATGACAATAATGTTAGACTATAAACATGATGAAAGAATGACTAAACAGATATACAATGCAAAAGTGGATGGATGCAGAAGTCGTGGAAGGCCACGACACACCTTCCATGATCAAATTGATCGTGTACTAGCAGAAGGTGATGTCAGGAGCCTTAAGAACAGACGAGCTTGCATGACAAGAGTTATGAATGTCAAAGAGGCGAGTGAGGTGTGTAAGAATAAGCCTAAATGGCACTCTGTTGTTCGTGCCTACCCCGCAAGGGAACTGGCGTGAAGTTATGTATGTATGTATAAACATGCCAGTGCAGGGCTCGGGCCCCCCGTTTATATGGGATACAAAGCGGCCTGTCGTAAGAGGCGACTAAACCCACAGCCAGGAGGTATTTGCCTATCAGGATGGCTACCACTCCTGGTCTAGAGTATGCCGCCTTGACAACCTTAAAGGTAGGAACATATTGAGCCCACGCACACAACGTATGCCACGCATTATGATATCTAGACTCTTGAATTTGTATGAAAACCGTTCAATTAGAAACATACTTGTCATACGCAACGCTGTCACACGCGTCCCATGCAACGTTAGGTCTATCAATCCAGATCGGCGTGGGATGGTGGAGGGGATAACCATAGCTCTCAGAATCGGAAAACATTGTACACAACAGCACCTGAAGAAATGACTTATGAGTCTGACGTCAATTTGCGTTCCCACATTGCATCACGTACGTAGCGTACGTGGGATCAGTTTGTTTTTACCTTAAGTTCAGTAGTGGCCAGGTACCAGTCTTCGCTAGAGCGGTTTTTTTTTTCTAAATCCTCTGATGAGCCTCTCTGGAATAAAATATCAAAATATAATTCACCCTGTCCGATAGATGGCGTTACAATCGGTATTGTATTCCTATATATACAACTAGATGGCGTTAATAAGTTATAACTTGTTCTAAATTTGAAAAAAGGGGAAGACAGAATAAAATTCCTGCGGCCGGGCAGCCTGTCGTAAGAGGCGACTTAACAACCCACAGCCAGGTGGTAGGACATTTGCCCGACTGGATGGCTACCACCCCTCGTCTAGAGTATGTCGCCATAACAACCTTGAGTTGTGTTCCGGCATTACTGACCAAGTTCCAGTGACCCTTAAGAGAGCAGCAGCGCATTTGTAGCACCTTTGGTGTTGCATATGTCCATAGGCGATAGTAACCGCTTTCCATTAAGAGGGCCGTCCTTTCTCTTCTCGTCTTTGCACTCTTGCAATAAAAAAAAAAATCTATGCCAAAATTAAAAAAATGTTTATATAAAACTTCATGTAAAAGTGTGCGAGATTCACCAAATATGACCATAACTTGTGGTTTTATTTATGCTCTTAAGGTCTCGTCAGCGCGATGTATTTATTCAACGATATTGCACAGTCGTGGTAGCGTAATGGCTAGCGCACGCGTCCCAGACCCAAAGGGCGCGGGTTCGATCCTGGCCGGAACGCATGCACCACTTAGGCAGAGTTTCCTGACCTAATGTGCATATTGTTACAATTACCACGTGCTAACAACGGTGAAGGAAAACATCGTGATGCAACCTGCACATCGAGATAACCGATGTGTCAAACCTGCCAAGCCGCCTTGCACAAGCGTGGCGGGTATACTGTCCGTGTCCCAGTAATGGGAAGCCCTAGCCCAGCAGTGGGACATTCATGGGCTGTTATTACATTTATATCTATACTAATATTATAAAGCTGAAGAGTTTGTTTGTTTAAACGCGCTAATCTCAGAAACCACTGGTCCAATATGAAAAATTCTTTCAGTGCTGAATAGTACATTTATCGAGGAAGGCTGTAAAAAAATGAGCCGAAAATATCCTTACACGGCGTGCGCTGCGAAAACTATTGATTACAGAACAAAACGATGTCCTACCACTTTGCAGAACATATAATTGTCTACAAAAAATATCGCGTAACCATATGTCTAACTATTGTAGTTATATCACAATAAGTGTTTTCTTTTATTAAAAAAAAAAATTAAAATGCCGTCTCGTCAAAAACTCTTTATTTTATACCTTGGTATAAATCCTTATCAAAATAAATTACTCCATATTCAAGACGAATTTAATACCTTTCTAGAACTTTTTGAATTATTCAATTCGGACGTTTAATTCAAAAGATATTGCGATATTTAAAATGTAAGTATTAGTGTTGTAGCCAAATATACTAATATTGTTTGATTGAACGCGCTAATCTCAGGAACTACTGATCTGATTTGAAGAATTCTTTCAGTGTTGGATAGCCCATTTATTGATGAAGGCTATAGGATATATATCATCACGCTAAGACCAATAGGAGCGGAGCACCAATGAAGAATGTTTCAAAATCGGAGAGTTTTGAAAGCAAATTCCACGCGGACGACGTCGCGGGCATAGCTAGTGAAAAATTCAAATGAATGTATTTATTTAAAAGTGGAAACTTACAGATTAATTATTGAAGTCATGAGTCTACCACCGCTTCCAAAGCAATTTTAGTTGCTGTTAAAGGAGAAGAAGCGGCGCAACAAACTCCCCAACAACAGATCTATACTTCATAATAATAATAATTATTATTATTATATTAACTTTTATCCGTGCAGGAACGGAGAAAGAATACAATTTCCTGCGGCCTGGCAGCCTGTCGTAAGCGGCGACTAAACAACCCACAGCCAGATCGTAGGGTATTTATTCGACTGGATGGCGACCACCCGTCGTCTAGAGTATGCCGCCATAACAACCTTGTGTTGTGTTCCGGCATTAGTGACCAGGTTCCAATCTCCCTTAAGAGAGCATTTGTAGCACCTTTGGTGTTGCAAATGTCCATAGGCGATGGTAACCGCTTTCCATCAAGTGGGCCGTTTACCTGTCTGCTGAACTCATGCAATAAAAAAAACTGAAAAATGTTAAATAACTAAAAAAATGACTACATCATAGAAGTAATCACGTGATCAACCAAAACTAAGGTATGAATATTCAGATTAATATTTTAAGATTAATTTTTTACTTCTAGGCGCTAAGAAGCTCAGCCAGAAGGCCCAGCTCGCCATACACAACGCGGTGCTGGTACCTACGCTCGCGTATGGAAGCGAGAGTTGGGTATGGAAGAGAGAGCATGAAAGTAGAGTAAACGCGGTCGAGATGCGAGCACTGCGCAAAATCTGCGGAGTGACGCTCGCGGACCGCGTTCATAATACCGAAGTAAGAAAGAGAGTTGGTCTGAAAGAGAGTGTCGGAGTGAAGGTAAGGAAAGGAATGCTCCGGTGGTTCGGGCATGTGGAAAGAATGCATAATGAAAGAATGACTAAACAGATATACAATGCAAAAGTGGATGGATGCAGAAGTCGTGGAAGGCCACGACACACCTTCCATGATCAAATTGATCGTGTACTAGCAGAAAGTGATGTCAGGAGCCTTAAGAACAGACGAGCGTGCCTGACAAGAGTTATGAATGTCAAAGAAGCAAGTGAGGTGTGTAAGAATAAGCCTAAATGGCGCTCTGTTGTTCGTGCCTACCCCGCAAGGGAACTGGCGTGAAGTTATGTATGTATGCAATATTTTAAGAATAAACTTTATGCAAAATTTACTGAAAAGGAAAAAAACAAATTTTGGAATACATAAAAAAATTATATTTTAATAGTTTTATTTTATTTTATTTGCTCGGCTAACAGCTGTAGCCTTACAAACTAAAGTGACAGAGATACCTAAAGAATAGCTTTTTTTTAATATTTATGGCTTGGCAACTAGGCCTTTAAGCCGGGCGCAATTGTATTGTAGGCTACAATCGACGCGGTTTAACGGAGTTCTTGTGAAAACTCGAAAGGCCACATTTGACTATACAGTTCACATTTCTCACAAAAACACATAAGTACTACTCAAAAACTATCAATATCCTACAACTATTGTTCATTTTAGAGTGATTTTACACATTTTTAGAAAATAAAACTGCACAGCGCAACGTCTCCTTGCAGTTCCCGCCAAAAACTCTACAGTTTTTCTCATAGGGATAGAATAAGAAATGAGGATGTCCGTAAGAGAACCAAAGTAACCGTTATAGCTGGTAAAATTAGCAAGTTGAAGTGGCAATGGGCTGGTTATCTTTGTCGCAGGGCCGACGGCCGATGGATCAGATAAGTCCTGGAGTGGAGACCGCGTCTCGGAAATGTAGTGTCAGAAGCCCTCTAGTCCGTTGGAGTGATGACCTGCGTAAGGTTTTAGTTCCCGCCAAAAACTCCCCTAAAAAATTAGCTATTCATAAGCTTCCACAGATGACGGAGGAAATATAAAAAAAATACATATATACATTCGTTTTAGAAAAAAAAAAACAATAATATGTAAATTTTTCACCGGGAAACAAATTAATATTAAAATAAAGTTTGATTAATTTCACATTTACATATGCAAGACTATCCACAAACAAATCAAAAAATCTATACATTATTAAAAAATCTTATTCATTAGAAAATATCCAATGTAAAAAGAGAAATACAAAAAATATATCAGCAAAGTAATAAGGTTTTTATTATCTGGCCAAACTATGATAATGACTTAATTCGCCAGTTTCGCAAGTTAACTCACCAGTTCCCAAAAAAAATTCCCCAACTCACCTGTTTCGCTATAACTACTCTACTGATGCGAATGTAAATCAAGATTTAGTTCACTTGATTACTTGTTACTACATGTTTTTTTAACTTAATCGTTAACTTAATACTTAACTGGTATATTTCTGATCAAACAATGATAAAGATACAACTATACAGTTTCGCAAGATAACTCGCCAGTTTCACAAGTCAACTTGCCAGTTTCACTAGTCAACTCGCTAGTTTCACATGTTAACTTGCTTAAGGAATGTAAATTTATATTAGACTTATAAAAAACGAATGTTGTTAGTACTGACGACTATTTCGATTTGTTTTCAATTTCCCTGCGTCTTGTAGTTCTTTGAAACAAGAAGTTCGCGGAGATATTGCTGAGGGGTGCTTCCACCAGGATCCATAGTCCAGTACTAACCATAATGGACATAGAATATATCCCAAAGGCATCTACGATCTGAAAAGATAAAAGATTTAAAAAAATTGTACTGAGATTATGCGTATCTTATACTAATACTAGCTGTGCCCGCAACGCCGTCCGCGTGGAATTTGTTTCCAAAGCCCCCCCCCCCCCGATTTTGAAAAAATTTTCATTGCTGCTCCGCTCCTATTGGTCTTAGCGTGATGATATATAGCCTATAGCCTTCCTCGATGAATGGGCTATCCAACACTGAAAGAATTTTTCAAATCAGACCCGTAGTTCCTGAGATTAGCGCGTTTAAAAAAACAAACTCTTCAGCTTTATATATTAGTATAAGAGACTAATGTATAAGAGTTTGTTTGTTAGTTTGCTTGAACGCACTAATCTCAGGAACTACTGGTCTGATTTGAAATATTATTTCAATTTTTGATAGCCCATTTATCGAGGAAGGCTATAGGATATATATCATCACACTAAGACCTATAGGAGCGGAGCACCAATGAAGACTGTTTCAAAATCGGGTTTTTTTTTTAACTTACATTTTTTTACCTATTTCACGCGGACGCAGTCGCGGGCAGAAGCTAGTAGTATATATATATTTACGATGGCAACAGCTAATGGTTAAGCTCTTGCCAGTTGTCAAGTTCAGTTCACGCCAATCATTGCCTGCATGATGACTCATGTCTTAGAACTCAAATAACCAGTCAGTTTAAACCCTATTTGATGTTATGGTTTCACCCTATAGGTGTCGTCTGAGGTCTGGAAATATTCCAACCCTGGTTTAGAGTATGCCGCCATAACAACCTTAAATTATGTTCTGACATCAGCGAGTAGGTCCCAGTCTTCCCAGTCGGCAGCACAATAGCATCTTTGGTGTTGCAAATGTTCACGGCTCTTCCTTCCCAACACTATCCAAAGATTTTCAACATTTTTTTTTGATGACGCAGGGGGAGTGTGTTTTCTTGGGACACCATCCTCGGGCCTCGGGGGAAGGCTCGCCGAGGAATGTGTGGGACTCTTGATCGGCCGTATGCCCATGGCCTCCGAGCAGAGGACAGGGGGGATGGTCGGCCGTCAAACTACGCACCAAGCTTAACCTGCGCTCCTAGCTCACATGCTTTTACAGGGCACCATAGGAACTGGACCAATAGGTACTGCATCTGTGACGCCCCAACGCTTGTCGACGAACTCAGGGTGTCCTGCGGGGGAGGTCCGCGGCAGGGGGGCGGGGAGTCCGCGAGATCCCCCACTTGCCCACGCGGTCCAGTGTGCTGGAATCATAGAGAATGGAGACTCTGTGCGTAGCGGCACCTCCGACCCCGGAGCCGCCTTCTGTGGATAGAGTCCGTATACACTTATTGCTGAGTCGAACAGTTCATTAGCATCGGTTTCCAAAATGGCCACCAGCAATAATTGCCCATAAATATCAAATCTTTTCCAAATTCGCAGAGTTCTCTTGGTTATTAGCCACAGCTCTACAGCTACGGACCTGGTTTATGCCTGCCGGCTGGATTGGTTAAACTAATACCATATCGGTCCGGTAGACCTTTGAGGTCCCGTATATTGAGACTCCAAGTCACTTATTATTCATAATAGTGAAATAAAAAGGGTCCTAATAGCCAAAAGTGTTTTTTTTAAACATATGTGCTCGGGACTAACAGCACTCCTCCCTTAGCCTCTCCGACGCCTCCTTCTGGGTCATGACCGACTCACAGAAGGAGGCAACCTCGGCAACGCCAATCCAAGCCAATTTCCATAACCAACATCTAATACGCAATACACAAGTATTAATTAACACATACATAACTTAGATAGGAAGATAGAAATAAGTAGATATAAGTATAACTGTAACTCGAGTATGTTACAGAATTACTAATTCTTCAAAAAGTAATTCTGTAACATACTTCTGTATAAAACTTATAAAAAAAAAAGAATTTGAGATGTAAATAGAATATGAAATATAAAGAGGCACAATATTTAGCTAGACGTGTTGCTGGGGAGTCTCTTGCCGCTTCTTCTCCTTTACAGCATCAACATGTTGCGAAGCGGTGTACATAGAATAGGAAGTAAAAATTAAATTTTAACTTACACGTATGACCTTCAAAAAGTGTTCTCCAGTGGAACTTATTTTTAATAAAAACTTTTGAATTTGAATTTGAGTCGGGCATATCGGGAAAAAAAATGTCCATGGCAATGATGATCACTTTCCGTCAGGTGGGTCGTACGCCGTACTCCAATAATAAAGATAACGTCTACTTACCATTGAAAACGGGTCTAGAGTAACTTGACTGCGTGATGTTTGCGTTTTCCTATATATAATGGGAACATGGGTGGCGTATATCCCATAGGAGAGACGGCTGAGAGGGACGAACATACGCCAAGATAGAATATTTCGTATGTATACTGAAAAAAGAAAACAATACGATTATACAATACTAGCTGTGCCCGCGACGTCGTCCGCGTGGAATTTGTTTTCAAAATCCCTCGATTTTGAAACATTCTTCATTGGTGCTCCTATTGGTCTTAGCGTGATGATATATAACCTATAGCCTTCCTCGATAAATGGGCTATCTAACACTGAAAGAATTTTTCAAATCAGACCAGTAGTTCTTGAGATTAGCGGGTTCAGACAAACAAACTCTTCAGCTTTATATATTAGTATAAGATTAGCTGTTGGTTGCTGCTTCGCTTGCGTAGATTAAAAATAGTCATATTTTGAGCAAACTTTTAAACCTCCTAAAGGGTTGAATTTCCAAAAACGCTGATTCACGTGTGTTATTTCTAATCAGAAGCAGGTATATACAATTTCATACTTATTACTTTGAAAATGACGTATTTTCATAACAAAATTTCATTCCCTTTTTCACCCTCTAAGGGGTTCAATTTTTAAAAACGCTCATACACTTTTACATTTATTTCTAATCACAAGCAGGTATATAAAATTTCTTACTTCTTACTTTGAAAATGACGCTTTTTGCATAACCAACTTTCCTTCCCCTTTCCACCCTCCAAGGGGTTCAATATTTTAAAAACGCTGATACACTTGTAACATTTATTTCTAATCACAAGCAGGTATATAAAATTTCTTACTTCTTACTTTGAAAATGACGCATTTTCATAACCAACTTTCCTTCCCCTTTCCACCCTCCAAGGGGTTCAATATTTTAAAAACGCTGTTACACTTGTACATTTATTTCTAATCAGAAGCTGGTATATACAATTTCTTATTTCTTACTTTGAAAATGACGCATTTTCATAACAAACTTTCCTTCCCCTTTCCACCCTCCAAGGGGTTCAATATTTTAAAAACGCTGATACACTTGTAACATTTATTTCTAATCAGAAGCAGGTATATAAAATTTCTTACTTCTTACTTTGAAAATGACGCTTTTTGCATAACCAACTTTCCTTCCCCTTTCTACCCTCCAAGGGGTTCAATATTTTAAAAATGCTGATACACTTGTAACATTTATTTCTAATCAGAAGCAGGTATATAAAATTTCTTACTTCTTACTTTGAAAATGACGCTTTTTGCATAACCAACTTTCCTTCCCCTTTCCACCCTCCAAGGGGTTCAATATTTTAAAAATGCTGATACACTTGTAACATTTATTTCTAATCAGAAGCAGGTATATAAAATTTCTTACTTCTTACTTTGAAAATGACGCTTTTTGCATAACCAACTTTCCTTCCCCTTTCTACCCTCCAAGGGGTTCAATATTTTAAAAATGCTGATACACTTGTAACATTTATTTCTAATCAGAAGCAGGTATATAAAATTTCTTACTTCTTACTTTGAAAATGACGCATTTTCATAACCAACTTTCCTTCCCCTTTCCACCCTCCAAGGGGTTCAATATTTTAAAAACGCTGATACACTTGTAACATTTATTTCTAATCACAAGCAGGTATATAAAATTTCTTACTTCTTACTTTGAAAATGACGCATTTTCATAACCAACTTTCCTTCCCCTTTCCACCCTCCAAGGGGTTCAATATTTTAAAAATGCTGATACACTTGTAACATTTATTTCTAATCACAAGCAGGTATATAAAATTTCTTACTTCTTACTTTGAAAATGACGCATTTTCATAACCAACTTTCCTTCCCCTTTCCACCCTCCAAGGGGTTCAATATTTTAAAAACGCTGATACACTTGTAACATTTATTTCTAATCACAAGCAGGTATATAAAATTTCTTGCTTCTTACTTTGAAAATGACGCATTTTCATAACCAACTTTCCTTCCCCTTTCCACCCTCCAAGGGGTTCAATATTTTAAAAACGCTGATACACTTGTAACATTTATTTCTAATCACAAGCAGGTATATAAAATTTCTTACTTCTTACTTTGAAAATGACGCATTTTCATAACCAACTTTCCTTCCCCTTTCCACCCTCCAAGGGGTTCAATATTTTAAAAATGCTGATACACTTGTAACATTTATTTCTAATCACAAGCAGGTATATAAAATTTCTTACTTTTAAATTTTGTGTTTTAAAGCTTAAATCTTATACTAATATATAAAGCTGAAAAGTTTGTTTGATTGAACGCGCTAATCTCAGGAACTACAGGTCTGATTTGAAAAATTCTTTCAGTGTTAGATAGCCCATTTATCGAGGAAGGCTTCACGCTAAGACCAATAGGAGCGGAGCACCAATGAATAGTGTTTTAAAATCTGGGGGGTTTTTTATTTACGTTTTTTACTATTTCACGCGGACGAAGTCGCGGGCAAAAGCTAGTATATTATAACAATATAGTATATGAAATATGACGTCACAAAATTTAGAATCCCTTCCAACCCTTGTCACAGTTTGTTTCACTTCTACTGCGTCTGAACTGCACACACACGCACACACACACACACATACATTTTTTTTTATTATCTTATTGTATACTAGATTTATATACAAAGAGAAGACAATTCGTTTGTATACGTTGTCCTGCCCTGAAAAAATAAAAATATAAAATTCGATTCCAGCGCCACCTGTAGGGTCTAATTGTGAATCTAAACCATTCCTGGACCCATTCAAACACTAATTTTTTATACCTTGGATTACATTATTGAAGTTTTAGTATACATCCCTAATTTTTTTAGTAATAAATATTGCTTATATTAATTTGGGTAGCATT
Organism: Dendrolimus kikuchii; assembly: GCA_019925095.2. Taxonomy (NCBI): domain Eukaryota; kingdom Metazoa; phylum Arthropoda; class Insecta; order Lepidoptera; family Lasiocampidae; genus Dendrolimus; species Dendrolimus kikuchii. The sequence continues at coordinate 1,495,646 of CM034409.1, forward strand.
CTAATGATGAAAGAATTTTTGAAATTGGTTCAGTAGTTTGTGAGTTTATTCTTTACAAACATTTTACAAAAATAATTTAAAACTAAAAAAATACGCTTTTTAGAAAATCCAACTAAAAAATAGAAAAAACATAACGCGGATAACGCGGTTAGGAAAGCGGGTAGTTGTGGAAATAATTTCAAGAGGACAGGATTTTAAAATAAGCGGCGCGAACAGAATTTTTGCAATTGTGTCGGTAAACAATAAAGTCTTATCTATGTATCTACTAAAGCCATCTGTTAGAAAAATATAGATTTAATATTGATGTGAATAAAATGGTTACTTACAAAATCGCTGGTTTTCTCGCCTATGGACGTTTGCAACACCAAAGGTGCTACAAATGCGCTGCTGCTCTCTTAAGGGAGACTGGAACCTGGTCACTAATGCCGGAACACAACTCAAGGTTGTTGTGGCGACATACTTTAGAAAATACAGTCTGGCATGCCCTACCACCTTGTGGGTTTTTTGTCGCCTCTTATGACAGGCAGCCCGGCCGCAAAATTGTACTCTACTCCGTTCTTGCACGGATAAAAAAGTAGTATATAATGTTCGAAAGACTTATAATCTTTGACAATTCATCACATTCACTTCTGTATTTCAATTTCATAGCTGCGCCTTAAAAAAGTTATTGTTTCCTACGTTTCACTGTCGCTCATTATTACGTTCAGGATCAGTCAATACTTTCAAATTCAAGCCGTTCATGAGTTCTATAGCCAACAAATAAGCTTTCAAATCAACATTGAGAGTGCTCTCTTTTGTTCCAACACTAACTATATCACAAGTACCCAGTTATCTAGAGACTGTCGACTTGTCAGCTTGTCATCAATTTAACCTTATAGCACCAAATATTACAATCATTGACGATACCTCTCTTCGCCTCCTAGGTGCACCAGTTAAGGATGAATCGATTCCGTCGTTTGTAAACGATAAAATTCAAAATTTTAATTCTTGTTCGGACCGCTTACTTCAAATTAACAGCCATATGGCATTTTGGATAATTAAGTTTTGTTTATTTGTTCCAAAATTCACACATTTCTTACGATGTTGTCAATTCTGGGCAAATAATTTTACAGCTTGACGACATCGTGAAAAATACTCTCATCAACAACATTGTACAAGAACGCATCTGGGCCCAAGCCTCGACCAGTGAGGTTTGGTGGTCTGGGTGTACGCAAAATTTCGAGTCCCTTCCAGCAGCCTGTCTTCAGTACATAGCACCAAAAAAATCGTTCGAGACATGTGCAGATTCATCACTATCAACTGAAGCCAGGAATGCTTGGCAGCAGTCTGCCCACTGTCCCCTCTATACAGGGGTCACGGACCGATCTGCGAACTGTCACGTAAAAAGTTATTGGAAACGTCAACTAGTTCTGCAGATCGAGCCCGTCTTATACCTCTGTATACTCAGGACTTTGGTTGCAGGCCCTACCATCACCATCTATAGGGACGTTAATGGATGCAGCCACATTCAGGTCAGCAATCTGCCTTCGTCTTGGGGCAAATTGCTGCGAGCCACACAACTGTCGCTGCGGCCGGGCCGTCGACTGCCACCATGGCCTAAAAGCGCAGGCAGAAACGACATAACGATATAATACGTCGATTCTTGTCAGTGCCACGTGCCAGCCGTTCTCGAACCGAACGGCCTGGTCCGCGACGATGGCAAGAGACCCGACGGTATGACTTTAATACCCTGGACCTTGGGAAGGTCGCTTGTGTGGGACGTTACCTGTGTCGACACACTGGCGCCTTCTCATCTCCAGGAGTCCAAAGTTGGGGCTGGTCGCACTGCCACTTCTGCCGAAAATCTCAAACGGCTTAAATATGCAAACCTTGGAACAGGTTACATATTTGAGCCGTTTAGGGTGGAGACTTTGGGCCCATGGGGGCCAAGTGCCCACAAATTATTTAAAAATATTAAAAAACGTCTGGTCGATACAACAAGAGACCGGAAGGCTGGAGCTTACCTCGCTCAAAGGATTAGCCTCTGTATCCAGCGAGGCAATGCTGCCAGCCTTCTAGGTACAATGCCCAGCGACAGTGGTCTGGTGGGGCTGGACGGGCCTTGATACAGGTTTTTTTTTAAGCTAGGTTTATTTATATTATGAATTATGCCCTCCATTTTTGTTTAGTTCTAGTTTTTAATTTTAGGTTTATTTTTATTGGTCATAAACATTATATTAACAATTAATCTATAATAATTATATTTAATGAAAAAACATTGTAATAAATTTGAATTAAAAATAGTGTAAGAAAAAATGATTTTATTGTAAAAAAAAGCGTGGGGTGCATGGTATCAATAGTTTGAAAAGCACCCCACGCTTTTTTTACAAAAAAATCATTTTTAAAATTTATTTTCTATTTTTTAGTTGGATTTTCGAAAAAACATATTGTTTAGTTTTTTTAAACTATTATTTATTTTTCAGTTCTTAGTGATTATTTAGTGATTTGATTCCCTTCTCCGTGGAAACATTGAAAATAGAATTAAATACACTCTTGTGATAAAATGGAACGTTATGTAAAAATAAGCTTTTTTAAAAAGGTTTTTAAATACAAGCTTTTGAGATCCTGCATATCATGTAGCAGCAGAGTGCTAGCCAAGAGAAGTAAAACGAGCTCAAACACGACGGGTCTATCTTGTTTAGTACAGGAGTTCCTACGGCCACCTTCCGACTCCATCATCAGATCAGCTCCATGGTACCATGTTATTGCATTGTCACACGTTATACACATACGTACAAAATTTCAGCTCAATCGGAAACCGGGAAGTCGATCAAATTTAACTTGAAAGATTCCGTTACATACTAACATACATACATACTAACATACGTACGAAGCTAATAAAAGCGTATTAAAATACAAATCTGTCCCATCATAATATTAATATAGATTTTATTATTCTTAACTTACATGAGTTTCCATATTCACAAACTCCTATTATGATGCAGACGGCTATGGCCCAGACGGGCCTGTCTATGGCTGAGATTATGCCGGCCTCTATGGGGTCGTATGCACGGTCCATCGTAATCTTGCCTGCTGCCAGGGAAGACAGCATCAGTGTTATAGCAACAACTATCCCAATCACTGACCATTTCTGTAAAATAAAAATTAATAAGTGACACCTGGTCGGAACGATTATTCGAAGACAATGAATATTACATACATACATACATAACTTCACGCCAGTTCCCTTACGGGGTAGGCACGAACGACAGAGCGCCATTTACGCTAATTCTTACACACCTCACTTGCTTCTTTGACATTCATAGCTGTTGTCATGCACGCTCGTCTGTTCTTAAGGCTCGTGACATCACCTTCTGCTAGTACACGATCAATTTGATCATGGAAGGTGTGTCGTGGCCTTCCACGACTTCTGCATCCATCCACTTTTGCATTGTATATCTGTTTAGTCATTCTTTCATCATGCATTTTTTCCACATGCCCGAACCACCGGAGCATTCCTTTCCTTACCTTCACCCCGACACTCTCTTTCAGAATATTTCTTAGAAGAATAATAAGTTTATTTCCTTTTTGTTTTAATTTGATGTCTATTTAATTAGGCAATGACTCAATCAAGAACTAATTTTATTTATTTTTTATCACATTGCATTTTAAGATTTACATATATTCCTAACTAAAATAAATGACCGTGAGTATATAGATGTCAATTTTTATATTGCGGTTATGATAAATATGATTTCTATTAACTTCAGTCAAAATAGTATATATATATATATATATATATATATATATATATATATATATATATATATATATATATATATATATATGTATGTATACAATAATAGCAAGTAATACAATACAATAATATTAAGTAGTCATCGACGAATCTTCTGCGCGCAGATATAGTCACCGAAGCGCGCCTTATAAAAATTTAAAGCAATATGTAACCTGTGTGGCAGTTTGCTGGATAAATAAAGAAGGTAGTAAGATTTGATTTAAACGCGGGGAAAACTCTAGTTATTTTAATAAGAGTGTGGCGTTGGCGTTGTAGGGGGTGGTGTGGCGTTGGGCCATGTGCCCAGGTCAGCCATATAAAATTTCACAGTGGCAACATAGAATGTGTGACTGCCATCTTGTGGCTTGAGATTCGCTTCGCCGCACGTATTAATATAATTTGTATTACTTTTGCAATATGACATGCTTATTAACTGTATGCAAGATATAAAAGTTAACAACGCAAGTGATTTTCATTGCACATGGATACCGACAATATCGGTGACTATAACAGCTTTATTATTTTTAGATTTGTGAAGGTATACCTTTGATATTCTATTTCTGTACTTGGCTGGGTTGTATTGGTAGATCGCGTAACCCATGGCCATTCCGACAAGGTATGCTCCAGCCCTGGTGTAACTCTTCATGTACTTCATATTCAATATTTCATTTTCACGATAATTAATGATGTGGCTGAAAATAATGCATAAAAATAACCACTTATGGGTGTATCACATAACACACTTTCATAGACAACCTCGCCCATATATCACAGATACATATATATATATATATATATATACATACACATACATACATACATACTCGCACACGCACACACACACATACACACACACACACACATATATATATATATATATATGTATGTGTATATATATATATATATATATGTCTATATATATATATATATATATATATGTCTATATATATATATATATATATATATATATTAGGGTGGCCCTTATTTAGGGTTTGTCCGAATTTTTTTTCACGATAGTCCTAAATCGGTTCTAAATCTATTAAAAAAAATTCATGCCAAGTTATAGCTCTTAATTTTAATTTGACGATGTACGAAAATTGTACGATGAAAGCTGTAAAACTGCATTACGATTCGTCGAAAAATTGTCAGTTGTGAATGATTGTGCTGAGAGAGGAATCAAACTAGTGCAAGATTTTTGTAATCATTACACAAAGGATGAAAAACAAATGCAATATGTATTACAGTTGGTTAAAGACCATCGTCAAATGTTTCCTGACGCGCTAAAAAAACCTGTAATAACTTCATAATAGTATCAAGGTAAAAAAATTATAATAAAAGTATTTTTTTTAATTGATTGAAATTTTGATAATCGATTTTTTCAATAAAATAATACTTTTTTTCAGAGCATGCGTGAAAGTAAAAAAGTGGTGTAAATTATGAATTACAATCCTTTTTTCATTTTTAAATCATTAAACGACGGTAGAAATAGAAAAATCGGAAAATGGACTTAAGCTTCAACTAAGACCATAAATAACTTAGAAACCGTTAGAGTTAGCAAAAAATCATAAAAGATCTTTTTTGTAGAGCGTTAAATTTTCTACAAGAATTATTATTTGTCGACATGATCTGTTCATCCGTTCATGACGTAAAAAATTCCAAAGTAATAACAGATTTTTCCCCTGTTATTTCCATTTAAAAGTTTGGTTATCGGGGGGGGGGGGCCAGGTTAAAATTAAAATTAAGAGCTATAACTTGGCATGAATTTTTTTTAATAGATTTAGAACCGATTTAGGACTATCGTGAAAAAAAATTCGGACAAACCCTAAATAAGGGCCACCCTAATATATATATATATATATATATATAGACATATATATATATACATATATATATATACATATATATATATATACATATATATATATATATATACACATATGTATATATATGTATAATTGTTATTATACATTATTCACATACATACAATTATTTAACATATGTAAGTCCATAAGTCTATCTATACATATAATAAATCTGTAAAGGTTGAATTTCTGTACAGTGTAAAAAAATGCTAAAAACTGAGTCAGGGGGATGTAACAAGAGAAATAGAACTAATTTACATTTTTTTCATTTTTTTGTATCTCTGTCTGTTTGTACTGGCTAATCTCCGAAACGACTAGACCGATTTAAATGAAATTTTGTACAGTGGTAGCTTATATCCCTGGTTAACATATAGTTTAGTACTTTTGATCCCAAAAAATTAAAAAGTTCCCGTGGGATAGTTAAAAAACCACACCACGCGGACGAAGTCGCGGGCATCAGTTAGCATTAAATATAAGTATATATCGACACGATCCAACCTTAGTCGATTATCGTAAGGCATCATCGGTCGTGTCGTATAAAGGAGGCAACTACCTCTCTTCGCGCATGCGCAGATCCACCGTGCTGGCGCACCAGCGCCGCGAGTGGAGAGTTTTGTAGTTATAAAAGTAGAAATAAAAGCCTATTTATTTATTTGCCAAACGCGTTAAGATCGGCCGGTTCGGCGGCGGAAACAGCTAAAATACTCAAGCGGTGCAAATATGCAATCCTCAGTAAGTTTTAAGAAGCGCCTGCCAAATTAACCATACCAGTTGTGACTACATGCGTTTTACAGGCGTTTAATATTATCGGCCATCTTTTGTATCCACCGTCATAAAAACCGTCTCTCTCTGTACATCGATTACAAGGAAGAACAACTGACATTTGACAAATTTTAATTTTACAAGTACTCTGCATTTAAGTTGCGCAAAACCTTTGAACCAACCCCGAATCACACGCCAAGGAATGGGGATGGTATTTACCAAACGCCGTCGTGCGTGGGGTTCAGCTAGGCCTAGCACTTGCAGATCACAGGTTTTTTTGTGGTATTAATGATCGAATTCACTGTTTAGTGTTTATATTTGGTACTCAGCTCGTTTTGATGATTAACTATTCTTTTTTGGGTTTTTGGAAACGCACACGTTTTTTTTTTTATTGGACTTGACTTTATGTTGTTGATCCGAAGACCTTACAACTTTACCGGGGTCTTTGGGGCGAGTGCCTTCGCGAAGCGAAGGCGCTCGAGCCCGGGGGGGCAACTTGCTCGAGGGAGCTCCCTAAGGAGTTTTACCTCGGCTGGACTGTTGCCATGAATGGGGAATGAATTTAATGATGCCCACCATAGGGCGACACAAAATACTAATTGAGAACGGGCGACGGGTAATATAAAGCCCGAAAGGAAGGATCACGGCGGGCCGGGATCGGTGGTTTGCGGTGGCCTACGCTATCTTACTGCCGTTTCGCAACGTGTTATGGCTGGGAGAGAAGAAACGGCGAAAGAAACTTCCCAGCAACACGCCTAGTCTATCCTGTGGGGTGAGCTATGTCTCCTAGCGTCCCTCGCGGGGACGTGGAGAGATCTTGATTGGCGGCGTCTGAGACGCCGCCGTCTGTGTCTATCTGTCGGTGCCTGCCAGCCTACTGTTCTAACCGTGGGCGGACTGATCTGGGCCAGCCGTTTCGTAATAAACGCACACGTTGCAATGGTCGACTCAATACTACTCATCTTTTTATCGCTCAACGCCATCTAGTGTTGGCTTTCCGAAGCCCCTCTATCCGCAACGATGTAATCGAGATAAAAAAGGTGCGCAGTTTAAATTAATACATTAAACAAACTATGAAGTTGGTACAACAATAGTCTTTGAAATCTCTGCTCTTTTAATTATTTATCCTGTCTCCGCAACAGTGAGAGTTATATGTTTGTGCCGTTTGCTGTTGAGACGCTTGGACCGGGGTCCTGAAGCCATGAGCCTCTGCCACAATCAATCAAAACGACTCATTGACACTTCAGGTGATCAAAGGGCTGGTGCCTATCTCGGGGAGCGGATCAGTATGGCGATCCAGCGAGGAAACGTGGCCAGCCTTCTGGGCACCTTACCCATAGAAGACGGTGATCTAGGCTCAGTATTCTACATATAGTCTTGAGGGACTATGGGTAGAACACAATATAAATAAGTTAGGTTTTCTTTTATTGTGTTATTTTATAAAGTCATTTTTTTATATGTTTTACTAGCTGTGCCCGCGACGTCGTCCGCGTGGAATTTGCTTTCAAAACCCTCCAATTTTGAAACATTCTTCATTGGTGCTCCGCTCCTATTGGTCTTAGCGTGATGATATATAGCCTATAGCCGTCCTCGATAAATGGACTATCCAATACTGAAAGAATTTTTCAAATCAGACCAGCAGTTCCTGAGATTAGCGCGTTCAATCAAACAATATTAGTATATTTGGCTACAACACTAATACTTACATTTTAAATATCGCAATATCTTTTGAATGAAACGTCCAAATTGAATAATTCAAAAAGTTCTAGAAAGGTATTGAATTTGCCTTGAATATGGAGTAATTTATTTTGATAAGGATTAATACCAAAGTACAAAATAAAGAGTTTTTGAAGCGACGGCATTTTAATTATTTAAAAAAATAAAAGAAAACACTTATTGTGAGATAAATACAATAGTTAGACATATGGTTACGCAATATTTTTTGTAGGCAATTATATTTTCTGCAAAGTGGTAGTACATTGTTTTGTTCTATAATCAATAGTTTTCGCAGCGCACGCCGTGTAAGGATTTTTTCAGGTCATTTTTTTACACTTTGGGTTACATTATTGGACTTTTAGTAAGGATCCCTAATTTTTTGACAGTATAATTTAGCCTATAGCCTTCCTCGATAAATGTACTATTCAACACTGAAGGAATTTTTCAAATCGGACTAGCGGTGCCTGAGATTAGCGCGTTTAAACAAATAAACAAACCAGCTTTATAATATTAGTATAGATTTATTTACTTACTATGTACTAGCAAAAGGTAGGACCACTAAAGAATGCGAGTATGTTATAAAGCCAGGAATAAACAGAGTCAATAGGAAAGCGATTCCGAACGCCACGTGTCCCAGTTTCCTATTCCTAATGAGGATGACCAGGAGTACAGTCGCCAACAAACTCAGCTGGTAATCGCAGGGTATGAAGAACAGGTGTAGGCAACACTGAAATCAATACATTGTTTATTACATAACCAACTTTTTTTGGCGCCTTTTTCGTGTGTGGCGTGACGTAGGCTCGCAGTGAAACTATGGACATGTTTTTTTTTTATTTTTTTATTGCAAGAGTTCTGCAGACAGGCAGACGGCCCACTTAATGGAAAGCGGTTACCATCGCCTATGGACATTTGCAATGCCAAGGGTGCTAGAAATGCGCTGCTGCTCTCTTAAGGGAGCCTGGAATCTGGTCACTAACGTCGGAACACAACTCAAGGTTGTTATGGCGACATACTCTAGACCAGGGGTGGTCGCCATCCAATCGGGCAAACACCCTACCACCTGGCTGTGCGTTGTTTTGTCGCCTCTTACGACAGGCCGCCCCAACGCAGGAAATTGCATTCTTTCTCCGTTCGTACAGGGTTGCAATCCCACTGGGCACGCTCCCTGCTGTCAGTGATCTACTACATAAGCTACTTTCAATGTAATTATTTAGTTTTAGAAGAATAACAGTAAGGAATTAAAATCTCAGTACTTTGAAAGAAAGAAAATAATTTTATTTAGGACAAATTATATAAATACAGTAAGTATAATTGCTAACAAATTTAAAACTAGCGTGATACAATCTTGTCCCAAGAGGGGCATCAGACTCAGCATAATGCCGGTCGGTTCAAACCAGCGCTGATCTTCCGCTGTGCCCATGAGGTATCGTCATGGAAGACAATACATCATTGTAATAGCATACAATTAGAATTATAAACTATATACATATACATACATAACTTCACGCCAGTTCCCTTGCGGGGTAGGCACGAACAACAGAGCGCCATTTACGCTTATTCTTACACACTTCACTGGCTTCTTTGACATTCATAACTCTTGTCATGCACGCTCGTCTGTTCTTAAGGCTCCTGACATCACCTTCTGCTAGTACACGATCAATTTGATCATGGAAGGTGTGTCGTGGCCTTCCACGACATACTTGTATATCTAATATATAAAATTCTCGTGTCACAGTTTTCGTTGCCATACTCCTCCGAAACGGCTTGACCGATTTTGATGAAATTTTTTGTGCTTATCCGGTATCTATGAGAATCGGCCCAACATCTATTTTACATTCCCCTAAATGTTAGGGGTAGTCCACCCCTACATTTTTTTATTTATTTTTTAAACAAAATTTTTAATTTCTACTTTTTTATGATACAACATACAAAAATACATACAACCCTAAATTTTCACCCCTCTACGATCAACCTCTATTTTTTATTTGTTAATTAGAAACTTTAAAATCTTTTGGCAAGATTTTTAATCTTATTTTGTCATGATCTAGAATAAAAAAAAATATATTACTCTTTTAGATTCACAATTAGAACCGGTAGGTGGCGCTGAGATCGGGTTCTGGAATCCTCCTAATCACCTGGAGCGATTTTGTTTTTGTGTGTTTGAGTGGTACCGGGATGGTTTAGATTCGCAATTAGAACCGGTAGGTGGCTCTGGGATCGGGTTCTTGAATTTTATTTTCTAAGGCAGGACAACGTCTGTCGGGGCCGCTAGTAATGTATATATATACCTACATACATACATAGTACATACACAATAGATAGAAATAGGGAAACGTGTTTATAGATACGTTCTTAAGATATTAAAATAAATAAACTGAAACGATATTACAATTAAATTAAGTTAAATACCACTTGTATCGTGTTCTAAGTCGCGTTGTGAATGTTGGTGCTCTTTTAAATATCTTTAATTTAGTTCTGAACCCATTACGCCATTGCAAATTTCGAATAGGTGGTGGAATATTATTCCAGCATCTTGATGCTGCGTAACGAAAAACTTTGATGTGTTACCCTCGAAATAATTTCCAGCGTATTCGCTAGATGGCGCTGTTTTATTGTATATTTTAATTTTAAGTCTTTTATTTCATTATTATGTTGTGCCAATGCATTCAATCATTTTGGTAACATTTATTTATTTATGAAAAACCTACAGCTAAATAAATACAATGACAGGTTTTCAGGAATAAGCTATTGGTTAAAAGCAGTGAGCTTACATATACAAGATCATTGCTATTTAGTATCTAGATATGGGTAGGCCTACGAAAGGTGCCGCGCGCTTTAAAAAATATAGGTCCCAAGAAACGGGAACAAAAAAATGTTCGTAAAATGAAAACTACTGGGCCAAACTATGTTAAATTTTTATGCGACCAAATGGCAACTATGCCGCTTCAAACTTAAGAAGAATCACGTAAATCGGATCATAAATTTCAGCGTAATCGGAGTATATACGGAACGGAACGGAAAAAAAATTCATAAAAAATGTTCATAAAATGAAAACTACTGGGCTAAACTATGTTAAATTTTTACGGGACCAAATGGCAACTATGCTGCATCAAACTAAAGAAGAATCACGTAAATCGGATCATAAATCTTAGCGTAATCGGTGTACATACGGAACGGAATAGAAATTTTTACATAAAAAATGTTCATAAAATGAAAACTACTGGGCCAAATTATGTTAAGTTTTTACGGGACCAAATGGCAACTATGCCGCATCAAACTAATTAAGAATCACGCAAATCGGATCATAAATCTCAGCATAATCGGTGTACATACGGAACGGAATAGAAATTTTTACATAAAAAATGTTCATAAAATGAAAACTAGTAGGCCAAACTATTTTAAATTTTTACGGGACCAAATGGCAAATATGCCGCATCAAACTAAAGAAGAATCACGTAAATCGGATCATAAATCTCAGCCTAATCGGTGTACATACATCCAAAAAAAATACCAATCAAGTTAAGAACTTTCTCCTTTTTGAACTCGGTTGAAAACACTTACAAGACTTTTTAGTAGTTGCATACCTCATCTGAGAATCGAACCGACTTAATGTAAAAAAATGGAGTGTATTTTTACGATGCCTTAATAACGTAACAGACAAACTTACATTTCAAATTCAAATTCAAAATAACGTAACAGACAAACTTACATTTCAAATTCAAATTCAAAATAACGTAACAGACAAACTTACATTTCAAATTCAAATTCAAAATAACGTAACAGACAAACTTACATTTCAAATTCAAATTCAAATTCTTAGTTAAAGTATAAAAAAATAACAATAGCCCAATAACGTCCCACTGCTGACTCGGGCCTCCCACCAATGGGGGAACAGACAGTTTTTTTGACACTTCGGTCATCTCGATGTGCAGGTTTCTTAACAATGATTTCCTTCACCGTTGATAGCACGTGGTAATTGTAACAATATACACAAAAATTGCCTGAGTGGTGCATGCGTTCCGGCCGGAATTCGAACCCGCGCCCTTTGAGTTTGGAACCGTGCGTGTTAGAGTAATTAGGGTAGTTTAGTTTTACATACATACATACATAACTTCACATCAGTTTCCTTGCGAGGTAGGCACGGACAACAGAGCGCCATTTAGGCTTATTCTTACACACCTCACTTGCTTCTTTGACGTTTGTAACTCTTGTCATGCACGCTCGTCTGTTCTTAAGGTTCTGTCATCACCTTCTGCTAGTACACGATCAATTTGATCATGGAAGGTGTGTCGTGGCCTTCTACGACTTCTGCATCCATCCATTTTTGAATTGTATATCTGTTTAGTCATTCTTTCATCGTGCATTCTTTCCACATGCCCGAACCACCGGAGCATTCCTTTCCTTACCTTCACCCCGACACTCTCTTTCAGACCAACTCTCTTTCTTACTTCGGTATTACGAACGCGGTCCGCGAGCGTCACTCCGCAGATTTTGCGCAGTGCTCGCATCTCGACCGCGTTTACTCTACTTTCATGCTCTCTCTTCCATACCCAACTCTCGTTTCCATATGTGAGCTTAGGTACCAGCACCGTGTTGTGTATGGCAAGCTAAGCCTTCTGGCTGAGGTTCTTAGCGCCTAGAAGTTTACCTAACGCTCCATTCACACTATTCCCCAAATTCACTCTTCTTTCTATATCAGCGGTGTACCTCCCATCCAGGTAATTAAACAAATTAAATTTTACCATGTCAGTTGTGTCAACGTCCATCATCAGCAACTGTTTCCACCATGTGTTCTCACATAACCTTTGCTCCTTTTCACCAACTAGGATTTTGTATGGGCCACTAGTAAAATACGTTGATACTGCTGTCGTGTAGAAGACTGTCATTGCAAATACGCCTATCAACCTGAAATAAATTGGATAAGTGTTTAGCGGTCCATACACAACGAGAGTTTCCGTAGAGACCCGTCCGTTATTCGTGCAGGAACGGAGAAAGAATACAATTTCCTGCGGCCGGGCGGCCTGTCGTAAGAGGCGACTTAACAACCCACAGCCAGGTGGTAGGGCATTTGCCCGACTGAATGGCTACCACCCCTGGTCTAAAGTATGTCGCCATAACAACCTTGAGTTGTGTTCCGGCATTAGTGACCAGATTCCAGTCTCCCTTAAGAGAGCAGCAGCGCAATTGTAGCATCTTTGGTGTTGCAAATGTCCATAGGTGATGGTAACCGCTTTCCATCAAGTGGGCCGTCTGCCTGTCTGCTGATCTCTTGTAATAAAAAAAAAGATCACAAAGTTGACCGTTTTCGTTCCATCTCCATCCATCGATCTCACATAAAAATTATTGATAATATCTCAAGACCGGCTACTCAGTAGATAATATTCATTTGTTGAAAACGAGTTTTGTCGAAAATGAATTTCGTCGATTACGAGTTTCGTCCAAAATGAGTTTCGTTAAAATAAGTTTAATCGAAAATGACTTTTGTCGAAAAACAGTTTCCTTGAAAATGAGGTACATTTGACGATGAGTTGAAAATGAATATAGTTAAAAAAAGTTTAATCGAAAATGAGTTTCGTTGAAAATGAGTTTCGTCGAAAAAGGCTTTTGATGAAACTGAATTTTCTTGAAATTTTCAAGGACTTCAAGGAAGGAAACTCATTGATAATGAATTGAAAATGAATATCGTTAAAAAAGTTTCTTCGAAAATGAGTTTCGTTAAAATGTTTTTAGTTGAAAATGAGTTTCGTTGAAAATGAGTGCCGCTTAAAATGAATTTCGCCGATATTGAGCTTTACTGAAAATGAGTTTCGTTGAAAAATATGTTTAACTGTTTGCTTCAGAAAAAAAAACAAATAATTATAGCCCATACAAGTATACAATTAAACTGAAATTGTTAACATTCATTTATATGTAAGGCAGTCACTTTTAAAAACTTATGTTGTTATGTTGGGAGTATAAAATTTAAATATCTTTTAAATAACATAATTAAAACTCACCTGATGTATCTCTTAATTGAATTAAGGAGCATGACATTTTCCTTCATGGAAAGTAAGTTTTTGGTGAACAGAAGGCTTGATAGAACGAAGAATGTGTCTACAGCAAGATCAATGTGCAAAAAGATGTACCCTGACGATGAATCCAGAGCCTGGTAAAAAATGTTAAAGTATTATCATGCAGCTTAAATCTCACTAAGAAATGAAGTCGTTGATAGTGAAATCAGTTGAGGCTGAGATCCGGCAGCTATACGGATTCGCGATTATCCGGATTGGTAATAAATATAATGAATATCGCTTCGTGCTCCGTGACCGCGTAAATATCTTTAATAAATTAATATATAATATACTATACTATACTATATCACACCGCATGTACAAAATACTGTTACAACTTAGGTTCGACAAACACAAATTCCACCTGCATATCTGTAAAAACTAATTGTAATTCTTTTATGACCATCTTCTTTTGTTTATTTATTTATTGGCATACGTTTCTAGAGAACAGCCTATTGTTTTATTGTACTCGTTTGCGGCCGAATCACTAGCCAGGTGCTGCGGATTACGTCGACTACGATACGGGCACATTTGTATTTGTCAGGTATAAAACGACGGCCTGATGGGGAGAGGGGGCAGTCGAGCGAGAACCACGATTATTACCTGCGAGACGTGTGTATTTATTGGCATTCGGGAATCTGTTAGTGACGGACTTTGCGCGTTTTATTGAATTACGGGCACATTTGTATTTGTTTGGTATAAAACGACGGCCTGATTCGGAGAGGGGGCAGTCGAGCGAGAACCACGATCAAGGCGAGACGTGTGTACATTCGGGAATTTTAATTCGAGTCCCGCGACTCGTAACAATATTATAAACATATTGTAACAACTGAACTGAAGTAAGTGTACTGAGAAGCAGAGGAGCTGCATTTTATGCCCATTAATCAGGTACGTGCGTGCTCAATCTCACATTCCCAAACAAATTGTCCAACATTCCTTTTCCTGCAAAATTGAGACACAAAACCGTTCGTTTATCACAAATCCAGCGCCGTCGCAACAGTAATAGCAGCATCGGTCCCTTGGATGTATTTGATATCTTTAGAAACGGATGCATGTCGAGATGCAACTTCGAATTGTAGTCGGACCTATCTATCTCTGGCGTTTATCAGAAGTAAAACCTGCTTGACTTCGCGAACTGCGTGAACTCTAATACCCACAGTAGATACTACTGCATATGGACTTACTATTGCATCAGCGTCTAAGCTGTTAGCGGTATCCACAACTATCGTTCCTAAATTAATATGAATAAGAACTACAATAAATGCTGTAATTGTTCTAATTCCATCCAAAACCCTTATATCTTCTTCATGAACGGAGAACAGTGAATTCCAGTTATGCTGCATATCGAAACATCCTGCTATCTTATTCACTGAAATAATACAAAATAAATTATTTAAGTTTTTTTTTAATTGCTGGAGATCAGCAGACAGGCAGACGGCCCACTTGATAGAAAGCGGTTACCATCGCCTATGGAGATTTGCAACACCAAAGTTGCTACAAATGCGCTGCTCTCTTAAGGGAGACTGGAACCTGGTCATTAATGCCGGAACACAACTCAAGGTTGTCATGGCGACATACTTTAGACCAGGGTAGTAGCCATCCAGTCGGGCAAATGCCCTACCACCTGGCTGTGGGTTGTTAAGTCGCCTCTTACGACAGGCCGCCCGGCCGCATGAAATTGTACTGTTTCTCCGTTCCTGCAGTCCACGAACTGCAATTTAAGTAATGACAATTTGGAGGACGGACGAGACATTTTTCTGCGGCCGAGCGGTACTTGCCCGACTGGATGGCTACCACCCCTGGTCTACAGTATGGCACAACAACCTTGAGTTGTGTTCCGGTATTAGTGGCCAGGTTCCAGTCTCCCTTAAGAGAGCAGCAGCGCATTTGTAGCACCTTTGATGTTGCAAATGTCCATAGGCGATGATAACCTATTTTCATCAAGTGGGCCTGTTTGCTGAACTCATGCAATAAAAAAAGGCCCAACCAGCAAGTGGCGAGACCGCACCATCTTCATGCGCCGCTATTCTAGACAACCAGCTCCTGCAGTTTATTTTAATAGCCCACGACGTATTTTTTTTACATAATCAAAACCAATTTCAAAAGGCAGAAAATAAATATTAAACCGACTTCTTTCTACAACACCTTGAAGTCGGGGCCAAAATAAACATAATTAATTTGAAAAATGTATAATACTGTAACAAGTTGGGCCACCTGCATACCTATTGTTTCATACCAAAAAAAGAAATGCTGCGCACCTTGTTTATTGCCCCTCCCGCATTTCCCGGAGTTCTTTTGTTTACTTGGTGTTTAAACTTTAAAAACATCTATTGTTATCGTACTTATTTTATGGCTGTAATTAGAGTCGAACTAATCTTTTTTTTATGGCCGTCGAAGCTTGCTAGGTGCGCGGGATGAACTCGGCGAACGCGATCCTTTGTTCTATTATACACTTTAGTATAAAACAATGACCGAACGGAGGGGTGAGGCAGTCAAGCGACGACTACGATACGATTAAGACGTGTGTAGTACTTTCGATTAGCGACATAGTGACGGACTTTGCGCGTGTTGAATTGCATTGAATCGTGCAGTGTGAACTGGTTGCATCCAGTTTTATTTTGTACCTGTTTTGTACATGTTTGTACAGTTCTAATAAACTCTATAGTCATTCCAACGTTATTTATTTTAATTCGAGTCCTGTAGCTCGTAACAATACTTAGCGTAATGGCTAGCGCACGTGTCCCGAATCCTGACATATTGTTACAATTACCACGTGCTAACGGTGAAGGGAAAACATCGCGATGGAACCTGCACATCGAGATAAACGATGTGTCAAACCTGCCAAGCCGCCTTGGACAAGCGTGGCGGGTATACTATCCGTTCCTCAATAGTGGGAGGCCCGAGCTCAGCAGTGGGACGTTTATTGGCTGTTATTATTACTTGGCACCGACTTCAAGACGCTATAGAAGAAGTCTGTTAAATATTTATTTGTCTGAAAAAAAAAATGTTCTACCTAAAAAAATATGTTTTATCCGTGCAGGAACGAACAATTTTCTGCGGCCGGGCGGCCTGTCGTAAGAGGCGACTAAATAACCCAGAGGCAGGTGGTAGGGCATTTGCCCGACTGAATGGCTACCACTCCTGATCTAGAGCATACCGCTATAATAACTTTGAGTTGTATTCCGGCATTAGTGACCAGGTTCCAGACTCTCTTAAGAGAGCAGTAGCGCATTTGAAGCACCTTTGCTGTTGCAAATGTCCATAGGCGATGGTTACCGCTTTCTATCCAGTGGGCCGTCTGCCTGTCTGCTGAACTCCTGCAATAAAAAAAATAACGTTTTACTACTACTACTACCCTGCGATCCACTCATCAGTTTCGGAGTTGGTGACAATGGGAACATCTCGGGAGTATACTGTTTGAATTAAAATAATGAAAATTGGTCCACAATTGATGGAGATATCGTGTAACAAAAAGTCCGTTTGCAATTTTCGAGGGTTTCTCTCGAATTTCCTGCGAAGCATTCATCAGATCTAGACTTGGTGACTATGTGACCACTTCAGGAGTATACTCTTTCGAATAAAAAAAAACAATTTGAAAATCGGTCCACAATTGGCGGAGAAATCACGTGACATGCATACAAATAAATGAAAGGCCTGTATAAAATGAAACACTGGCAGGCGTATGCAAGCTTTTCTTCGAAGTATAGAAGCGCTCGGTGTTCTTTATTAGGGTTTACTCTCAATTTCCCTGGAATCCACTCATCAGATCCTGACTTGGTGACCATGGAACCACTTTGAGAGTATAGGCTTACGAATAAAGAAAAAAAAATGAAAATCGCTCCACAATTGACGGAGATATTTTGTAATAAAGAAGTCAGCTAACAATCTTCGAGGTTTTCTCTCGATTTCCCTAGGATCCTGATATGGTGACAATGGAAGCAATTTGGGAGTATATCCTTTCTATTTAAAGAGAAATTTTGAGAATCGGTTTACAATTGACGGAGAAATCGAGTAACGAACATACAAAGAAAAACGAATTAAGAATTTCCTCCATTTTGAAAATAGTTAAAAACAGACACTTACCTGTAGCAGAATGGTTTTTCTTATTGACAGCTTGATAAATAGTTGATAAAACCGCTATAACTAGCAAAGTCGCAGTAACACCACTAAAAAGAAAAGAAATTGGCTAAGTGCGTGTCAGGCCATGCAAAATGAAGAGTTCTGTAGTACTACTTTCACTGGCAGATAGGACGTCATAAGTACGAGTAGTAACTAAAGCTACCTTTTTTAAGGATTCTAAGAAAAAAAAAATACCACACCTAGTATTTTATAAACGTAACATTGATTAAAATGTTGTTTTTTGTACTCGTACAAACAAAAGTCGAGTTTAAGGTGACGAACTTTTTCATTCCGCGAGTGTACATTAAACCTCATTATAACTTACGACGCCTGCACACACCTCATCCTATTACGATAATTCTTTTACGGTGCAGGTTGTCAAGCATTGGAGTATGCTGCCTCTGAATAATACCGCTTCGGGGGGCCTTTAGCTATCAAGGGAGCAAAGGATTCACCACCCCCGCTGACGAAGTGGATGTGTTCTGATTCCCTGGGCACATTCAAGCACTTTTTGCGCTGGATCGGACTGGGCGTAACTACGTTCTAAGTCTCAGCCTTTCCTACATAAAAAGCGCGGGGCACATGGGAGGAGGGTGGTTTTAGTGGGTAGTGACTGTTGCCCGTGCAACTTCTCTGAGTCTCCACACAAGCTGGCTTGATTAGTGTTCGGATTGCCCCTTATCAAAGGGGAAAGCCTTCATGATCAACTATGGTCTAATCCCTTGCAAAGGACCCAGTATTGTAAGTAAATAGCATTTCCCCCGCCTTAAAAAAAAAAAATGCTGCCTCTTACTGTCAGAGAGGCTAAATCCTTGCCAACATTTAGAATTTTGCTCAGAAAACACTATTTGTCAAAAGATAGCTGTCTGATTAACAAAATATAATCATGCTACATTTGTTATAATAACTTATGTATTATTGTATATATATGACTATGTATATATGTATGTATTTGTAGTCATGGAAGGCCACGACACACCTTCCATGATCAAATTGATCGTGTACTAGTAGAAGGTGATATCAGGAGCCTTAAGAATAGACGAGTGTGCATGACAAGAGTTATGAATGTAAAAGAAGCAAGTGAGGTGTGTAATAATAAGCCTAAATGGCGCTCTGTTGTTCGTGCCTACCCCGCAAGGGAACTGGCGTGAAGTTATGTATGTATGTATGTATTTGTATATTTATTTCTTAAATTAGTTTCGAGTATTAATGTATCTATTGTCTTTTTCCTGCACCACCTATATCGCTTGATTCAGTAGAAAAAAAATCATTTAATTTTATTGCAGGAGATCAGCAGACAGGCTGACGGTCCACTTGATGGAAAGCGGTTACCATCGCCTATGGACATTTGCAACACAAAAGTTGCTACAAATGCGCTGCTGCTCTCTTAAGGGAGACTGGAACCTGGTCACTAATGCCGGAACACAACTCAAGGTTGTTATGGCGACATACTTTAGACCAGGGGTGTTAGCCATCCAGTCGGGCAAATGCCCTACCACCTGGCTTTGAGTTGTTAAGTCGCCTCTTATGACAGGCCACCCGGCCGCAGGAAATTGTATTCTTTCTCCGGTCCTGCACGGATAAAAATATTGTAAATATGGTCTGTTTTGTAATTGTATATTTTGGTGTCAAATAAAGTGTTATCTCTCTCTCTGTCTCTCATTGGATAAATGAATGTCTTTACTTACAAGAATGCTTTGACACCAAATGTAAAGTCGCTAATTCTATTGTCAGTACAGTATTCTAACTTATAGTCTTTACTCTTAGGGTGCGAGAAATGAGTTCCTCGTAGCCAGTGTCTGCTTAATTTCTCCACCGTTTTGTGCTGACATTTCTTAGAGACACAAAGACTCAAGAACATTTTATTAAAATGTCTACCGTGCTTCGATGCCGTCTGGAAACAAAATAAAATATTTGTACAGAGTGACAAAATATAGTAGAAAATACTAGTGGCGCCACTTTCGCAAACTCTAGCAACTCTATTATTAGGTCAAGAGTAATTTCGATACTTACTAGTGATTTTTAGTACGACATCAAACATCGTGCAAGTATCAAGTTGCTTTATTTACGACGTAGGCATTTTGTCAACATAGCCTGTGATGTTTATTTTAATAATAATGACTATATTTTTTTAAAGCAAGAATACCTTGTGTTAGTTAACAGGACAATTATTTGATTAAAAGAAGCTAAACTAATCATTACAAACGTATAATGTCCGCTGTTCTTTGGTAAATATTGTCAAACGATATACAACTTTTTCTGAATTAAAAATACTTACATGTAGATACGATGAAACGTTATCATAAGGATCGTAATCTTTTAGCATTTTTCTTGGATTCCCAGCAGTCTGGACTTCGACAACGCAATATTGGGTCGCCAGATTCGGGTGGGATTTCAACCATGGTGGATTGAGACATTGGTCGTAATTGCCCATCTGGAATCGGGATCCGTAGAAGACGCCTGTTGGATACTGCATGGAGTCCCAAACTAAAATACACAAATAATAATAAAACTACGTTTTAACGGGTTTTAAGCGCGGTAATTTTATTTGATTTTGGTTTTTCCGACGTTTCGGCCACTTTTCAGTGGCCGTGATCACGGAAGACAAAGATGTCAATTGTCAACGAGTATTGTTAAAGTTTTATTTAGCCTACCGCCAACTTGTTAATTTTAATTTTGTTTATGTTTATATTATTTACTCTATGGGAGCCTAATCTAATTTACTACCGCTTCGCCACATGTTATGGCTTGAAGAGAAGAAGCGGCGCAAGAAACTCTTCAGCAAACATGCCTAGCTCTAATAATTTTATATAATATTAAAATGGGTGGAAGGAAAAATAAAAGTAATTATCAGTCAGGCTAAATAAAACTTTAACAATACTCGTTGACACTTAACATCTTTGTATTCCGTGATCACGGCCACTGAAAAGTGGCCGAAACGTCGGAAAAACCAAAATCAAATAAAATTACCGCGCTTAAAACCGTTAAAACGTAGTTTTATTATGTATACAAGTCGCGAAAACTTAAGAAAATATTACACAAATCATCTTATACTCAAGTCTGTCTACATCTAGACGTTAGGCTAGACGTGCTGCTGGGGAGTTAGTTGTCGCTTCTTCTGCTTAAACAGCGATACCACGTTGCGAAGCGGTGTAGATATAATAGGAAATATACTTGAATTTAATTTATATGTAAGACTTATTTGTCTTGTTTCTTTAAGAGAGCAGCAGTGGATTTGTAACACCTTTGGTGATGCAAATGTCTGTAAGCGGTGGTAACCGCTTTTCATTAGGTAGGCCGTCTGTCTTTGCTGAACTCATGTAATAAGAAATAAATAATAGTTAAAAAAAGAACTAAAAAAAATACGCTTTTATAGAAAATCCAATTAAAAAATAGCAAATAAATTTTTATAAAAATTTGAATTTAAAATAGTGTGAGAAAAAATGATTTTATTGTAAAAAAGCGTGGGGTGCATGGTATCAATAGTTATAAATATTGTATGAACAGATATGAGTAGAAGGGTTATTTTGATAATATCCTGAAAAGCACCCCACGCTTTTTTTACAATAAAATTATTTTTATATATATATTCAAATTTATTAAAAATTATTTTCTATATTTTAGTTGAATTTTATACAAAGGTGTATTTTTTTAGTTTTTTTAAAACTATTATTTGTTTTTCATTTTTTAGTGGTTATTTAGTGATTTAATTCCCTTCTACGTGGAAACTTTGAAAAAGAATTAAATACACTCTTATGATAAAATGGAACGTTATGTAAAAATAAGCTTTTTTAAAAAGGTTTTTAAATACAAGCTTTTGAGATCCTGCATATCATGTAGCAACAGAGTGCTAGCCAAGACAAGTAAAACGAGCCCAAACACGACGGTTCTATCTTGTTTAGTACAGGAGTTCCCATGGCCACCTTCCGACTCCATCATCAGATCAGCGCCATGGTATCATATTATTGCATTGTCACGCGATATACACTTACGTGCAAAATTTCAGCTCAATCGGAAACCGGGAAGTCGATCAAATTTAACTTGAAAGATTCCGTTACATACTAACATCCATACATACTAACATACGTATGAAGCTAATAAAAGCGTATTAAAAAGGGGACATGCCCGCCACTTAGTCTTAGGATTCTCGTAGTACAAAGTACCGCAGCATTTAAAAAAGAATGCAAGCTATCGCTTTAGTGACAACTGTCTCGTAAAAAGCAAATTTTTATGCATACCGCTATACTATGCTAATGCTACGCTATACTACCGGTCCCAGGATGAAAAGTAGCGCAGGTTTTAAAACTAAAACTTTGCTGTCGATCAGTGAAAACTGCATCAAAATCGGCCCAGTAGCTTTTACGTGAATCTCGAACAAACAGACAGACAAGAAATCTAAAAAAAAAATGCATCGTGTTCTTCAACGATATATAGTGTATTGCAGTTGTTTTTTTTTTTAATAGCTTCAATGTTAGCACGGCATTTTTAGGATTTTATAATATGTAATAATGTAATAACAGCCCATAAATGTCCCACTGCTGGGCTCGGGCCTCCCAATATAGAGGGGGGAACGGACAGTATACCCGCCACGCTTGTCCAAGGCGCCTTGGCAGGTTTGACACATCGGTTATCTCGATGTGCAGGTTGCATCACGATGTTTTCCTTCACCGTTATTAGCACGTGGTAATTGTAACAATATGCACATTAGGTCAGAAAACTGCCTAAGTGGTGCATGCGTTCCGGCCAGGATCGAAACCACGCCCTTTGAGTTTGGGACGTGTGCACTAGCCATGACGCTACAACGACTTCGTAATAATAATAGTTAGTATAATATAATAATAGTTATTTATTTATTTCATGACAACACAGTCCAATACATAAACTAAAGACACAATAATGTTATTACTAATATTTATTTCCTTGTGTCTATGTTAGTAATTAATGACTGGCATTAATTTAGAAGGACCAAATCAGTGGGCAGTCAAATTTATCTATCAACTACTAGCGGCCCCTGTAGACGTTGTCCTGCTCTGAAAAAATAAAAATCTAGGACCCGATCCCAGCGCCTCCTACCGGTTCTAATTGCGAATCTAAACCATCCGAGAACCCACTCAAACACACAAAAACAAAATTACCAAAATCGCTCCAGGTGATTAGGAGGATTCTAGAACCCGATCTCAGCGCCACCTACCGGTTCTAATTGCGAATCTAAACCATCCGAGAACCCACTCAAACACACAAAAACAAAATTACCAAAATCGCTCCAGGTGATTAGGAGGACTCTAGAACCCGATCTCAGCGCCACCTACCGGTTCTAATTGCGAATCTAAACCATCCGAGAACCCACTCAAACACACAAAAACAAAATCACCAAAATCGCTCCAGGTGATTAGGAGGACTCTAGAACCCGATCTCAGCGCCACCTACCGGTTCTAATTGCGAATCTAAACCATCCGAGAACCCACTCAAACACACAAAAACAAAATCACCAAAATCGCTCCAGGTGATTAGGAGGACTCTAGAACCCGATCTCAGCGCCACCTACCGGTTCTAATTGCGAATCTAAACCATCCGAGAACCCACTCAAACACACAAAAACAAAATTACCAAAATCGCTCTAGGTGAATAGGAGGATTCTAGAACCCGATCTCAGCGCCACTTACCGGTTCTAATTGCGAATCTAAACCATCCGAGAACCCACTCAAACACACAAAAACAAAATTACCAAAATCGCTCTAGGTGAATAGGAGGATTCTAGAACCCGATCTCAGCGCCACTTACCGCTTCTAATTGCGAATCTAAACCATCCGAGAACCCACTCAAACACACAAAAACAAAATTACCAAAATCGCTCTAGGTGATTAGGAGGATTCTAGAACCCGATCTCAGCGCCACCTACCGGTTCTAACTGTGAATCTAAACCATCCGGGAACCCACTCAAACACACAAAAACAAAATCACCAAAATCGGTCCAGGTGATTAGGAGGATTCTAGAACCCGATCTCAGCGCCACCTACCGGTTCTAATTGCGAATCTAAACCATCCGAGAACCCACTCAAACACACAAAAACAAAATTACCAAAATCGCTCTAGGTGAATAGGAGGATTCTAGAACCCGATCTCAGCGCCACTTACCGGTTCTAATTGCGAATCTAAACCATCCGAGAACCCACTCAAACACACAAAAACAAAATTACCAAAATCGCTCTAGGTGAATAGGAGGATTCTAGAACCCGATCTCAGCGCCACTTACCGCTTCTAATTGCGAATCTAAACCATCCGAGAACCCACTCAAACACACAAAAACAAAATTACCAAAATCGCTCTAGGTGATTAGGAGGATTCTAGAACCCGATCTCAGCGCCACCTACCGGTTCTAACTGTGAATCTAAACCATCCGGGAACCCACTCAAACACACAAAAACAAAATCACCAAAATCGGTCCAGGTGATTAGGAGGATTCTAGAACCCGATCTCAGCGCCACCTACCGGTTCTAATTGCGAATCTAAACCATCCGAGAACCCACTCAAACACACAAAAACAAAATTACCAAAATCGCTCTAGGTGAATAGGAGGATTCTAGAACCCGATCTCAGCGCCACTTACCGGTTCTAATTGCGAATCTAAACCATCCGAGAACCCACTCAAACACACAAAAACAAAATTACCAAAATCGCTCTAGGTGATTAGGAGGATTCTAGAACCCGATCTCAGCGCCACCTACCGGTTCTAACTGTGAATCTAAACCATCCGGGAACCCACTCAAACACTCAAAAACAAAATCACCGAAATCGGTCCAGGTGATTAGGAGGATTCTAGAACCCGATCTCAGCGCCACCTACCGGTTCTAATTGTAAATCTAAACCATGCGGGAACCCACTCAAACACACAAAAACAAAATCACCAAAATCGCTCCAGGTGATTAGGAGGATTCTAGAACCCGATCTCAGCGCCACCTACCGGTTCCAACGGGATAAAATTGTCCTATATCTGTCTCCTGGTTCTAAGCTACCTCCCCACCAATTTTAAGCCAAATCAGTAACGCCGTTCTTGAGTTATAAATAGTGTAACTAACACGACATTCTTTTATATATTCAAATTCAAATTCATAAGTTTTTATTCAAAATAAGTTCCAGTGGAGAACACTTTTTGAAGGTCATACGTGTAAGTTAAAATTTAATTTTTACTTCCTATTCTATGTACACCGCTTCGCAACGTGTTGATGCTGTAAATGAGAAGAAGCGGCAAGAAACTCCCCAGCAACACGTCTAGCTAAATATTATGCCTCTTTATATTTCATATTCTATTTATATCTCAAATTATTATTTTTTATAAGTTTTGTACAGAATTATGAGTTGTAGCAAACAATGCATACTCAATTTAAATATTATTATATAGATTCCCTTCAGGATGCTGTTGCTGCTACCACGCAATCTGCTTAGTAACGAAGCTGTTTTCTTACGCCTTAAAGCATCAAAGCCATCTATGTGTGCATGGACGAACATAAACGACGCACTGCAGAAACGCGGTCGCGTCAACAACACACCGAGGGAATTATTGTATTGGACTCGTAGGACATTGTAAGCTTTTTGGGTATATTTATGTATAGAATAGTGGCCCCGACAGACGTGTCCTGCTCTGAAAAAATAAAAATCTAGGATCCGATCCCAGCGCCACCTACCGGTTCCAATTGTGTATTTAAACCATCCGGGGAACTCACTCAAACACACAAAAACCAAATCACCAAAATCGGTCCAGGTGATTGGAGATTTCTAGAACCCAATCTCAGCGCCACCTATCGGTTCTAATTGCGAATCTAAACCATCCGAGTACCCACTCAAACAAACAAAAACAAAATTACCAAAATCGCTCTAGGTAATTAGGAGGATTCTAGAACCCGATCTCAGCGCCACCTACCGGTTCCAATTGTGTATTTAAACCATCCGGGGAACCCACTCAAACACACAAAAACAAAATCACCAAAATCGGTCCAGGTGATTGGATAATTCTAGAACCCAATCTCAGCGCCACCTAGCGGTTCTAACGGGATAAAAAGTATCCTATATCCGTCTCCTGGTTCTAAGCTCTCCACCAATTTTAAGCCAAATCGGTAAAGCCGTTCTTGAGTTATAAATAGTGTAATTAACACGACTTTCTTTTGTATATATAGATTCCCTTCAGGATGCTGTTGCTGCTACCACGCAATCTGCTTAGTAACGAAACTGTTTTCCTACGCCTTAAAGCATCAAAGCCATCTATGTGTGCATGGACGAACATAAACGACGCACTGCAGAAACGCGGTCGCTTCAACAACATCCTGAGGGTATTATTGTATTGGACTCGTAGGGAATTGTAAGCTCTTTGAGTATGTTTATATATAGATATTGATTTACAATGTTCTCCGGTGGAACTTAATTGTAATAAAAATATTTTAATCAGTTGGGGAAAAAAGTCTTTTCGCATATAGTATGTATGAACTTGTAATAAGATCTCTTTGGCTATACCATTTGAATCTGGCTGGTTTTGGTATAATTAAAAAGTTTTAATTTTAAAGTAGACAATTCCAAATTCAAATTAGGAAAATGTGTGATTTTCATTTGTTTTCCTTATTGTTAAAATGAGTGAATCTCATGAAGAAATTCGATACATTTTAAAATTTTACTACAAAAAAGGTAAAAATGCAACATAAGCGGCGATGTGTTGTGATGTTTATGGACCTAATGCAGTATCTGTAAGAGTAGCGCAAATTTGGTTTAAGCGTTTTCAATCCGGAAATTTTGATATCAAAGATGCACGTCGCTCTGGTCGCCCTGTTACGGACAAAATTGATGCCATTTTTGAAAAAGTGGAGCAAGATCGGCATATTAGTAGTTACGATGTAGCTGGAGAACTGGGAATTGACCACAAAACGGTTTTGGCGCATTTGACAAAAGCTGGGTACACAAAAAAGCTCGATATTTGGGTGCCTCATGAGCTCACTGAAAGAAACCTAATGAACCGTGTACTCATTTGTGTTTCTTTATTACGGCGTAATGAAACCGTACTATTTTTGAAGAAGCTGATAACTGGTGATGAAATGTGGATCACGTACGACAAGAACGTGCAAAAAAAGACCATGGTCAAAGGCCGGTCAGACTTCACAGACTGTGGCGAAACCCGGGTTAACACGCAACAAGGTGATGCTTTGTGTATGGTGGGATTGGAAGGGCATTATTCATTATGAGCTGTTACCGCCAAGCAGGACCATCGATTCTGAATTGTACTGCGAACAACTGATGAGATTAAATCAAAAAGTTGAGAGAAAGCGGCCGGAATTAATCAACAGAAGGGGTGTGGTTTTTCACCATGATAACGCTAGACCTCACACATATTTAGCCACTCAGCAAAAATTACGAGAGTTTGGCTGGGAGATGTTAATGCATCCGCCGTATAGTCCTGACCTTGCACCTTCAGATTTTCACCTGTTTCGGTCTCTGGAGAATTCCTTAGGCAGTGTCAGGTTAACATCACGAGAGGACTGCCAAAACCATTTGTCGCAGTTTTTTAATCAGAAGCCCCAAAATTTTTATAGCAATGG
The DNA here is from genome assembly GCA_019925095.2 of Dendrolimus kikuchii. Classification (NCBI taxonomy): domain Eukaryota; kingdom Metazoa; phylum Arthropoda; class Insecta; order Lepidoptera; family Lasiocampidae; genus Dendrolimus; species Dendrolimus kikuchii. The sequence continues at coordinate 1,523,508 of CM034409.1, forward strand.
GGTCACGTCCCTACCTACAAGATGGCAAAAAGTTATCCAACAAAATGGCACCTACATACTTTAGTCAAATGTAAATAAACTTTATAAAAAAACCGTTTGAATTTTTATATAAAATGCGAAGAGACTTTTTCCCCAACCTTAATATATTTTGAATAGGTATGCAAGTATGCTTCATTAGACTTACTCCAAGTAGCCCATAGTGTTTTGTTTAAAACGGAATTCAGCATATCTTTAGTCGCTGCTATGCATGACATCTCATCTTGTTCCCAAATTTCACTATGTATGCTATGTTGAAAAGTGCCTACTGCTGAGTTTTTTCTAGACTCTTCATAGCAACTTCCATTTGTTACCACATAACCTATAACTGGATTAAATGATATATTATCAGGGATGTTAAGGATATGACTTATCGGATCGCAGGCGGCGCTTTGCTCATCTCCTCCCGATAACGTAGTGGGACTAGGAGGCCAGAGGACCTAGGACCAACTCGAGGTACTAGAATCGATTGAGCGGAGAGCCAGGAAGTTGATAGGCAACGATCAGCTATTTAATGACAAATTACAAAGTCTCGAATATCGACGCAGGGTTACCAGCTTGTCGGTTTTCTATCGGATACATTTTGGAGTGGAGAGTGTGCATTGGAGCTTTTCAATCTCATTCCGCCGTCTCCCTTCCATCATTGGACAACCAGACGCACTGGCATGCGGCACCGCTATATGGTGGGCATACTACCTATACGAACAAAGCGCTTTGAGCCAGGTGGTAGGGCATTTGCCCGACTGGATGGCTACCACCCCTGGTCTAAAGTATGTCGCCATAACAACCTTGAGTTGTGTTCCGGCATTAGTGACCAGGTTCCAGTTTCCCTTAAGAGAGCAGCAGCGCATTTGTAACAACTTTGCTGTTGCAAATGTCCATAGGCGATGGTAACCGCTTTCCATCAAGTAGGCCGTCTGCCTGTCTGCTGATCTCCTGCAATAAAAAAAAAATGCGCACCGCAAAGGAGTGGAACTCACTGCCGGAGTCTGTTCTTCCCGAAACCTACAACCTGGGTGTCTTCAAGTCCCGTGTGAATAGGTACCTTCTAGCTCAGCGTGCTCGATCTTAGACCATATCTCCGCTCAAATCGAGCGAGATAATGGTCAAACGCGGACCTATACGTAATATAAAAAAAAAACCTAGGAGGCCGTGGGGTGTTTTGGTCCCAGGGACACCACCTCCTTTTCGGCTTGCATCGAGGTGTCACAGCAGTCATACCTATGATTACGGTCTCTAGGCGCCTCATTATGATGCGGAGGGACACTGGTAAGTTAGTGGGTAGTCTGACGGTGTTTGCAAGTTCTGTAACACCGGCAATTAGCACACAATAACAAAGTAACAAATAACCGTGTACAACTTCCTAACTTCTTCAATTTAATTGTAAAAAAGGGTACGGAACTGGAGTCCGTAGTTGTTAATAAAAAAAAAAACTGGAAATAGAAATTCCCAAATACCCCTGTTTTTTTTAACCGACTTCAAAAAAGGAGGAGGTTCTCAATTCGTCGGAATCTTTTTTTTTATATTTTTTTATGTATGTTCACCGATTACTCCGAGATTTATGATCCGATTTACGTGATTCTTCTTTTTTTCAACGCGGATTAGCTGCCATTTGGTCCCCTAAACATTTGACATAGTTTGGCCCACTAGTTTTCATTCTATGAACATTTTTTATGAAAAAAATTCCATTTCGTTCCATATGTACACCGATTACGCTGAGATTTATGATCCGATTTACGTGATTCTTTTTTTTTCAACGCGGAATAACTGCCACTTGGTCCCCTAAAAATTTTACATAGTTTGGCCCAGTAGTTTTAATTTTACGAATTTTTTTTTGTTCCCGTTTCTTGGGACCTATATTTTTTAAGGAGCGCGGCACCTTTCGTAGGGCTACCCATACATAGCTAGACACTAAAAACAAAGTAAAACATAAAAATTACTATATTTTGAAAATTACTAAGCACCGACTTTAAGATGTGTTAGATAATATATATTAATAAGTTTTTGAAGTCGGTTTTTTTAAACGAAGTTTTTTTTAACAACTCTACGGACTCGAGTTCCGTACCCTTAACCCACATACCCCTTAGTGAGCCCGAGGAGGGGGAGGATGAGCCTCCCTTCCTTATCCTATCCCCCTATCCTAATCCCACATCTGATCTCCTCTATCCTTTTATCACATTTTCCTTTCCTATTCTCGTTAACCTAAAGATTGGCAATGCCTTGGCTTCGCCATTGGTGTTGCAAACGTATAGGCGACGGTTGCCACTTTCCATGAGCCTGTTCTACCTGCTTACCAGCTTCGCAATAAAAGAAATTTGCAACTTACTAGAAATTATTAACAGCAAGCACACGACCATGTTCATGCTGATCACTAATAACTACTAAGCTTAAATTGTTACTAACAGTGTTAACTTGAATAACAAGTTAATTTTGAACTTGGTTTGTATATATATATATATAGGTATACATCTTTAAGGTTCCGAAGGCACTTTTGCTAATACAAAATCTTTGCACAATCGTCTGATCTGTCTGTATATGTAAAAGCTGTCTAGAAAGTATATTAATTTATTTTGTACTAGCTCTTCCAGCACATTTTTTTTTTTTTTTTTTATAATTCTGTCTCCGAGCTAGCGAGATTACTCGGATTATATATTCTTTTGGGGGTTTTATTTTTCTTATATTTTGTTCTTTTCTTTTATCTTTTTCTTTTTGTTTCTTTTCTCTCTTTTTTTTATATATCTTTTCTTTTTCTTCTTTATTTCAAAAATAGGTTTAATTCCAGCACATATTATCCTGCCCTGAAACAATAAAAATCTAGGACCCGATTCCAGCGCCACCTGCCGGTGTCAATTGTGGATCTAAACCATCTGGAGACCCTCAATCACACACCAAAAAAATTCATCAAAATCGGTAAAGTCGTTCTCAATATATGTGCGTGCATACATTTCTACGACTCATTATTACTAGTGGTCGCCCAGTGGTCGAAATTCGACCATAATTCATTTAAATTATAAGTTTGAACATTATTAAGGTTCTGCTGTCAAAGACTATAATCACAGATTTCGCCAAGGCAACAATAAACAAAAGAGTATATATGCGTGTGTGTGTCAAATACACGGTAGTGTGTGTAATGTGTTTTTTATGCATAATTTTAAAAAAATATTAGCATTCTGCACTCCTTCTCTATATAAAGTATAAGTGTGCGAAAATTCATACTCCTCCGTCCGCGCTATTTTCGTATAAAGGGGTACAAAGTTTTTGCTTTACGTATTAATATTGTTACGAGTTAGCGGGACTCGAATTAAAATGCCGTTAGAATTATTATAGAGTTTATTAGAACTATACAAACACGTATAACACAGGTACAAATATAACCAAACACAACAAATCCAAACGTAATGCAGAAGGTCAATAATACGCGTAAAGTCCGTCACTATTAGATTCCCGAATGTACACACGTCACGCCCGTATCTTAGTTGTAGCTCAACTGTCTCCTCTCTCAATCAGGCCGTCGTTTTATATTTCACAAATGCAAAATGTGCCCGCCCGGCAACGTCGACACAGTTTCCTGGAATCAGCTTGTAATTGTAATCCGCAACACCTGACTAATGATGCTAATGAGCGAGTACAATAGGACAATACGCCGTTCTCCACAATAACTAGACACGTATGCCAATAAATAAGTGAACAAAAGAAGACGATCATAAAAGGATTACAATTAGTTCAAATGCCGAAAGGTAATAAAATGTGCTTTTACAGATCTGTACGTGGAATTTGTCTTTGTCAGGGCCTAGGTTGTAACAATATATAGAAGATAGAGTGGTGCGCCAAGGGCCACGTTGGAGTTAACATAATACTGAAATCAGACAAAACTACGATTGAGACGATAGTGTCCGGATATTTTGACGAAAAAGTAAAAGCAGAGGTAAGGAGTAAAAACGTCACAAACAAACTAGCATTCGCATTTTTTTTTTCAATTTATCTTATACTAATATATATATTTGGGGGTCATGTCAGAAGCGTGCTCGTCGCGATCCCCGCTGGCCCAGAGGGCCACAATTCTGACCCGAGTTCACACACATGCAGTGCACGATAGGGCGTCCCCCGCAGGCGACGCTCACCGATGCGCCCCCGTCGGTGTGAACTCTCGCGCATGCGGCGAAGGGGGCCGCCACCCTTCACGCAGCGCCAAACCTGGCGGGTCGAGAGGAGCAGAGTGCCGTATAGGCACGTGAAATGTGAGAGGTGGAATGAAAGATAAGATGGACGAAATGATTGATATTGTTCACCAAAAATTAAAACTACGTTCTTAAAACTAAGTACAATAAATGTTGAACAAAGGGCGGCCTTATCGCTTAAAGCGATCTCTTCCAGGCAACCCCCTAAACTAAGGAAAATATTAAAACAACAGTGGCGGTGAAGACAATAAATAATAAGAAACATTCCAAGAATAAGTAAAAAGGAAATAAATAAATAGTAATATACTTTATATACTATACAAAAATAAGATATATCATGCTATATATAGAATCAGCAGCATGTTTTAGACTTGCGAGGACCAAAGATATTTAGTAACCATCAATTTAAAAGACATTATGGATTTAGCTTGTCTGATGTTGAGTGGTAGTGAGTTCCATAAACGGACAGCCTGTACGGTGAAAGAGTTATCAACGAAGGAAGAAGTGTGTACAGGTGTCATTAAGGAGAGATTATTACTAGAGCGCAAATAACGGGAATGAGAAAGATGTAGGAAATCAAAACGTTCCTTTAAATACGGAGGGGTACGAGGATCAAAAAGGATATTGTACAAAAAAGAGAGTAAGTGAACATTCCGGCGAAGGCGAATAGGTAACCATTTAAGCTTCTTGCGATATTCGGAAACATGGTCATATTTGCGCAACCCAAATATAAACCGTATACAGACATTTTGAAGTCGATCAAGCTTGTTCAGTTGTTCTTGGGTTAAGTCGATATAACTGGCATCAGCATAATCAAGTATGGGTAATAGCAGCGATTGAGCAAGCATTACTTTAGTAGCAGTAGGGAGGAAATTTTTAAGTCGTCTAAGCGACGCTGCCGACGCAAAGACTCTTCGGCTGAGATTGGTCAAGTGAGGCCTCCAAGACAGCTCTCTGTCAATAACGATCCCAAGATTTTTTACAGTTTCACTAATATCGACTACCACGCCATCAAATTCAATCTGAGGAAGATTACACCAGTCTATCTTGGAGATTAGCCTGGAACTACCAACTATTATAACTTTTGTCTTTTGTGGATTTATAGATAGACCGTAAGCTTTACTCCATTCGACTATTTTAGAAAAGTCTCGATTGGTAGTCGCAACTGCTGTATGCAGACCATCTAAATTAGCCTGGGTGTAGATTTGTAAATCATCTGCATAGAGGTGGTATGACGAAGAAAGGTTATTGGATATAGAATTAATAAAAATAGCAAATAAAAGAGGGGATAAAACGCCGCCCTGAGGGACACCAGCAGACAAGTCACACCACGATGAGTAAACATCATCAATACGAATTCGTTGCCGGCGTCCAAACAGGTAACTGCGAAACCAGTCAATAGACGTCGGAGATATGTTAAGAGAGCATAAAATCCCGAGTAAAATGTCGAAATCGACATTATTAAAGGCACTGCTAAAGTCGAGAAGCGACAGTATAGTTAGCAGACCGTTTCCCATACCGTAACGAATATCATCAGTGATCTTTACCAATGCAGAAGTAGTACTATAACCAGGACGAAAACCGGATTGGAGAGGATTGATTAGGGAGTTTGTATTAAGGAAGATGCTGAACTGCTCATATATAAGACGTTCAAACACCTTAGAAAGGAAGGGAAGAATGGAAATGGGACGATATTCGGAAAACAGGACAGGATTTACCTTTTTTGGTAATGGAATCACTTGTGCTTGTTTCCAGGTGTCAGGAAATGTACTAGAGGTTATAGAACAATTAAAAACGTGAGTGATCACTGGAATGATAATGTCCAATATGGGAACTATCATATTTCGACTGATACTGTCGCAACCCACAGCATTGGAACTGATGGACAGAATGCTCTTCTTAACATCACGATCAGAAAATTGACTAAAAACAAATGAAGGATAAATAGGAGTTGACAAGTTTGAAAGACAGCGTAAGGTGTTCAACTTTGATTGCCTATCAAATCTGGCGGAAGATGAGAAGTGCTGATTTAACAGTTCGATGTTTAAGTCTTTAGGGATGGTATTGTTAGAAGGTTTGCCAACTCCCAGAGATTTAAGAAACTTCCACATCTTAGTGGAATCATCAGTATCAAGTGATTTGTGGATATAACGGCGTTGTGCGTCCCTACACACCCTATTGCAGAGATTACGAATTTTTATAAATTTAGAGCGGTTTTCTTCTGTGGGCTTATGTTTGTACTTAGTCCGAGCAGAACATTTCTTTTTTTGTAATAATTTTATGTCCTCAGTAAGCCACGGAGCAGGTAGATGTTTAATCTTTATAGGACGTATAGGTGCATGTGAGTCATACAACTTAATCAGAGCTGTATTGAACACATGCACCTTTTCATCAACAGAAACCGCATTGTAGACCTCAGACCAATTAATTTCCTTGGCATCTCTGATGAGATTTTCCACTACTACCTTACTAAAGTTACGCTGCATGATAACTTTGGTTTTAGACTTCGGCGGACGTAATTTATAAGAGATGTAGATCAAATCGTGATAGGAAAAGGCATCCGCTGAGCATTGGCCGAAAGTAGAAACAAAAGAAGGAGAAGACACTAAAATTAAGTCAAGAAGAGATGGGGTACAATTAGGGAAATGGTGAGTCGCAGAGAGCGGAAGAATTGTAAGATTGCAAGAATTAGTAATATTTTCAAGAAGTAAAGAACGAGAGTCACGTTTTAGTAGACACGTATTAAAATCGCCCATAATGATAATGTGCTCATAAGATAAGGAGAAATTCTCTAACAATAGTTCGAAAGAAGGGAAAAAATTTACTCGGAGGGAAGGGCTATAGTATGCACCAAGAAGTATGCGGTTTTGTCCTAGAACAGCTTCTATAAATAGATATTCCCCTGAATCTGGCGGACATGGTTGAGGTGACATTTTTATTATTGTGTAGGGAATCTGGTCACGAATGTAGATACCAACACCTCCGCCAGTAGTGCCAACTCGGTCGTTACGGACTAGTTGGAAACCTGGAAGAGTGTAAGACGAAGAGGAGAGACAAGGTTTTAGCCAAGTCTCAGAAATACAGATAGCATGCACATTATCATGATTAAGTGACGCCAGTATATCAGTGAAATGAGCCGGAATGCTCTGCGCATTAATGTGTAAGACATTGAAGTTCTGTCTTTCAGTTGAAAGACGATTATTTAGCACTGCTTTAAGGGAAGGTTCATCATCAGAGCTATAGCTGTCTGAGCAAGAAAAGTAATCCTGTGATTCACTGCTTGAGCTATTCATAAATACCTACAAATCGATATATGCTTATATATGTATATAAATAAGTATCTAAAATAAATAAAAAATAAAAACAAAAACTGATAATTATTTTTTACCAGCCAGATACTTTCACATGCCTGTGTTTCTAAATAAAAATAAATCAAATTAATAGTTTCGTTTTACAAAACCAACAAAGCAATAAGTGTAAGCGAGATGTACTCTGTCATACTGAAATAATTATACAAACTGAATATGTGCATAGATGAATGATAATAATATTATTAAGTTACATTATAACTGTTTATAATGTAATATAATGAATATACATATATATATATATATATATATATATATATATGTATATATATGTGTATATATATATATGTATATATATATATATGTATATATATATATATATATATATATATACATATATATAACTATTATAACATTGAAATTGCCAGAGGACAATTCCGAACGTACTTGCATGTCAGCATGACGTTAATAAGTACTGACAAATGACGTTTCCTAACCATAACCATAAACATTGTAAAAATAAAATTAAATTAAATTGTAAACACAAATTATTAAAAGTTACGAACTAAGGTATAAAGTTGAAAAACAAATGCGAGTACAATATAAAAGTGAAAATAAGGAGTGGGTAGAAATAAACAACAAGAACATCGAATACAAACACAAAAACAGGATTACGCTTATTTCTTTCCAGTACGTCTTGCGGGGGCCTTGGGTTGCTCCTTGACACTAGGAGCAGGCATCGCAGTAGTCTGATGTCGAATTAATTTAATGTCATCCAAACAGCTTATAGAGTGTCGTTTATCGTCAGTACCAAGCGTAAAGATGGCACCATCACGTGTCCAACATTTGGAAACACCAAACTCCTGCCTCACGCGCATAAAAAGGTCATGGCGGTACTTTGTGAGGAATTCGGATACGGTCACCCCTGAACCTTTCAGTTTAGTTTTCGCCATCCATATCTTACTGCGTATAGAAACGTCAATCAGTTTAAATAAGATTGGACGGGGCCTGGACTGTGTAGCCGTATACTTGCCCATTCTGTGGCAGCGGCTAATGTGATCAACTTTAAAGTCAGGAAGTTTAAACTTTGTTAGAACAATATTTTTAATAACATCGGCCGTATCCTCCTGCTGTTCCTCTGGAACTCCATGTAGCAGCAGTATTTTGCGTCTGGATCGCATTTCCAAATTATCCACTGACTGGGACAGCTTCAACATTTGGTCTTGAAGAGATTGTAAACTCTTTAGAAAGAAGGACTTGAAAGTTAAAAAGTCTGCAGCCAATGTAGCCAGACTATTACATGGAGTGGCATTCTTCAGCTCACCTTCAAAAGCTTCCATGCGCTCTGTGAACATCGTGCACAGTTCTGCGAAGGCCTTTTGGTTGGCATCCATAATGTTTATTATACAGTGGTTTATTTATATGATAAAATAATTAAAACACAGTGAAATTATAAAGGAGACAAAACACTCAGGCAAGTGATTGCACTAGCTACTTTCAATATTCATATGATTTAGGTGAAAAAAACTAATTTTAATCAATAAAACCAATAAAAATTGAAGAGCACTTTTGTTATGTGTTATCTTTTTCACACCTACCCACATGCAAGAACGAAACCAAAGCTTTAGTGAAAGAGAAGCGCGAAAGTATAAAATTGAAAGAAGAAGAGAAGCTGACGGAGAACTTCAAGGCGAATACCAAACTCTTTTGGAGAGAGGTCAAGAAGTCTCGGGGTTGTTCGTCAGCTTCCAGAATGGAAAGAATAAAATCTAAAGCAGGGGACGTTCTTGCTAACCCACAAGAGGTGTTAGCGCGATGGAGTGAATATTTTAGAGAAATGTATGATGATATCCCGGATGCTGGCACCACGACTGAGTCTGTGACTGACTCCGAGGAGTCAGCATCCGAGATCACGTTGGAAGAGATCGAATGGTCGATAAGAAGTCTGAAAAATGGAAAGGCAGGAGGAATCGATAGTGTGTCTGCTGAGATGATCAAATATGGTGGAACCTGCGTCCGGGACGCTTTCCTGTCCTTATGCAACTTGTGCTGGAGGACGGGAAAGGTTCCCAAGGACTGGAGGCGCGCTGTCATCGTGCCCTTGTATAAAGGCAAGGGGTCACGTATGGAGTGCGCCAGCTACAGGGCCATCAGTTTGATCAGCACAGCATCTAAAGTGTATACGAAGATTATTGAAAAGAGAATGAGAGTGGTATCCGATGGATTACTGTGGGATGCACAAGGTGGCTTCAGAAATGGAAGGGGATGTATGGATCAAGTTTTCTCTCTCCGCAATATCGTAGAGAAGCAGCTGGCTATGGGCCGGAAGGTTTTCTGCGGTTTTGTGGATTTAGAGAAAGCATTTGACAGGGTTGTGCGGAAGGAGCTCTGGGACATATTGCCCGGATATGGTATTAATGGCCAATTGATGCGTGCTGTGCAGTCCACTTACGAGGACTGTATGGCATGCGTGCGAGTGGATGGCAGCCTGTCGCCCTGGTTTGACGTCAATATTGGCGTCAGGCAGGGCTGCGTGCTGTCGGCTTTGCTGTTCATCCTATACCTGGACGATTGTCTCCAGAGAATAAGATTGATGGATGTTGGGGTGCGAATGAGTCATCTAGTTGTAAGCACCTTGCTTTATGCGGATGATGCCGTGCTTTTAGCCGAATCGCCATCAGAACTGCAAACACTAGTCACAATGATGAAAGATGACTGTCAGGCGAGAGGCTTACATTTGAATGCGAAGAAAACAAAGGTTATGGTGTTTGAAAGAGAAGAAACCAGAACGAATGCAAGGATAATGGTCGATGATGTTATGCTGGAGCAAGTGAATGAGTTTGTATATCTTGGATGTGCTTTTATCAGGGATGGAAGGTACACCGCTGATATAGAAAGAAGAGTAAATTTGGGGAATAGTTTGAATGGAGCGTTAGGTAAACTTCTAGGCGCTAAGAACCTCAGCCAGAAGGCCCAGCTCGCCATACACAACGCGGTGCTGGTACCTACGCTCACGTATGGAAGCGAGAGTTGGGTATGGAAGAGAGAGCATGAAAGTAGAGTAAACGCGGTTGAGATGCGAGCACTGCGCAAAATCTGCGGAGTGACGCTCGCGGACCGCGATCGTAATACCGAAGTAAGAAAGAGAGTTGGTCTGAAACAGAGTGTCGGGGTGAAGGTAAGGAAAGGAATGCTCCGGTGGTTCGGGCATGTGGAAAGAATGCATGATGAAAGAATGACTAAACAGATATACAATGCAAAAGTGGATGGATGCAGAAGTCGTGGAAGGCCACGACACACCTTCCATGATCAAATTGATCGTGTACTAGCGGAGGGTGATGTCAAGAGCCTTAAGAACAGACGAGTATGCATGACAAGAGTTATGAATGTCAAAGAAGCAAGTGAGGTGTGTAAGAATGGGCCTAAATGGCGCTCTGTTGTTCGTGCCTACCCCGCAAGGGAACTGGCGTGAAGTTATGTATGTATGTATGTAATATATAAAGCTGAAGACTTTATTTGTTTGAATGCGCTAATCTCAGGAACTACTGGTCTGATTTGAAAATTTCTTTCAGTGTTAGATAGCCCATTTATCGGGGTAGGTTATAGGCTATATATCATCACGCTAAGACCATAGGAGCGGAGCACCAATGAAGAATGTTTCAAAACCGGGGGGTATTGAAAACAAATTCCACACGGACGACGTCGCGGACACAGCTAGTTATCCAATATGCTTAAATTCATATAAATTAAAAACACATTTGACTGTGGCACAGAAACCTCATAGGTTTATTGGTGCCGCAGATAATCGGGTAAACAATATGGTTATATCAAAAATAGGAGCAGAGGCGAGTAATTGTTATCATCAGTGTTTTGTGCTGATTTCATAATGAAAGCGGGGTTATCATCATTCTAGTGTATGGTTTTGTTTTAGTCCCAGGTCTGCACATGTGAGGCTGATGGTCCGTTTTGGGAATCAATATAGAAGATCCATTCAATCCGTGCAGAAACGGAGAAAGAATACAATTTCCTGCGTTGGGGTGGCCTGTCGTAAGAGGCGACTAAACAACCCACAGCCAGGTGGTAGGGCATTTGCCCGACTGGGTGGCTACCACCCCTGGTCTAAAATATGTCGCCATAACAACCTTGAGTTGTGTTCCGGCATTAATGACCATGTTCCAGTCCCTTAAGAGAGCAGCAGCGCATTTGTAGCAACTTTGGTGTTGCAAATGTCCATAGGCGATGGTAACCGCTTTCCATCAAGGCCGTCTGCCTGTCTGCTGATCTCCTGCAATAAAAAAAAGAAGAATCTTTACAGATGATATTTCATCCATTTGTGGTTATTTTTGTACTTTGATTGTAGGTCCTCTGGGAGATCATTTACTTATATAATGATAGGTATTTTAGATTCCTCGCGCCTTGTACCATACACATTATTATATTTAGGATTAACATATTGTTACGATTTGCAGGACTCGAATTAAAATGCCGTTGGAATTATTATAGAGTTTATTAGAACTATACAAACACGTATAACACTGGTACAAATATAACCGGACGCAACCAGTCCAAACGTAATGCACAATTCAATAACACGCGCAAAATCCGTCACTAAATAGATTACCGAATGTACACACGTCTTGCTTCACTTGTGTTTATCGCTTGACTGCCTTCCTCTCTCCATCAGGCCGTCCTTTTATGCTCCACAAATGCAAATGTATGTTCGCCCGGCAACGCCGCCACAGTTTCCTAGAAATAGCTTGTAACACCTGGCTAATGATGCTAATGAGCGAGTACAATAGGACAATGGCCCGTATGTCAATAAATAAGTAAACAAAAGAAGACAATCATAAAACTATTACAATTAGTTCAATTGCCGATAGGTAATAAAATGGGCTTCGTGGAATTTGTCTTTGTCGGGGGGGGGGCTAAGTTGTAACAATATTTATATGCCTCAGATCTCGGTCTCATATACTTAGGTATAGTCTTCTTAACTTATAGTTCTGATTTGTTACATTCAGTTAGTTATCCATAATATTAGTTAAGATGTACGTATCTGAAAGAGAGTATCGGGTTGAAGGTAAGGAAAGGAATGCTCCGGTGGTTCGGGCATGTGGAAAGAATGCATTTTTTTAATTTTTTTTTTATTGCAGGAGTTCAGCAGACAGGCAGACGGCCCACTTAATGGAAAGCGGTTACCATCGCCTATGGACATTTGCAACACCAAAGGTGCTACAAATGCGCTGCTGCTCTCTTATGGGAGAATGGAACCTGGTCGCTAATGCCGGAACACAACACAAGGTTGTTATGGCGGCATACTCTAAACCAGGGGTGGTCGCCATCCAGTCGGGAAAATACCCTACCACCTGGCATGATGAAAGAATGACTAAGCAGATATACAATGCAAAAGTGGATGGATGCAGAAGTCGTGGAAGGCCACGACACACCTTCAATGATCAAATTCATCGTGTACTAGCAGAAGGTGAGGTCAGGAGTCTTAAGAACAGACGAGCGTGCATGACAAGAGTTATGAATGTCAAAGAAGCAAGTGAGGTGTGTAAGAATAAGCGTAAATGGCGCTCTGTTGTTCGTGCCTACCCCGCAAGGGAACTGGCGGGAAGTTATGTATGTGTGTATATACATATGCCCACTACCCTATTGAACAAATGCCATTTAGGCTTATTCTTACACACCTCACTTGCTTCTTTGACATTCATAACTCTTGTCATGCACGCTCGTCTGTTCTTAAGGCTCCTGACATCACCCTCTGCTAGTACACGATCAATTTGATCACGGAAGGTGTGTCGTGGCCTTCCACGACTTCTGCATCCATCCACTTTTGCATTGTATATCTGTTTAGTCATTCTTTCATCATGCATTCTTTCCACATGCCCGAACAAATGTAGACTTGCTTTAAATACGAAAAAGCTGATATTTAAATATCAATGTTGTAAGTATTGTTTTTTTTTGTAGTTTTTTTTGGTATTATGTTACAGGGTGCATAAAAATTAATAGTCTAGAGCTAATGTGTGTAATTTCCGTTGTATTAAAGTGTATTATTTTTATTTAATTGTTGTTGTTATTTCACAGGATTTTACGTCATTACTTTTGACGAATCAATCTTGAAATAAGTATTATATCATTGTAGTGGGTTCTTTTTTACTGCGTGAGTTTAGTAGACAGGCAGACGGTTCAGGTGATGGAAAGCGGTTACCATCGCCTATGGAAATTTGTAACATGAAAGATCCACGCACACTCCACAAACAAACCAAGACACACAAAGAGCCTAAGTATTAATAACCGAGGCACAGAAAAGAAAAAAACAACACACATGGCACTAGATAGGACTATATGTCCTTGTGTGTACACTCTAAGAAATGTCACTTTAAGAAAATCCTAATCCTAAGAGCAAGTCAAATAATATAATATCAAAAAGCGAATTTTATTTATTTACGTTTTCGCTAATAAATATATATTATATAAAAAAAACCCGTAACATCTGGCAGAACTTGTAAGAAAATATGTAAAACTAAGTCAATATAATATCAATTTATGATTGCCATTCAGAGAGGCAATGTGGCCAGTCTTTTGGGCACGTTTCCGACTGAGAGCGGTCTAGAACTAGATTTTATACTTTAATTTTAGTTTGTATATATAGTTTATTTTTAGTTTAATTTATTGTATAGTTTAATTTATAAGTTAATTTATTTTTAGTATTTAATTATATGTTTTAAGTTAGTTTTAGTTTGATATTAATTGTTATTTTAATTTAATATTCATGTAAATAGTAATACTTAAATTGTGAAAAAAATGTAATAATTAAATAATTTATGATTTCTTAATAATTAATCATTTCAATGTATATATATCAAGAAGCGAATTATTATTGGCTAAACTTTTGCACAGAGTTTCATCAGATTAAAGGAAATTAAGTTTAGGGGCTCAAATAACAGGTCTAGTGTCTATATATACGCCTTATATATAGAGACTAGACCTGTTATTTGAGCTAGGAAACATGTTTTTAGGGTGCACCAACAAGTTTTGAATGAATAATGGGAAAAACAAAAATATGTTTGATAAACAAGGTTATGTCACTTTTGTTGAAAAAAAATATTTGATTTGTGTTTAGGATTACATTTACACCTGATATATAAACACTAAAACTGTTTTTTTTTTTAATTTATATCATATTATTTCATAATAATAAATCACAGTACTGTACGACTATATATAAGTATAGATATAAGGCCAACACTGCACATGCATTTCCTCACAACACCAGCATGTAACAGATACACTCTACATTAGTATAAGTTTAGTATTAAAATTAGAATAAATTAATATAATAAGTTATTCTTAAGGTACACCACAACATAAAAATTACTAAATTAATGTCACACACAGTAACAAAAGTAAACAATAAGCGTGTATGGACTCTAAAATTTTTCATAGAAATTAAGTAGTAAAAAAGGGTACGGAACTTGAGTCCGTAGAGATATTAATAATAAACAACACGAAAGGTGCTAACAAAGTGCTGCTGCTCTACAAAGGGAGATTGGAACTTGACCACTAATGACGGAACATAAGGTTGTTATGGCGGCATACTCTACAACGGGGATAGTAGCCATCCAGACGGGCAAATACACTACCACCTGGCTGTAGGTTGTGGGTTGTTTGATCGCCTCTTACGACAGGCCGCCTGGCCGCAGGAAATTATTTTCTTTCTCCGTTCCTGCACAAATGGAAATTTAGTATTTTTTTTATTTTTAAAAATTCTGATCTTCCATATAGAATTTAGGGCTGATGTTTTCCATTTTGTAATAGAAAAATATACGGTTTACCCTCCCATAAGATGTTATCACTTCCAAAGTTCTCACTTCAACAAAAAAAAAATTGAAAATCGGTCCACAATTGGCCGATTAATCGGGTAACACAGATACAAAAAAAAAAACTATACAGTCAAGGTGGGCTACGATAACAAATCGGCCAGTAAAGTCAAAGTATAAGTAGTGAGTTGAAACGTCGGAAAAACCAAGATCAAATAAAATTACCGCGCTTAAAACCGTTAAAACGTAGTTTTATTAAGTCAAAGTAATTTAATTGTTGGAAACATGGACATTTTTGCAGATGTTATACTAAGTGTCAACAATTTGTTTTTTTGTAGTTTTGGTTACAAGCCGTTTGTTGTCCTTATGACTACATATAGATATTCTGATTATATTATTGGTTATACATAAAGCTAAGACACCATTTAACCCTATGTTCGAATTGTAGTTTTTTTTATTCTTTTATTGCAGGAGTTCAGCAGACAGGCAGACGGCCCACTTAATGGAAAGCGGTTACCATCGCCTATGGACATTTGCAACACCAAAGGTGCTACAAATGCGCTGCTGCTCTCTTAAGGGAGGCTGGAACCTGGTCACTAATGCTGGAACACAACTCAAGGTTGTTATGGCGACATGCTTTAGACCAGGGGTGGTAGCCATCCAGTCGGGCAAATGCCCTGCCACCTGGCTGTGGGTTGTTTAGTCGCCTCTTACGACAGGCCGCCCGGCCGCAGGAAATTGTATTCTTTCTCCGTTCCTGCACGGATAAATAGTTGGAGTTAAATTCCACTTAAAAAAGGAAAAAAATGAGAGCTGTACTAACTAAACCCATTGACAGACTGCCCGCTTTGTCTATACAGACAAATTGAGAGCCTCCGCCTCCTCGATGGCAACGTTGATGCGTTGCAATCCAGAGGCATCTTTTTTTTTTTTTCAATAAAAAGTTACAAAATTATATTAACAATTACATTGCCAAACTGCAGCGCAATTTGTCGGCAGCGTTGTGTGTGCCAGACGTTTGGCTGTCTCGATAAAATGCGCTTCTTAAATGTTAAATATAAGACTCAAATCCCAACCTTTTCTGACTTTGAAGTCAGTTAAGAAGTTACTATGGCAACTTGGTCTAAATTATATTTATCGATAACAAAATATTTTGAACGAAATTAAATTATCCAATTTAAACCAAATTAAAAGGAAGTGATTAAAATCGAGCAGAGCCCAAACCGCTTCGGCTCGCTGTGTCTATAATAGTGATGTGAGATATTCGAGAATCGAACACAATGATCTCGTTTTGGCTTTGACAGGTCTTGTTTTTTATAGGTGATGTCAGGAGCCTTAAGAACAGACGAGCGTGCATGACAAGAGTTATGAATGTCAAAGAAGCAAGTGAGGTGTGTAAGAATAAGCCTGAATGGCGCTCTGTTATTCGTGCCTACCCCGCAAGGGAACTGGCCTGAAGTTATGTATGTAGAATTATAAGATTTGGCATAGTTTAAGTATACAGAATGTGCAGGAAACGGCTTTTTATATGTGCAAAAGTACATTAAATATTTTTTATAATCGCCAAATATATACACATATTGTGTATCCCAAAACGAAGCCAGTTACGCTTGTATTATAAACAAAGAGCTAGTCTGAACTCTCAATATGTAATTCAAAAGATATAGAGAAAGACATACGCTATTGGTTGCGGACAGAGAGCACCTTCCTGACCCGACCGCCTGAGCACACCTTCTCTCCGCGCTCCGCATACCGCTGACGCCCATAGCTCTCACAATTAGCAGCTAGGCGTCGGACGGAACGTGGGATATAGAAGCGGTCTTGGAGGCCGGAAGGACCTTACTTGCAATAGCACCAATACTCACTCTCTGTATTTATTTCTTTTATGTATATTTTAATTGTAAATAGCGTTAGTAATAATCATACACATACATACATAACTTTACGCCAGTTCCCTTGTGGGGTAGGCACGAACTACAGAGCGTCATTTAGGCTTATTCTTACACACCTCACTTGCTTCTTTGACATTCATAACTCTTGTCATGCACGCTCGTCTGTTCTTAAGGCTCCTGACATCACCTTGTGCTAGTACACGATCAATTTGATCATGGAAGGTGTGTCGTGGCCTTCCACGACTTCTGCATTCATCTATTTTTGCATTGTATATCTGTTTAGTCATTCTTTCATCATGCATTCTTTCTACATGCCCGAACCACCGGAGTGTAAATTAATAAAAGTATTGTTAAAGTGAGATATATATATGGGAATAATTGAGTAGCTCATGACAGACAATGAGCAGGAACTAAAATAAAGAAAAGAAAGAAAGGATATATTTATTTCCAAAATATATCCTTTTTTTACTATAAAACAAATGTATTACAAAACTACATTACGCGACAGCAAAATAGTCAATATAAGGTATACAACGTGAATAAAAAATGAGTACCTAACTAAACCTTAGTTTACAATGACCAGTTGCTCACTGCTATGGTAGTAAGCAGAAAACTGCTTAAAGGGAGAAGTGGGTACCGCCAGTATGCTGTACAGATACTCGAGCTGCTCACTTTCCTCGTCACTGTCGTACTTCCATGGACATGGGTATGATGTAAACTACAAATGAGTATGTATCTATGCCAAGTATGTGCGCTCGTGTTTCAGAACACAATTCTTAATTTTTGTTGTTGTTTTGTTTATTGTACTAGAATGGGTTTTAGACCCCTGTAATATAGTGTTATTTACTTTTCAAGCAATTTGGGTTTTCATATAGAAGCAGATACTCTACGTATATTGTAGTTTATGAGATTTTAACCATGGCTTACAATGTGTTTAGTTTTGAAGACCCAAAAAAACCAGGCATAACGCTCACAAATCTCGAGTTTCGTGCAACACTAATCCATCCCACAGTCGCACTTCAACCGCACCTCGTCCGCAGGCGTTGAAATCCGCGTGTAATCAAACGCGAAACATTAGTAAGGACTGTACACATTTACTCGATGCAGTGCGCAAGGTATCGTTATTTTATAAAAGTAATGTAAAGTTTTTGAAGCGATAACTTCTTATGGGAGGATAAACTGCTTCGATACGTAACGCGTTACGGCGCCAGTTTGCCTGGCTTCCCTCACGCATACGGCAGCGGTAGGCAGGCGCCTCCTCTCTCACTCTAACCCACAGCGCGAGCCGATTTTCGGTAATTAGATTAAATAAAGATACTAATAATGTACATACACAAAATTCTAATATACATATTCAAGAATTGTAACTAAGAATAAAATATATTTTATAATCAATAAAAGATTTTATTAATTAATAACCTTTCCTTACATTATCATATTAATACATAAAATTTAAGTAATAACCTAAGCTTTTCTCAAGTTAAACTATTTCAATATTAAATAGTTCAACTTAGATTAGTTTAAGTTATCACTTCTGTCGGGCGTCCCGAGACGCACTCGTTTGTTTGTTTTACAAACAAAGCTACAAAACGAATAAAATATGTTAAGTTTTTATTCTTACTATTTTTGGGTCTAAAGTACTACTCTTGTTTTTTTTAAATATGGAATAGGTTTGCGTTTCACTGACTTTGCGCCTAATGTTAGGTAGAAATGCAATCTGAGGTGGAGCATGCTTATCTAGAAGATACCTGTTTACGTGAGACTTGAAGACACCTAGATTGTATGTTTCAGGGAAAAAAACGACCGTAATGAGTTCCACTCTTCAGTAGTATGTATGATAAAAGTGGAAGCATAGCGTTTCGTTAATTTTTTGTTGGTATTTCCAACATATATCGGTGGCGTCAGTTCGTACGTGTGCTTATCCGGTGGTAAAAAGGTGAGGGCATAATTAATTCTTGCAATTCCGTGGCACATTTGCTGAAGTGTATCCTCTAAAGTACCAACAAACTAGCGACTTTGCGTCGATGATCTAACCTATAAAGCCTCTCGTCGAATAGTCGTTTATTGCCTATCAGCTTCTTAGCTGTTTTCTTAATTGACTCTAGAGTCTCGAGCTGGTATTTGGCTGAGCCATCCCAAAGATGAGAGTAGTACTGCATGCAAGACCGTACTTGTACTTGGTAAAGATTAAGTAACTGAAGTGATGTGAAGTATTGCTTCACCATTGATAGAACCTCTAGCTTTTTTCCAGCCAGATGAGCAACATGAGAACAGCAACAGACCCTCGTTCACATTGCGTGATTATTTTACGTGGTAGAGTCATGTTGGAATCATTATTTGATTACAGAGATGTAGTATGTAATATCTGGTAAGAGATTACCAGATATTACATACTACACTTTCATGGAATATAGGTGTGCAACGATTAGCCTACCTCTTCCTATTCTATCCTGTTTATCCCATCCATGCATTCCATCCTATCCTAAAGGCTGCCAGCCTTTGGCATCACCCTGGTGTTGCAAACGTCTATAGCTGACGGTGACCACTTTCTATTAAATGGGCTGTTTGTCTGTTTGCCATCCTCGCAATAAAAAAGTAAATTTAAAGATCATACCTGAGTTTCTGAAAAAAATATTGTAACATACCTATTTCCTTTTCAAAATAATACCCTTGAATCGTTATTGATATCGTGCGATTATTAACGTGCGAAGTAAGCGTAGAACAATGCCGAATAAATGTAGCTAGCCCTTAACAGGCTCGTAGAACGGAACAATCCCGCTGAATCTCGGTGGGATATTGAAGATTTATCGTGAAGGGCCTGCCCATTAGTTCTCGCTGGTAGATTTACTCTGCCCTTGAGCCCTCCACTACTGCCCGCTAAAAGGATCACGTAACTGGAATTTAATTGTCTGCTATTTGACTATTCACATTAACCTCGTCTTATTTTACAACGATCATGGACAGTACACATTCATAACTTGTAGTATATATATATATATATATATATATATATATATAGTTTTAGTGTGGGAGGGAAGGATCGAACTGAAACTTCTATATATACGGGGGGGGTATTAGGATTTTTCAGTCACGAAAAAACGTTACGGCCGCGTGGAGGGGCGACATAAACTCAGAGTAGACGTGGTGAGTGGCGGCATATTATTAGAGTAGACTATGGCTGCGTTTTTTGGTTACGGATCGAATTTAGTTTTTTTGTTTGATAAAATAAAATATGTTTAAATAAAAAATGCATTCATTCATTAAAATGTACCTAACCTAACCAAATCATAATTTGCAGTCAACCTGCGAAAAATCGAAATGTGTGCTGGGACACATAGTAGAAGGGAAACTTCAACGGACGAGTGGAAAAACGAATCGCAACGGACAAGTGGAAAAACAAATGGCAACGGGCAAGTGGCAAAACGAATCGCAACAAAATTTTGACGATTTTTTTTTATATTTTGAGGTAACTCCACAAACAAAAATCATATATTTACCGCGCAAAAGAAATGTATACGTTCAATCTGTAATTTGGGTCCCAGAGACAGCTGCAAAACTCATTTGCAATCATTAAAAATTTTAACCTTGCCCTGTCTGTATATAAGTATACTCGCTGTGCCCGCGACGTCGTCCGCGTGGAATTTGCTTTCAAAACCCTCCGATTCTGAAACATTCTTCATTAGTGCTCCGCTCCTATTGGTCTTAGCGTGATGATATATAGCCTATAGCCTTCCTCGATAAATGGGCTATCCAACACTTAAAGAATTTTTCAAATCAGACCACTAGTTCCTGATATTAGTGCGTTCAAACAAACAAACTCTTCAGATTTATATATTAGTATAGATGGGTACGTTGCTACAACTCCATTAATTCTTCAAAAAATAATTCTGTAACATACTTCTGTACAAAACTTATAAAAAATAATAATTTGAGATATATTATAGATTTGATATATAAATAGAATATGAAATATAAAGAAAAACAATATCTAGCTAGACGTGTTGCTGGGGAGTTCCTTGCCGCTTCTTCACCTTTACAGCATCAACACGTTGCGAAGCGGTGTACATAGAATAGGAAGTAAAAATTAAATTTTAACTTACATGTATGACCTTCAAAAAGTGTTCTCCAGTGGAACTTACTTTGAATAAAAACTTTTGAATTTGAAACAAATTGCAAAGGGAACAAAAAATTCAAGTAAACTTCTTCAATGTTTGTAATAATATAATTTTTTCAAGAAAATAATAATACATATTAATAACTAGTAATAGTATCTAGTATCCATGTTAAATAATTTTTAATCGACGTATATATGACGTTTTTATTGAAGCAGAATCCTCTGTCTGCCGGGTCCCCGTAGAACACGCCTTGAAGGTACCATTGCTCATCAATCTTAGCTGCATAAATACCACCGTAGCTTGGACATAGGGCTACATCTGAAAGAAAACCACTTCATAATATTCATACTTAGTCCGCTTTTTACCCATGCAGGAACGAAGAAAGAATTCTATTCCCTTCTGCCAGACGACCTGTCGTAAGAGGCGACAAAACAACCCACAGCCAAGTGGTAGGGTATTTGCTCATATGGATGGTTACCAACCCTGGTCTAGAGCCGCCATAACAACCTCGTGTTCCATCATTAGTGGTCAGGTTCCAGTCTGCCTTTAGAGAGCGGCAGCTCATTGCTAGCACCTTTGGCGTTACAAATGTCCATAGGCGATAGTAACCGCTTTCCATGAGGTCGGCCATCTGCTTGTTAGCTGTACTCGTGCAATAAAAAAAATGGTAAAGTTTTTGTGATAAAATTGAGTAAATATTTCATGTCTACATAGCGCCTAGGTAATAATTTAATGCAATGTAACGTGCGTGAATTGAAATGACTAGAATTTAAATTAGGAAAACCCTAGTAATTTATATGAGATAATTTATTTGAATTCGCCAGGTGGTAGGGCATTTGCCCGACTGGATGGCTACCACCCTTGGTCTAGAGTATGTCGCCATAACAACCTTGTGTTGTGTTCCGGCATTAGTGACCAGGTTCCAGTCTCCCTTAAGAGAGCGGCAGCTCATTGGTAGCACCTTTGGCGTTACAAATGTCCATAGGCGATGGTAACTGCTTTCCATGAGGTCGGCCGTCTACTTGTTAGCTGTACTCGTGCAATAAAAAAAATGGTAAAGTTTCTGTGATAAAATTGAGTAAATATGTCATGGCTACATAGCGCCTAGGTAATAAATTAATGCAATGTAATCTGCGTGAATTAAAATGACTAGAATTTAAATTAGGAAAACCCTAGTAATTTATATGAGATAATTTATTTGATTTCGCCAGGTGGTAGGGCATTTGCCCGACTGGATGGCTACCACCCCTGGTCTAGAGTATGTCGCCTTAACAACCTTGAGTTGTGTTCCGGCATTAGTGACCAGGTTCCAGTCTCCCTTAAGAGAGCAGTAGCGCATTTGTAGCAACTTTGGTGTTGCAAATGTCTATAGGCGATGGTAACCTCTTTCCATCAAGTGGGCCGTCTGACTGTCTGCTGAACTCCTGCAATAAAAAATAAAAAAAGTATAAAGTAACTTGTTTGATTATCTGAGATTAGTGCTGTCGTGGAAGTGTGAACAATATAAAAAGAGGTAATTATTCGAGAGTATAACTACTCACGGTTACTTAACAATACCTGGAGACAAACCGTATAGACCCACTAGGATATGCCCGAGACTTCATCCACGCATGACTTAAGATTCCCGCTGGGATAAAAAATATCCCACATTTGATAATATAAAATTTACTATCGATAAGTGCAAAAATTGCATTAGTATTCGAAAAATAAATAAATCTGGGAATTTATATAATTCCCAAAAAAATTCCTGCAGGATTCCCGACATAAAAAGTGGGGCAGATTTTAAATCTAAGAATTTGCTGTCTTAGGCTGCTTGTCCATTGAAACGGAGCGAGGCAGCGGAGCAGAGAAACTGAGAAATATTCACCAATAGGATTGCATAAAAATAGTGCCAATGCACAGGCAGCCACTCCTATTGGCTTATATTTCTCCGTTTCTCCGCTTGGCAGAATCATTCCGCTTCAATGGACAGGTAGCCTAACAACGAAAACTGCATCGAGATCGGCGCAGTAGATTTTACGTGAATGCCGAACAAACAGACATAAATCTAAAAAACATTGCATCGTGTTCTCCGTTGTTTATATAGTCTATTCCAGTTGTTTTTTTATATATACCTTATATACACGGAATATTTAGAAATTTATAATATTACTAGCTGCCCCGGCAGACGTTGTTCTGCCCTGAAGAAATAAAATTTAGAACCCAATTGTAGCGCCACCTACCGAGTCCAATTGTGAATGTAAACCATCCTCGAATCCACTTGAACACACACAAAAAAATTCATTCAAACGGTCCAGCCGTTTAGGAGGAGTTCTCTGTCAACAGAGGTACAGAAGAATTAAAATATACATACATACATACATACATAACTTCACGCCAGTTCCCTTGCGGGGTAGGCACGAACAACAGAGCGCCATTTAGGCCCATTCTTACACACCTCACTTGCTTCTTTGACATTCATAACTCTTGTCATGCTCACTCGTCTGTTCTTAAGACTCCTGACACATTAAAATATACATAGTTAAAAATTAGTATAAGAACATACCGTAGCCGTAAGTAGTGCATATTGTATTTTCCACCTTATTTATATTGAGACATAGATCATTTTCATCATCTTCGAAATAAATAGGTGTGATCTCTCCAGAAAGGGACCAAGCAGTCGTCTGAAAAATATTAAGCGCCTGATAAAAATATGATATTAGAAACTCGTGTATATTAAACATTGCTATACAAATTTATCAAAGAAAGAGAATTAAAATTAAACTAATTAAAACTATACATACAAATTAAAATCTTATGTTATAGTAATATATAAAGCTGAAGAGTTTGTTTGTTTGCTTGAACGCGCTAATATCAGGAACTACTGATCTGATTTAAAAAATTATTTCAGTGTTAGATAGCCCATTTATCGAGGAAGGCTATAGGCTATATATCATCACGCTAAAACCAATAAGAGCGGAGCATCAATGAAGAATGTTTCAAAATCGGGTTTTTTTTTAACATACTTTTTTTAACTATTCCACGCGGACGAAGTCGCGGACATTTGAAGGTAAGGTTAGGTTATATTAATTTCTATTCTATGTACACCAGTTCGCAACGTGTTATCATTGGTTAAGGAGAAGAAGTGGAAACAAAGTCCCACCAACACGTCTAAAAATTCTTTACTTCACATTTATCTATATCTCAAGCCCTTTTTTTAAATAATTACAGAAAGTATGTTCTCCAATGTGTTTATCTCTTTTTAGTGTCGCTTTTTCGTTTCATCGATTTTCAAATCACAACGATTCTAAAGAAGTTAACATTGGAAAAGAAAAATAGCATACTTACAGCAGCTTCGTCAGACTCTACATCAAAGTCTTCCACGTCGCTAATATTAGCCACCTTGATACCATCATTCTCAGCAATTGGCTCTTCTATTACCAGTAATGCTAAATCGTTTTCAACTTTGCCATTATCGTTCGTAAAGTTCTCGTGTATTATGACATTTTTTATCTGAAATTATTTTTTACAAGCTTTTATTTAACTTGCAATGGATGTACCTATGTAAGTTCGGGTGGAATATTGCAAGTTAAATTTGACCAACTTCCCGATTTCCGATTGAGCTGAAATTTTGCACGAATTTTTATATCGCGTGACAATGCAATGATATGGTACCATGGAGCTGATCTGATGATGGAGTCGGAAGGTGGCCATAGGAATTCCTGTACTAAACAAGATAGACCCGTCGTGTTTGGGCTCGTTTTACTTGTCTTGGCTAGCACTCTGCTGCTGCATAATATCCAGGATCTCAAAAGCTTGTATTTAAAAACCTTTTTAAAAAAGCTTATTAAACTGATATATAGATAAAAGAAACTTTATTATTTATAATAATTAAAATTAAAATAAACGTATCTATACTATCTAATATATAAAATTCTCGTGTCACAGTTTTCGTTGCCATACTCCTCCGAAACGGCTTGACCGATTTTGATGAAATTTTTTGTGCTTATCCGGTATCTATGAAAATCGGCCAACATCTATTTTTCATCCCCCTAAATGTTAGGGGTAGTCCACCCCTAAATTTATTTTTTTATTTTTTATACAAAAATTTTAATTTCTATTTTTTTATGATACAACATACAAAAATAGATACAATCCTCAATTTTCACCCTTCTACGATCAACCCCTATTTTTTATTTGTTAATTATAAACTTTAATATTTTAGCAAGATTTTTAATCTTATTTTGTCATGACTTAGAATAAAAAAATATATTACTCTTTTAGATTCACAATTAGAACCGGTAGGTGGCGCTGAGATCGGGTTCTGGAATCCTCCTAATCACCTGGAGCGATTTTGGTGATTTGGTTTTTGTGTGTTTGAATGGGTACCCGGATGGTTTAGATTCGCAATTAGAACCGGTAGGTGGTCCTGGGATCGGGATATAGAATTTTATTTTTTAAGGGCAGGACAACGTCTGCCGGGGCCGCTAGTTATGTCTAAATCTTTATATATTAATACACTAGCGGCCCCGGCAGACGTTGTCCTGCCTTTAAAAAATAAAATTCTAGAACCCGATCCCAGAGCCACGTACCGGTTCTAATTGCGAATCTAAACCATCCCGGTACCCACTCAAACACACAAAAACAAAATCACCAAAGTCGCTCCAGGTGATTAGGAGGATTCCAGAACCCGATCTCAGCGCCACCTACCGGTTCCAATTGTACCATATTACGCATTTACGATGCTTAATTCTTCCACTCAAACTCAAAAAAATTACCTTTTTTTTTGTAAAGGTTAATTAAAAACTTTTACATTATTAAAACCGTCCGTGCACTGCAAAGTGAAAACATATAAAACTTGAAGTTTGCTTTCTTTCCCCCGGATCTTATAATTGTAAAAATTGTTTTATGATAAATAAAGCTCTTCAACCCGAATTACTTGTTTGAAAGGCTCTGGTATCTGGGTGAAGGGTTGTATACAGAAGGTAGCCCTGTTGGACACGGCCCGGATTTTGAAGAGATTCCTGTCTCTGGAGTCTTAATCAGCGGTAGTTTGGACCCTAGGCCCCATTACCGCCAGACATCGGTTTTTATTTTTATTTTTCAAATAAATTAATTTATATATTTTTTACAAAATTTATTCGAAAAATTAAAAAAAAATTACATCAAATAAATATGTGAATATAAGGTGCTTTTATTTCACAAGTATAAGCATCGTATTTTTTTTTATTGCAGGAGATCAGCAGACAGGCAGACGGCCCACTTGATGGAAAGCGGTTACCATCGCCTATGGACATTTGCAACACCAAAGTTGCTACAAATGCGCTGCTGCTCTCTTAAGGGAAACTGGAACCTGGTCACTAATACCGGAACACAACTCAAGGTTGTTATGGCGACATACTTTAGACCAGTAGCCATCCAGTCGGGCAAATGCCCTATCACCTGGCTGTGGGTTGTTTTGTCGCCTCTTACGATAGGCCGCCCGGCCGCAGGAAATTGTATTCTTTCTCCGTTCCTGCACGGATAAAACAAAACATAAAATCCTAAACATTTATACTATGTACATATTTATACAAAGTCTTTGTTATATGTAGTCGGTAAAAATTGATTAGATTTTATATAATTGCATTAAAGTTCAAAATTGTAGAATACAGCGGTCAGCATTTCTCAAATCGGTTAACACTTTTTTCGTCTAGCTCCCATCTGCTGAGTAACGTGCGATAAGGAACTTCGTTTCAATAAAAAATGGATTACACTTTAGTGGTTGCGTTCCCAAAATGCTCCGCATTTATTTAATTATCTGTGCCTATGATTCGCGAGAACGTAAGTACATACATACATACATACATAACTTCACGCCAGTTCCCTTGCGGGGTAGGCACGAACAACAGAGTGCCATTTAGGCTTATTCTTACACACCTCACTTGCCTCTTTGACATTCATAACTCTTGTCATGCAAGCTCGTCTGTTCTTAAGGCTCCTGACATCACCTTCTGCTAGTACACGATCAATTTGATCATGGAAGGTGTGTCGTGGCCTTCCACGACTTCTGCATCCATCCACTTTTGCATTGTATATCTGTTTAGTCATTCTTTCATCATGCATTCTTTCCACACGTAAGTAGATACCTTTTTTTTTTATTTTTATTGCAGGAGTTCAGTAGACAGGCAGACGGCCCACTCAATGGAAAGCGGTTACCATCGCCTATGGACATTTGCAACACCAAAGGTGCTACAAATGCGCTGCTGCTCTCTTAATGGAGTCTGGAACCTGGTCACTAATGCCGGAACACAACTCAAAGTTGTTATGGCGGCATGCTCTAGACCAGGGGTGGTAGCCATCCAGCCGGGCAAATGCCCTACCACCTGGCTGTGGGTTGTTTAGTCGCCTCTTACGACAGGCCGCCCGGCCGCAGGCAATTGTATTCTTTCTCCGTTCCTGCACGGATAACACTTTATAAATTATTGCTTCAATACTAACCTGCTACGCGCGAATTGAAAATATCTTATGCCGCATATTCGGCTCTTCGGCAAAGAGCGTGGCCGAATATTCGGTATTCCACTAAACCACTATTGATGGAATCTCTAGTGCTAAATACCTATATAAATTGATCTTACTTTGGTAATTTTCTCATATTCTGCTGCTGTTTGAAGCGAAGTCTTCCCAAGAACAATCAGAAGGTCTTCCGGGTCTATCACTGTTTGTTTCCGATGAACGCATCTTGCACCTGAAACAGATACAACAATACAAATTTGTACACCCTTAATAGCAATAACACGTTGCGAACCGGTGTACATAGAATATGAAGTAAATTTAAATTTTAACTTATATCTATGACCTTCAAATAGTGTTCTCCAGTGGAACTAATTTTGAATTTAAATACATATGTACAATCGAACCAACTGAATTATAACCCACTTTGCTAATAATTCCTTTAAAACCGTCAACGTGTGTGTTGCACATAGGACGTTTTAAACATTAATAAAAATGCGTCACTTGGCTTAGAGAACTAAGAAATTTTAAACTTTGTTATACTAGTACTAGTACTGGTACTAGATATATTTTAGATAAAACAATAATTATTTGAAATAAATTGAATTTCGAACTGAAATCTGTCTTGTCAGATGTTACACACGAGTATTGTCGAGTCTTTCCGATGTGCTTAATACAACGTATCGAAATATACATAAAGAAGTACGTAATTACAAATTGTGCGAAAGTCAAGAGAGAGAGTGGTAAGTCGTTAATAATGAGAATTGTGTATGTTTTTTGCCTCCTGGGCATAGGTGCGGTCCTATATCCCGCGTACCGTCCGACACCTAGCTGCTAATTGTGCAAGCTATGGGCGTCGGCGGTATGCGCGGAGAGTAGGCGTGCTACGGCTTAGAGTTGTCCTAATATTTCTCTATATTAGTGTGCAATATTTGATATTGTAATTGTAATAATTGCAATTGTAATAAATTTTGATTCTGATATTTCATATTATTATAGATAGATAGATAACACTTTATTGCTCTCCAAAATAAACAAATAAAAAAACAAAATGTATAATTACAATACTTGTTGGCAAAACAACAGGCGGCCTTATCGTTTAAAGCGATCTCTACCAGGCAACCTAGCTTGAAAGAAATTCTTAACTAATCTGGCGATGTAGGTGGAACAGAAAATAGATAGGACTGTACAATTTAAATATACATACTTACACTAATTTATAAATTTTATACATATATAAAAAATATAATAGTAATATATATACGTACTAGCTGTCCCGGCAGACGTTGTTCTGCCCTGAAGAAATAAAATTTAGAACCCGATTCCAACTCCACCTACCGGATCCAAATGTAAGCTATCTTATATTTCAAGTCGGATCAAACTGCACACGGTGTGCAAATTTGATTAAAATCGGTCAAGTAGTTTAGGAGTCCATCGCGGACAAACAACGTGACACGTAATTTATATATATTAAGATATACAAAATAATACATTTTAGCATACATATATTTTAGATTTCTTTACTGTATTTACATACATACATACATACATACATAACTTCACGCCAGTTCCCTTGCGGGGTAGGCACGAACAACAGAGCGCCATTTAGGCTTATTCTTACACACCTCACTTGCTTCTTTGACATTCATAACTCTTGTCATGCACGCTCGTCTGTTCTTAAGGCTTCTTTACTGTATTTGTACAGATAATATGTACATTAGATACATGTAGAAAGAATGCATGATGAAAGAATGACTAAACAGATATACAATGCAAAAGTGGATGGATGCAGAAGTCGTGGAAGGCCACGACACACTTTCCATGATCAAATTGATCGTGTACTAGCAGAAGGTGATGTTAGGAGCCTTAAGAACAGACGAGCGTGCATGACAAGAGTTATGAATGTCAAAGAAGCAAGTGAGGTGTGTAAGAATAAGCCTAAATGGCGCTCTGTTGTTCGTGCCTACCCCGCAAGGGAACTGGCGTGAAGTTATGTATGTATGTATGTATGTAGATACAACAGCCTCGGAAGACCTATAACACCTACAATCATTATCATCAGCAACGAGGTCTCCATTGTAGTAGAAAAATGAAAAAGCATTTATTTTGATTAAAATCCTGTTTTCAGAAGTGCAAAGACAAAAAACTATTGTCATTCAACATCCCAAAGGAGACGCGATAAAAATGAGCGGGAAACAATCGACACTCAGCTTTTAGAATTCGCTGGCTGCTGAATTAAAGGCAAAGAGGCGACCGGGCACGTCTAGGGTACCCCTGGGGAATAAGCTCCAAAGGTAAATGACTTTTTTCTTGCCTGTACCTGCCAAACGGACTGCCCACTTAACAGAAAATTGTTATCGTTGCCTATGGCCGTTTGCAACACCAGGAGCGACGTCAACGCGTTGCCAGCATCTAGGAGAGGTTTAAAAAAAAACAAAATCTCACTAATGATGCTAAAGTTTTTATTCAAATTAAGTTTTTTTTTAATTTATTTTTTATTACCATCGCCTTTGGACATTTGCAACACCAAAGGTGCTACAAATGCGCTGCTGCCCTCTTAAGGGAGATTGGAACATGGTCACTAATGCCGGAATACAACACAAGGTTGTTATGGCGGCATACACTAAATCAGGAGTGGTCGCCATCCAGTCGGGCAAATACCCTACCACCTGGCTGTGGGTTGTTTTGTGGCCTCTTACGACAGGCCGCCTGGCCGCAGGAAATTGTATTCTTTCTCCGTTCCTGCACGGATAAAGTTCCACTGAAGAACACTCTTTGAGGGTCATACATGTAGGTCAAAATTTAAATCTACTTTCTATTCTATGTACACCGCTTCGCAATGTGTTATCGCTGTTCAAAGGAGAAGAAGCGGCAAGAAACTCCCCAGCAACACGTCTAGCTAAAAAAGATTTTTTCATCACAATCTATACTAATATTATAAAGAGGTAAAGTTTGTGAGTTTGTGACGTTGTAGGGGGGTAATCTCTGGATCTACTAAACTGATTTTAAAAATTCTTTTACTGTTGGAAAGCTACGTTAACAGCTAGTGTCATAGGCTATATATAACATGACGCTATATACCACGGGAGCGGGACAGAGCGCAGGTGAAAAAAGTATAAAATAACTTATTTCTAAAGCTATTATAATTATTAATATATATTATCTAAAGTTTTAAGGTTTTTAGTTTTTGAAGTCGGTTTTTTATTTTCTTATTTTATTTGTTACTTTTTAGTGTCTAGCTGTGTATGGGTAAACCTACGAAAGGTGCCGCGCTCCTTAAAAAATATAGGTCCCAAGAAACGGGAACAAAAAAAAGTTCGTAAAATGAAAACTACCGGGCCAAACTATGTTAAATTTCTAGGGGACCAAATGGCAACTATTCCGCATCAAACTAAACAAGAATCACGTAAATCGGATCATAACTCTCAGCGTAATCGGTGTACATATGGAACGGAATGGAATTTTTTTCATAAAAAATGTTCATAAAATGAAAACTACTCGGCCAAACTATGTCAAATGTTTAGGGGACCAAATGGCAGCTATTCGACATCGAACAAAAAAAGAATCACGTAAATCGGATCATAAATCTCGGAGTAATCGGTGAACATACATAAAAAAACAAACAAAAAAAAAAGATCCCGATGAATTGAGAACCTCCTTCTTTTTTTGAAGTTGGTTAAAAATTGAATCGTTTTCTCTGTCGTTTATATAGTCTATTCCAGTGATATTTATTAGATAACTTCAATGTAGACATTTTACGGCATTTTTAGAATTATTTAATATTACTAGCTGCCCCGGCAAACTTCGTACCGCCTCAGAATCAATAAATAAAACAGCTGAATGATGATTGCAGAACGTTTCAACTTTAGTAAATATGTGGTCAAAACTTTTAAATGTAATTTGATTTCTGAACGACGTTTAATTTAATTGATTTCTAAACGACGGGACGAACATCAAATGTTTGACAGGTAGGAATAGTTTCTAAGGGAAAGCGAAATTGTTGTTTTTACTATATTCCAAGCATTCTTTTGATATTTACTCACCTTTTAAACCTTCTCTGGACTTCCACAAATAATTCAAAACCAAAATTAGCCAAACCAGTCCAGCCGTTCTCGAGTTTTAGCGAGACTAACGAACAGCAATTGATTTTTATATATATAGATAGATTTTCTAAGTATGTATATGCTTTGTGGTTTGTATGACGTCCGTTTAATAGAACGTGTTAGTCACTTTACTTCGATGTCTTTATAAACGGATTCTACTGTAATCTATGTAAATAAAAATGAATCGTAGAAATGTATGTACGCGCATAACTAGTGAATGACTTTATCGATTTTGGTTAAATTTTTTGTGCATGTTTGCATGGGTCCCTGTATGGTTTAGATTCACAATTGGAACCGGTAGGTGGCGCTGGAATCGGATCCTAGATTTTTATTGTTTCAGGGCAGGACAACGTCTGCCGGCAACTCTAGTAATAAATGATACTGAACCATTTTATAAAATAACAGATTTCTTCCACTTTATTTTGTTTTTTCTACAGTCTGCAAGAGACGAAGGCAACTAATTTGATTACATCCTACTTCCGGAAGGGAGGATTCCCCCGCGTCGGAATAGTGCTTCCGGTGAAGCGGAAATGAGGTGTTAATTATGCGGGCTTCCTGTTCATTTTGCATTCTGATTTCGTGTCTGTACAGTCACGGAACGAAAATGTTCGTCACCTTAAAGTCGACTTTTACTTGCACGAGCACAAGAAACATTACTGCCAACATTTTAATAAAAGTTTGTAAAACATGGAAACGTGGAAAAATAAAAATGCAATATGTTGACAATGACAGACGTTGAGATTAAAAATAAGAAACAAAGAGGATATAATCACTACGCTTAATGTAAATATTAAAATCAATAGGAAGTTTTTTATTTATTTATTTTTTATTGCATGAGTTCAGCAGACAGGCTGACGGCTCACTTGATGGAAAGCGGTTACCATCGTCAATGGACATTTGCAACACCAAAGGTGCTATAAATGCGCTGCTGCTCTCTTAAGGGAAACTGGAACCTGATAACTAATGCCGGAACACAAATCAAGGTTGTTATGGCGACATACTTTAGACAAGGGGTGGTAGCCATCCAGTCGGGCAAATGCCCTACCACCTGGCTGTGGGTTGTTTCGTCGCCTTTTACGACAGGCCGCCCCAACGCAGGAAATTGTATTCTTTCTCCGTTCCTGCACGGATAAACGTTTTTACATGTTTATTAAAGTTATTACATGTCTAAACAATCTTCTTAGACAAGATTAAAAATCAAGCAACTTTGATATAAGTAACCTTAGATTTTATTGTCAAATAGTTAAATATAATTTTCTGTGGAACAACCTGTTCTGTGACTTAGTTTGAAAAGTGGTATTATCAAAATGTAACATTAGTGTGTGTAGTTGTGTGAGTGAGTATGAATCACTCATACTCACTCACACAAGTGAATAAGTAAACGTAAGTGAGTGAGTGAGCGTGATTAAGTAAGTGTAAGTGAGTGAGCGTAATTGAGTGTGAGTGAGTGAGCGTGATTAAGTGAGTGTGAGTGAGTGAGCGTGATTAAGTGAGTGTGAGTGAGTGAGCGTGATTAAGTAAGTGTCAGTGAGTGAGTGAGCGTGATTAAGTGTATGTGCGTGAGTGAGTGTGAGTGAGTGAGCATGATTAAGTGAATGTGAGTGAATTAGTGAGTTTGTATGAGCAAATATATGTGAGTGAGTATGTGTGCGTGTATGTGCGCGTATTTTATATTTAAGTAACCAGTAAAAACTCTGCTTTATAGTAGTTTAATGTATAGACAGAGTATACCGAAAATATATTAAAAGCACATCACTCACCAGTAAGTATAGTGTTTTCAGCAACCAATATCCCGTCACATAGATAATCAAATTGATAGTTGTTTGTTTGATTCACCACAAATATAGTTGTGATCCAAGGTATAAAAGGCTGGGCATCATTCTTTGCCGAATTATTGAGTTTCTGAAATGCCAATTTTTTTTAATTAATCAATAGTCATGTGCAGAAAATAATATTCAATACAACAAAATTACTCAACAAAACAGAATGGATTCATTGTGCAAGCGTCTGTTTTTTACGAGCAACATTAAACGTTTATAATAATCGCCATTTTGTCTTATTTACGGCTATAAACAGCAATTCAAAATGTCGGAAACGGATGAGCGCGGGAAATTTGAATTTTTAATTTTAACGCGCGTTTTATATTCCGGCTGGTGTGTCTGTGAACCGGGTAAGTTGCATAATTTAGAATCCTATGTTTTGTCTAATTTAACAGACGTTTTTGATGATACTGGCATGTAGGTACGTATGTGTTGGAATCGAGCACTAGAGGCGCAGCGGGAACTTATCAGGAGCAAACCAAAAAAATAATAGTCCTGCCTGGTCTGGCCATTCTTGCGTCCCCCAGAGTCTACGCCCTGTGCCTGGGCACCGGTGGCACTGCCCTATTTACGTCACTGCCTTCACATAATCCATCCATCTCTTTTTGGTTGACAACCAGTTGTCAACGTCAACTTGATAAACGTCAACGTGACAAGAGGAAGAACATTACATGAATTTTTGAAAATAAATTTTGAATACCATCTTATACTTCTTATCTTATACTAATATATAAAGCTGAAGAGTTTCTTTATTTAAACGCGCTAATCTCAGGAACTACAGGTCCAATTTGAAAAGTTCTTTCAGTGTTGAATAGTACATTTATCGAGGAAGGCTATAGGTTATATTATATTTTGAAAAAAATTAGGGATCCTTACTAAAAGTCCAATAATGTAACCCAAGGTGTAAAAAAATGACCCGAAAAAATCCTTACACGGCGTGCGCTGCGAAAACTATTGATTATAGAACAAAACAATGTACTACCACTTTGCAGAAAATATAATTGTCTACAAAAAATATCCCGTAACTATATGTCTAACTATTGTAGTTATCTCACAATAAATGTTTTCTTTTATTTTTTTAAATAATTAAAATGCCGTCGCTCCAAAAACTCGTTATTTTGTACCTTGGTATTAAACCTTATCAAAAAAAAATTACTCCATATTCAAGACGAATTCAATACCTTTCTAGAAATTTTTGAATTATTCAATTCGGACGTTTCATTCAAAAGATATCGCGATATTTAAAATGTAAGTATTAGTGTTGTAGCCAAATATACTAATATTGTTTGATTGAACGCGCTAATCTCAGGAACTACTTACTGGTCTCATTTGAAAAATTCTTTCAGTGTTGGATAGCCCATTTATCGAGGAAAGCTATAGGCTATACATCATCACACTAAGACCAATAGGAGCGGAGCAGCAATGATAAATGTTTCAAAATCGGGGGCTTTGATTTCTACAATAAATTAGTTATTCTCAACTAAATTAGCGCTTATGAATTCCTATTGCGAATTCTGGAAGCTCAAAAAAGATGATCTTAAAATTTTAAGCCAGTTACATGGTTACAATTTGTAGCTCAATTCCTGTTGAATTGTAGATTAATGGGCGGCGGAAAAATATGGAGATACGTGTAATTGCTGAAAGGTCTCCTAACATTACCCAAACGAAATATGTTATAAGCGGTTTTAAGGCATTACATATACCCATATTACGACACGACAGAAAAATTTATATGCTACATGCTGACCCGTGCTGACCACTTGGCTGGGCACTACTCGAGGAAAGACAACATATAATTGCCCATGGGAAAAACACTTCTCCTCGTGTCCAATTCATTGGGCGTTACATATAATTGCCCGTGGGAAAACACTCCTTCCGGTGCCCACTTTGCTGCGCGCTATTCGAGGTAAGCCAACATATAATTGCCAGAGGGGAAAACACTTCTCCTCGTGCCCACTTCTTTGGGCGCTGTTCGCGATAAGCCAACATATAATTGCCCATGGGAATAAAACTTCTTCCTGTGCTCACTTCGCTGGGCCCTACTCGAGATAAGCCAACATATAAGTGCCCATGGGAAAAGCACTCCCTACTCAAGTTAATGCCCACTAGAGAGAATGTTTGACCCTAAATCTTATTTATTGTTTAGTCAGCACACACCGATAAATCAACGCACGAGTCCGTTGTTCTTGGAACTAATTAATTAACTTGATTTTTGAAGTGATAACTTCTTATGGGAGGGTAAACCGCTTCGTTACATAACGCGTTACGGCGCCAGTCTGTCTAGCTTCCTTTTCTCTCACGCATAAGGCAGCGGTAGGCAGGCTCCTCCTCTCTCACTCTAACCCACAGCGCTAGCCGTATTCAAGAATTGTAACTAAAAATAAAATATATTTTATAAGCAATAAAAGATTTTATTAATAAATAACCTTTCCTTACATTATCATATAAATATACATAAAATCTAAGTAATAACCTAAGCTTTTCTCAAGTTAAACAATTTCAATATTGAATATAGTTCAACTTAGATTAGTTTAAGTTATCACTTCTGTCGGGCGCCCTGAGACGCACACATTTTTTTTATTGCATGAGTACAGCGGACAGCTAGACGGCCCACCTGACGGAAAGCGGTAACCGTCTCCAATGAACATTTGTAACACCAAAGGCGCTACCAATGTGCTGCCGCTCTCCAACGGGAGGCTGGAACCCATAGATAATAAATACACTATATATAAAATAGATGAGTCTCTTTGGAATAAATATCATTTACCCTGTCCGATAGATGGCGTTACAGTAAGAAAAATCGAAATGTGTGCTGGGACACATAGTAGAAATTAAACTTCAACGGACAAGTGGCAAAACGAATCGCAACAAAATTTTAAGTTGGAGTTTTACGGGTAGGTTTTCAAATTGGACAAGTACATTAACAATCTGCCCGTAAAAGTTCAAGTTAAAATTTTGTTACCATTCGTTTTTCCACTTGTCCGTTAAAGTTTCACTTCTACTATGTGTCCCAGCACACATTTCGATTTTTCGCAGGTTTACTGCAAATTATGATTTGGTTGTGCTTTTAGCAGGTATGGAAGGTACTGATATAGAAAGAAGAGTGAATTTGGGGAATAGTTTGAATGGAGCGTTAGGTAAACTTCTAGGCGCTAAGAACCTCAGCCAGGAGGCCCAGCTCGCCATACACAACGCGGTGCTGGTAACTACGCTCACGTATAGAAGTGAGAGTTGGGTATGGAAGAGAGAGCATGAAAGTAGAGTAAACGCGGTCGAGATGCGAGCACTGCGCAAAATCTGCGGAGTGACGCTCGCGGACCGCGTTCGTAATACCGAAGTAAGAAAGAGAGTTGGTCTGAAAGAGAGTGTCGGGGTGAAGGTAAGGAAAGGAATGCTCCGGTGGTTCGGTCATGTGGAAAGAATGACTAAACAGATATACAATGCAAAAGTGGATGGATGCAGAAGTCGTGGAAGGCCACGACACACCTTCCATGATCAAATTGATCGTGTACTAGCAGAAGGTGATGTCAGGAACCTTAAGAACAGACGAGCGTGCATGACAACAGTTATGAATGTCAAAGAAGCAAGTGAGGTGTGTAAGAATAAGCCTAAATGGGGCTCTGTTGTTCGTGCCTACCCCGCAAGGTAACTGGCGTGAAGTTATGTATATATGAATGATTTGGTTAGGTTGGGTACATTTTTATACATATATATATAATATTTATATATATTTTATACATTAAACATTTTATTTTATCAACTAAAAAAACTGAATTCGATCCGGAACCAAAAAACGCATCCATAGTATACTCTAAATTTATGCCGCTCCTCCACGCGTCCGTAACGATTTTTTGTGACAGAAATATCATTTACCCTGTCCGATAGACGGCGCTACAGTAAAAAATATTCACATCAAAAGAGACGCATTTCATATTTTGTGTTAATATTCGCAACCTTCGCCATCCGATGTCAGCGCCGCATCCTCGTCGCGTGTGCTCTAAAAACTATGCTCGGTTTTGAATTAAAATTGCGTCCACAAGAAAATCAGTCGACGCCGACCTTCAGACTTGAGACTAGCATTTCGTAAGGTGAGTTGACTTTTCGTCGTAAGATTTGCTCTCACTGGCCAGCTCACTGTTTTTGCATATGTCGGAATCATATTTGTTATTATAAAGTAACCATATGACGGAAGTAGTCAATAACCGGATAGAGTATTCTTTCACGTAGTAATCGGAAGTCGTATAACCGGATGTCAACATAGAAGCATTTATTTATTAAGCTAACAGATATCGGAAATGGAGTAACCGGATGTTGGAAGTTATTACGTATGGCGGAAGTTGGTTTTATAAAGGAAGTGTAAATGAAGTGGCGCCACAGCATTACCGGATGGTGTCACTGGGGCGCGCTACGAGGACCTGTTAAATACGCGGTGTTCGGGCAGAGGAGGGGCAGTATTGAACCAGCAGTCTTAAACTGACAGTCTACGAGTCTACAACCAAGTCTACGACCGACAGTCTACAATGACTGTCTTGGACGAGGACCAAATAATATATTGTGGTCGATAATTACTGCTTGATAATAGCAGTGTTCTTGGAGGGCATGCTTGATAATAGCAGTGTTCTTGGAGGGCAAATTGCAATGCAAAAGTGGATGGATGCAGAAGTCGTGGAAGGCCGACACACTGATCAAATTGATCGTGTAAGCGTGGATGCGACTCTTGGAGTTGTCCTAATTTTCTGTGTATTATTGTGCAATATTTAATATCGTAATTGTGATAATTCTGGTGTAATAAACTTTGATTATAATATTTCAGATTATTATTGTGTTATTCTCGGAGCGTCATTCGGTCGCTCGGCGGCGTGAACCCGACACATATATATTCCAAAAATCGCACAAGTACATACAGTACGATGAGTATATTTGACAAGGTTAAATTTTCAATACTAACCGAATGTAACAAACCAGAACTCTTAGTTAAGAAGACTAAACCTAATTACATGCGACCGAGATCTGACTTATGTAAATATATTATTCCGAAATATAATAATGTACATGGGACAAGGCACGAGGAATATATGATCCAAACATAAATGATCTCTCTACCATCGCATTGCATTACACGCACACTTCACAAAAAAACTAAGACACACAAAGAGCCTAAAAATTAATAACCCAGACACAGAAAAGAAAAAACCAACACACATGGAACTAGATAGGACAATATATATAAGTATAGATATAAGGCCCACACTGAACATGCACTGTTAATAATAATAAATAAAAAAAAGATCTCCCAGAGGACCTGCAATCCAAGTACAAAAATAACCACAAATCAATCAAGTATAATCTGAAAAGATTCTATACTGATTCCCAAAGTGGAAGATTATGCTCACATGTGCAGACCTGGGGCTGAAATGAGAATCATATACCAGAATGATGATAACCCCGCTTTATTACCAAATCAGAACTAAGCGCTAGAATGATGATAACTATTACTCGCCTCTGCTCCTATTTTTGATATAACAATATTGTGTACACGACTCCTTGCGACACGAACAAACCTATGAGGTCTCTGTGCCACAGTTCAAATGTTTCTAATGTATATGAATGTAACTTATATTAATATATAAAGCTAAAGAGTTTGTTTGTTTGAACGCGCTAATCTCAGAAACTACTGGTCTGATTTAAAAAATTCTTTCAGTTTTAAATAGTCCGTTTATCGAGGAAGGCTATAGGCTATATATCATCACGCTAAGATTCAAAATCAGGGGGTCTTGAAAACAAATTCCACGTGAACGACGTCGCGGGCACTGCTAGTTTGATAATGAATTTAAAAAAAAAGCTTAACCTCGACCTCCATATTCGGGATTGCACAAGACGAAACTAAGATCAGGTTAGAACCAAGACCAGGAAAGCGGTAATTTTGTAGTGACCGACGACCCGTAGCAACGGCACTAGCGTCGTAAATGTCCATAGTGACGGTATCCACTTTTCATCAGGTTTGCCTGCTTCAGGCAATTATATGTTATGATGTTTCCGAATAGTTTTTCTTATAATCACGCAGCCTCTTGTTGTGAGGAATTTTGTTGGTCATACGAGGTAAGTCGTGATTGGATGCGGCATGGTGACGTCACGGAATTTAAAATCCCTCCCAATACTTGACACACTTAGTTTCACTTCTACTGCGTGAACTATATATATATGTCCGAATCGTATTTGTTATTATAAAATAACCATATGGCGGAAGTAGTCAATAACCGGATAGAGTATTCTTTCATGTAATATTCGTAAGTTGTTTAACCGGATGTCAATGTAGAAGCATTTATTATTAAGCTAACGGATATCGGAAATGGAGTAACCGGATGTTGGAAGTTTATACGTATGGCGGAAGTGTAACTGAAGTTGCGCCACAGCATTACCGGATGGTGTCACTGCGGCGCGCTACGAGGACCTGTTAAATACGCGGTGTTCGGGCAGAGGAGGGGCAGTCTTGAACCGGCAGTCTACGAGTCTACAACCAAGTCTTAAGCCGAGAGTCTATACGATTGTCTACACGGATAGTCTTGGACGAGGAGCACATAATATATTGTGGTCGATTATTACTGCTTGATAATAGCAGTATTCTTGGAGGGCAAATTGTGGCTCGACACCTGACAAGCGTGGATGCAACTATTGGAATTGTCCTAATATATCTGTGTATTATTGTGCAATATTTAATATCGTAATTGTGATAATTCTAGTGTAATAAACTTTGATTATAATATTTCAGATTATTATTGTGTTATTCTCGGAGCGTCATTCGTTCGCTCCCGGCGTGAACCTGACATATTTTGACCAGACCTGTTACTACCCATAGTCCGTCAAGACTATAAGTAGAATACTGAGCCTAGATCACTGTTTTCTATGGGTAAGGTGCCCAGAAGGCTGGCTAGGTTTCCTCGCTGGATCGCCATACTGATCCGTTGCCCGAGGTAAGCACCAGCCTTCTGATCACCTGAAGAGTCAATGAGTCGTTTTGATACATTTTGGTAGAGGCTCAGGATCCCACGGTCCAAGCGTTTCGACAGCAAACTGCACAAACATATAACTCTCACCGAGGGTTGCATACTTGCATATTTGCGCCGCTTGAGTGATTCAGCTGTTTCCAACTTCGTCCAACGTGTCTACGCAAGTCGCATCCCACACCAAAGGTTTACCACGCTGCCAGGGAATTAGAGTCATTCCGTTCACATTTAATAATTATGTAAATTAAATAATTTTCGATTAAAAAAAAAACACATTTAAACAAGATTTTTTTTTTAAGAATGAAAAGTAAAAATCTGGTGTTGCTTATCCGAACTATATAATTTCGTGGTTCCATAAAGAACTTACAAGGGGTCTTTGTTGCTCCAAAATGATTGATGAGAGGATCTTGCGTGATAGCCACTATCAGCGCTCTTTGGCGGTTTATCAAACACGACTATGAGCCCGAACCTCGGTGAATAAAAATGTAGGAAAAGCGCTCAAAGCTACTTATTTATTTTTCCTTTGAAAATTATACTGTCAATATGTTCTTCTATAGTTTGCGTAACATATAAAAGATTAGGGAGTGTTTTGATTAACTATTTATAACAAACTAGCTTTTTCTCGTGGCTTCTCTTTCGTTGATGTCAATTTTGTACACAAACGATCGGTCGTTGATAGATAGAAATGTTTATATAGTACTTCAACAGCGAAAAAATATATTAATACGTGGAAATTTCTTTTTTCTCCGTGCAGGAAAGGAGAAAAAATACAATTTCCTGCGGCCTGGTGGTGTGTCGTAAAAGGTGACAAAACAACCCACAGCCAGGGTGTTTGCCTATCTGAATGACTACCACCCCTGGTCTAGAGTATGCCGCCATAACAACCTTGAGTTGTTACGTTAGATCGTATAAAATAACCCACAACCAGGTGGTAGGTTGTGGGTTGTTTTATCGTCTCTTAGGACAGATCTCCCGGCCGCAGGAAATTGTATTCTTTCTCCGTTCATGCATGGATGCGTCGTCAGCCATTTGCAGTCAACTGCTGGACGTAGGCCTCCCCAAGACGGCGCCACTCAACCCTGTCCTCCGATTTCCTCAGCCAGTGCCTATCGGCGACCTTGCATAGGTCGTCGGTCCATGGGGCTGGAGGGCATCTGACACTACGTTTACCGAGACGCGGTCTCCACTCCAGGAGTCGTCATGCATGGATTAAATTAATTAAACAGTTAGTGATTTTTATTTTATTTATTGCAGGAGTTCATCAGACAGGCAGACGGCCCATTTGATGGAAAGCGGCTGCCATCGCCTATGGACATTTGCAACACCAAAGATGCTACAAATGCGCTGCTGCTCTCTTAAGGGAGACTGGAACCTGGTCACTAATGCCGTAACACAACTCAAGGTTGTTATGGCAACATACTCTGGACCAGGGGTGGTAGCCATCCAGTCGGGCAAATGCCCTACCACCTGGCCGTGGGTTGTTTTGTCGCCTTTTACGACAGGCCGCCCGGACGCAGGAAATTGTATTCTTTCTCCGTTCCTGCATGGATAAGACTAGACGGATAAGAATTGCGACAGTGGCGCCAATAAAACCCAACCGGTGTGACATCTCTTAAGTTATATTCGTCTATCCCTCAGGAATAGTACTTTTTTCTGAACACAAGGTACCTTTTGTCCCTTCCTATATCCTTTCAACGTGTGTGTAAAAAATCATGATGATCGGTTGAGTAGTTCAGGCGTGAAAAGGTCACAAACAAAACATTTACATTTACATATTAGTTAAATACACACCCATAGCTTGTTTTAAGAAACTGGTAGTGTCAATAGATGTAGCCACTAGTACCAATCAGACTCTAAAGAGCCCAGTATATAAGCACTACAATAATTCCTAAAATAGCACCCTAATTTCTTATCTATACTAATACTAGCGGCCTCGGCAGACGTTGTCCTGCCTTTAAAAAATAAAATTCTAGTACCCGATCCCAGAGCCACGTACCGGTTCCAATTGCGAATCAAAACCATCCGGGAACCCACTCAAACACAAAAACAAAATCGCTCCAGGTGATTAGGAGGATTCCAGAACCCGATCTCAGCGCCACCTACCGGTTCTAATTGCGAATCCAAACCATCCGGGAACTCACTCAAACACAAAAACAAAATCACCAAAATCGCTCCAGGTGATTAGGAGGATTCCAGAACCCGATCTCAGCGCCACCTACCGGTTCTAATTGCGAATCTAAACCACCCGGGAACCCACTCAAACACACAAAAACAAAATCACCATAATCGGTCCAGGTGATTAGGAGGACTCTAGAATCCGATCTCAGCGCCACCTACCGGTTCGAATTGCGAATCTAAACCATCCGGGAACCCACTCAAACACACAAAAACAAAATCACCGAAATCGCTCCAGGTGATAAGGAGAATTGTAGAACCCGATCTCAGCGCCACCTACCGGGTCTAATTGTGAATCTAAACCATCCCGGGACCCACTCAAACACATACACAAAATTTCATCAAAATCGGTAAAGTCGTTCTCAAGTTATAAAATTACAACGAAAAGTGGCATTGATTTTTATATAATAATATAAAGAGGAAAGATTTGTATGTTTGTAACGAATATACTCAAAAACTACTGAACCAATCTCAAAAATTCTTTCACCATTAGAATGCTAAATTATTCCAGATTAATATCTTGTACTAATATATAAAGCTGAAGAGTTTGTTTGTTTGAATGCGCTAATCTCAGGAACTACTGATCTGATTTGAAAAATTATTTTAGTGTTAGATAGCCCATTTATTGAGGAAGGCTATAGGTTATATAGCATCACGCTAAGACCAATAGAAGTGGAGCACCAATGAAGACTGTTTCAATATCGGGAGGCACAGCTAGCAGGTTAAATTTATTATTTAAAAAATTAGGGATCCCTACTAAAACTGCAATTATGTAATCCAAGACGTAAAAAAAAATAGTGTTTGAGTGGGTCCGAGAATGGTTCAGATTCACAATTTGACCCAGTAGGTGGCGCTGGAATCGGGTTCTAGATTTTTATTTTTTCAGGGCAGAGCAACGTCTGCCGAAACCGCTAGTTCTTAATAAAAGAGTTACCGAACTCTTTATTGTGTGTGGACTAAGATTTAGCTTCGGTTTTTTTTGCTGACAAACAGACAATAGGCATTTAATAAAGTGGTAGGATATCGGGTAGGAAGGGTGAGACGGTATGAATACACCATAATTAATTGATCATCATTTAAACTCTCTGAGCGCAACGCTAAATTAAGGAAATGCCGACCACTTTATACAATGTGTCCGTTAATATAAAAACACTAGGTGTGCCCGCGACGTCGTTCGCGTGGAATTTGCTTTCAAAACCCTCCGATTTTGAAACATTCTTCATTGGTGCTCCGCTCCTATTGGTCTTAGCGTGATGATATATAACCTATAGCCTTCCTCGATAAATGGGCTATCCAACACTGAAAGAATTTTTCAAATCAGACCAGTAGTTCCTCTACAACACTAATACTTACATTTTTTACATTCATTTTTACATTTAAATATCGCGATATCTTTTGAATGAAACGTCCGAATTGAATAATTCAAAAACTTCTAGAAAGGTATTGAATTCCTCTTAAATATGGAATAATTTATTTTAATAAGGATTAATACCAAGGTACAAAATAAAGAGTTTTTGCAGCGACGGAATTTTAATTATTTAAAAAAATAAAAGAAAACACTTATTGTGAGATAACTACAATAGTTAGAGATATAGTTACGCTGTATTTTTTGTAGACAATTATATGTTCTGCAAAGTGGTAATACATTGTTTTGTTCTATAATCAATAGTTTTCGCAGCGCACGCCGTGTAAGGATTTTTTCGGAACATTTTTTTACACCTTGGGTTACATTATTGGAATTTTAGTAAGGATCCCTAATTTTTTGAAAATATAATATAGCCTATAGCCTTCATCGATAAATGTACTATTCAACACTGAAAGAATTTTTCAAATCGGACCAGCGGTTCTTGAGATTAGCGCGATTAAAAAAACAAACAAACTCTTCAGCTTTATGATATTAGTATAGATACATTAACTTTGAAGCATCTCTATTATGTTGTTTTGAAACCCTGTTTAACGCGACCTCAGCGCAGACAAATAA
The DNA here is from genome assembly GCA_019925095.2 of Dendrolimus kikuchii. Classification (NCBI taxonomy): domain Eukaryota; kingdom Metazoa; phylum Arthropoda; class Insecta; order Lepidoptera; family Lasiocampidae; genus Dendrolimus; species Dendrolimus kikuchii. The sequence goes on from CM034409.1 coordinate 1,568,414, forward strand.
ACTCTCGTAAAACGTTTTGACCGCAACGGGTTGCGGTGCGCTCAAATATTTATACAGCCATGATTCACACGCCCTTGTATGGTGATAAAGGTTAAGAAAAATGGGAGATTATTAAAATAAGGAGAAGAATCTGCTGGACCACGTGAAGTGAAAGATCCTGTAATGCCGAAAGTAAACAGTTCATATCTGTCTTTCAATATGGATGGAGCAATTAAAGTCATCCATGTAAACGTAAAATTGAATCATTCCATCTCATTGAATGCCATCGTGTGCTTTCAATAATGTCTTGCCTTTCAACCGAATTGTTCAATTTGCCTCTACTTCCTCATCAGCCGCAGAAGAACGCTGATAGGTTTAGTGGATATTATGGCAGCTGGCATCTCTCAACTGCTTCTGCAGAGGTATGTGTAGAGTCAGTCCCCAGAAACCCCACATAGGCCTTGACAACCTCTGGGGCCGACAGGATGCGTAAACGCACAGCGATTATGAAAAAATTCAACATAGAGATGTCGACCTTCTTTGACCTACTAAACCACCCTAATTTGGTCCTGATTTATCCAGAGTTTCCCAAAATTAATTTATCAATAATTACATAAACTAAAGGATAAGGAGGCTCTCCTTCAAGATGTTTTGCCACTGGGAGTGACAACTTTTACAGATATATCTTCAATATACGTGTCACTGACAGCTCCCTATGCAGAGCTTGTATGGAGGCAGAAGAAACAACCGCCCACGTCATTTGGAGGAGTGGCCCAACATAGGGTGAAGTATCTGGACTCTCTAAGTAACCTTCGAGATTCGGCAAAGTTAAGAAGTTGATGAAGTTTCTAGAGGCGATGGGCTAGATGGAGTAATTCCTCATCCTCTCTCGCACCCAAAATAGGCGCTGCGACATCGAGTCGTGGAAACCACCCGCTTGCAGAAGAAGTCCCTATAGCAGCGTAGTGTAGTGACCTTTTTATCACCGCCAATCGAGATCAGAGAGCCTAAAAAGGTCGACTTTCGAGAATCACTAAGTGAAATTGACACGTGTCTAGATATCTGTCCGTGCAGGAACGGAGGAAGAATACAATTTCCTGCGACCGGGCGGCCTGTCGTAAGAGGCGTCAAACAACCCACAGCCAGGTGGGGCATTTGCCGGAGTGGATGGCTACCACCTCTGGTCTAAAGTATGTCGCCATAACAACCTTGAGTTGTGTTCCCGAATTAGTGATCAGGTTCCAGTCTCCCTTAAGAGAGCAGCAGCGCATTTGTAGCCCCTTTGGTGTTGCAAATGTGTCTACCTTTCTGCTGAACTCTTACAATAAAAAAATCTATACTGATAGTTATAAGACATAGCCTTAAGTTCTAATTTATGTTGATATTGGTCATATTCATCATATGAGTCTGAGAAAATGACCCCTTTAGTTCCCTCTGCAATGCCAAGGTACCTGAAGTGTTGCCTATTTAGTTTCAGAATGTGTACACGCCCTTTTTGAAAAGCCTCATAATTATTATATTATAGCATGCTTGTATCTGCACATAATCAGGTCTACTGGTAATTAAATTAAACAATGTGTCACTTACGATTTTCTTCCCATACTCTTGGACCGAATCTAATGAATATTCAACAAGTGTCACAACGTTTTTGTTCTGATTACTGATATCTAAATTTAACTCATTAACAGACACTGTAGATTCTGTAGGTATGTATAAATATTCTTCAACAGTTGTATCTTTATATATTTCTATGTAATCTATATCCGGGTAATCAGTTGAATTCTCGTCACTGAAATCATTGTATAAGATTTCTAAATCATCATCGAAAATTTCATTGTCTTGTTCTACGGCTTTTTTCAGTATTTCTTCAAAGTTTTTATCACTGATTTCTTTAAACGTTTTATCACTAGAAGTATTAATAACAAAATGTGTCGTTTGAACATCGTCTTTATCATTCTCCGTTAATTCTACAGGTTTCACTTTAATATCATCGATCACAATATTTCCATTATGGTCGTCATTATGATGAAAATTGAAGGTTTTAACAAAAACATAGGTTTTATTTTCATAATTTTTTACAAGTTCAGTGTCGTTAGTTTTCATTTCTAACAAATCAGCAATCTCTTTGAGAATAGTATCAAGGTCAACAATTTTGATTTCTTCTTGAACAATACTTTCATTTTGGTTCTTAAATACTGCGGTTTCTTCATTTTTAAAAAAGTCTTTGATAAAATCACTAACACACAAGTCTTTGTCACAATCTCCAGTTACTAATAAAAAATTTACAAATACACATAACAGTTTGATATACATTTTAAAATATTTATAAATAACGTTTTCACTGTTTGTATGTTCAGAAACAAATGCTGTATTATTAAGATGTTATGATTAAAGTATGTGCTGATTTATTAATTTTGATTCTTATTACTTTGAGTAAAGAATTGTTTTTGATTGTTAATAATTATAATAGAAGATGTTACTCAAATGACTTCACCTTGAGGTAGCACAAATAGTACAGTATACTTATTCGCAAGTTTTGTTTTGGATTTAACTATATATGGTAACTGTGAATTACTTATATAAAAATATACATTGACTACTTTTGATCGTTTAACGACCTAATGGGCATTTGCTATTGTTTTGTGCTTACCATGTTAAATTATATATATAGTATCACTTCCAATAAGTTTAATAAACTGTATTGGAGTTTTTTTTATTGCAGGAGTTCAGCAGACAGGCAGACGGCCCGCTTGATGGAAAGCGGTTACCATCCCCTATGGACATTTGTAACACCAAAGGTGCTACAAATGCGCTGCTGCTCTCTTAAGGGAGACTGGAACCTGGTCACTAAAGCCGAAACACAACACAAGGTTGTTATGGCGACATACTCTAGACCAGGGGTGGTCGCCATCCAGTCGAGCAAATACCCTACCACCTGGCTGTGGGTTGTTTAGTCGCCTCTTACGACAGGCCGCTTAGCCGCAGGAAATTGTATACTTTCTACGTTCCTGCACGGAGAAATAACGTTGTACGCGTACTAGATGGCGTCACAGGTTATCTTAGGTAGGGGACAGCAGGTAGGATTCCTACACTTTTTGTTCTGAGCGCTAAAAAACAGAAACTATCAGCTATTACAAAATTATTTTAACAGCGGTATATTACCCATTTATCTGACTTTAATACTATGAAGTGTAGTTTTCATATCAAGCAGCACGGAGAAGTTACGGCAGTCGTCCTAAAAAATGAAAAACCCACGAAAGCACCCCATGTATGGAGTAGCTTCGTGCATAGCATGGGGCACATTCGTACACAATGGGGAAACTGCGTACAGTTAAAGAAAATGCCATTTATTCAATGTATTAAAATCCTTTAATGAGGTGAAAGTCAAAAACAGCATCAGCCGTCATGTAGTAAACTAAGAATTATTGTATTCAAAATACCTATTTATAAATAGTATATACATACATACATAACTTCACGCCAGTTCCCTTGCGGGGTAGACACGAACAACAGAGCGCCATTCAGGCTTGTTTTTACACACCGCACTTGCTTCTTTGACATTCATAACTCTTGTCATGCACGCTCGTCTGTTCTTAATGCTTCTGACATCACCTTCTACACGATCAATTTGATCAAAATAAATAGTAATAATTAATATATTTTTCCTCTTCTCTAATATAATCTTCTCTAATACGCCGATGATATGGTACTGCTGAGCCCAACGATCAGGGCACTTAGGGAATTGCTAAAATCTTGTGAATTATATGCGCAATTTCATGGCCTGTCGTATAATGTCAAGAAAAGTGAGCTCATGGTGTTCAATGCTATCGGTGGTAGATGTCCAAATGTAATACTTGCCGTTAAATTGAAAGGTAGTGCACTAAATCTGGTTGATAGATTTAAATATCTCGGTCACTATGTTACCAAAGATCTTAAGGATCACGATGATATGGAGAGGGAACGCAGGGCGCTGGCGGTTCGATGCAATCTGTTGGTTCGCCGCTTCGGACGCTGTAGTAATGAAGTAAATATAAGCCTATTTAAAGCATACTGTCAGGTATTTTATACGTGCAGTTCGTGGACCAACAGTACGCAAAGAGCTGCCAACGCTTTGCGGGTCCAATACAATAATGGTTTTAGGATGTTGATGGGTCTGCCCAGGTTCTGTAGTGCATCAGGTATGTTCGCTGAAGCACGTGTGGACGATTATTACGGTGTTGTTAGGAAAAGAGCTGCCTCGTTGCTCTGCAGGATTCGGGCCAGCTCTAACAACATCCTAAAAGTGCTGGCTGACAGATTTGATGTGCCCGCTCTCAATTGTTATGCTGACAAATGTAAAACCACTACTATGATTGTTACAAAACTTTAGGCTATAAGTTCTACTAACACTAGTTTTAAGTATTTCTGTTCTATGTGACTTTACTAACCAAGATATGAATTGATTCGAAATAAAATGATTATTATTATTATTAACAATAATAATTATGAAACTAATGATCTCCATGTAGTCAGTCAGGAATACTACTCACACACACCGCCTACCAGCTAAATCGCTTCGGCAGTATTCAACGTCGAGTCGTTCGCATTGTTGATGATCCCGTACTCAGAGACGGTTTCGATTGATTCGATTCGCTTGGCCTTCGGAGAGACTTCGCGTCTCTTTGGGTATTCTATCGACTGTACAGTGAGAAGTGTTCTGAGGGACTGTTTAGAATTTTTTTTTATTGGACTTGACTTTATGTTGTTGGTCCGAAGACCTTACAACTTTACCGGGGTTATTGGGGTAAGTGCCTTCGCGAAGTGAAGGCGCTCGAGCCGGGGGGGGGGGGGAACTTGCTCGAGGGAGCTCCCTAAGGAGTTTTACCTCGGCTAGACTGTTGCCATGAGAGGGGGATGAATTTAATGATGCCCACCATAGGGCAACACAAAGCACTAAATGAGAACGGGCGATGGGTAATATAAAGCCCAAGGGGAAGGATCCCGGCGGGCCGGGATCGGTGGTTCGCGGCGGCCTACGCTATCTTACTGCCGTTTCGCAACATGTTATGGCTGGGAGAGAAGAAACGGCGAAAGAAAGTTCCCATACTCTTGAGAATGGTGCCTTCGTCTGCCTTTTACGACTGCACCGCACGCCATCGGCTGAGCGTTCATCCCCACTTCCTAGAGCCGCCTCGCTCTTGTACGCAACGGTTCTCTAGAACGTTTCTCTTGCGCGCCGTGGGGACTTGTAATGAGCTCCCAGCCGTGTTTTTCCCACAGCGCTACAATATGGGGTTCTTTAAAAAGGGTGTCGTAAAATTTCTTTGGGGCCGGTAGCGCGTTAGTGACACCTGTGGTGTTGCAAACGTTCATAGGCGACGGTAACCGCTTTCCATCAGGTGGGCCGTCGGCCTGTCTGCTGTACTCCAGATATATAAAAATAAATCAATTTAAATTTTTCTATGAATTAGAAATAGACATCCACACTTCATGACAAACCTACATAATCTTTTACATCGGGTGTTAAGCCACGGGCACAAGCTAGTAAGTACAGAAATGCGTTACTTTCTAACATACAACTTCTATTTATCAAACTTTTTATGCAGACTTTAAATTTGACTTGACTTAATAATAGCAGCCCATAAATGTCCCACTGCTGGGCTCGGGCCTCCCACTATAGGGGGGAACGGACAATATACCCGCCACGCTTGTCCAAGGCGGCTTGGCAGGTTTGACACATCGGTTATATCGATGTGCAGGTTGCATCACGATGTTTTCCTTCACCGTTATTAGCACGTGGTAATCGTAACAATATGCACATTAGGTCATAAAACTGCCTAAGCGGTGCATGCGTTCCGGCCAGGATCGAACCCACGCCCTTTGGGTCTGGGACGCGTGCGCTAGCCATTACGCTATCACGACTTGACTTACTGGTATTTTATTCAACGAGAAACGTGTAATTTTTTTTGGTATTTAATAGTTTGCACACTACTATAGTACAATGGCTAAAATTAACTTGAAAAGCTTGAGCCGACGGTGCAATTAACTTGATCACGATGTAACTTAATTGACGGTTAAGTCACTAATCCAAGGTCAGCCATATTTGTAAGGAAGTAATTTATTTGTCATTTGTTTCGACATCAAACACTCATACATATTAATTATGAATTACATTAATATATATTTATTTTAAGTATTCGCGACTAGTGAAAACAATTAAGACTATATTTTAACAATTTTATATATCACAAACGAAGCCGCGGGCAATAGCTACTATACATACAGTTCCAAAGCTATGCCACATTTTTTTTATTGCAGGAGTTTAGCAGACAGGCAGACGGCCCACTTGATGGAAAGCGGTTATCATCGCCTGTGGACATTTGCCACACAAAGGTGCTACCAATGCGCTGCTGCTCTCTTAAGGGAGACTGGAACCTGGTCACTATTTTTTTTTTTTTTGGCCAGGGGAAATCCGTTTGAGGACTAAGCCGCGACAGGCACAGAAGCCTGGGGGGATGTTCGCAACCTGTGTGAGTGTGTGGGATTCGCCAGATCGGGGGTGGCACTAGCGTGCCCGGTCAGAACCGGTGCCACGCCATTGCCACTCCCCAGTTAGGGATACCCACTAAAACCCCTGGGTGTTCCGTCCTGCGCCTTATGCCAGGGCTACGGGAAAAGGGCTGCCCGACTCCGCAGTGCCCTGGCAGGCGTGGGCCCCCCTCACTGGGCCTCTTCCTATGCCAGGGGACGTGTCCCCCGGCTACTTCTTGGTCTCGTTCGTGCGTGGGGCGGTCTGTAACGCGCCCCACGGGAAGAGAGATGAGCGCGCGCGGAACACTCGCACTCTCATCTCGACGAACCTGGTCACTAATGCCAGAACATAACTCAACGTTGTTATGGCGACATACTTTACAACAGGGGTTGTAGCCATCCAGTCGGACAAATGCCCTACCACCTGGCTGTGAGTTGTTTAGTCGCCTCTTACGACAGGCCGCCCCAACGCAGGAAATTGTATTCTTTCTCCGTTCCTGCGGAGATAAAAACATTTGGAACGGCTCAGCCAAATACCAGCTTGAAGAATCTCTCAGAATCGTCTGAATGGCTACCACCCCTGGTCTAGAGCATGCCGCCATAACAACATTGAGTTGTGTTCCGGTATTATTGGCCAGGTTCCAGCCTCTACGAGTCCGGCAGCACATAGGTAACATCGTTAGTGTTGCAAATGTTTATAGGCGACGGTAACCACTTTCCATCACAGTTGGGCCGTCAGTCTATCTGCTGTACTCCAGCAATAAAAAAAAGATAGAATATTTTGATCAATGGAAATATTCTTTTGTTTTTAAAAGTGAATAAAAATTAAAAAAAAAAAACAAAAAATTGCTTACTTCATCTGGGAATCGACCCGACCAAATGTCAAAAAACACTTGAGTGTATTTTTATCTCAGTATGGCCACGGAGGAAGACTCTTTCATGGTATGGTGAACCAGGTAACGTTGCCAGCCTTCTGGGAACCTTACCCACTGACTTCGAGACCTAGGATCAGTATTCTACTTACAGTCTTAAGGAATTAAAGATAAAATACAATATGACTAAGTTAAGTTTTTAAAGTGAAACTTCTTTGAAATCGTCCTGATTTGACCGAAACGAAAAAGCAACACTAAAATGAGATAAATACATAAAATTCAACCTTATTTACTTCGAAATAAAACACCTTTTTCTTTACCCGTTAGTATTAATTTTCACTTTAAATAAAACTTAAAAGATTTCAAATGAATTTTTGCTCTATCTGTATATACTTAAGGCAGATATTCTTTTATACGTGGATCAAAGGAAGCTATGCGTAACAGTGCATTGAATTTTAAACTTTATCCTATTGATTTAAAGTGTATTTTAGATCGAATTATTACGAATAAGGTTCAAAATACCTAAGAATAAAGACGTATATAATAGAATAGAAATGTGAAAATGTCTGTGTGCAGTTAACACTTGTCAACTAAGCGTTGTAGATATAATCATCTTCGCCTGTGTATTATCTGAAGTTCCACTTTTATTGCGTTTGAACTGCACACACGCATTTTTTTATTATCTGTTTATCTATCATTTAAGGGTTATGCTCTTGTCGGTGGATCCTCTTCCAATCTTCTCTATTATGGGGTAGTTGCTTCTGAGTTTGTATATCTTGGATGTGCTTTTAGCAGGGATGGAAGGTAACACCGCTGATATAGAAAGAAGAGTGAATTTGGGGAATTGTGTGAATGGAACGTTAGGTAAACTTCTAGGCGCTAAGAACCTCAGCCAGAAGGCCTAGCTTGCCATACACAACGCGGTGCTGGTATCTACGCTCACGTATGGAAGCGAAAATTGGGTATGGAAGAGAGAGCATGAAAGTAGAGTGAACGCGGTTGAGATGCGAGCACTGCGCAAAATCTGCGGAGTGACGCTCGCGGACCGCGTTCGTAATACCGAAGTAAGAAAGAGGGTTGGTCTGAAAGAGAGTGTCGAGGTGAAGGTAAGGAAAGGAATGCTCCGGTGGTTCGGGCATGTTGAAAGAATGCATGATGAAAGAATGATTAAACAGATATACAATGCAAAAGTGGATGGATGCAGAAGTCCTGGAAGGCCACGACACACCTTCCATGATCAAATTGACCGTGTACTAGCGGAGGGTGATGTCAGGAGCCTTAAGAACAGACGAGTGTGCATGACAAGAGTTATGAATGTCAAAGAGGCAAGTGAGGTGTGTAAGAAAAAGCCTGAAAGGCGCTCTGTTGTTCGTGCCTACCCCGCAAGTGAACTGGCGGGAAGTTATGTATGTATGTATGCTTTACTTCTATGTAAGACACGACACCCACTTTTCCTTTTATTTGGTCCATGAATGCTAGCCTTGGTCTTCCCTTCCCTCTCCTTGCTTCCACTTTGCCTTCGATTAACGTGCATAAGAAGGTGTGTTGTAGCAAATGGCCAAACATCTTCCCCCTTCTTTTTTCCAGAGTTTTTAGAGTTGTGCGTATCTCCTTTGCTATATCCAGTAGTTCCTAATTGGTCTTCTATTCTTTCCAACTTATTCTCTCCATGCGTCTCCAACACCACATTTCAAATGCTTCTAATCTATCGCGATCTCTTTTTGTCATTGTCCATGATTCACACCCGTATTCATCCGTGCAGGAACGAAGAATACAATTTCCTGTGGCCTGGCGGCCTGTCGTAAGAGGCGACTAAACAACCCACAGCCAGGTGGTACGGTATTTGCTCGACTGGATGGCGATCACCCCTGGTCTAGAATATGCCGCCATAACAACCCTGTGTTGTGTTCCGGCATTAGTGACCAGGTTCCAGTCTCCTTTAAGAGAGCAGCAGCGCATTTGTAGCACCTTTGGTGTTGCAAATGTCCATAGGCGATGGTAACCGCTTTCCATCAAGTAGGCCGTCTGCCTGTTTGCTGAACTCCTGCAATAAAAAAAAAGCTATGCTCCAGATATAAATTTTAATTAAACTTTTTTTTATTTTATTAGTTAAATATTAAACTATTTGATTACGAGTAAATGTAATACAAGTCGTGGTAGCGTAATGGCTAGTGCACGCGTCCCAAACTCAAAGGGCGCGGGTTCGATCCTGGCCGGAACGCATGCACCACTTAATCAATTTTCTGATCTAATGTGCATATTCTTATAATTACCACGTGCTAATAACGGTGAAGGAAAACATCGTGATGCAACCTGCACATCGAGGTAACCGATGTGTCAAACATGCCAAGCCGCCGTGGACAAGCGTGGCGGGTATACGTCCGTTCCCCCTATAATGGGAGGGCCGAGCCCAGCAGTGGGACATTTATGGACTGATATTATATATATTTATATATTATATAAATGTAATACAAAATTAAGAAATAAGCGTCCAAGATTGACGTCATTAAGTTATATTTCATAAAGTATGGGAAATTTTGAACAAATGAATGGAGGTATATTTCTGTTATTACTAGGTCATGAGATATAATTCTATTGTGTGCATGTTGAGCAAATTACATTAAAAAAGTTGTGTATAATTGTTTTTGGGCTTCCGTAGCCAAATTAGACAAATAGTGGATATACTTATATATACTGAACTAAAACTACGTTCTCACGGCTTTAAGAGCGGCATTTTTATTTCGACGTTTCTGCCATTTTTCAGTAGCCCCACGGAAAACAAAGCTGTCAAGTTTCAATGAGTAATGTTAAAGTTTTTATGTAGCCTACCCCCAAATTGTTTATTATGATTAAGTATTTATTTTTAATTTTTGTTTATGGCTATTATTTATTTTGTGGGAGCCTAAACTAATTGCGACTGCTTCGAAACATGTTCTGGTTTGAAGAGGAGAAGCGGTGCAAGAATTCCGAACAAACAGACAAACAAGCAAGAAATCGAAAAATTGCATCGTATTCAACATCGTTTATATAGTATATTCCAGTTGTTTTTTTTTCAACGGCTTCAATGTATAGACATCTCATTTTTAAAATTTCATAATATTATCGAACCCTAAAAATAGTATCCTGAGTTACTCTTTATAACATCATCTATCTGCTAGTGAAAGTCCCATCAAAATCAGTCCAGCCGTTTCAGAGATTAGTCGAACATCAAAACTGACAGAAAAAAAATATTAAAATTGATTATTAGATGTAAGTACCGCATATGTATTATCCGTGCAGGAACGGAGAAAGAATAAAATTTCCTGCGGCCGAGCGGCCTGTCGTGAGAGGCGACTTAACAACCCACAGCCAGGTGGTAGGGCATTTTCCCGACTAGATGGCTACCACCCCTGGTCTAAAGTATGTCGCCATAACAACCTTGAGTTGTGTTCCGGCATTAGTGACCAGGTTCCAGTCTCCCTAAAGAGAGCAGCAGCGTATTTGTAGCAACTTTGCTGTTGCAAATTTCCATAGCCGATGGTAACCGCTTTCCATCAAGTGGGCCGTCTGCCTGTCTGCCGCTCCTGCAATAAAAAAAAATCTATATATTTTCATATGCATTTAGTAAAAAGCTGTTATTTTGAAATTACAAATAGACATTTATCTGCGTAGAGGGGGCATACGTTTTCCTGCCCTAAAAATATAAAATGTAGAACCAAATTTTAGTGTCACCTACCGAGTCCATTTATCAATCTAACCCATCCAGGGACATCCACCCACTCAAACATACACAAAACAATTCATCAAATTCCTGAGACCCAATTCTAAAGCCACATACCGGATCCAACTGTGGATTTTCATTTACATAGCATCTCGCTCTAGCCTATCATACTACCTTCAGTATAAAGTTTTTATCTTGCCAAGCATGTAAGGAATTGATGGAGATAATTATGTTACAGTACAAATTTTTATAATGTCTTGTCATTATTATAATGATAATAATATTTTTCTTAATATTTTCTTAAGTTTTCGCGACTTGTATACATAATTGTCACAGACAGAATTGGCCACATCCTCAGGCGAGCTTCAATCAAAACATATTTCAAGCCGCAGTAAAAGATTACCCAATTTCTGAGACCGGTGAAATGCAATATCCCACTCCAGGATGCAGGGGTCTACAAGCTTGATTGTGAGTGTGGATTGTTATACATTGGGCAAACAAAGAGGAGCATAAAAACACGAGTAAAAGAACACATTGTTGACATGAAACACACAAGGTCTACGAAGTCTGCGAGCAGTGAACACACGCTGGATATACCCAACCACTACATCAGATTCGATAACCCACAAATCCTCGCGAAAGAGAAACGTTTCATATCTAGAATGATGCGTGAGGCTATTGAAATCAAAAAACACCCAAATTTCAATAGAGAAGATGGTTGGCAAGTACCACCTGTTTGGGATCCAATTATCAAAACTATTAAGACCCAAACCCAGCAAAAACCAGCTGCCAGACCTCAAGACACTGTGAGCTCTTTCTGCGTACAACGGAACACAAACCAACTTGACTGATAATTATTTTTATTTTTCCTTCCACCTATTTTAATATTATATAAAATTATTAGAGCTAGGCATGTTTGCTGAAGAGTTTCTTGCGCCGCTTCTTCTCTTCAAGCCATAACATGTTGCGAAGCGGTAGTAAATTAGATTAGGCTCCCATAGAGTAAATAATAACCATAAACAAAATTAAAATTAAATAATTAAAATTAACAAGTTGGCGGTAGGCTAAATAAAACTTTAACAATACTCGTTGACACTTGACATCTTTGTCTTCCGTGATCACGGCCACTGAAAAGTGGCCGAAACGTCGGAAAAACCAAAATCAAATAAAATTACCTCGCTTAAAACCGTTAAAACGTAGTTTTATTAAATATTTTTCTTTCCATTTATTATGTCTTTGTCTTACTGAGTATGCTCTGTTTGCTACAATTCCATTAATTCTTCGAAAAGTAATTGTGTAACATTTATAAAACTTATTAAAAAAAGAAGAGCTTGGGAAGAATAACAATATTTAGCTAGACGTGTTGCTGGGGAGTTTCTTGCCGCTTCTTCTCCTTAACAGCAATAACACGTGGCAAAGTGGTGTACGTGGAATAGAAAGTCAAATTAAATTTTTATTTATATATATGTATGACCTTCAAAAAGTAGTCTCCAGTGAAACTTATTTTGATTAAAAACTTTTGAATTTGAATCTAAACCATCTCGGGATCCACACAAACATACACAAGTTCATCAAAATCAGCCCAACCGTCTAGGAGGAGTTCACTGATATACACAAGAACAGAAGATTTTTATATAATACTAGCTGTCCCGGCAGACGTTGTTCTGCCCTGAAGAAATAAAATTTAGAACCCGATTGCAGCGCCACCTACCCGGTCCAATTGTGAATCTAAGCCATCCTCGAATCCACTTGAACACACACAAAAAAATTCATTCAAATCGGCCCAGCCGCTTAGGAGGAGTTCACTGTCAACACAGGTACAGAAGAATTACATATATATATCTTTAGATATATCTAAAGATATATATAATTCTTCATAGATATATCTCTTCTAGATTCACAATTGGACTCGGTAGGTGGCGCTGCAGTCGGGTTCTAAATTTTATTTCTTCAGGGCAGAACAACGTCTGCCGGGACAGCTATTAAAGATATAAAAATACATTTTAATCATTCAATGTCATTGAATATCACCGTGTCTTTTCGGTTATGTACCTTTCAACCAAATTGATTCAATTTGGTAGATCCGTCTAATATCAGCATTATGTAATATAAATAAAAATAATCTACTCACCATTTGATCAGCAAATTTGTAAGCATCAGTAACCATCTCAACATCTTCTGTTCTTGTCGTGAGTTTACTGTCGTCAATCAAATCGTTAATTGTGCTTCCTTCATTATCATAGTCAAATTCATTATTCAATTTGTCAATCTCATTATTATCAGTACCATCAATAGAATTACCAACATTATTGCTATTTTCATTAATATCCATTACATTTGATCTCACAGTTTTGTCAATAGCAATATTATTGACTTTATCGTCTTCAGTAATTTTAGTAATATAATTGGTATTTTCAATTACATCTTTAGTACGATTATCAGCTAAATTATGATTTACGTTTTCTTCGTCGTAATTGTTATGTAAATTATTATTTTGGAAATATTTGTTGTTATTAGTATTTGTTATCAAATCTATTGTACTATCGCCTCTATGATCAATATTAATAATTAAATCTTTAGACTCATCATTACTATTATTAACTTGTATGTAATAATTAGATGTATTTATAGTATCATTAGATTCAACGTCTATCCAATCCATATGTTCTACGATTACTTCTGTTTTTGGTAGTTCAGAGTAATCATTACTAAAATCAATAATGGGTACATCTCTTCTATTTCTAATATCTTTATCAAAGTTAGTAAATTCGTCGATATCAAATACATCGATAGTAGATATCTCTATTTCAAATTCCGGTTCTGTAGTTGAATAAATATCTGTAGGATCTATTGTAAATACATCTATTTCTGTTATATTAAGTTCTGATATTTTTGGTATTCGTTTAATGGTGATATTTGCGTTTATATAGTTGTATATATCTGGCCAGTATTTAGCGCTATATAAGATAGCAGATATCAAATATATAATGACGAATAAGATCATCAGAATCAACATTCTGATGATCAGTTGCATCAACGGTAAGTTTATCTTCATTTTAAATATTTTGATGTATCTTCCTTATTACAAAATCTATATACAACTGTTATAACAGTCAATTAATGTTAATTGCTTTATTCACAGAGCACTTTTTCATAGGTTTTTAATTTAACGGCATTAATAAGAAACACAATTATTCACTTCATAATATTTTACAGCATTTTCGATTTTTATTTTCGAAGAGAGTTGGTCTGGACGAGAGTGTCGGGGTGAAGGTAAGGAAAGGAATGCTCCGGTGGTTCGGGCATGTGGAAAGAATGCATGATGAAAGAATGACTAAACAGATATACAATGCAAAAGTGGATGGACGCAGAAGTCGTGGAAGGCCACGACACACCTTCCATGATCAAATTGATCGTGTACTAGTAGAAGGTGATGTCAGGAGCCTTAAGAACAGACGTATGTGCATGAAAAGAGTTATGAATGTCAAAGAAGCAAGTGAGGTGTGTAAGAATAAGCCTAAATGGCGCTCTGTCGTCCGTGCCTACCCCGCAAGGGAACTGGCGTGAAGTTATGTATGTATGTATGTATTTTGTTGAGGCACGTGGGGGCACGCAGTGCCCTTAAAGGAAATTTCGAAAATATCGAAAAATGACCATAAAAACTCAAAAAATGAAAGATTTTGTTAAAAAAAAAACAATTTTGGTAACCTTTAAAAAAATGGATTTTTTTAATAGGTCAAAATTATCCAAATACAAAATCTAATCTATCATTCCTGAACAGTTACCGCGTCGCCTCATGGGAAATGTGCGATGCTCTTCAAGAGCTAAGTGAGCTGAGTTCAGATTTGCAACATCGTGATAATGTGTGCTAATCAGAAAATTGAAAATGAGGTTCAAATATTTGGTCGAAGAATATCTGAACCTGGTGCGTACTATGACGGTTACACGGTTTTTATCCGTGCAGGAACGGAGAAAGAATACAATTTCCTGCGGCCCGGCGGCATGTCGTAAGAGGCGACAAAACAACCCACAGCCATGTGGTAGGAACAACCTTGAATTGTGTTCCGGCATTAGTGACCAGGTTCCAGTATCCCTTAAGAGAGCAGCAGCGCATTTGTAGCACCTTTGGTGTTGCAAATGTCCATAGGCGGTGGTAACCGCTTTCCATCAAGTGGGCCGTTTGCCTGCCTGCTGAACTCCTGCAATAAAGAAAAAAAAATAAGAAGTGACAAAAAATGGCCTGCTTATAGATGTATACATAGATACATACATACATAACTTCACGCCAGTTCCCTTGCGGGGTAGGCACGAACAACAGAGCGCCATTCAGGCTTATTATTACACACCTCACTTGCTTCTTTGACATTCATAGCTCTTGTCATACACGCTCGTAGATATATACATTCGTCTACCAAACCCTGATTGTGTATAGACTAACACAAGGACTTGGTCTATATTTTATTTAGTCTACAGTTCGCACTAACACTGTACACACAGACACTGCAGGACTTGAACTAAACCGACGTTTAAAGAGTAGATTGTTAAGGTACGATTATGATATTATAGGATCTATATAAGGATGGTTTTGATGCGCAATTAAATACAATAGGTAATGATGGTAGACATACTTGGAGTTAGGGTCTGTTATGAGTAGCTTGGATCATCCTTCATGGTCAAGTTATGCTTATTCCCAGTTGCGTCACAAGTTTTCCGTCTTCCTTATTTTTATCTATATACTAGCTGACGCCGGCATACTTCGTACCGCCTCAGAATCAATAAATAAAAAACGTTGATTTCTGAACGACGGGACGAACATCAAATGTTTGACAGGTAGGAATAGTTTCTAAGGGTAAGCGAAATTGTTGTTTTTACTACATTCCAAGCATTTTTTTCATATTTACTCAACTTTTAAACCTTCCCTGGACTTCCACAAATAATTCAAAATCAAAATGAGCTAAATCAGTCCAGCCGTTCTCGAGTTTTAGCCAGACTAACGAACAGCAATTGATTTTTATTTGACTGACATAATTATCTACGCACGTCCACTACCAGACTAGGATCGTGAAAATTTGCATGACTTTCTATACAGTCAGTGCGCGCTAAGAAAAGATTTTTGAACATTCAACCCCCACAGGGATGAAAAAGAGGATGAATTGATGTACTTCTTCTTCTGTTCTGCTTCTGATTATAAATTAATGTACACGTGTATCGGCGGTTTTGGAAATGCAAACCGTAAGAGTGAAACAGAGGATGAAAGTATGAAAATATACTTCTTGTTAGAAATTAATGCATACGTACATATCTTAATATATATAAATTACGTGTCACGTTGTTTGTCGGCGATAGACTTCTAAACTACTTGACCGATTTTAATCAAATTTTCACACCGTGTGCAGTTTGATCCAACTTGAAAGATAGGATAGCTTACATTTGGACCCGGTAAGTGGCGCTGCAATCGGGTTCTAAATTTTATTTCTTCAGGGCAGAACAACGTCTGCAGGGACAGCTAGTATAAGTATAGGCGTTTTTGGAAATAAATGCTGCGGCCGCACCTGCGTTAGTGTTAAACTGTGGCAAAAAGCGTCTTATTTAAAGTCTTAAATAATAACACAGAGCCACATTAGTGTACATACATACGTTATCTGTCAATGTTTAATGTCATTAACAGTGTCGCATCTCAAATAACGCATTAAACCCATCGTCATATTTGCGCGAAACGGCCTATATCTGTACCACCTACACCATAAGGTGGTGGAAAGGGTAGGCTACCTTTGAACTTTTTTTGACTAGTCGAAACTATGATTATTTTTATCTACGTGAGTAAACCCACGGGCAACAGCTAGTTCTGCATGTAATATAACAAGTTCTAATATAAACCAGTGCTGCCACCTACAAAAGCAGTAACAATATGGGCTAACGAGATATTTCGGGACGCCGTCGGGGCGGATTTAAATTTAGAACGTTCCGAACGCAATTTGAATATGGAATTCACGGATTCTATTTACTTTGACCGTTGGTGATTTTGTATTAATTTACTTTAGCTCAACTACCCGCCAATATGAAATAATAAATTAATTTGCAAAACTCCTTTCTAAATAAAATTTGCAATGTAAAACATTAGTTGGGATTGTCCATTTCATAGGGTTCCACAGGCATAGTATGTTTTACTATATGTTCATAAGAACACTAAAATAAACTCTACATATTTAAAAATTACTTTTTCAAAATATTTGCTCATATCATTGTTCGAAAGTTACAAATTATGTACCATACAACGGAACGTGCGATAAATAGTGAAAAAGACGAGAACTTCATCAAGGAGATACACATTATAAAATTAAATAAACTGAATGATCGAACCTCCTTGGAAGTGCTTTTGAAGAATACATTTGTCTCAATCTTATACCAATATATAAAGCTGAAGAGTTTGTTTGTTTGAACGCTGTACGGTTTGTCACATCTGAGGATATTAAATAATTAGATGAAATAACTTTAACTATGATTTATTGATATTTACTTAATACTAGATATGATATGATATGATGTATGAGTAACACGTACGCGAGTCGCGGTGCTTTTACGTGAACTGTCGATAATAACGCATGCTCGCGTAAATGCTGATTGTGCGTTCTGTACGGTTACACCGTACGAACGCGCTAATCTCAGGAACTACTGGTCTGATTTGAAAAATTCTTTCAGTGTTAGATAGTCCATTTATCGCGGAAGGCTAAAGGCTATATATCATCACGCTAAGACCAATAGCAGCGGAGCATCAATGAAGAATGTTCCAAAATCGGGGGGTTTCGAAAACTAATTCCACGCGGACGACGTTGCGGGCACAGCTAGTTTAATAATATAGAGAAAAAGAGACGAAAGATGTAGTTCTAATTTTCACCTTGTGCACGTGTTTTAGAATCGTGACTGTTAAGCCCGCGACATCCGTCTGCTCGTTTGTTAAAACCAACTTAATGCACTAGTAACATAATAAGTATTTATGATACTAGCGGTAAGTTGGTTTTTACAAACGAATAAACGAATGTAAGCCCGTTTGTTTGTAAAAAAACAATAACCGCACGTGTATCATACAAAGTTTTTCAACACATCTGCGGAAAAACAGTACAATAGTCAGTGGGAAAGTCACAAAAATCTTTGACGTTTTTAATATGAAAATGGCGCGCATCTGCAAATGGCGCCACATGCGTTAGTCAAAATTAGAACTACATCTTTCGCCTCATTTTCTCTATATTATTCAAATGAGACAAATGTATTGATCAAAAGCGCTTCCAAGGTGGTTCGATTACTCAGCTTATTTATTTTCGTAATGAGATACTCCTTAGTGGAATTCTTATATATCTTAATATATATAAATTACGTGTCACGTTGTTTGTCCGCGATGGACTCCTAAACTACTTGACCGATTTTAATCAAATTTGCACACCGTGTGCAGTTTGATCCGACTTGAAAGATAGGATAGCTCACATGTGGACCCGGTAGGTGGCGCTGGAATCGGGTTCTAAATTTTATTTCTTCAGGGCAGAACAACGTCTGCCAGGACAGCTATCTATTTTACGCACGTACCATTGTGTGGTGCGTATTTATAAACTTCTGAACAGTGTATACAGGCTTCGAACTTCTGAATAAATAAACGAATTTTTGGAGCAAGTATGTTGAAAATGACTACTTTCAGTTCCATTTTTTTGTAAAGCGTTTTTGTTTGATAATAAATTTTGTATTTATACAGCGAAACATGGAACAATGTGACTTTTGTTAGTGTAAGTATGTCCCGTTTAGTAGAAATAGCGGTTGTGTAACTCGGTAGACCGTTCCTCATTTCTATTACTCGGAAAATTGGCAAAGTTTGAATCGTTCATCAAAATTCTGTTGGAAACTTAATTCCTACATTGTAACGCTTCTCAGTATTAGACAAGTTCATTTTGAGGAGGATACTGTGAGCGTCCGTTTGTGCTGGTCTTTGAGAAAAACATACTTTTTTGTATATTAATTATTATACTTGAAAATACGTAATAAAACTACGTTGTAACGGTTTTAAGCGCGGTAATTTATTTGATTTTAGTTTTTTTCCGACGTTTCGGCCAATTTTCCGTGGCCGCGATCACGGAAGACAAAGATGTCAAGTGTCAACGAGTATTGTTAAAGTTTTATTTAGCCTAATATTATAAAGAGGTAAAGTTTGTGACGTTGTAGAGGGTAATCTCTGGATCTACTAAGCCGATTTTAAAAACTTTTATACCGTTAGAAAGCTACGTTCACAGGGAGTGTCATAGGCTATATAACATGACGCTATATACCCCGTAAGCGGGACAAAGCGCGGGTGAAACCGCTCCGGGCCGCTAGTATATATAATTATTGTGCGACTCTTTTTTATATTTTTGAAAACCTGTACACGATACCTCCCCCCCCCCCACCAGTGAAAGGGCATACATCATATAACTTCACAATCCAGAAGATCCCCGCGACGCTAGAGTAACTCCCCATTGAGCCTCTTGGGCTCCCCTACTATTAGTTTTTAGAGCTTCCAGAATGAATACTGAAACTGGCTAGCGATTCCATTCCACGGCGATTCCAGCAAATAGCGTTATGTACGACATAAATAATCTGATATCAGTTGACATTCGGACCGAATTGCATTCTCTGCGAGAATTTAGGATTAAGATTCACCTACTTAGGGCTCGTTTATTATGAGGGTATTTTTTTATTAATCTATCTTATATATAAAATTCACCGCAAGGGAACTGGCGTGAAGTTATGTATGTATGTATATATAAAATTCTCGTGTCACAATGTTCGTGGGAACTCCTGCGAAACGGCTTCACCGATTCCTATGAAATTTTTTATGTATATTCAGTAAGTCTGAGAATCGGCTACTATCTATTTTTCAAACCCCTAAGTGATAAGGGGTGTCCACCTCAAAAATTTTTTTTTGGATAAATTTTAATTTTTTTAGGATACAGCATTAAAAAATACATACTACCCTAAATTTTCACCCCTCTACGATCAACGCCTATTTATTATTTGTTAATTATAAACTTTAATTTTTTGGCAAGTTTTTTAATCTTATTTTGCTGGGCTCGTCCATGATGTCTTCTATTTCGGAGTTGGTTCGGACCTTGCGGCTGTCATCTCCTTTTGTTGTTCAACTTCACAAACTATGTTTTTTATAAACGTCTTTTGAACCAAGTGTGAGCAAATG
Source organism: Dendrolimus kikuchii (assembly GCA_019925095.2). Classification (NCBI taxonomy): domain Eukaryota; kingdom Metazoa; phylum Arthropoda; class Insecta; order Lepidoptera; family Lasiocampidae; genus Dendrolimus; species Dendrolimus kikuchii. The sequence continues at coordinate 1,588,686 of CM034409.1, forward strand.
AAACTTTCTCCTGGGTAAACTTGGACGACTAACGATGACCAAACGAATAACATATTATTTGATCAAAATTTGCAATTGGAGGTGCCAACTTCACAGAGATAGAAAAACCACTGTGTGTCAGCTCCGACCGACGACTGAAGATTACTCGTTAAACATTAAAAAACATGTGCACATACGCTACGACAGCGGCCTAATGCGGCCGAATATGAGCGGTCATAAGATAACTATTTATCCAGTAAATAATACATCTATAAACACAGAAAACACTTATGAACAAATTAATTAAAGTTTAACATCATACAAGTAACTAGCGGTTCCGGCAGATGTTGTCCTGCCATTAAAAAATAAAAACCTAGAACCTGATTGAAGCGCCATATACCGGCTCCACTTTTGAATCTAAACCACTCCAGACCCACTCAAACACACACTAAAAATGTCATCAACATTGGTGCAGCGGCTTAGGAGCAATTCAGTGACATACACATGTACAGAGAAAGACACAGACGGCGGCGTCTCAGACGCCGCCAATCAAGATCTCTCCCCGTCCCCACGAGGGACGCTAGGAGACATAGCTCCCCCCACAGGATAGACTAGGCGTGTTGCTGGGAAGTTTCTCTCGCCGTTTCTTCTCTCCCAGCCATAACACGTTGCGAAACGGCAGTAAAATAGCGTAGGCCGCCGCGAACCACCGATCCCGGCCCGCCGGGATCCTTCCCCTCGGGCTTTATATTACCCGTCGCCCGTTCTCAATTAGTGCTTTGTGTCGCCCTATGGTGGGCATCATTAAATTCATCCCCCTCTCATGGCAACAGTCCAGCCGAGGTAAAACTCCTTAGGGAGTTCCCTCGAGCAAGTTGCCCCCCCGGGCTCGAGCGCCTTCGCTTCGCGAAGGCACTCGCCCCAAAAACCCCGGTAAAGTTGTAAGGTCTTCGGACCAACAACATAAAGTCAAGTCCAATAAAAAAAATGTACAGAGAAATTATCTATACGATCCATTTGTGAATCTAAACTCACACACACAAAATAATTTCACCTAATTTTTTTTATTGCAGGAGTTCAGCAGACAGGCAGACGGCTCACTTGATGGAAAGCGGTCACCATCGCCTATGGACATTTGCAACAACACCACAGGTGCTACAAATGCGCTGCTGCTCTCTTAAGGGAGACTGGAACCTGGTCACTAATACCGGAACGCAACTCAAGGTTGTTATGGCGGCATACTTTAGACCAGGGGTGGTAGTCATCCAGTCGGGCAAATGCCCTACCACCTGGCTGTGGGTTGTTTTGTCGCCTCTTACGACAGGCCGCCCCAACGCAGGAAATTGTATTCTTTCACCGTTCCTGCACGGATTCTGGAACCCGGTTGCTGTGCCGCTTACCTGGTTCAATTATGAATCGAAACCATCCTAGTACCTACTAAAATACAAACAAAAAAGGTTGTACCAAAATCCTGAAACCCGATTTCAACGCCAAATACAGAGACCTAGGGGCGTAGTAACAGAAAATGGCGCCTAAGGCACGCATCATAGTCGCGTCCCTTCATAAATTATCATCATATCCTTCTCGCTCCTTCACGAAGCTCGGTAATCGCGCATGTACCTGTTGATTATGAAACTAAAAGTAAATATAGCAGTATGAAATATTTTATTGTAGTATAATTTGATTTTTAAATTTATAAACTGGCGATTTTGCACCCTTCCGTTTCATTAGACGCCCCGCACCCGGGGCTAGCGCCCTACTTGCTCCACCCTAGTTATGCTTCTGCCGAGACCGATTGTTAATCTAAACCATTCTCGAATCCACTTGAACACATACAACAAATTCATCAAAATCGGTCCAATCGTTTAGGAAGATCTCAAAGACATACACACAAACAGAAGAATATTATCTATAAAGACACATTTTTAGGCAAAAACCCCTCGCGAGCGTCTTCAGAACACCCTACCAAAGTTTCATCACAATCAGACCAACGTTCCTAAACCAATGGTTTAGGAACGCATATTGGACAGACATACAAACATTGATTTTTATTTATACGAAGATTACATATAATCAAATACAATGCAAGAAAACTTAACTTATTTGTATTGTATTCTACTCATAATCCCTCAAGACTATAAGTAGAATACTGAGCCCAGATCACCGTCTTCTATAGGTAAGGTGCTCAGAAGGCTGGCTACGTTTCCTCGCTGGATCGCCATACTGATGCGTTGGCCGAGGTAAGCACCAGCCCTCTGATGACCCGAAGAGTCAATGAGCCGTTTCGATAAAGATTACGAAGATTAAATTACAACTTCTATGCACTATTATGTGTTGCATTGTGAGTAAAATGCGTGTTACTTTTTCAAGCTGGGTTCGGACCGTTCAGATACAATCTTCTCTCCCTGTTGGATCTAATTTTTTCTGGATATTTGGAATGTTCGCCTGCCGATTATTTATTTTATCCGTGCAGGAACGGAGAAAGAATACAATTTCCTGCGGCCGGTCGGCCTGTCGTAAGAGGCGACTAAACAACCCACAGCCAGGTGGTAGAGCATTTGCCCGACTGGATGGCTACCACCCCTGGTCTAAAGTATGTCGCCAGAACAACTTTGAGTTGTGTTCCGGCATTAGTGACCAGGTTCCAGTCTCCCTTAAGAGAGCAGCAGCGCATTTGTAGCACCTTTAGTGTTGTAAATGTCAATAGGCGATGGTAACCGCTATCCATCAAGTGGGCCGTCTGTCTGTCTGCTGAACTCCTGCAATTAAAAAAAAAAATGTATATATATATTTTATTTACACATTTTTCACTCATGTGTGGACGCAGCCTAAGCGAGTCGGCGGTCACGTCTCGATTAATGACGTCACGCGCGAGTCCCGACATCAGGCTCCGAACTTATGAGCGATCATCTCTTTAGACGTAACCTCACTTTAATATTAAAAGTGACATTAGATATTCACATCAAACTCTTTCTGATAGCGATTCTGGCATAGGAATATTAAATAGTTATGACTCTTTCGAAATAATATTGAAATACTAGGATATGCCCGCGACTTCGTCCAAGCTTGACTTGAAATTCCCCCGCGATACCCGGGACACGGAATTGTTTTTTTTTTTTTTTTTGGGAAACACAATAATTAGTATTCTTAAATATAAAACACAAATTTAATACATATATCTATCAAGTTTGCACTAAAATATAATTTATATAATAAAAATAAAAATTGTCTCAAACAGTTAATTAAAAAAAAAAACTTAAAATTATACGAAAACTACATAAAATGTCAATTTAAATTAAATGAGGTCAATATTGAACAATAAAAATGTCACCATAATAATTATAACTAGTTGTCGCCTAGTAGTTGAAATTCGACTATAGTTTGAACTTTATTCAGGTTCTGCTGACAAAGACTATACTTCTATAATCACAGATTTCGCCAAGGCTACACTGTTAATTTGACTTTAACAATAAACAAAAGAGTATATATGCGTGTGTGTGTCAAATACATGGCAGTGTGTGTAATTTTTTTTATTGATTTAATGAATTTTTTACGCATAATTAAAAAAAAATTTAGCATTCTGCACTCTTTCTCTATATAAACTATAAGTGTGAGAAATTTCATACTCCTCTGGCCGCGTAATTTTCGTAAAAAGGGGGTACAACATTTTTGCTTCTCGTATTAATATGATGATATAATAGAGATAAAAAAGAAGTATAAAACAGTTTAAGTTGAAGGGAGTGACCCTACCGGTTGGAGGAGCGAGATGGAATGCTCCTCCGTCTCAAAGGAAGATCTTCCAGCGAGGCTGATGTTGTTCTTCGCAGGCCTAGGCCTATCTGTTATAGTTGAAAATTTGTATATATCCTTTGTATGTTTCGGGAAACGTTTGTGACATCAATTATTGCACAGCGCCATCTATTGGCTTGTAAGTGTTCCACTACAAAGTCATTGGATCATTCTAAATTACAACATTTGACATGTGGATATATGTAAACGGCGTTAGTTTTTAATACTTTAAATGTGTCGAATTCGACCATAACCTAACGGTCTTATTCATATTGAGTTAGGCTACAAATTTTTAACACTAATGCATATACTCCAGCATCATCACTTTTAACATACTGTTACGAGTTGCGAGACTCAATTTAAAATGCCGTTAGAATTACTATAGACTTTATTAGAACTATACAAACAAGTATAACACAGGTACAAATATAACGGAACACAACAAATCCAAGCGTAATGTAGAAGGTCGTATTTCAATAAAATGCGCAAAGTCCGTCATTAATAAATTCCCGAATGGACTGCCACCTCTCCCCATCAAGCCGTCGTTTTATAACTCATAATTACAAATGTACCCGTATGGTAGTCGACATAACCCGCAGCACCTGGCTAATCATTCGGCCGCAAGCGGCCATAAACGAGTACAATAAAACAATGGGCTGTTCTCTAGAAACGCATGCCAATAAACAAGTAAACAAAAGAAGACGATCATAATAAAATGTGTTTTTACAGATATGCAGGTGGAATTCGTTTTATGTCGGAACCTAAGTTGTAACAATACAAATGAAATTTATTACCAAACGTCACTTACCCAAGTTCCAAGTAAAAAGTACCTCGTCTTAGATTTTCAAAATGAATCTTTAGAATAGTACCGACTCCATTAATTTCCTTCAGCTCCATATAAAACATGGCGTCTCTCTTGAGTAATTAATGTTTTTGTGTCTTTCTTTGGAACAATATTTTAGGATTATAACGAATAAATCAAGTTTGGAGTCGAGACTGAATTCAATTTCGACTTGATGGATGTTCCTTGCTTCGGAGGATGTCTGAAGCGTTTTAATACACAAGAAATGAAGGAAATGGCTTTATAAATTTGTAGCTTGAATATAATTTCTAGTGTTAACAATTACACCGTACAATTCTATCCGTGCAGGAACGGGGAAAGAATACAATTTCCTTCGGCCAGGCGGTAGGGCACTTGCCCGAATGGATGGCTAAAACCCCTGGTCTAAAGTATGTCGCCATAACAACCTTGAGTTGTGTTCCGGCATTAGTGACCAGTTTCCAGTCCCGCTTAAGAGAGCAGCAGCGCATTTGTAGCACCTTTGGTGTTGCAAAGGTCCATGGGCGATGGTAACCGCTTTCCATTAATTGGGCCGTCTGCCTGTCTGTTAAACTCCTGCAATAAATAAAAATAAGATCGCTGACCCACAAAAATGTGCTCTGTACTTTTGACCATCTATTCTTATGTATTTCGATGCGCTAAATCCGAATCTGGAGTCAGCGCATCGAAATATATCTATCTATATATATCGCCGTTCTCCAGTTTTAGCGAGACTAACGAACAGCAATTGATTTTTATATAGATAGATACATTGTATAAGTAAATAGAAAACCCTTTGTTATATCATCAGACGGAGGATGGAGTCGATGGAAGAAGAAAATACAGTGTTTCGAAATTAAAAATCTTGTAACCACCATTATTCGGCCGCATTTGGGCGCTGTCGCCGCACACGTGCACATGTTTTGTGTAACTTACTATTTATTTAAAATATAAGGATTTTGTTTATAGCTATAGAAGACCGTAGATGTAAGAAAAGCCAAGTTTAAGACCTTAGTATTAGAGATACGACTTGAGACTGGATAAAATTAAAATAAATGGGTTCTGCGCATTTTAAGTAATTAATTAACAGCGCGGCTAATTAAGCTCAAGAGTACTAAATGATTCATGAGATAAGAGTGGTAGTCTCAGATTTTCGGAATATCATGTTAAAATTGTGCTTCACTTTTCTTTTTTAATATAATTTGATTTTAGGACTGTTTAATTATCTATAGAGTAATAAATCTGAGACTTTTTTTTATTGCTGGAGATCAGCAGACAGGCAGACGGCCCACTTGATGGAAAGCGGTAACCATCGCCTATAGACATTTGCAACAGCAAAGTTGCTACAAATGCGCTGCTGCTCTCTTAAGGGCGACTGGAACCTAGTCACTATTGCCGGAACGCAACTCAAGGTTGTTATGGCGACATACTTTAGACCAGGGGTAGCCATCCAGTCGGGCAAATGCCCTACCACCTGGCTGTGGGTTGTTTTGTTGCCTCTTACGATAGGCCGTCCGGCCGCAGGAAATTGTATTCTTTCTCCGTTCCTGCACGGATAGAAACGTGTCAAGGTTGTACAACGAATTTAAAAATGAGTATTAAGTTATGAGGCCTCTGTATATGTTTTATGTAAATTTTTAGTTGTTAATAAAATTGTTTTGTAAGATTTATTTCTATCAAATTCTTCTAAGTATAGCTTTGTAGTTTGTATAATATTTGTAATATTTAGTAATATGTTTCGTCTGATCAATAGTTTGTATATACATGTACATATATCTATATCTTATACTAATATATAAAGTTGAAGAGTTTGTTTGTTTGAACGCGCTAATCTCAGCAACTACTGGTCCGATTTGAAAATTTATTTCAGAGCTAGATAGCCCACTTATCAAGGAAGGTTATAGGCTATATATCATCACGACAAGACCAATGGGAGCGGAGCACCAATGAAGAATATTTCAAAACGGTTTTTTTTAACTCTTCCATGCGGACGAAGTCGCGTGCAGAAGCTACTATATAATATGTGTACATGTATATACAAACACACACATGTATATAAATCAATTGCTGTTCGTTAGTCTCACTAAAACTCGACAACGGCTGGACAGGTTTGGCTAATTTTGATTTTGAATTATTTGTGGAAGTCCAGGGAAGGTTTAAAAGGTGAGAAAATATGAAAAAAGAAATGCTTGGAATATAGTAAAAACAACAATTTCGCTTTCCCTTAGAAACTATTCCTACCTGTCAAACATTTGATGTTCGTCCCGTCGTTTAGAAATCAATTAAATTTAAGTCGTTCAGAAATCAAATTCAATTTAAAAGAATACTTTTGTTTTTTTATTGCTGAATTATCATTCAGCTTTTTTATTTATTGATTCTGAGGCGGTACGAACTTTGCCGGGTCAGTTAGTTATATTATATATTGTATAAGCTGTGCCCGCGACGCCGTCCACGTGGAATTTGTTTTCCAAGCCCCCCCGATTTTGAAACATTCTTCATTGGCGCTCCGCTCCTATTGGTCTTAGCGTGATGATATATAGCCTATAGCCTTCCTCGATAAATGGGTTATACAACACTGAAAGAATTCTTCAAATCAGACCAGTAGTTCCTGAGATTAGCGCGTTTAAACAAACACTGTTCTGCTTTATATATTAGTATAAGATTATAAGCGTGGTAGCATAATGGCTAGCGTACGCGTCCTAAACTCAAAGGCCGCGGGTTCGATCCTGGCCGGAACGCATGCACCACTTAGGCAGTTTTCTGACCTAATGTGCATCTTGTTACAATTATCACGTGCTAATAACGGTGAAGGAAATCATCGTGATGCAACCTGCACATCGAGATAACCGATGTGTCAAACCTGCCAAGCCGCCTTGGACAAACGTCGCGGGTATTCTGTCCGTTCCCCTATAGTGGGAGGCCCGATCCCAGCAGTGGGACAGTTATGGGCTGTTATTATATATTATAAATCCTATACATTGTGTTTATTTCACAATGATGAAAGATGACTGTCAGGCGAGAGGCTTAAATTTGAATGCGAAGAAAACAAAGGTTATGGTGTTTGAAAAAGAAGAAACCAGAACGAATGCAAGGATAATGGTCGATGATGTTATGCTAGAGCAAGTGAATGAGTTTGTATATCTTGGATGTGCTTTTAGCAGGGATGGAAGGTACACCGCTGATATAGAAAGAAGAGTGAATTTGGGGAATAGTGTGAATGGAGCGTTAGGTAAACTTCTAGGCGCTAAGAACCTCAGCCAGAAGGCCCAGCTCGCCGTACACAACGCGGTGCTGGTACCTACGCTGACGTATGGATGCGAGAGTTGGGTATGGAAGAGAGAGCATGAAAGTAGAGTAAACGCGGTCGAGATGCGAGCACTGCGCAAAATCTGCGGAGTGACGCTCGCGGACCGCGTTCGTAATACCGAAGTAAGAAAGAGAGTTGGTCTGAAAGAGAGTGTCGGGGTGAAGGTAAGGAAAGGAATGCTCCGGTGGTTCGGGCATGTGGAAAGAATGCATGATGAAAGAATGACTAAACAGATATTCAATGCAAAAGTGGATGGATGCAGAAGTCGTGGAAGGCCACGATACACCTTCCATAATCAAATTGATCGTGTACTAGCAGAAGGTGATGTCAGGAGCCTTAAGAACAGACGAGTGTGCATGACAAGAGTTATGAATGTCAAAGAGGCAAGTGAGGTGTGTAAGAATAAGCCTAAATGGCACTCTGTTGTTCGTGCCTACCCCGCAAGGGAACTGGCGTGAAGTTATGTATGTATGTATGTATTGTGTTTATTTATCTCCAGGTTTGCAGGAAACCTGTATTAAATTACTGGCCAAATTTTTAGATTTATTCATATTTATCCGTGCAGGAACGGAGAAAGAATACAATTTCCTGCGTTGAGGCGGCCTGTCGTAAGAGGCGACAAAACAACCCACAGCCAGCTGGTAGGGCGTTTGCCCGACTGGATGGCTACCACCCCTGGTCTACAGTAAGCCGCCATAACAACTATGAGTTGTGTTCTAGCATCAGTGGCCAGGTTCCAGTTTATCCTTCAAGGCCGGCAGCACATTGGGAGCACCTCTGATATTGCTAATTTCCATAGACGACGGTAACCACTTTCCATCACAGTTAGGCCATCAGCCTGTCTGCTGTGCTTCAGCAATAAAAAAAAACCATCCGTTGAAATTTGACTTTACCTGTGTGGAGCTTATGTCAAATTTTAACCGATATTAACGCAAATGAGCGGCTGTTAAGACATAAGGTCCGGTCATAAGTAAATATATATTTTTTTTTTATAAATCGGCAGACAAACACACACTGTATATCCCCAAATTATTATACAACGGACGACTCTGGGGCCGATCCCAGATACCCAGACCATAGTAAATAACGGAGAAAATTCGTTTCCGAAATTTACCATACCAGGAATCGAACCCAAAGCCTCTGCGTTGCAGTGAGGTAAGCCGGCAAAGGTTTAGCCCGCTCAACCACAGAGGCCGTCAAAGTATGGCGTAATTTATTACATTATAGACAGAAAACAAAATCAATCCAAAATGTTACTTCCTTGTAGAAACAAAGCTCCTAAAAAGTTAGCAAGCAAGGAAAGGATTAATAGGTACTATTGTTAAGGAAAACATCCCTGATTATAGACCATCCTAATTGGGCAGGGTTATACGAGACTGGTGTTTAAGATGTAAAGTTACTAGATATGGTATTTATAAATAAAAAAAATATTATTAGGTACATATTGTTACGAATTTGTAGAATGTAAATTCGAAAATGCCGCTGGAATTATCACAAAGTTTAAAAAAATTAAAGAGTTGCATTTTAGAAAGCTGAATTAGCCGATCTGATATTTTTCTCGTATTTTTAAATTCGTCGTACAAACTTAACACACTCAATAGTTTTATTATACATAGTGTTACGACCTAGGCGCCGACAAAGACAAATTCACACCTGCGTACCTGTAGAAACACATTTTATTACCTTTCGGCATTTGGACTACTTTTGTTTTCTTTGTGTTGATTCTAGGAAATTCAGTCACGCGGCCGGGCAGACATATTGTATCTGTGCAGTATAAAGCAATACCTCGATGGAGGGAGGAGGCAGTCGAGCGATAACCAGGAGCGAAGCATGATTAGTGTACATTCGGTAATCTATTTAGTGACGGACTTTGCGCGTGTTATTGAATTACGATCTTCTGCATTACGTTTGGATTTATTGTGTTCGGTTATATTTGTACCTGTGTTATACGTGTTTGTATAGTTCTAATAAACTCTATAATAATTCCAACGACATTTTAATTCGAGTCCTGCAAATCGTAACAATAGTATAGACGTAAATAGTGTAGCCCTTAAACAGATGTAATCTGTGTGTACGTAGTCTACTGATATTTATGATATATTAACCGATCTTCACGAAGATAAGTCGTCTTATTACGACAGAGGCCATACGTATTTTATGATAAACGCATGAAACGCGCAGAAAATTTTAACCTCTTTAAATAAGAGTTACCTTTATTTTTAGTGCTATTTGCTTGTTTATACTCTTAAAATAGCCATTTGTGTTAATCATATTTCGGCTGACCTTCAACACAGCAATTATTTAGGTAAAATTTTGTAACATACTTTATATTAATTTATCTGTAATTTAGTTTATTTTTAAGTATTTAGTTTAATTTATAATTTAGTTTTATTTTCTTTCATTTTAATACAATTTATGTTATTAAAAATAGTCCTTATGACTTCAAAATGACATAATTATATTTATAAATTTCGATAAACATAATTGTAAAAGAAATAATAATTATATGTTCGTGAAGACATGTTTAAAATGCTCAAAATTCAAATACGAATATTCCTAAGATATACTTAAATGCCACGGAGATAGTTTCTTGCCTCGAAAATACGATTGTAACTAAACTAAACATACAATATCGTACGTGGAAGAGCGATAATCGCCTGGTCATTGAATATTGACGTCTCTGTGTAAACAAAATACCGTGCTCAACACCGCGTTCGAATGGCAAGTCTCGCATTCAAATCTGTTAAAACTGATTTGCACGATACGATAGTTGAGGTCGAGAAATTGTAAGCAAATATCTCAATGTGATTTGTGTTGCAGTGTAAACAAAACTCTTGGTGAACCTTACGATTATCGTATAACATACTCGTAGGCGAGTTTTTGTTTTTTTAATGAATGTAAACATGTCAATGCGATTATTGTCTAATGAGTATCGCCTACGAAAATAGTATACTTACCGTCGTCTGTGGACATTAGCAATACCAGTAGTCCTGCCAATACACTGCCGGCCTTAAAGGGGAAACTGGAACCTGGCTACTGATTTATTCATTTTTAAAATCAAAAGAATATTTCCATTGATCAAAATATTCTATCTTTTTTGCTGGAGTACAGCAGACAGACTGACGGCCCAACTGTGATGGAAAGTGGTTACCGTCGCCTGTAAACATTTGCAACACTAACGGTGTTATCAATGTGCTGCCGGACTCGTAGAGGGTGGAACCTGGCCAATAATACCAGAACACAACTCAAGGTTGTTATGGCAGCATGCTCTATACCAGGGGTGGTAGCCATCCAGACGGGCAAATACCTTAGCACCTGGCTATGGGATGTTTTACCGCCTCTTACGACAGACCGCCCAGCCGCAGAAAATTGAATTCTTTCTCCATTCCTGCACGGATAATTAGAGAGCTTTAGAGAGCGACAGCAGATTGGTAGCACCTTTGGTGTTGCAAATGTCCATAGGCGATGTTAACGGCTTTCCATCAGGTGGCCCGTCTACCTGTGTGTTGAAGTCGTGCAATAAAAAAAAGATAATTGAAAACAAAACTGCTGACCAAAACACTACTTCAGTTTCCGGCCGAAACCCTTCTCAGTTCTAACTAAAGTTCATAAATGATGTTATTTGAACTAAATTGAGCAGTTTATTTGAGATATCATTAAATATTTTCTTTGCAAATTATTAAAAGGGGAAGCTGGGGATATAAAAGTAAATAAACAGAGAGAAATGGGGCTAATTTGAATATTTCTCAGTGCTCATTGCTTCGCTTCTTGTTATTTAAGAAAAGTGTCGAGGAAGCTTTTTTATATTACTTATTATGAAGCAAGCAAACAAAGCAGTTCCACCACTAACCTCAAATTCGCCCCGCGAAACTACCCCCCCCCCCTAATCTGCCCCTCATGTCTTTTGACCAGCCCCCCCTTCCCATAACTTTTAATCTGATCCAACCATTCCCAATCTTAACTACCTTGAAACCTAAACTTTTTTTGAAATTCTTTCTTCTAACTATAAGTACTCTTTATGTAATAAAAATCTGTAAATATATGAATCGTAGCTCTCCTGTAAATAGGTAAAAATTGTAATAGCATAAAGAAATGTGTAATAATAATAAGTTTTTTTAAAATATAGTGTTAAGACAGTGAGTGACAAAGTGCAGTGCCACTGACTCTGATTTTTATCACGTTAGATACAACAGTGCTTATAATAGTAAAAAAATGGGAAAAGGTTAAAATTTAAGTTTTTATTCAAAATAATTTAATTTAAAATTTTGCCAGGTGGAAGGGCATTTGCCCGACTGGATGGCTAACACCCCTGGTCTAAAGTATGTCGCTATAACAATCTTGAGTTGTGTTCCGGCATTAGTGACCAGGTTCCAGTCTTCTTTAAGAGAGCAGCAGCACATTTGTAGCACCTTTGGTGTTGCAAATGTCCATAGGCGATGGTAACCGATTTCCATCAAGTGGGCCGTCTGCCTCTCTGGTAAACTCCTGCAATAAAAAATAAAAAAAGGTGTACTGGATAAAATCTTTTAAAGGTCATATATATAAGCTAAAATTTAAATCTACTTCCTATTCTATGTACATCGCTTCGCAACGTTTTATCGCTTTTTAAGGAGAGGAAGCGATCAGAAACTCCCCAACAACACGTCTAGATAAAGCTACCGTCACCTATGTATATACTTTTACTGTTTACAATACCAGGTGTGACGCCATCGCGTTAGTACCCTTAAGGGCGAAACCATAACGCTGCGGTGTGTCGCCGCATCATAGAAATCTATGACGTCGCACAACGTTTTTTCTTTGCATGACCGCATCGTACAAATTTCATAAAAGGTGGTTAAAAATAGATGCAACCAGTACTTTTTAACGCAAATAAGAATTAGAATAAGTTTAGTGCGATTCGTGTATCATTACGAACTGAACTGGTGGTCAGCGTCTCGTACGATACATACATGTCCTGCGCAGTTTTTTGCCAATTATTGACTCGTAGCTCCGACAGGTCAGCCTCCACTCTGTTTTTCCAGAGATATTTAGGACGGCCAACCGGACGCCGACCTACTGGTCGTCCCAAATATGCTTTCCACACGCAGCGATCCTCTCCCATCCGTTCTGTGACCGAGTCAGCGGAGGCGGTGAGCTTTTATTACTCCTGTTACGTTAGGCTCGGCCACGACATTCTCAATTTCGAGGTTGGTTCGGACCCTCCAGCTATCATTGTCTCTCTTTGTTGAACCTAGAATCTTACGGAGAACCTTCCTTTCCTCTACTAAAAGCTGGTGCTCCTCCTTGAGGGTAAGCGTCCAAGCTTCGCACCCATACATCAGGATGGGCCGTATGACTAGTACCATACGTATGCTATTAAATTTTGAGTGTCGTCAGCCAATCGCAGTCCCAAGCCATTCACGCCATAGATCGTAGACCTCCACCTTCCTTATTCAGCGTCTACCAGCAACCTTACGCAGGTCATCGCTCTAACGGATCAGAGGGCTTCTGACACTACATTTAACCAGACGCGGTCTCCACTCCAGGACTTATCTGATCCATCGGCCGTCGGCCCTGCGACAAAGATAACCAGCCCATTGCCACTTCAACTTGCTAATTTTACCAGCTATAACGGTTACTTTGGTTCTCTTACGGACATCCTCATTTCTTATTCTATCCCTATGAGAAAAACTGAGGAGTTTTTGGCGGGAACTGGAAGGAGACGTTGTGCTGTGCAGTTTTATTTTCCAAAAATGTGTAAAATTACTCTAAAATGAACAATAGTTGTAGGATATTGATTGTTTTTGAGTAGTAATTATATGTTTTGTGAAAAATATGAACTGTATAGTCAAATGTGGCCTTTTGAGTTGTCACAAGAACTTCGTTGAATGACACCAGCTGATAACCTACAGTTCAGCTGTGCTACACATAGGCTTAAGAAAATGAAGAAACTACATTGTAATCTAAGATCTGGCTTAAAAGGCTAGCTGAAAAGCCATAAACCTAAATAAAAAATAATAATATGAGAAAAACTCAGCATGTGTTGCGATGCGATGTAACTCAGCGTTGTGGACTCACCCTCATTATTGGATACCAAAAACAAAAGCTATTTCCATACTCCGTAACGTTCCTACTCAACCGTCCGAGGTCAAATTATATCTTTCCGGTTGAATGATCATTTATTGCTTTCCGGTGTTATATTGATTATGGCTCTATCGCTTTGTAAATACCGGCTACTATGATATTTTGAATCAAAAATCATTAAACATTTCAATTAAATCTTAATTTTAGATATTCTCATCTATACTATTAATATTATAAAGAAGTAAAGTTTGTGAGTTTGTGACGTTGTAGGGGCTAATCTCTGGATCTACTAAATCGATTTTAAAAACTCTTTAACCGACTTCAAAAAAAGGAGGAGGTTCTCAATTCGTCGGGATCTCTTTTTTTATGTATGTTCACCGATTACTCCGAGATTTATGATGCGATTTACGTGGTTTTTACTTTGTTCGACGCGGAATAGTTGCCATTTGGTCCCCTAAAAATTTAACATAGTTTGGCCTATAGTTTCTTGGGACCTATATTTTTTAAGGAGCACGGCACCTTTCGTAGGTCTACCCATAAATAGCTAGACACTAAAAAGTAACAAATAAAATTAAAAAAAAACTTCGTTTAAAAAAACCGACTTCAAAAACTAAAAAGTGTAAAATAACTTATTTCTAAAGCTATTATTATTAATATTTATTATCTAAAACATCTTGAAGTCGGTGCAAAGTAAAAAATAATAATTACTACATTTTGAAAATTACTAAGCACCGACTTTAAGATGTTTTAGATACATACATACATAACTTCACGCCAGTTCCCTTGCGGGGTAGGCACGAACAACAGAGCGCCATTTAGGCCCATTCTTACACACCTCACTTGCTTCTTTGACATTCATAACTCTTGTCATGCACATGTCAACGCGTCATGTTTTAGATAATATGTATTAATAATAATAGCTTTAGAAATAAGTTATTTTATACTTTTTAGTTCTTTAGTTTTTGAAGTCGGTTTTTTTTCGTAACGCGATTGTACAACATTACTACTCTTTGATACAAGCTATAGCAGCGTGCCTCCAACGCTGGATCCGAGCGACATTTTGCGAAAATTCGCAGTTCCCTTAAGTATTAACAATAGATTCCTGTTATCCCATCAAATCTGTGAGTTTGAAAAAACCCCATAAATCCTCCATCTGTTCGGAAAAACAAAACTCTGTCTTAATATTTTCTTAAGTTTTCGCGACTTGTATACATAATAAAACTACGTTTTAACGGTTTTAAGCGCGGTAATTTTATTTGATTTTGGTTTTTCCGACGTTTCGGCCACTTTTCAGTGGCCGTGATCACGGAAGACAAAGATGTCAAGTGTCAACGAGTATTGTTAAAGTTTTATTTAGCCTACCGCCAACTTATTAATTTTAATTATTTAATTTTTAATTTTGTTTATGGTTATTATTTAATCTATGGGAGCCTAATCTAATTTACTACCGCTTCGCAACATGTTATGGCTTGAAGAGAAGAAGCGGCGCAAGAAACTCTTCAGCAAACATGCCTAGCTCTAATAATTTTATATAATATTAAAATGGGTGGAAGGAAAAATAAAAGTAATTATCAGTCAAGTTGGTTTGTGTTCCGTTGTACGCAGAAAGAGCTCACAGTGTCTTGAGGTCTGGCAGCTGGTTTTTGCTGGGTTTGGGTCTTAATAGTTTTGATAATTGGATCCCAAACAGGTGGTACTTGCCAACCATCTTCTCTATTGAAATTTGGGTGTTTTTTGATTTCAATAGCCTCACGCATCATTCTAGGTATGAAACGATTCTCTTTCGCGAGGATTTGTGGGTTATCGAATCTGATGTAGTGGTTGGGTTTATCCAGCGTGTGTTCACTGATCGCAGACTTCGTAGACCTTGTGTGTTTCATGTCAGCAATGTGTTCTTTTACTCGTGTTTTTATGCTCCTCTTTGTTTGCCCAATATATGACAATCCACACTCACAATCAAGCTTGTAAACCCCTGCATCCTGGAGTGGGATATTGCATTTCACAGGTCTCAGAAATTGGGTAATCTTTTTCTGCGGCTTGAAATATGTTTTGATTGAAGCTCGCCTGAGGATGTGACCAATTCTGTCTGTGACCCCCTTGATGTAGGGTAGGGTAGCAGGGCACCGCTCAACTGAAGGTGGTTTGGGGCCTTTGTGACGTTGGTGTGGAGTCTTCAGCTGATTGCGTTGTAGAACTCGCTTGACATGCTGAAGCTCTCCAGCTATGTGGTTCTCGTCACAAATTTTCCGTGCTCTCTGAAACAAAGATTTGCCCACGGTAGCTAACTGACTAGGATGGTGGTGAGACGAACCATTAAGGTATTTATCTGTATGGGTAGGTTTCCTATACACCGTATGACCAAGAGTATTGTCAGGGTTCCTTAGGATGAGCACATCCAGAAAAGCTAATTTATTATTTGCCTCTAGTTCCATAGTAAATTTAATATTACTGCTAATGGAATTGAGATGATCTAGAAATGCAGAGACTTTATCGTTTGGGAGGACGGCAAAAGTATCGTCTACGTACCTTTTATACATCTTCGGCTTAGCCGGAGCGGTATCCAGTGCCTTCTGCTCGAAGTCTTCCATAAAAATGTCAGCTACGACAGGAGACACCGGTGAGCCCATGGCTACACCGTTGATTTGGTCGTAGAAGCCGTAGTCCCACACGAAATAGCCAGATGTGAGGCAATGTTTTAGTAGATCTGCATATTCCTCAGGCATGTTATTATCTATTAGCTTCCTTTTGACAATCTCAATGCAGTCTTCCACTGGTAAACTGGTAAATAAGGACTGGACATCAAAACTGACTAGTACTTCATCCTCAGCCAATGTCAAATTTTCAATTGCGCTGATGAAGTCGAAGGAATCCTTGACATGGTAGGGTGTGTTGCCACGGAGATTGTTGAGTGTCTTCGCGAGATGTTGTGCCAGTCTGTATGTTGGTGAGTCAAGCTGGCTAACTATAGGGCGCAAGGGGATGTTGTTTTTGTGAATTTTAGGTAACCCATACAGTTTAGGCGCTTTGGCGCAAGATGGTGTGAGTGCGGATACGTCTATGCTTAATTAATTAAATAATAACCATAAACAAAATTAAAAATTAAATAATTAAAATTAATAAGTTGGCGGTAGGCTAAATAAAACTTTAACAATACTCGTTGACACTTGACATCTTTGTCTTCCGTGATCACGGCCACTGAAAAGTGGCCGAAACGTCGGAAAAACCAAAATCAAATAAAATTACCGCGCTTAAAACCGTTAAAACGTAAAACTCTGTCTTAATAAAGGTATATAGACCACAATATTTTCTTCGTACAAGGGAACAGAAAGAGAGGAAGTGATAAATTGTTCACTTGCGCCTGACAGAGCAGTCGTTATAGGAAAGTTTTATGTTCAACACTTTATCACAGGATGAACGGAACCATGGGCGCTACTACCGGTTCTTCGACGGTAATAATTAAGTTCTAAAATGAATTTGTAAATTATGAAGGAACGGAGAAAGAATACAATTTCATGCGTTGGGGCGGCCTGTCGTAAGAGGCGACTTAACAACCCACAGCCAGTAGGGCATTTGCCCGACTGGATGGCTACCACACCTGGTCTAAAGTATATCGCCATAATAACCTTGAGTTGTGTTCCGGCATTAGTGACCAGGTTCCAGTCTCCCTTAAGAGAACAGCAGCGCATTTGTAGCAACTTTGGTGTTGCAAATGTCCATAGGCGATGGTAAGCGCTTTCTATTAAGTGGGCCGTCCGTCTGTCTGCTGATCTCTTGCAATAAAAAAATTATAAAAGATATTAGCCGGAACAAACAGACAGACAACACTTTTAAAAATTGTTTTTTTTTTGTATAAGTACTGTAACGGCCTCTTTAGGATTCGGACGTTTTCATCATGAAAAGGAATCCTAATTTTTTGAAATTGAGAATGGGGCAAGCCTTTTTACGCCTAGCGACGTCATTGTGTAAAAAATATTATATTGTTTGAATATATTATTCTGTTAGTTACATAGTATACAGATTTAATCATTTATGTTACGTCTTTCGCATATACTTTCATATGTATTTAGCAAAAAGCTGTTATTTTGACATTACAAATCGACACTTCAATTTTATTTATTTGTACATACATACATAACTTCACGCCAGTTCCCTCGTCCTTTTAAAGGAGCACCCGGCGGCGGGTGCATCATTGCGCTCGCGTTCGCCCACTGGGGCAGAGTTCTGCTGCGCGCGAGGGTCGCCCTTGGGAGAGTTTGAATCCAGGCCTCACGCGTGGACGCGATTGCAGATATAGAAGGGAGAATATGCCTGGTGCGCTGATAAAAGACATCGTGCTGACGGGCCTCTCGGGGCGGCTGCCCGAGTCCGACAGCATCGAGGAGTTCGCGCAGCAGCTCTTCGACGGCGTGGACCTCGTCACGGCCGACGACCGCCGCTAGACGCCAGGTGAGCACCGGCTTTTACCCTATCTCCCGGGAAATATACCATTTATAAGGTTTTACCATTACAAGGTGGTAAGCGGAGTCAGGTTGCTCTTTGGAACCGAAAAAAGTTAAGCTGCTTAATGTAGAATATTGATTAAATTGCAATAAAGGAATAATAATCTTTTGTTATTTTTTTAACAATAACAAAACCAAACAAACTAAAAAGCAAAAAATAAATATGGGTAGGCACGAGCAACAGAGCGCCATTCAGGCTTATTCTTACACACCTCACTCGCTTCTTTGACATTCATAGCTCTTGTCATGCACGCTCGTCTGTTCTTAAGGCTCCTGACATCACCTCCTGCTAGTACACGATCAATTTGATCATGGAAGGTGTGTCGCGGCCTTCCACGACTTCTGCATCCATCCACTTTTGCATTGTATATCTGTTTAGTCATTCTTTCATCATGCATTCTTTCCACATGCCCGAACCACCACTGATTTATTTGTATAAATAGAATTACCATTTTTTGGTTTTAGAAACGATCGCTTTTTTTCTAAATACGAAATAACACATAGTAGGCCCCCAACGCCACTTGCAAAGGAAATTTTTTACATCAATTTAGTAAAAGAGCTTAAATAAATATAGAAGGTTATTTGTCTAAGACAGGCTACTGCTTTCCTTCATAACACGGCCGGATATTATCAATACATTTCTGCTTTGGGTTCCCTACCCGTTTTGGTAAGAACTCATACATTATTATATACTAGCTGTGCCCGCGACTTCGTCAGCGTGGATTTTTTTTCGCGGAACCCTAAATTTAAAAGTAGCCTAAGTTACTACGTATAACATCATCTATCTGTGAATTAATCGTCAAAATCGGTCCAGCTGCTTCAGACATTAGCCGGAACATCCAGACAGACAGACTAAAAATTTACCGTTTACCGTACTTTCATATGTATTTAGTAAAACGCTATATTTTGACATTACAAACAGAAACTGAATATATGAAATATGTACTACATATAATCATGTTTGTCATGTCTGTATGTATGCTTTTCTGCCACCTTTCTATCTCACAGTTATATTTCTTAAAAACTGCATTGTCAAAATAGTTTGGTCTTGTTGGTAGCTCACGCCCATGAAGTTTCGTATTTTTATTAACAGCTTTGCTTGCTTGCCCTGTTGGTTGCTGTTTTATGTTTGGATCAAATTTAGTCATTGAAATCTCCTGTTGATAGATTGATCTGATATTTGCTACATACCTGTAGTTCTGATAGCAATACAATTTAATGTATCTAGTGTCATTGTAAATCCAAGATGGCGGCCGCCACAAAATGGCGGATTACACATTTCTTCACAACCCCGTCAATATGGATATTAAATGATAGAATAGAATACCTTACCACCTGGCTGTGGGTTGTTTTGTCGCCTCTTACGACAGGCCGCCAGGCCGCAGGAAATTGTATTCTTTCTCCGTTCCTGCACGGATATCGACAGTGCATAAATGGAAATTTTTTATTCATTCAGAAGTCATTGGGTTTTCTCGTCGACCATCCTGCAATGCGTAAAGACCGTTACTATTCGTTACCCTAAAAATGAGAAGGACTGAGCCCAGCAGTGAGATATCTACGGCCAGATATTATTATTGTAATATAGTACCCAAAATCGGTGTTCTAACAACCTCAATAGACGTCTAATCCAGTTCACTTCCAATCATCGACTGTCTCAATTTGTATAGTTTAACAACCATCACTAAAGCTTTACAATGATTATTCTAAAACCAGCTTTAAGTCTAAGACAACAAGGCATAATTTCCATCACATTTCTTTCTCGAGAATCTAATTATTCAGCCTTGCCAGAAGACCATTCTGCGGTTAAGAACAACAACCTTTAGTTCTTATACGTTAAGGTTGTTTATCTTTTGATGTGAATATTACGAAATTATTCAGGTATTACGAGGGATTGTTTTTCAGATAAGCTGAATTGATATTAATTTCTAAGCGAATAAAGTCGAGTTTAAGTTGTACTATGATTTGTGATGGTTACAATATTATGGTCATAGGTTACGTACGCCAATTCAAGGAAGATTTGCCTAATACGAGCAAATGTCGATACTGTAGTAGTGGAACTCAATTACATTGTTGCGTAACCCTAATCCTGCATTTGCGTTGCGTACGTTTACATAGTATAAAACAAAGTCACTTTCTCCGTCTGTCTGTTAACGGATTTTTAAACGGAGTAAGTCATCAGTTAGATTATTTTTCATGGAAGGTTTATATAATGTAAACTAGTTGTACCCGGCAGACGTTGTCCTGCCTTTAAAAAATAAAAATCTAGAACCCGATTACAGCGTCATTTACCGGGCCCAAAAGTTAATCTAAACTCGAATCGACTTGAACAGAGTAGAAAATTATTAAAGTATTTATATCGCTATTAAAAAATAGGGGTTGGTGGTAGAAGGGTGAAAATTTGGGGTTGTATGTATTTTTCAATGATAAATCATAATCTATACTAATATTATAAAGCTGAAGAGTTTATTTGTTTGTTTGTTTAAACACGCTAATCTCAGGAACCGCTGGTCCTATTTGAAAAATTCTTTCAGGGTTGAATAGTACATTTATCCAGGAAGGCTACATGCTATATGATATTTTAAAAAAAATTAGGGATCCTTACTAAAAGTCCAATAATGTAACCCAAGGTGTAAAAAAATTACCCGAAAAAATCCTTACACGGCGTGCGCTGCGAAAACTATTGATTATATAACAAAGCAATGTACTACCATTTTGCAGAACATATAATTGTCTACAAAAAATATTGCGTAACCATATGTCTAACTATTGTAGTTATCTCACAATAAGTTTTTTCTTTTATTTTTTTATAATTAAAATGCAGTCGCTTCAAAAACTCTTTATTTTGTACCTTGGTATTAACCCTTATCAAAATAAATTACTCCATATTCAAGACGAATTCAATACCTTTGTAGAACTTTTTGAATTATTCAATTCGGACGTTTCATTCAAAAGATATCGCAATATTTAAAATGTAAGTATTAGTGTTGTAGCCAAATATACTAATATTGTTTGATTGAACGCGCTAATCTCGGGAACTACTAGTCAGATTTGAAAAATTCTTTCAGTTTTGGATAGCCCATTTATCGAGGAAGGCTATATATCATCACGCTAAGACCAATAGGAGCGGAGCACCAATGAAGATGTTTCAAAATCGGAGGGTTTTGAAAGCAAATTCCACGGGGACGACGTCGCGGGCACAGCTAGTAAAATATAAATAAGAAATTTAGAAGAAAAAAAAATTGAGATGGGTCACCCTTATCATTTGGGGGTATGTAAAATAGATGTTAGCCGATTTTCAAACCTAACCGATACGCACACAAAATTTCATAGAAATCGGTTCCCCCGTTTCGGAGGAGTTTGGTAACAAACACCGCGACACGAGAATTTTATATATTAGAAGATATACTAGATGACCCGGCAAACGTTGCTCTGCCATAAAAATTCAAAAAATACCATAGGAAGGCGAAAAATACTTTACGACCAAAATTAATTAAAATCGGTTAAGCTGTTTCGAAGGAGTACGACCACAAACACCGTGATACGAGATTTTTAATGTTAGTAGATATACATCAGCTTTTGCCCGCGGCTTCGCTCGCTATATGTAGACACCTCATTATAATATGTATGTTTTTTTATGGATGTATAGGTTTGCGTTTGACCACTGTAAAAAAAAAAGAATATTACTGTCTCACCTGATGTTGAGTGCAGGAACGGAGAAAGAATACAATTTCCTGCGGCCGGGCGGCCTGTCGTAAGAGGCGACCAAACAACCCACAGCCAGGTGGTAGGGCATGTGCTCGACTGGATGGCTACCACCCCTGATCTAAAGTATGTCGCCATACCAACCTTGAGTTGTGTTCCGGCATTAGTGACCAGGTTCCAGTCTCCCTTAAGAGAGCAGCAGCGCATTTGTAGCACCTTTGGTATTACAAATGTTAATAGGCGATGGTAACCGCTTTCCATCAAGTGGGCCGTCTGCCTATCTGCTGAACTCCTGCAATAAAAAAATAAAAAAAGTCTAGGCTGGAGCACCTTTACCTAGAAGATACCTGTGATTCACTCCTGACTTGAAGACTTCAAGATTGTATTTGTCAGGAAAAACAGACTCCGGCAAATTATTCCACTCTTCGGCACTGCGCACCAGGAAAGATGAAACGAAACGCTTGCTTCTGACTGGTGGTGTTTCCACCATGTAACGATGGCGGAAACCGGTGCGTCTGGTTGTCCGATGGTAAAATGGGGATGGAGCAATCAGCTCGTGCAATTCTAAGTAACACTCCCCGAAATGTATCCAATAGAAGACAGTTAGCCCCGCGACCTTGCGTCTATGCTCTAGACTCTAAAGTCAAGCATAAAAAAGACGGTCATTGCCGACCAGCTCAGCTGTGCAATTTCAAAACCTAGCAAATGACATTGTTTTTTAAATGAATATTTATGCTGTGTTTGCCAAAACATATAAATACTATAAAATATGTTTTTTCGGGGTGAAGGTAAGGAAAGGAATGCTCCGGTGGTTCGGGCATGTGAGAAGAGTGCATGATGAAAGAATAACTAAACAGATATACAATGCAAAAGTGGATGGATGCAGAAGTCGTGGAAGGCCACGACACAACTTCCATGATCAAATTGATCGTGTACTAGCAGAAGGTGATGTCAGGAGCCTTAAGAACAGACGAGCGTGCATGACGAGAGTTATGAATGTCAAAAAAGCAAGTGAGGTGTGTAAGAATAAGCCTAAATGGCGCTCTGTTGATCGTGCCTACCCCGCAAGGGAACTGGCGTGAAGTTATGTATGAATGTAAATATTTTTATTCTTTTTATTGCAGGAGTTCAGCAGACAGGCAGACAGTCCACTTGATGGAAAGCGGTTACCGTCGCCTATGGACATTTGCAACACCAAAGGTGCTACAAATACGCTGCTGCTCTCTTAAGGGAGACTGGATCCTGCTCACTAATGCCGGAACACAGCACAAGGTTGTTATGGCGGCATACTCTAGACCAGAGGTGGTCGCAATCCAGTCGAGCAAATACTCTACCACCTAGCTGTGGGTTGTTTAGTCGTCTCTTACGACAGGCCGCCAGGCCGCAGGAAATTGTATTCTTTCTCCGTTCCTGCACGGATAAAAATGATATGATATCAATAAGCTTAATAAATAGCTTCAAAATGTATCTTGGAGGTTGTCGCCATTTTTTTTGTAATGTGGTGTAAAATTTTTTAGAATGTAGTTGCTAGGTTTTGTAATGGCGCTGCTGAGCTTCCTGGCTCTTTTCTCGATTGATACCAACCCCTCCAACTGGTATTTGGATGTATGTATGCATACGTACAGGCATGCATACATGCATATTATCATGCCTGTTTTACATGAAGGTAGGCACTGGGCAGCGACCAAGGACAATGGATTTCCACTTGCGACTGACTTCGCTTCGTATATTTTATTAATTTGTTTACATATGCACGTTTATTCGAGGTGCTTTTTAAGTGAATTTTCTTCAAAATGTATTCATAGTGATCATGTTTTTTTTAAATATTATGAACAACTCTACGGACTCGAGTTCCGTGCCCTTTTTTTACAACATAATTACTAGATTAAATTTTTTGAATTTAACATGCTTATTAGTTAGTATATCGAATCGTTCAAGTTAATCTATATATTTATTTATTTATGTATCTAATTATAAATAAACTAAATTATAAATAAATTAAACTAAAATTGAAGTATAAAATCTAGTTCTAGACCGCTGTCAGTCGGAAACGTGCCCAAAAGACTGGCCACATTGCCTCTCTGAATGGCAATGCTGATGCGTTGTCCGAGGTATAAACCAGTCTTTTGGTCACGTGAGACATCCACCAGACGTTTGACTATGTCCCGATAAAGCTTGTGCGCCTCAGGCCCCCATGGTCCCAGGGTCTCGACCCCAAAAGCCGCAAATATGTAGCCATTTCCGATGGCTGAGTATTTGCGGCGTTTTAGGGCCTCCTGTTGTGCAGCAGCTGTACCGGCAGACATGCTAGTAGCTGGAAGATGGGACGCTGCCAAAGTATCGACGCAAGACGCGTCCCATACTAAGGGGCGACCCATCTTCCAGGGCACCAATGACATACCATCGGGTCTCCTGCCATCGTCGTGGCACAGGCCGTTCGGTTCTAGGACGGCATGTACCCCGGCGGTGACAAGAGCAAGGTGCTTATTAGTTATTTTGGTTCTTGTGTGTGACATTAATTTATTGATTTTTGTGTTGAGGTGTATGTATCTTACGAATAACTTATTATATTAATTTATTCTAGTTTTAATACTAAACTTATACTAATGTAGAGTGTATCTATTACATGCTGGTGTTGCGAGGAAGTGCATGTGCAGTGTGGGCTTTATATCTAAATTTATATATATATTGTCCTATCTAGTGCGATGTGTGTTGTTTTTTTTCTTTTCTTTGCCTGGGTTATTAATTTTTAGGCTCTTTGTCATGACATGACATCGCCTCTACTAGTTCCATAACTGTCATATTTTTTGTGATTCTGCTGTCATTCATTTTACTTTACATGCCCAAACAACCTTTAAATTTCTTTTTCGACTCTTGTCACCACATCCTCTTTGCATTCTCTTCTATCCTACATGCTTTATATATATTCTGATATCTCTTCTGGCATTACATATCGGTCTAAATGCGGCCAACCACTCGTCAAAGACATGTCATGTGGATATTCTAACATTTCCATCGATTACAAATTTACAACCCATTCCACCAATACTTGCGCCATTCTTGGTTTTTTTTTTAAGTGAAACATCTTTATAATCGGTGTGATTTGATTTTTTTTTTATTGCAGGAGTTCAGCAGACAGGCAGACAGCCCACTTGATAGAAAGCGGTTACCATCGTCTATGGACATTTGCAAGACCAAATGTGCTCCAATGCGCTGCTGCTCTTTTAAGGCAGACTGGAACCTGGTCACTGATGTCGAAACACAACTCAAGGTTGTTATGGCGACATACTTTAGACCAGGGCTGGTAGCCATCCAGTCGAGCAAATGCCCTACCACCTGGCTGTGGGTGGTTTGATCGCCTCTTACGACAGGCCGCCCGGCCGCAGGAAATTGTATTCTTTCTCCGTTCCTGCACGGATAGAATTATACTCGATGAAACGAAAAAGCGACACCAAAAAGAGATAAACACATAAACCTATAGAACTAAGCCTGCGAGAGAATTAGATACGAGTTTTACATTATGCAGCATAGATTAGAGAGTCAATAAGACCGATGAATAAACATAGGTCCAATTTGGACCGGAATGGAAGTGATAATATTTTCTAGATAAAAACAGTGAAAATTGAAAGTGATACTTGAGATGATATCATGATAATAATGATGATACTTAAGAAGTTTATTTTGAATTATAATATTGTTACGACCTAGATGCCGACAAAAGTGGATTCACACCGGCATACAGTAAAAACACACTCCATTACCTTTCGGCATTTGGACTTCATTTGTTTACTTTTTGTTTAAAATTGGTGATTAGAAAACAGCCCATTGTATATTGTTATCTTTTATGGCAGTCACTAGCTAAGTGTGTCGGACTGATTCTAAAAAAATCGGTCCACGCGGTCGGGCAGACATGTTGTATCTGTGCAGTATAAAGCAATGGCCCAATGGAGAGATTGGCAGTCAAGCGATAACCACGAGCGAAGCAAGACTTGTGTACATTCGCATACAGACTTCGATCGTGTTACTGAATCGTGCATTACGTTTTGACTGGTTGTGTTTAGTTATATTTGTACCTGTGTTATACGTGTTTGTATAGTTCTAATAAACTCTATAATAATTCCTACGGCAGTTTAATTCGAGTCCTGCAACTTGTAACAATATGTTGATGGATGTAGGCTAAAGGAATTATATTTATAGTAATAAATGTTAGAAAAGAATTATCTGCGAGCTGGGTCTTTCTAGCTACATGAATGTTGTCCATCGTAATTCTCAATAAAAAATCATTTTGGAATTCTGTCTGGAAGAGATCGCTGTAAAGCCCTCAGGCGGCCCTTTGTTCCTGCCTTGACACGAAATGACTACATTTTTTATTTTGTAGTGGAACACTTACAAGCCAATAGATGGCGCTGTGCAATAATTAATGTCACAAACGTTTCCCGAAACATACAAAGTATATATACAAATTTTCAACTGTAACAAATGGGCCTAGGCTTGCGAGGAATACCGATAGCATCGCTGGAAGATCTTCCTTTGAGACGGAGGATCATTCTATCTCGCTCCTCCGCGTGGGAAAAATGACACATTTTTGCGATTGGAACATTTGTATCTGGAACAGTAAAATGTTCCGGATCACTGATATGTTTCATTTGGAACATTGAGTCAAAGATATAAAATCATGATTGTCTTATTATGTATGGTACGTCGCGGACTGAGGCTGAGAAACGGACTGCGATTTCATTTGACACATCGTGTCAAACTTGTCAAAGATAAAAATACAGATATATATATGTTGTGTCGCAGGCATATTGAGGCAGACGGCGTTAAGGTTGAAACAAAGATGAATATTCATAGTAATATTTGAAAAATTAAAAATTTTCAGATCATTAATAAATTATAATTTGCTTATATTTTATTGTTTTCCTGCTCTCTCGCTACGCTTGTTGCTCTGTGATTCATTATGCTCTAATCGGTCTCTCTCACACGTAAGCGACACGATCGCGCTAAACAGAGTCGGAGAGATCGCGATGTTCCAGATCCAAATGATGCATTTGAAACATTACTGATGTTCCAATCTTTTGGAACACCTAAATGTTTCGGATCAGTGAGTGAGTCGTGAGTCGGTTCAGTAAACAGTTACACACGCCTACTCCAATTGATTTATTGCTGAAGCAGAGCAGACAGGCTGACGGCCCAACTGTTATGGAAAGTGGTAACCGTCGCCTATAGACTTGAGGCCTTGAAGGAGAAAGTGGAGCCTGGCCTCTGATGCCGGAACAAAACTCAAAGTTGTTACGGCGGTATACTCTAGACCAGGGGTGGTAGCCATGCAGTCGGGCAAATGCCCTACCACCCGGCTATGGATGGTTTTGTCTTCTTACGACAGGCCGCCCGGCCTCAGGAATTGACAGTCTTTTCCGTTCCTGCACAGAGATGATTTACCTTGTTCAAACAAATTGGCGGTAGGCTAAATAAAACTTTAACAATACTCATTGATACTTGACATCTTTGTCTTCCCTGATCACGGCTACTGAAAAGTTTTTTTTTTTATTGCAGCAGATCAACAGACAGGCAGACGGCCCACTCGATGGAAAGCGGTTACCATCGCCTATGGACATTTGCAACACCAAAGTTGCTACAAATGCGCTGCTGCTCTCTTAAGGGAGACTGGAACCTGGTCACTAATGCCGGAACACAACTCAAGGTTGTTACGGCGACATACTTTAGACCAGGGGTGGTAGCCATCCAGTTGGGCAAATGCCCTACCACCTGGCTGTGGGTTGTTAAGTCGCCTCGTACGACAGGCCGCCCCAACGCAGGAAATTGTATTCTTTCTCCGTTCCTGCACGGATAGAAAGTGGCCGAAACGTCGGAATAATAAAAATCAAATAAATTACCGCGCGTAAAACGGTTAAATAAAGTATTTTCTATCTATCATTGGAGCTTTTGAAATATACGTTTTTTTTATAAAGCGATTATCATGTCTAGCATTTTCTCTATGCTATTACGCGGCTTATAAGATTATATGCCGACCGAGTTTATCAGAAGCGAGCAAAGTCCCGGGATTAATCTAATTCGAAACATAGGTTTGGCAAACATTACGGGGATTGTGTGCAAATTAATTAATCACGTGCTACGGGATCGAACTACATGTCATGCTGGTTAGGGCTGTCAAATCTTAGATATCTATACTAATATTATAAAGCTGAAGAGTTTGTTTGTTTGTTTGTAATCTCAGGAACCGCTGGTCCGATTTGAAAAATTCTTTCGGTGTTAAGTAGTACATTTATCGAGGAAGGCTATAGGCTATATTATATTTTCAAAAAATGAGGGACCCTTACTAAAAGTCCAATAATGTAACCCAAGGTGTAAAAAAATGACCCGAAAAAATCCTTACACGGCGTGCGCTGCGAAAACTGTTGATTATAGAACAAAACAATGTACAACCACTTTGCAGAACATATAATTGTCTACAAAAAATATCATATATCCATATGTCTAATTATTGTAGTTATCTCATAATAAGTGTTTTCTTTTATTTTTTCAAATAATTAAAATGCAGTCGCTTCAAAAACTCTTTATTTTGTACCTTGGTTATTAATCCTTATCAAAATTAATTACTCCATTATCAACACGAATTCAATACCTTTCTAGAACTTTTTGAATTATTCAATTCAGACGTTTCATTCAAAAGATATTGCGATATTTAAAATGTAAGTATTAGTGTTGTAGCTAAATTGTTTGATTGAACGCGCTAGTCTCAGGAATTACTAGTCTGATTTGAAAAATTATTTCAGTGTTAGATAGCCCATTTATCGAAGAAGGCTATAGGCTATATATCATCACGCTAAAACCAATAGGAGCGGCGCACCAATGAAGAATGTTTCAAAATCGGGGTGTTTTGAAAACAAATTCCACGCGAACGACGTCGTGGGCACAGCTAGTATGTAATATTTAGAAATATGTCTATAAATCTATCTCTTATAACGCCACTAATATCTTTACATAATCTGTATACAATAAAAATATAAAAATATTTTTTTATTTTTTTTTTCTGTCTGTTTGTTCCGGCTAATCTCTGAAACGGCTGAACTGATTTTGACGCGACTTACACTGGCAGATAGCTGGTGTTATAATGAGGAACTTAGGATACTTTTGTTTAAAAAAAAACCGAAAGGCCATCGCACACGCCGCCGCAGCATCGGAAGACAAATTAAATTAAAGTCCACGCAGATGAAGTCGCGGGTAACTGATAATAAAGAAATAAATCGAATATAAACCAAAATCAATTTTTGTTCGTTATATTTGCTAATACACAAAACGGGCTTGACCTATTTTCATGAAATTTTGTGTGTATTTTTGATGGTGTTCTTGTATAGCTTACATTCACAATTGGATCCGGTAGATGGTGCTGAAATCGGTTTATAGTTTTTTATTTGGGTGCGGTATAGATATACCTATTTGGAGGGGTGAAGTGGGGGGAATACTTACCCCTTCTGAAATCCCTATGTCAAGAGAATGTATAGTTCTTGAGATATTAATGTTCTTGTAAAAATAACCTCACTTATGTTTTCACTAATATTGCACTTATATCATAGGTCCAAACTTGAAAAATCCAGTCAATATCGAATTATATATATATATATATATATATATATATATATATATATATATATATATATATATATATGGTTCGGGCATGTGGAAAGAATGCATGATGAAAGAATGACTAAACAGATATACAATGCAAAAGTGGATGGATGCAGAAGTCGTGGAAGGCCACGACACACCTTCCATGATCAAATTGACCGTGTACTAGCGGAGGGTGATGTCAGGAGCCTTAAGAACAGACGACTGTGCATGACAAGAGTTATGAATGTCAAAGAAGCAAGTGAGGTGTGTAAGAATGGGCCTAAATGGCGCTCTGTTGTTCGTGCCTACCCTGCAAGGGAACTGGCGTGAAGTTATGTATGTATGTATGTGTGTGTAGGAATCGTATTTGTTATTATAAAGTAACCATATGACGGAAGTAGTCAATAACCGGATAGAGTATTCTTTCACATAGTAATCGTAAGTCGTATAACCGGATATCATCGTAGAAGCATTTATTATTAAGCAAACGGATATCGGAAATGGAGTAATTGGATGTTGGAAGTTACGTATGGCGGAAGTTGGTTTTATAAAGATAGTGTAACAAGTGGCGCCACAGCGTTACCGGATATTGTCACTGCAGCGCGCTACGAGGACCTTATAAATACTGGGTGTTCGGGCAGAGGAGGGGCACTTACTCATTGACGAGCCCGATGAAATCACCCATCTCCTCGCGACTATGAACCCCCCGAGGCTCAGAACATCAGCCTAGCATAACAGACGCAGACAAAACAGACGCCGGAGAGCCCCCGGCTCGGATCCTCCTACACAAAGGTAAGACCCCACCAATCTCTCTCACTCACTACAGACACAAGTAGCCATACAAGATTAGCATAGGAGTGTAGCTGGAGAGTTTCTTCCGCTGCATCTTCTCCTCCAGCTATAACACGTTGCGAAGCGGTAGTAATGATAGACTAGGATCGGCTCCGCCGGCGGAGTCGATAATTGGTCCCCAAATAATCACTTCAGCCTGTTGGCTTAGCTCTTTCAGCTTTTAACGGCTAATTCTCAATATAGATTCAATCCCCCGCAGCGGTCGAGCCGAGGTCGAAACTCACAGGAGGTGCCTCCTCGAGCGTGCTGCTTCCGGGCTGAACGCCTCCGCTCCCACGGAGTCGGGAAGCCCCCAAAGTCCGATATCGCTGAAACAGCCATCTGCGGCTATGCAGCTGGGTCTAGCTCCAAAAAAAAAAAAAAAAGTGGAGGGGCAGTCTTAAACCGACAGTCTACGAGTCGACGACCGACAGTCTGCATTGACAGTCTTGGACGACACATAATATAATGTGATCGATAATCACTGCTTGATAATCGCGGTATTCTTGAAAGGCAAATTGCTGTACGACACCTGACCATCGTGGATGCAACTCTTGGAGTTGTCCTAGTATTTCTGTGTATTATTGTGCAATATTTAATACCATAATTGCAATAATTCTAGCGTAATAAACTTTGATTATAATGTTTCAGATTATTATTGTGTTATTCTCGAAGCGTCATTCGTTCGCTCCCGGCGTGAACCCGACACACACGCACGCACACGCATACGCACACGCACAGGCACACGCACACGCACATGCACACGCACACGCACACGCACACGCTCACGCACACGCACACGCACACGCACACGCTCACGCACACGCACACGCACACGCACACGCACACGCACACGCACACGCACACGCACACGCACACGCTCACGCACACGCACATACACAATAGATAGAAATAGGGAAACGTGTTTATAGATACGTTCTTAAGATATTAAAATAAATAAACTGAAACGATATTACAATTAAATTAAGTTGAATACCACTTGTATCGTGTTTTAAGTCGCGTTGTGAATGTTGGTGCTCTTTTAAAATTTAGTTCTGAACCCATTACGACATTGCAAATTTCAAATAGGTGCTGGAATAATATTCCAGCACCTATTGATGCTGCGTAACGAAAACTCCCGCTGAAGCCAGCTAAAATGTTGGCAGCCCTATTATAATCTAACGCCAGAATTGAGAAGCGTCCTCTAATGTGTGCGAGCCACAGGCTACGAGAATACGCGGTGGTGAACTGCACTCGATAGTTCATTAAAATTCTATTCTCAATTTAGTGCGACATACCAAATGAAAAGCCTGTGTAGTTGATAGATAATTGATCTGCTGCTGATTAATCTTCGCCGGAGAACTACTACCGAGGTTGTGTTACAGTTATTTAGTAGCGTAGTTGTTCTTGTCACGTTTCTTTTTACAAGCTTTTATTTTACTTGCAATGGATGTATGTATGTAAGTTCGGGTGGAATCTTGCAAGCTAAACTTGACCAACTTCCCGATTTTCGATTGAGCTGAAATTTTGCACACATATGTGTATCGCATGACAATGCAATAATACCATGAAGCTGATTTGATGATGGAGTCGGAAGGTGGCCATAGGAACTCCTATACTATTAGGTTGGGGAAAAAGTTTCTTCGCATTTCATATAAAAATTCAAAAGGTTTTTTTATAAAGTTGATTTACATTTGAGTAAAGTGTGTAGGTGCCATTTTGTTGGATAACTTTTTGCCATCTTGTAGGTAGGGACGTGATCCCATTGCTATAAAAATTTTGGGGCTTCTGATCAAAAAACTGCGACAAGTGGTTTTGGCAGTCCTCTCGTGATGTTAACCTGACACTGCCTAAGGAATTCTGCAGAGACCGAAATAGGTGAAAATCTGAAGGTGCAAGGTCAGGACTATACGGCGGATGCATTAACACCTCCCAGCCAAACTCTCGTAATTTTTGCTGAGTGGCTAAATATGTGTGAGGTCTAGCGTTATCATGGTGAAAAACCACACCCCTTCTGTTGATTAATTCCGGCCGCTTTCTCTCAACTTTTTGCTTTAATCTCATCAGTTGTTCGCAGTACAGTTCAGAATCGATGGTCCTGCCTGGCGGTAACAGCTCATAATGAATAATGCCCTTCCAATCCCACCATACACACAGCATCACCTTGTTACGAGTTAACCCGGGTTTCGCCACAGTCTGTGAAGCCTGACCGGCCTTTGACCACGATCTTTTTCGCACGTTCTTGTCGTACGTGATCCACTTTTCATCACCAGTTATCAGCTTCTTCAAAAATGGTTCGGTTTCATTACGTCGTAATAAAGAATCACAAATGAGTACACGGTTCATTAGGTTTCTTTCAGTAAGCTCATGACCTCAAATATCGAGCTTTTCTGTGTACCCAGCTTTTTTCAAATGCGCCAAAACCGTTTTGTGGTCAATTCCCAGTTCTCCAGCTACATCGTAACTACTAATATGCCGATCTTGCTCCACTTTTTCAAAAATGGCATCAATTTTGTCCGTAACAGGGCGACCAGAGCGACGTGCATCTTTGATATCAAAATTTCCGGATTGAAAACGCTTAAACCAAATTTGCGCTACTCTCACAGATACTGCATTAGGTCCATAAACATCACAAATTTTTTTCGCGGCTTGTGTTGCATTTTTACCTTTTTTGTAGTAAAATTTTAAAATGTATCGAATTTCTTCATTAGATTCACTCATTTTAACAATAAGAAAAACAAATGAAAATCACACATTTTTCTAATTTGAATTTGGAATTGTCTTCTTTAAAATTAATTTTTTTTAATGATATCAAAACCAGCCAGATACAAATGGTATAGCCCAAGAGATCTTATTAAAAGTTCATACATACTATATGCGAAAATACTTTTTCCCCAACCTATTAAATAACATTGAACCATCGTGTTTGGGCTCGTTTTACTTGTCTAGCACTCTGCTGCTACATGATATCTAGGATCTCAAAAGCTTGTATTCAAAAACCTTTTTAAAAAAGCTTATATGTACTTGCTTCGGGTTGGAAATTCGATTTTATTTATTTTTTATTCAGGACAGATTACATTAAATTAATTGCTACAAAATATAACTACAACAAAATAAACTAATGTGTCCTAAAAGAAGCCTCAGTCTCAGCATAATTCATTCTTTGAAAAGTAATTCTAATACAACTTCTATATGTATTTAAAACAAAAGAACCTGAGGTAATATATAAATAATTATGATGAAAAAATCTATTTTAGCTAGACATGTTGCTGGGGAGTTTCTTGCTGCCTCGTCTCCTTTGAACAGTGACAACACATTGCGAAGCGGTGTACATAGAATAGGAAGTAGATTTACATGTATGACTTTTGTTTATTGCAGGAGTGCAGCAAACAGGCAGACGGCCCACTTAATGGAAAGCGGTTACCATCGCCTATGGACATTTGCAACACCAAAGGTGATACAAATGCGCTGCTGCTCTCTTAAGGGTCACTGGAACCTGGTCACTAATGCCGAAACACAACTCAAGGTTGTTATGGCGACATGCTTTAGACCAGGGGTGGTATCCATCCAGTCGGGCAAACGCCCTACCACCTGGCTGTGGGTTGTTAAGTCGCCTCTTACGACAGGCCGCCCGGCCGCAGGAAATTGTATTCTTTCTCCGTTCCTGCACGGATATTTGACTTTCAAAAAGTGTTCTCCAGTGGAACTTATTTCGAATAAAAACTTTTGAATTTGAATTTAAGCCTGTTCATGGAAGCGGAGCAAGGCTGCGGAGCGTACAAACGGAGAAATATTAACCAATACAATTGGCTATCTATTGAATAAATTTGTATGCAAGCCTCCTCACCTTTTTTCCTACTATAAATGTTTTTAACCGATTAAAAAAAAAAGAAGGAGGTTCTCAATTCGTCGGGATCTTTTTTATTTATTTTTTTGCTTTTTTTATGTATGTTCACCGATTACTCCGAGATTTATGATCCGATTTACGTGATTCTTTTTTTGTTCGACGCGAAATAGCTGCCATTTGGTCCCCTAAAAATTTGACATAGTTTGGCCAAGTAGTTTTCATTTTATGAACATTTTTTATGAAAAGTTTTCCATTCCGTTCCATATGTAAACCGATTACGCTGAGATTTATGATCCGATTTACGTGATTCTCATTTAGTTTGATGCGGAATAGTTGCCATTTGGTCCCCTAAAAATTTAACATAGTTTGGCCAAGTAGTTTTCATTTTACGAACATTTTTTTGTTCCCGTTTCTTGGGACCTATATTTTTTAAGGAGCGCGGCACTTTTCGTAGGTCTACCCATACATAGCTAGACACTAAAAAGTAACAAATAAAATAAAAAAAACTTCGTTTAAAAAAACCAACGTCAAAAACTAAAAAGTATAAAATAACTTATTTCTAAAGCTATTATTATTAATATATATTATCTAAAACATCTTGAAGTCGGTGCAAAGTAAAACATAAAAACTACTATATTTTTTTGAAAATTACTAAGCACCGACTTTAAAATGTTTTAGATAATATATTAATAATAATAATAGCTTTAGAAATAAGTTATTTTATACTTTTTAGTTTTTGAAGTCGGTTTTTTTAAACGAAGTTTTTATTCTACGCGAATGATGACGCGGGCACCAGTTAATATGTTATGAACAAGAAAATTTAAAAGAAGTGTCACCCACAAGTGATGATCTCTGCCTACCACCGAAGGAAAGTCATGAATAAATAAATATATTTGGTGACGCCATCTAGCGATGTTGGGTAAATCGCAGATAACTTCACTTCATGCGTCACTGCGGCCGCCCACTCGCCAGAAGGTGGTGCCTAGAGTTTTTGAATTTGAATACGTTACTTACGCTTACGCGTCGTCATTGGTTGCAGCTGTACTAGTTGAGCAAGCGCACGTTAATAAATAATAATATTTAAACCTTATCAAATAACTACTCTCTGGTGCTTAATAAATCTGCCCCTTAATCAAATACACAAAGACTAATTAGTGTTGTATCAAGTGGAAGGACTGGAATTTGGTTATGAGCCGGCCGGCTTCCCCTTGTGTCTGGTGTCGTGGCGAAGAAGGTGTGGTGAACTTATGGTGATCACTGATCTGACAACGTACTTCTAATAAGGTGAGTGGGCATATTTTTTAGCCGCTCCAGTGGTTGTCGTATGAGTTATTGTCTTGATTGCCCGGCATCGCATACTTTTGGTTTATATCACCGTATTCTAATTTTGGGCTGAACGTTGGTTCATCATAGCCCGCATACTACGTGTTAGTGTTATTTACACGCCTTATCAATATTAATAAAACCACTTTTAATGCAATTTTGAATTGTATTTATTAAAACTTCATTAAATGAAAACTATATTTACACAACCTTATATTAAATTAAAACTAGTACAAAACCCCATAAAAGCAAATACAACTCAGCAGAATTAACAGTCTTATTTGATAATTTATAATAGTAATGTAAAAATCTCTATTAATGATATTATAAAAAAGTGAATTTATTTATAGATGTATTTGAAATGAATTAAAACATGAACTTATAATATTAGGAATGAAAACTGCTTGCTTATAAAAGCAACTGTAAAGCTTCTACGTCTTAGATACTAGATGGCGCTAAAACGCACATTCTATTATAGAATAGTGGTGTATAATTTTTACAATCCAAAGTGGAACTTTATGCTGTTTCTTAAAACTATGAGTATATCTAGACACGTGTCAAATTCACAAAGCGATTGTCCAATGGCGACCGCTTTAGGCCCTCTGCTCCTTATTTTAATAGCCTTTAAAGCATTCTGAGTACAGGAGTATTTTAAAATATGATTAAATGTGAGTAGAGACAGTGGAAACGGAAATGCTTGAGATGCCTGGTTTGACGCAGTTCCCGTTGGTGTCCTCCTTCTCAGCTCTTGGACGTCTCTTGGGCCCAAGGAGCAGCTTTTGGAGCTGGCAGAACGGAGCTTCCACGAAGAGGTAGAGTGGAAGAGCCCAGAGGTAGGTCCACGTTACTATACCCGCATACAGCATGATCTGAAATTTCAAAATATTATTAATATGATACACTTTGTTGAGTTCTGTAGCGATATGTACGTAGCGTCACATATCTTCGCGGTCCTCAACCAGCGCCTACCGGTGACCTTACACAGATTATCAGTCCTATGAGCTGGAGGGCATTCGATACTATATTAATAAGACGCAGTCTCCATTCCATGACTTTTCTGCTCCATCGGCCATCGGTTCTCCAACAAACATGCCATCCATGGCCACTTCAACGTGCTAATTTTGCGAGCTATGAGTTACCTTGGTTCTCTTACGGATATCCTCATTTCTAATTATATCCATAAGACAAACACCCGACATAGTTCGCTCTATGGCCCGTTGAGTAAGTTGGAATTTTTGGACCAATCCTGCTGTCAGTGTCCACGTCTGGGTTTCGTAAGTCTGGATGGAGAGGACGCACTGCTCGAAGAAATTCGTCTTCAAGCATTGCGTGATAGTAATTCTTTTAATCTAGACTATTTCATACCAAATAATAAATCAAGTTTTTTTTATGATAGATTATTTAGTGATGCGGATAAAGATGGAGCACGTTTTACTAGATGATTCCCATTCATACGAGACTTGAAGACTTCCGGATTGTACTTTTCAGGAAACACAGACTCTGAATGTACGTGGAGGCAAAACGCTTCTTTTGCACTACGAAACGATGACATAGACCAGAGCGCCTTGTTTTCTGAAGATGGAATGATGTAGGGGGAATTAGGTCGGACAGTTCAACCGCACACTCTCTGAAATTAATCCTGTAGAACACAGATAGCCTAGCAATCCTGCGTCGATGCTCTAGGCTTTGTAGCCTTGTATTGACGAGCTCTATGCTGGAAACATTGTCTGGATTACTATTCTTAGGGCCAGTTCTATTGGTGAGATGCCACGCTCTCACAGAATATCAGCGTGAAACGGTTAGGGTTGAGCAAATCTTGTTACGTACGATGAATGAGAGCTTTAATGACCAACTTCTCTCTCCCCTAATCCCGTCTTTCATATTGCATTACCCTGTTTAATTCCATCTATCCCATTTTAAAGGCTGGCAACTCGTTGAGATCCTGGTTGCACACAACTACAAGCGACGGTAACCACTTTTCATGAGGTAGATAGCGATAAAGAACATTTACTCACAGCAGTGTAATCAGTAGCGTAGAAGGACCTCCTCAGCTGCCCTCCGTATGTCCTCAAGACGGTCGCGTGCAGCAGCATCGCACAGTACGACATTCTACCCAAGGGTTGGAATGGGCCCCATTCCACAGGTTGCACATATATTCCTGAAAAATATGTGTGATGCAGTATCTCCAGATTGGTGAATTTTCCCCAAAAATTTTTTAAGTAGTCAAAAATTTTTGGAGTAAAGAAAAAAAATCTTGCGATATAAAAATTCGAGCCAAGAATGAACAAAAAGGTTGTAATAATGATTTCGATATGGAGTTTAAGTTATTTTGGCGTAATAAATTCATCAAATTAGGGAAATATTCACAATTAAACATGGAGACCCTAGTGATTTATTTTTTAATATTTTCCCATAATTGATGCATCTTAGAGATACAACATTAAAATTATAATATAATCTAAGAAATAAGACTAATGAGTAATTTAAATCTGACCTAAAATAACTATCCGTGCAGGAACGGAGAAAGAATACAATTTCCTGCGGCCGGGTGGCCTGTCGTAAGAGGCGACTTAACAACCCACAGCCAGGTGGTAGGGCATTTGCCCGACTGGATGGCTACCACCCCTGGTCTAAAGTATGTCGCCAAACAACCTTGAGTTGTGTTCCGGCATTAGTGACCAGGTTCCAGTGACCCTTAAGAGAGCAGCAGCGCATTTGTAGCAACTTTGCTGTTGCAAATGTCCATAGGCGATGGTAACCGCTTTCCATCAAGTGGGCCGTTTGCCTGTCTGCTGATCTCCTGCAATAAAAAAAAAAAAAAAAAAAAGATATAACTTAAACTAAGAGTGTGCCCAATAACACGTTTCCTATTGTGTTTATTAAGGAGAAGACACTTTGTTCATGTGTTCTTTGATAATGCTTAGCACATAGCACTACACTTTATTATTACGAGAGTATTATAACACTAACTCAAATGGTTTTGTCCTTTTGAGTCTTCTTAATAAATCTGTATAGTCTAACGCCTAATGGATGGCCAATAATCCCCCGCCTAAACCATCCATCATCATCAACACCAACTGAAAATTTTTCATGTCACAACAATTAAGCAATAAATTATGACACCACACAAAGTCACAAACACATAACTAACAATAAAACTTATACACATACTCAAACCTACGCGCACTACCATCGCATTGCATTACACGCACACTCCGCAAACAAACCAAGACACACAAAGAGTCTAAAAATTAATAACCCAGGCACAGAAAAGACAAAAACAACACACATGGCACTAGATAGGACTATATATAAGTATAGATATAAGGCCAACACTGCACATGCACTTCCTCACAACACCAGCATGTAACAGATACACTCTACATTAGTATAAGTTTAGTATTAAAATTAGAATAAATTAATATAATAAGTTATTCTTAAGGTACACCAAAACATAAAAATTACTAAATTAATGTCACACACAGTAACAAAATTTTTTCATAGAAATTAAGTAGTAAAAAAGGATACGGAACTCGAGTCCGTAGAGATATTAATAATAATAAAAAAAAACTGTATTATCAAGGAGCTGGATGACCTCGACATTCAAATGGTGATGAAGCTGTTGCTGGTAGGCTTCCCTAGTGATGGTATAAAAATATTCAATCTAGGACTCTAGTCCTAAGTTCTCTTGTCTATAATATTATAAAATTCTCAACATGCGGTGTCTGACATTGAAGTTATTAAAAAAAAACCAATGGGAATATACTATATAAACGATGGAGTACAAAATGCATTTTATTTTAGATTTCTTGTCTGTTTGTCGATTTGTCTGTTGGTCTATTTATTTGCGATTCATGTAAAAACTACTAGACCGATTTCGATGCGGTATTCGCTGATTGACAGCTAATTCTTAGACTTAAAATCTGCGCTAGTTTTTATATCCTGGAAATCCCGCAGGAATTTTTCTGGGAATTATTTAAAATGGCCAGATTATAAAAAAACGAATTCCAATGTGATTTTTTCACTGATTGGTAGCAATTTTTATATAATAAAATGTGTGATATTTGCTATCCCGAGTATCCGGCAGGAATTTTCCTGGGAGCGGTTTGTAGTTATTCGGGTGCATAGCGGTAATTTCAAGTCAAACGTAGATGAAGTCTCGGGTTTATTAGAATATGCTGGCGACTAGGGTTAATAATAAAACAATGAAATTAAACTTACTGTTACATCTGTAGAAGTAGCCAATGATAAAGACACAGATGGCTAGAGCGAAGAAGTTCTGGTTCAGAGCGTTGAAGACTGCAGACTCGAAGGCTGATGCCTCACGGTGGTGGAGATCCCAGCCCATTAAGGTAGCTCCTAGAGAAACCGGAACCGACGCTAAGAAGGCCAACTTCATTAGCTGTAAAACAAATTTTTTACAACTAGAATACAGCATGTTGTGTCCGTGCATTGTGAGCAGGTGGTAGGGGCATTTGCCCGACTGGATGGCTACCACCCCTGGTCTAAAGTATGTCGCCATAACAACCTCGAGTTGTGTTCCGGCATTAGTGACCAGGTTCCAGTCTCCCTTAAGAGAGCAGCAGCGCATTTGTAGCGCCTTTGGTGTTGCAAATGTCCATAGGCGAGGGTGACCGCTTTCCATCAAGTGGGCGGTCAGCCTGTCTGTTGAACTCCTGCAATAAAAAATAAAAAAAAAGCTGGCGGCCCACGTGATGGAAAGCGGTTGCCTCCGGCTATAGACGTTTGCAACACCAGAGATGTCACCAACGCCTTGAAGAAATTTTATGACACATCCTTTTTGAAAAATCTCATGTTTCAGTGCTGTAGGAAAACCTCAGCTGGGAGCCCATTCCCAATGCCCACTCTTCGCGAGAGAAACGTCGTAGAGAACCGTTGCGGACGTGGATTAAATAATTAAAATAAACAAGTTGGCGGTAGGCTAAATAAAACTTTAACCATACTGGTTGACACTTGACATCTTTGTCTTCCGTGATCACGGCTACTGAAAAGTGGCATAAACGTCGGAATAATAAAAATCAAATAAATTACCGCGCCTAAAACTATTAAAACATAGTTTTATTATGTATACTAGCTGTGCCCGAGACGTCGTCTGAGTGGAATTTGTTTTCAAAACCCCCCGATTTTGAAACATTCTTCATTCGTGCTCCGCTCCTATTAGTCTTAGCGATGATATATAGCCTATAGCCTTCCTCGATAAATGGGCTATCTAACACTGAAAGAATTTTTCAAATCAGACCAGTAAGTTCCTGAGATTAGCGCGTTCAAACAAACAATCTCTTCAGCTTTATATATTAGTATAAGATATAAGACCAGTCGCAAAAACTTAAGCAAAAAAATATTTATTTATTCAACAATTTATTTTGTAGAAAACCAAGGTACATCTATACATCTATATACATATAATAAAACTGTAGATGTCGAATTTCTGTACAATGAAAAAAAAAATGCTAAAAACCGAGTCAGGGGGATATAAGAAGTGAAATAGAACTAATTTAGATTTTATCAAATTTTTTGTTTCTCTGTTTGTACCGGCCAATCTCCGAAACGACGACCGATTTAAATGAAATTTTGTATTTTTTTTTTATTGCAGGAGATCAGCAGACAGGCAGACGGCCCACTTAATGGAAAGCGGTTACCATCGCCTATAGACATTTGCAACACCAAAGTTGCTACAAATGCGCTGCTGCTCTCTTAACTGGTAACTGGAACCTGGTCACTAATGCCGGAACACAACTCAAGGTTGTTATGGCGACATACTTTAGACCAGGGGTGGTAGCCATCCAGTCGGGCAAATGCTCTACCACCTGGCTGTGGGTTATTTATTTAGTCGCCTCTTACGACCGGCCGCAGGAAATTGTATTCTTTCTCCGTTCCTGCACGGATAGAATGTATGGTGGTAGCTTATATCCCTGGTCAACATATAGGATACATTTGATACCGAAAAATTAAAGAGTTCTCGTGGGATAGTTAAAAGAACTTTAATTACGCGGACTAAGTCGCGAGCATCAGCTAGTAGAGAATAAGTACCCACTTTTAGCGGGCCTATTTTATAAGACCCACTACTAAATAAATCCTTTTAACAAATACATTTATAATGAACAAAACATTTTGCCTGGATATTGTAGGCGAACTCATTCTGAAAATCCAGACAACCTTGTTAAATTGTAGAAATGATATAAAGCATTATTTGCACAATTTGGGATGCGGGCCAGACGGGAGTATTCTTAGAACCTATATATAATCCTTTTAGGCACACGTGGTTTATTACTTTTGATGTTTAAATTATCTACAATTCGATTCTGAAAGAGAGTGTCGGGGTGAAGGTAAGGAAAGGAATGCTCCGGTGGTTCGGACATGTAGAAAGAATGCACGATGAAAGAATGACTAAACAGATATACAATGCAAAAGTGGATGGATGCAGAAGTCGTGAAAGGCCGCGACACACCTTTCATGATCAAATTGATTGTGGACTAGTAGAAGGAGATGTCAGGAGCCTTAAGAACAGACGAGCGTGCATGACAAGAGCTATGAATGTCAAAGAAGCAAGTGAGGAGTGTAAGAATAAGCCTGAATGGCGCTCTGTTGTCCGTGCCTACCCCGCAAGGGAACTGATAATATACATATGATATAACTGATATATATACATATGAGGTGGGCCGTCTACCTGTGCCTGGCCGTGAGCGGCGCTAACATGGCGTCCAACGTCAATTGAAGCAAGACGCCGCTTTCAGCACCTGTGACAGATTGTGGCTTAACATTCCCTTTTTGAAATAATTTTAATCTCTCATAGAACTTACCCAGGAGTCTCTCAAGTTCCACTTTTTGGTCTGAGCCATCCTGTAGAAATAAGCTGTCAGCACCCCCAGGTGGTAACCAGCCCAGTTGCCCTGAGCCGACACGTAAGCGTGGTAGAAAGTATCATTGTAACCGAAGATGTCTCTTATTGATCTGTAACGCAAATGTTTTACACAGCTTAGGTATATGATAGTATATATATGATAGTATATATATGATAGTATATATATGATTGTATATATGATGAATGTGAAAGAAGCAAGTGAGGTGTGTAAGAATAAGCCTAAATGGCGCTCTGTTGTTCGTGCCTACCTCGCAAGGGAACTGGCGTGAAGTTATGTATGTATGTATATATGATAGTGTGTATATGATCTACTAGCTGCCTCTTGTCCACTTCGCTGGGCGGCATTAAGAAATACACATGCACGCACGCACGCACGCATATCAAGGTTTAATTACGCTCCGTTACCTTTAATTAATTCATAAACGCAGAAAGCACTCGCTGTGCCTCGTACGAGGATATGCGCAATTCTCGCGTAGAACGTTATTGCTGTTATATATTTGACAGGTGTAACCGTGCCCACTAATGAGAGGCCTGAGCCCAACAGCGGGACATTTACGGCCTGATATTATATTACATAATCCTGCGCATCAGTACTTGAGAATGCCCCGGGAGAGGCAAACTCACTTCATCAACAGGGGTTGATTCCTCCACTCCCCAGATTCTGGAGGACCCCTGTAGACACTTTTTTTGTTGTTTTTTAACCAGGGGAAATCCGATTGAGGACTGAGCCGCGACAAAGGCAGAACCTTGGGGGAATAATTCGCCAGATCGGGAGTGGGACTAGCATGCCCAGTCAGAACTGGTGCCATGCTATTGCCAGTCCCCAGTTAGGGATACCCACTAAAACCCTTGGGTGTTCCGTCCTTTGCCTTATGCCAGGGCTACGGGAATATGACCTAGCCTCTCCGCATCCCCGGCAGGCGTGGGCCTCGCAAGGTCTCGTCCACTGCCGGGGGACTACTTGTATCCCCCGGCATCTTCAAGCTCTCTCGACGTGAGGCCGTTTGTAACCCGACCCACGGGAGGAGAGATGAGCGCGCGCGGAACACGCCGCACCCCCATCTCGACGGCACCCCTGTAGACACCACACAACATAAGTCAACCCCTACAAGTGGTGACCCTGACGTGATGTGATGAGACGTGATGTAATGTGATTAGAAATAATTCATTCCATGTACGTCACGTAACAGACAGAAATACGATAACCCCGAACTAAGGCTACCGGAAGCATAATTGACGTTTCTCAACGGATGCTTTTTACTTTTTAATACTAGACGACTTTGACACATAAATAATGTGTTGGGTGATACTCTCGTCTCCAACAGATATTCTCTATGAGTATATAAAAATTGTATATGGGACCTTCAAAATGTGTTCTTAAGTAGATTTTTTTTATTGCAGGTATACTCATTTATAAATGAGATTTAAGAATTCCTGTGCTTAATTGAAGAGGCCTGATCCCAAGACACATAGAACTAGAAGAACACCGATATTCTTATCAAACTTCTTGTCCATCTAGAGGTTGTCTGGAAGAAATCCCTAATAGCGATAAGACCGCCTATTGTATTGTTACACGCCGACAAAAGTGGACGCACACCTGCCTACCATAAAACACACACTTTATTACCTTTCCGCATTTGGACTTCTTTCGTTTACTTTGTGTTTAAAATTTGTAATTAGAAAAACAGCCTATTGTGTGTTATAATCTTTTATGGCAGTCATCAGACAGGTGTGTCGAACTGATTCTAAGAAAGTCGATTTACGCGGGCTGGTAGCCGGATTGTCTCGGTGCAGTATAAAGCAATGGCCCAATGGAGATATCGGCAGTCAAGCGATAACCACTGACAAGACAAGATGTGTGTACATTCGATAATCTATATAGTGACGGACTTTGCGCGTGTTATTGAATCGCGCATTACGTTTGAATTGTGTTCAGTTATATTTGTACCTGTGTTATACGTGTTTGTATAGCTCTAATAAATTCTATAGTAATTCTAACGGCATTTTAATTCGACTCCTGCAACTCGTAACAGTATTGTAAAATTGATTTCTGTTAACTATATCTTTTCAAACACAATAAAGCATATTCATTCATTCACAAGAACGGGCATACATACATACATAACTTCAC
Source organism: Dendrolimus kikuchii (assembly GCA_019925095.2). NCBI lineage: Eukaryota > Metazoa > Arthropoda > Insecta > Lepidoptera > Lasiocampidae > Dendrolimus > Dendrolimus kikuchii. Next base: position 1,633,489 of record CM034409.1, read on the forward strand.
GCCAGTTCCCTTGCGGGGTAGGCACGAACAACAGAGCGCCATTTAGGCTTATTCTTACACACCTCACTTGCTTCTTTGACATTCGTAACTCTTGTCATGCACGCTCGTCTGTTCTTAAGGCTCCTGAAATCACCTTCTGCTAGTACACGATCAATTTGATCATGGAAGGTGTGTCGTGGCCTTCCACGACTTCTGCATCCATCCACTTTTGCATTGTATATCGGTTTAGTCAAGACCGGGCACACCAGAATATTAATAGGCTGTACTTACTCAGGGAACAAGCTGACTCTTATGGGCAGTAGATTCATGAAATAACTCTGTAGGAACGGTATCAGAAGGCTGATCACCATCACCGCCGACAGCACCGGCACACCTGACTTCGGCCACCGCCAAATGATGAGCAAAACGACTAAGGTGATAAGGAATAACTGGGTATCGGTGCCAAGGTACCTGAAACAAGGAAACATTTACAGTTACTTCTTCATATACATTCTCCAAGTAAGTCTCTGTGACCAAATATGAAATTATTAGATATTAGGTGAAACGCGCTAACTTCACTTGATGTAATTTTTTTTTAATTATATTATTAATAACAATAAAATATAGCCTATGTCACTCAGGAATAAAATAGCTTTCTACTGGTGAAAGAATTTTCAAAATCGGTTCAGTAGTTCATGAGATTACTGCCTACAAACAAACCAACGAACAAACTTTACCACTTTATGATATTAGTATAGATAGCGAATAAATGGAGTCATTAGATTTTTAAAAATTAGTTTACCATAATCACCAATCCAATAGGCCGATTTTCAAAAATGAAAACAAATACTGTATTATTATACAAAACCATAGTGTAATGATATTCTGTAAAGACGCGTCGAAGTAAAAGAAATCGTTGTTTTTTTAAGACAATGTTCTGTAATTGCCTTTACATTATTGGTTAAGTTTAAACATCACATTGCGTCGGTCATTTGACCGCACCTAATTTTATCAAATTTGGGTATAATACATAATGATAATAAATTTTAATAATAAGGACTGATCTCAAGCGTAGGTTAATAAAAATAAATATTTTCTACAACAGCTTCAAGTCGTTGCCTAATAAAACATAAAAAAACAGCAATAAATTTCCAAATAATAATATATTGTTACAAGTGTGGGAGTCGAATTAAAAATGCCGTTAGAATTACTATAGAGTTTATTAAAACTATTCAAACAAGTATAAAACAGATACAAATAAAACTAGACAGTACTTGTTACAATCTGCACGATCAATAACACGCGCAAATTTATACTCAGCTTAAAATATGTCACGACCGTGTAAACAATGATTTCCAAGAACCACACCTGGCCACTGTCGACGCTATTCTCAGAAAACATAATCCTGCACACCTGTACAATTATGCCTGCGAACGGCCATAAACAAGTACAATAACAATAGGCTATTGTCTACTTGCAAATTTTACACACAAAGTAAACAAAAGAATTCCTAAATCCGGGAAGGCGATAAAACTGCGTTTTACGACCTGCAGGTGTGCACATTTCTGTGTCGGTATGTAACAATATTATAATTTTAATTAATAAACAGTAAAACATAATAAACAGTAATTTTGATGTTTTACTCTGCATCGACTTCAGGATTTTGACAATTATTTATATTTTTTGCTTTAAAAAGCAAACATATTTAAAAAAATAGCAAGCAATATTTAAAAAAAAACTTTAGTTTGTATCTGGTTTTGATTTTTTTTATATTTTATAGTATTAATTGTTTAAAAAATATTATTTAGCTTTAAAAATAATATATTAAGCGCCTGCAGAAATTGTTCCACTGGTACGCGTATACAAGTTTGCCATTGAAATAGTGTAGGCGCTCGACCCTTGTCAAAAAGGGTTTCTCTCGATTTCCCTTGGATCCATTCATCAGATCCTGACTTGGAGACAATTGGACCATCTCAGGAGTATACTCTTTCGAATAAAACCAAAAAAAATAAAATTGATCTACAATTGACGGAGAAATCGTGTAACAAACATACATTCGAATTCAAAAAACCTCCTCGTTTTGAAAGTCGTTTACAAAAGAAATTAACTTCAATAGTAAGTAAAAAGCAAAAAAATAATATATTTTACATCTTAGTGCCAAGTAAAACCTAATGTTATACTCTGTTGGTCTGAAAAAGAGTGTCGGGGTGAAGGTAAGGAAAGGAACGCTCCAGTAGTTCGGGCATGTGGAAAGAATGCATGATGAAAGAATGACTAAACAGATATACAATGCGAAAGTGGATGGATGCAGAAGTCGTGGAAGGCCACGACACACCTTCCATGATCAAATTGATCGTGTACTAGCAGAAGGTGATGTCAGGAGCCTTAAGAACAGACGAGCGTGCATGGCAAGAGTTATGAATGTCAAAGAAGCAAGTGAGGTGTGTAAGAATAAGCCTAAATGGCGCTCTGTTGTTCGTGCCTACCCCGCAAGGGAACTGGCGTGAAGTTATGTATGTATGTACTCTGCACCGAGTTCAAGATGTTGAGGATTATTTTTTGCTTTTTAGCGAATATTTGATGTATAGAAGTATAGACTTCGTCTACTTGGTTTTTTTTTTCGCGGCACCCTAAAAGAGTATCCTAAGTTACTCCTCATAACATCAGCTAACTGCCAGTGAAAGTCCCGTCAAAATCGGTCCAGCCGTTTCTGAGATTATCCGGAACATCCAGACAGAGAGACAGACAAAAAATTTAATAATTGCTGTTTCGGAATCTCCTAGTCCTAATTATCCCCTTTGATTTTTACGCTTTTTATTTTGACATTACAAACAGACACTTTGGAGTTGTAGAAAGCAGTACTTAAAAAATATAGCATTGTCGACGGTGATCAGTTTCTATCATGGGTCTTCAGCCTGTTTACTGGTAAGTACTCCAGCAATAACAAAAATGGGTGTGTGTAATTCACACGAAGTAGACGTGAAACTTTTGACAATAAACTCACAGACGATTCTTCTCTAACTATTATTAATATAAACATTCCTTTAGCTTACATCCGTCAACATATTATAATTCAAAAAATTCAATCTAAATTACACTTTAAATCACTCGCATAAAGTTCAAAATTCACTGCACTGTTACGCACAATTTCCTTTGATCTACGTATAAATGAATATCTGCCTTAACTATTTTATTTTAATTGATTCGGAAAACAAACAGTTTATAACTAAGTAAATACTACTAAATATCTATAACCATTTAATTGTTACCACATATAGATAGCTATCCAGGGCAAAGTGGAGGGCACGAGGGCGCGCGGTAGATCACCAATGCGCTGGACCGACCAAATCAAATCCGCACTAAATGGCCCACTTCACGAATGCACGAGGAAAGCTACAGTGCGAGAGGAATGGCGACGAATTGTGAAGCTTGCCACCACCCCTGTCATGAGGACCACGACCACTCTGCCAAGAGTGTGACGACGGAGAAGAATAGATAGCTATATCACTTGCTGGTAAATATTTACTATAAATTAAATTAAAAAGAGGAAATTAAAGAAGAAAAAGAAAATAAATTATTTTAAAACTGACCTATTGCTTAAAACTTGTTAACATTCAGACCAATGCTTTACCAAGACCGTCTTGAGATTTTGTGGATTACTAATAAATAAATCTATATCATGTGTAACAGCTAAACGATTGTAGTTCTAGCTGTGCCCGCGACGGCGTCCGCGTGGAATTTGCTTTCAAAACCCTCCGATTTTGAAACATTCTTCGTTGGTGCTCCGCTCCTATTGGTCTTAGCGTGATGATATATAGCCTATAGCCTTCCTCGATAAATGGGCTATCTAACATTGAAAGAATTTTTCAAATCAGACCAGTAGTTCCTGAGATTAGCGCGTTCAATCAAACAATATTAGTATATTTGGCTACAACACTAATACTTACATTTTAAATATGGCGATATCTTTTGAATGAAACGTCCGAATTGAATAATTCAAAAAGTTCTAGAAAGGTATTGAATTCGTCTTGAATATGGAGTAATTTATTTTGATATGGATTAATACCAAGGTACAAAATAAAGAGTTTTTGAAGCGACGGCATTTTAATTATTTAAAAAAATAAAAGAAAACACTTATTGTGAGATAACTACAATAGTTAGACATATGGTTACGCAATATTTTCTGTAAAGTTTTCTGCAAAGTGGTAGTACATTGTTTTGTTCTATAATCAATAGTTTTCGCAGCGCACGCCGTGTGAGGATTTTTTCGGGTCATTTTTTTACACCTTGGGTTACATTATTGGACTTTTAGTAAGGATCCCTAATTTTTTAAAATACAATATAGCCTATAGCCTTCCTCGATAAATGTACTATTCAACACTGAAAGAATTTTTTAAATCGGACCAGCGGTTCCTGAGATTAACGCGTTTAAACAAACAAACTCTTCAGCTTGATAATAATAGTATAGATTGACACACGATTAAAATAAGAATTTGCCCTATAATGACTAGATATCCTAAGAACGAACAATTGTATTGGATTCCGGAATAGTCTTGTTGGCAGTTTTAAACATGTTTTAGATAATAAATAAGGCGAGTCGATTTTAGACTGTGCAATTTACTTAGCATCACCATATCTGCTATAAGCCTTCTTTTGTGCAATGCCAAAATATGATGTCTGAGACATCTAGCTTCGTAGGGATTTCTTTTTTTTTTTTTTTATTGCAGGAGATCAGCAGGCAGGCATACGGCCCACTTGATGAAAAGCGGTTACCATCGCCTATGGACACTTGCAACACCAAAGGTGCTACAAATGCGCTGCTGCTCTCTTAAGGGAGACTGGAACCTGGTCACTAATGCCGGAACACAACTCAAGGTTGTTATGGCGACATACTTTAGACCAGGGGTGGTAGCCATCCAGTCGGGCAAATGCCCTACCACCGGGTTGTGGGTTGTTAAGTCGCCTCTTACGACAGGCCGCCCGGCCGCAGGAAATTGTATTCTTTCTCCGTTCCTGCACGGATAAAACGGATTATCGCTAACCTTGCATTTAAACTCTAAAAATCTTAAAAACCTACGTTGTATGGATTCGATTCTATTAACATACACATCGTACATTGGATTCCATACCTGTGAGGCGTACTCTAGAAGACTAGGCACCAAAGAACAATACAAAATATTTAAGACCTTGACATTCCTAAATTGTGTACTGACTCTCATGACAAAACCTAACGTCTTATTGGCTTTTTTTGTTATGTGTTTATCATGTAGTACTTCGATATCACGTATCTCATCAACTTCGGTAAGAATTATATTATTAATAGTACATACATACATACATAACTTCACGCCAGTTCCCTAGCGGGGTAGGCAGGAACAACAGAGCGCCATTTAAGTTTATTCTTACACACCTCACTGGCTTCTTTGACATTCATAACTCTTATCATGCACGCTCGTCTGTTCTTAAGGCTCCTGACATCACCTTCTGCTAGTACACGATCAATTTGATCATGGAAGGTGTGTCGTGGCCTTCCACGACTTCTGCATCCATCCACTTTTGTATTGTATATCTGTTTAGTCATTTGAAGTGAAACTTCTTTAGAATGTTAAAATTACCGCGTTTAAAACCGTTAAAACGTAGTTTTATTATGTATACAAGTCGCGAAAACTTAAGAAAATATTCTTTAGAATGGTTGTGATTTGAAACTCGATGAAACGAAAATGCGACACTAAAACGAGATAAACACAAATCTATAGGTCTAAGCCTGCGAGAGGAGATACATGATCTTATACTAAAGAGAGTTGGTCTGAAAGAGAGTGTCGGGGTGAAGGTAAGGAAAGGAATGCTCCGGTGGTTCGGGCATGTGGAAAGAATGCATGATGAAAGAATGACTAAACAGATATACCTACAATGCAAAAGTGGAAGGATGCAGAAGTCGTGGAAGGCCACGACACACCTTCCATCATCAAATTGATCGTGTACTAGCAGAAGGTGATGTCAGGAGCCTTAAGAACAGACGAGCGTGCATGACAAGAGTTATGAATGTCAAAGAAGCAAGTGAGGTGTGTAAGAATAAGCCTAAATGGCGCTCTGTTGTTCGTGCCTACCCCGCAAGGGAACTGGCGTGAAGTTATGTATGTATGTACTCTGCACCGAGTTCAAGATGTTGAGGATTATTTTATGCTTTTTAGCGAATATTTGATGTATAGAAGTATAGACTTCGTCTGCTTGGGTTTTTTTCGCGGCACCCTAAAAAAGCATCCTAAGTTACTCTTTATAACATCAGCTATCTACCAGTGAAAGTCCCGTCAAAATCGGTCCAGCCGTTTCTGAGATTATCCAGGCAGAGAGACAGACAGACAAAAAATGTAATAATTGCATGTTCGGAATCTCCTAGTCCGAATTATCCCCCTTGATTTTTACATATTTTTATTTTGACATTACAAACAGACACTTCAAAACGATACATAACAAATTGCTATTGTCGACGGTGATCACTTTCCATCATGGGTGTATACTAGTAAGTACTCCAGCAATAAAAAATTGGCGTGTAGTTCACCCGAAGTGGAAGTGAAACTTCTGACAATAAACTCACAGTCAAATCAATCTAAATTACACTTTAAATCACTAGCATAAAGTTCAAAATTCAACGCACTGTTACGTACAATTACCTTTTATCTACGTATAAAAGATTATCTGCCTTAAGTATATGCAGATAGAGCAGAAATTCATTTGAAATCTCTAAGTTTTATTTACATTGAAAATTAATAGTAATAGATAAAGAGAAATGTGTTTTACTATGAATTAAATACGGTTCAATTTTTTGTGTTTATCTTTTTTTAGTGTCAGTTTCAAATCACAACCATTCTAAAGAAGTTTCGCTTCAAATACCGGAACCATTTATTCAATCAAAGACGCGTAAACACCATCCGCGACGGGATATACGCAACGTCGAACTGCAATTAGAAATCGTTGCAAAAATTTGCAATGGTGCGTATCGTTGCATTAACGCTTCTATTTTTTCCCAAAGAATCCATGTCAATGTCAAGTTTATTGCCAATAATATTGATTTTCGAATTGTGTAGTTCTCGTGTATGGTGTAATCTTGTGACCGGTGGCCTCAACATTATTTGTATTGGTGGCAGTTGCTTCTTGCCAATAAAACTCGATATGGACTGTACGACTTATTATTGGCGTTCTTTACAGTTAAATCAAAACTAGACATAGACGAGTTACAGAGAGAATGATGAATGGCAGAGAATTCTATATCCCACATTCCGTCCGACGCCTAGCTGCTAACTGTGCGAGCTATGGGCGCACATACCGCACGTACGCATATACGCCCCGCATACCGCATATGTGCGGTATGCGGGCCGTGGAGAGAAGATCAGAGGGGTGCTCTCTATCCGCAACAATTTGCTTGATAAAACATTTGCTAATCGAAATTTGTAATAATAATAATAAAGGAACGTTGCCAATTGTTCAATGCAAATCAGTAGAAATTCCTCAGGTCATCAGTGAACATAAGACTAGAAACATCTCTCAATACAACCAAGTTTCATAATCACTCATTCAGTGTTCAAGCTGTCCAATTATGTAACATACTTCCAGTGGAAGTGAGGCAAGTCCAATCAGCATCCTCCTAAATTATATATAGACTTGTTAAAGATTACTACCTCAAAGTATAATATATGTTGTTATTATTGTACGTATCTTTATGCTATTTAGTGAATTACGCGTTTTTAGTCTCGAGTGAAAAAAATGTTAGTTTTTGATATTTTAAGAAGTCCCTCCAAAGGACAGCTCAAAAAAAAAATTTAGAGGTCGCTCCAAATTTTTTAAGATTTCAAAAATCGTTTTTTTTTCTCCAATTTTTTTCTCGTTACGGTATAATTTTATAGACATTTTTTTTTTAAATTTACTAGTGCATTACTTTAGATTTTTTTCGAGCGACCTTTTAATATTCCTTATATTTTTTTTATTTTTTTTTTATTATTATTTTTTTTATTTTAGGAAGGCTTACAGGCTAATAAATACAAAGTATAGAAACAATAATATTTAAAAAAAAGATGCTGATAATAAGCCTCCGCCTATTGGTAAAGAAAACAAAACAAAAAAAAAGACATAAAAACATAAAAAAAAACAAAAGACATGTGCATACATGATATTGAGGGATAATAATGTAACAAAATTTTTAGCTGTTTATTTTATTATTAGTTTTTTTTTTATTGCAAGAGATCAGCAGACAGGCAGACGGCCCACTTGATGGAAAGCGGTTACCATCGCCTATGGACATTTGCAACACCAAAGTTGCTACAAATGCGCTGCTGCTCTCTTAAGGGAGACTGGAACCTGGTCACTAATGCCGGAACACAACTCAAGGTTGTTATAGCGACACACTTTAGACCAGAAATAAATAGAAGAAATTTTGAGCCAAATTGCGCTTAACAGAATTTATAGGTGTGCAATACAGGTCAAGATTTGAGTGTACTACTATTTCGTTAAAAGAATTTGAGCTTCGTATGATAAACGCGTTTTGTCTGTAGTTGGTACATACATAGGTACATTTGCGCTGGATCGGACTGGGCGTAACTACGTTCTAAGTCAGCCTTTCCTACATAAAAAGCGCGGGGCACATGGGAGGAGGGTGGTTTTAGTGGGTAGTGGCTGTTGCCAGTGCAACTTCTCTGAATCTCCACACAAGCTGGCTTGATTAGTGTTCGGATTGCCCCTTATCAAAGGGGAAAGCCTTCATGATCAACTATGGTCTAATCCCTTGCAAAGGACCCAGTATTGTGCGTAAATAGCATTTCCCCCGCCTTAAAAAAATAAATAAAAAATACATAGGTACATACATTGCAAGTTAAATAAAAGCTTGTAAAATTCACTAGTGCACGACGTCCGCGCCTTAAATTATACGTAACCACGCACTAAGGCAACATCTTTCATGGACTTGCACAATCATTACTTATTACTTGCACAATGTTTATGTATACAAACCTTGTGTTTTATTGGTCAACTTCGTCATATTTAGCGATGAGTTAAGTTGGATTACAAACGCTAATCTCTTTGATTTAACTCTTTTATAATACCAATTTTGCCAGGTGGTAGGGCATTTGCTCGACTGGATGGCTACCACCCCTGGTCTAAATTATGTCGCCATAACAACCTTGAGTTGTGTTCCGGCAATAGCACCTTTGGTGTTGCAAATGTCCATAGGCGATGGTAACCGCTTTCCATCAAGTGGGCCGTCTGCCTGTCTGCTGAGCTCCTGCACTAAAATAAAAATACATTCTAGCTTCTGACCGCGACTTCGTCCTCGTAAAATACTTAAAAAAAGATTCCTCGATAAATGGGCTATCTAACACTGAAAGAATTTTCAAATCAGACTAGTAGTTCCTGAGATTAGCGCGTTCAATCAAACAAACAAACGAACTGACTTTTCAGCTTTATATAGTATTAGTATAAGATACATACATACATACATAACTTCACGCCAGTTCCCTTGCGGAGTAGGCACGAGCAACAGAGCGCCATTTAGGCTTATTCTTACACACCTCACTTGCTTCTTTGACATTCATGACTCTTGTCATGCACGCTCGTCTGTTCTTAAGGCTCCTGACATCACCTTCTGCTAGTACACGATCGATTTGATCATGGAAGGTGTGTCGTGGCCTTCCACGACTTCTGCATCCGTCCACTTTTGCATCGTATATCTGTTTAGTCACTCTTTCATCATGCATTCTTTCCACATGCCCGAACCACCGGAGCATTCCTTTCCTTACCTTCACCCTGACACTCTCTATCAGACCAACTCTGTTTAGTATAAGATCATGTATTATATCTCCTCTCGCAGGCTTAGACTTATAGATTTGTGTTCATCTCTTTCAGTGTCACATTTTCGTTTCATCGAGTTTCAAATCACAACCATTGTAAAGAAGTTTCACTAAATATTTTCTACATTTTGAAGTTGGTGTCAAGTAAAATTATAAGAAAACGATAGAAGGTTTGCAAAATATAGTAATTATTATGTTTTACTTCAAGGTGTTGTAGAAATATTAATTTTTCATTTTTAGCAATTCTCAAAGTCGGTTTCTTTTTTGCTAGAACATGTACATAAAGGAATAGATTGCTTACTCATTCGTAAAAGCTGACAATCAAAGGGATTTCTTCGAAATACATTTTTGGAGACTGAATAATATACTAAAAAAAATCCACGCTAAAGAAATCGCATTTCGAGTAACCTTTCTCAACACGTTATGATTATGGTGGTAAGTCCAAGGTCTAAATACAGCGACGCTCACTAAATTGGGCAATTGTTGCAAATGTCAAATGTTGCAAATAAATAATGGAGTTATAATCTTTTCAAGGTTCTGTACCGATTTTAACCAAAACGGAACCGTTATGTAACGTTTCATGTCTGGGTGTCCACCCGAGTATATAACTCGACATGTCTGGTTGTCCACCCGAGTATATATATATATATATATTATTGCAGGAGATCAGCAGACAGGCAGACGGCCCACTTGATGGAAAGCGGTTACCATCGCCTATGGACATTTGCAACACCAAAGTTGCTACAAATGCGCTGCTGCTCTCTTAATGGAGACTGGAACCTGGTCACTAATGCCGGAACACAACTCAAGGTTATTATGGCGACATACTTTAAACCAGGGGTGGTAGCCATCCAGTCGAGCAAATGCCCTACCACCTGGCTGTGGGTTGTTAAGTCGCCTCTTACGACAGGCCGCCCGGCCGCAGGAAATTGTATTCTTTCTCCGTTCCTGCACGGATAAAAATTTGTCATATCTGGTTGTCTACCCGAGTATATAACTCGACATGTCTGGTTGTCCACCCGAGTATATAACTCGACATGTCTGGTTGTCCACCCGAGTATATAACTCGTCATGTCCGATTGTCTATTTGTGTATGTCCTAGTCATTTTTCTCGGATTCTACTGAGTTTATTTGTATGAAAAACAGGTGATAAATCCTACGAGTAAATTCCGCTAGACAATATTGTAATGACGTTTTTTATTGCTGGAGTACAACAGACAGGCTAACGGCCCATCTGATGGAAAGTAGTTGCCATTGCCTATGGACATTAATTGCCACATCGGAGGTGCTACCAATATGCTGCCAGGCTCGAAAGGGAATTTGGATTTTGGCCACTGATGCCGAAACTCAACTCAAGGTTGTTATGACGGCATACTCTAGACCAGCCATGGTGGCCATCTAGATGGGCATGGGATTTGACAAAGAGAATGTAATAGGGAAGGACGGATAGAGGGATCAGATAGGCCATTAGAACAGTCACTCATCGCACGAAACACGATCAGCTCAAGACTAACCGTGACACGTCGATATTCTGTGACAGCATGGTATCGCACCGATCATGCCGGCCCTGAACTGCAATCAAGTAATGATTCTATGATGATGAGCATGGTTCACCACGTAAAAAAAGACAGACAGACAGACATAATGCTTTTTAAAGCTTTCGTTTTTGCTCAAATAACCACGGAGCCCTAACAATAGCCTAGCATGCAGTTTATTCATAATAGCCAATCAATTAGACAAAGAGCTGTGATGAAATAAGGAAAGTTAGATTGAGGTTAGTTTAATATTGCACCAACGTAAAATAGTTTTCATTGACATTGAGGCGTCTAAGGTTATAATATTGTTACGACCGACAAAGACAAATTCACACCTGCATTTTATTACCTTTCGGCATTTAGAAATTCAAATTCAATTCTCCCACAATTTGCGCACTCATACGTATCGTAAACGCACTACATCTGCACACATTTCATACTTTTATGATAACTCTTTTACAGCGTAGGCTGTCAAACTTTGAAATGCGCTGCCCCTTACGGCCAGAGAGGCCAAAACATTGCCTACATTCACGAACGCATTCAGAAAACACCATTTTCTTGAATAATCATGCCTAATTCTCATACTACAGATTAATAAATATATATATTCTAAATATGTTTGCATGTATTTAATTTATAAAATATGTAGTTTAAGTATGTCTGTTTAAGTTCTACCTAATAATCTGCACCACCTACATCGCCAGATTAGGTTAAGTTATTCCTTATATTAGGTTGCCTGGAAGAAATTACTTTAAGTGATAAGGCTAGTTGTTTCTACCATGACAATATTGTAATCTTGCATTTTTGTAACTATATTTGGTGAGCAATAAACTGTTAAAATAATACAATTGTTAATTTATTCAGAAATTACTACTTTGACTCAAAACATATGAAACTTTTTTTCAAAATCGGTAATAAAATACCCAAAGCGTTCTTGGAAGCCATTACCCGACTATGGGTAATACCGCTCATCAAAAAACGCCATAACCTATGTGTATGTCATAAACCCCAATAAAATCAATACTAATGTATTAATGAATTATTACTAAATACAACAAATAATTAGCTAAATAAAAAAATACATTAAATTAACCAGCAAAAATGTTTATCAGATTTCTCATTCTGGTAGCGGATTATTAAAAATAGTTACTAGTTACTCTTACATCATATGCCTCACGCATTAAACTGCGTCGCGTAATCTAACGCACTGAGTTTACCAAGTTATACTTTTGGGCGGCATTACCCCTGTTTCCCCTATTTCTAAGTAAAAACTTACCAAGCTTGAGGTAGACAGAGGTGTTCGAAGGGAAACAAATTCGGCATCAGTATGACCAGCTGCCACCAGTTACTGCGGCACAGGTCCCTCTCGCGCTTCACGACCGCATCCCACATGGGTCCCGAACCAAAGTGTGGAACCCACGTCATTGCCAGTCCCATCACCACCAGAACTGCTGGCATTAACCTGAACAACACAAGGTAAATACTTTTTTATTTTCGTGGAATTCTTGAAAAGCCGAATCACGTTGGCAACCCTACACAGGGTTCCCTTCAAAAATGCTCTTCAGTAAAACTTTCTTATACTAATATATAAAGCTGAAGAGTTTGTTTGTTTCAACGCGCTAATCTCAGGAACCTCCTGCACGGATAGCCTGTATGGTGCCAGTTGCTGCTGCACTTATACAGTAAATCAGACCTTCAGCTCCTTTGGGTGGTGTTGGTTCCCACCAGGAGAAATCGTCAGGTAGCCAGCAAGGCGCCGGAAAGGACCGCGACCGCGGCGGACGCTCCAGCCGCCGCGGGGAGCGGAAAGGAGTAACGCCCGTGGCGGTAATGCCACGGGCGTGCGGCAGCGGGCGTTGAGGCCACGGGGATCGCAACAGGCCTCTGCCCGCACCAATGCCGCGAGAGGGCGCGAGAGGTAGCCGCGCGACCCTCTCAGGGCCGGGTAATTCTCACTCGGCCCACACAGGAGAGGCCGCCCCTGTTTGGGGCGGCCCACCGCTCGCCGGGGTCGCGGAGTAAGGCTCACGCTGTGTACCGTGACCCCGGCACCATTGCGGAAGAAGGCTCCCATGGGGTTTTAGTGGGTATACCGGCGCCGGTCGTATTGATTAATCGGCGTCGGGGAGTCCCACACACCGGCCGCGTCGATCCCCACGCGGCTGATGGTGCGGTAACGCATTTCCCCATGTAAAAAAAAAAAAGGGTGGTGTTGGTTGGGGTATCGAGCAAAATACTCTTTGCCTCGGCTTCACCTCGGAGAGCAACGACCCTTCACCTACTTGCCTATACAGCAACTCTCGATGGCCGATCTGTGGCCTTTGCGGGCTTCGCGTAGGCTGCATCGGCGGTTTGGTCGGCCATTCTGTGGCGTCTGTTGGCCATCTCGGGTTTTAGTTGGCCATCAGTTGCTTCTTATACAAAAAAAATAAAGACAGAAGAATGTTAGCTTACCTAATCCACCTGTTGACCAAGGCCATGGGTACGGTTTTCAAGGAGAACGGATGGGTCTCAGCATACACCAGCATCTTGTAGGCCATCAAGAAGCCGCCCATCACAAAGAAGATCTGGACTATCACGCGAGCATTGAAGAGCAGAGCTTTGAAGAAATCGTCGTAGGACTGTAAGAGAAATTATGAACAATTTAATTATTGTATTTTCTTATGTTTGTAAAAGTGGTAAATTAGATTAGACTCATGCTGGGGCTTCATCTGCTTTAGTGTTAAAATTTTAGGCTGTGTCCAAATGCGTGTTATAAAGCGTTAAAATGTAAAGGCGTTAATGCATGGCCACATTAGAGTATGTACATACTCTAATATAATAATACATACTGTTACACGCCGACAAAAGTGGATGCACACCTGCCTGCCATAAAACTCACACTTTATTACCTGCCGGGCGTTTGAGATAGTAATATTGAAACTGTTTTATGACTATCTTCTTTTGTTTACTTTGCATTTAAAATGTGTAATTATAAAACAGCCTATTGTATATTTTAATCGTTTATGGCCGTTCGCAGACATAATTACGCAGGTGTGCGGATTACGTTTTCTGGGAAATTGCGTCGACGCCTGCCAGGTAGATATATTGCATCGGTGCATTATAAAACAATGGCCCAAAGGCGAGATGGTCAGTCAAAGCGATAACACAAGCGAGGCAAGACGTGTGTACTTTTAGTGACGGACTTTGTGCGTGTTATTGAATTGTGCATCACATTTGTACTGGTTGTGTTCAGTTATATTTGTACCTGTGTTATACGTGTGTGTATAGTTCTTAATAAACTCTATAGTAATTCTAACGGCATTTTAATTCGAGTCCCGCACTCGTAACAATACATTATCTTTCATTAACAATGTCGTGTCTCAAATAATGCCCTAAGTCCATCGCCGTATCTGCGTGAAATGGCCTAAATCATTAACATCATCCCAAATGAAGCCCCACCTATAGAATATATAATAACTATTAAAACAAATTAAAATGAATAAGTTGATGTAGGTCATCGTTTCCCAAAGTGGGCGATAACGCCCCCTTGTGGGCGCTACAGGCCTAAAGGGTAAGAGGCACAGAAAAAAATGGGAGCGTTGTGTAGAGGCAAAACAGCATCAGATTCATCCTTCACATTTAGTTTTTATATAAGAATCGATTATGTTTGTTTTATTTTGAATAAAATATACTCTGTCTGAATACTATAAAGTTGCGGTTCAATAATTATTTTCATTGGCAGGTGTAGCTCGTAAGAGTTAACTTGAGACCTTAGCGCCGTTGTGTACTACCTACTGCGCTTAGGTGGTCTCAAGTTAACTCTTGCGGGCTATATTAAGTCTCGTTTAGAATGAATGTTTAATCTCCGCTAATATAGCTCACAATAATCAATTAATTTAATTTGACGTTATAGTGGTTTTTAAGTAGGTGAAAAAATGGGGGCGCTAAAAAATAATTTATTCTCAAAATGGGCAGTATACAAAATAAGTTTGGGAACCACTGATGTAGGTTAAATAATTACTTAATCATTACTCATTGATTTGACAAGTTTGTCTTCTGTGATCACGGCTAGTAAAAAGTGGCCGAAACCTCGGAAATAAAAATCAAATAAAACAATCCGCTTAAAAGCGTACTTTTAGTGAATTAAGTTATTGCTATAACAATGTAGGGCTAGAGAGCAAAGATTATCAATAAAGAAGATCAGGCTCCCGTGGAGTAAAATTAAATAATAACCATCAACAAATAATAATAATAATAAATAATAATAGCAGCCCATAAATGTCCCACTGCTGGGCTCGGGCCTCCCACTATAGGGAAACGGACAGTATACCCGCCACGCTTGTCCAAGGCGGCTTGGCAGGTTTGACACATCGGTTATCTCGATGTGCAGGTTGCATCACGATGTTTTCCTTCACCGTTATTAGCACGTGGTAATCGTAACAATATGCACATTAGGTCAGAAAACTGCCTAAGCGGAGCATGCGTTCCGGCCAGGATCGAACCCGCGCCCTTTGGGTCAGGGACGCGTGCGCTAGCCATTACGCTACCATAAACAAAATTAAAACTAAATAATGAAAATGAGCATGTTGGCTGTAGGCTTTATTTTATCCGCGCAGGAACGGAGAAAGAATACAATTTCCTGCGTTGGGGCGGCCTGTCGTAAGAGGCGACTTAACAACCCACAACCAGGTGGTAGGGCATTTGCCCGACTGGATGGCTACCACCCGTGGTCTAAAGTATATCGCCATAACAACCTTTAGTTGTGTTCCGGCAATAGTGACCACGTTCCAGTCTCCCTTAATAGAGCAGCAGCGCATTTGCAGCAACTTTGGCGTTGCAAATGTCCATAGAAAAAAAAAAAAAAACAACAACACACATGGCACTAGATACGACTATATATAAGTATAGATATAAGGCCAACACTGCACTTGCACTTCCTCACAACACCAGCATGTAACAGATACACTCTACATTAGTATAAGTTTAGTATTAAAATTAGAATATATTAATATAATAAGTTATTCTTAAGGTACACCAAAACAGAAAAATTCCTACATATAATGTCACATACACTAACAAAAATAAACAATAAGCGTGTACGGAGTCTCAAATTTTTCATAGAAATTAAGTATTAAAAAAGGGTACGGAACTCGAGTCCGTAGAGATATATATAATAATAATAAAAAAAAATGTCCATAGGCCACGGTAACCACTTTCCATCAAGTGGGCCGTCTGCCTGTCTGCTGATCTCCTGCAATAAAAAAAAAAGGCTAAATAAAATTTAAAAAATACTCATTGACACTTGCAATCTTTGTCTTCCGTGAACACGGCTACTGAAAAGTGGCCAAAACGTCAGAGTAATAAAAATGTTAGTATGGTGTTTTAATTTAATAGAAACAATTTTGATATTGTTACAAAGTTACATAGTTCCTCAGTATTAGTGTGAAACTTCAAACGGGGCTTCTTACAACGGCTCAACTATATCTATATATAGTATTGTATTTTCATACTTATATAAAGCATTTCATTTGCACCAAAGTCTCTTACAACTGTCTCGAATGAAACAAAGCGTTTGTATAGTATGTAACTTTACCGTAAACAATTAAAGCTGGGTCGAGAATGCATGATAAGACCGATAGCAGAAATTTAATGACAACTCAAAACTAACTGCTGCGGCTCAAGAAAGCAAGCTCGTGGTTTTACCAGGTGGTAGGGCATTTACACGACTGGATGGCTACCACTCCTGGTCTAAAATATATCCATAACAACCTTGAGTTGTGTTTAGGCAATAGTGACCACGTTCCAGTTTCCCTTAAGAGAGCAACAGCGCATTTGTAGCACCTTTGGTGTTGCAAATGTCTATAGGCGATGGTAACCGCTTTCCATCAAGTGGGCCGTTTGTCTGCTGAACTCATGCAATATAAAAATTAAAAAAAAAAAACTTTGTGATAATTCTGATTGCATTTTCGAATTTGAATCACCTTTGTAACACTATAGCTATGTAAACATCATCAAAAGCTTACGTAAAATCAACCATATTTAAATTTATAATCGGTCAGATTTTCTGTATAATGTAAAACCTTGACTGTAATGACCATTGGTGTTAAAAAATATTGCTATATCCTAACATTTTCACAATCTCCGGCTGTAAAAAATATCAACACAAGGTAATATTGTAAGGGAGAGGGTAATTCAAGGTAGTTTTTGACGTTATAAAGGCATAACTGCACGTTGTGAAACTTTAAAACTATTTCTTGCCATCAAAGTAAATATGAGTCAATATTTTTGTATGGTCTAAAACTCAAGCATTCGCGACAATTAAGTCTTTACCTTCAATTTGTTCTCTAACAACAAAAATTTGTGCTTGATAATGCACCATAATTTAAAAAATACCATTAAATCTATACATATAATAAGACTGTAGAGGTCGAATTTCTGTATAATGAAAAAAAATGCTAAAAACCGAGTCAGGGGGATGTAAGAGGTGAAATAGAAATAATTTAGATTTTTTTCAATTTTTTTGTTTTTCTGTTTGTATCGGCTAATCTCCGAAACAACTGGACCGACTTAAATGAAATTTTGTATGGTGGTAGCTTATATATAGAATACTTTTGATCCCGAAAAAATAAAGAGTTCCCGTGGGATAATAAAAAAACTGCACCACGCGTACGAAGTCGCGGGCATCAGCTAGTAATAGATAAGCAAATAGACAGTTAAAAAAAATCACATATGAAAGCTTTTTAACAATTAAGTACATAGCGATAAGACCGCAATTTGTACTCTTTTTGTTTCATTGTTACTATAGTTTTAGTTCTAAGTTAAGTAGATTACAGTGTAACTATAATATTTAAAAAAATCTAAAAATGCAGTGTCTGTGAGTTGAAGCCATTTTAAAAAAATAACTGGAATAGACTATATCAGCGACAGCGAATAGCGTTAATATTTTACATCTTGTCTGTTTATTCAGGATTCACGTAAAACCTGTTAGGTCAATTTCAATGCGGTTTGTGGCTAATTGAAAGCAAATTGTCAGACTTAAAGTCTCCGTCACTTTTTATCCTGGGAAATTTTTCTGAGAATGATTTTAAACGACCAGATTAAAAAAAAAATGATTTCCAATGTGATTTTTTCACTCGTCGATACCAAATTTTATGTAACAAAATGTTTGGTGTTTCTTATTCCGAGAATCCTGCGGTATTTTCCCGAGAGCGGTTTGTAGTTGTTCGGGTGCATGAAAATTTGCTTATTCCGACACAGTTTCCACTAAAAAACTGGCTAACACTTTTTTTAAATGTTGCGGTACTTTGTGTCCCGGGAATTTAAAGTCAAGCGTGCAGGAAGTCGCGGGCACATCCTTTTTTTTATTGCAGGAGATCAGCAGACAGGCAGACGGCTCACTTGATGGAAAGCGGTTACCATCGCCTATGGACATTTGCAATATCAAAGTTGCTACAAATGCGCTGCTGCTCTCTTAAGGGAGACTGGAACTTGGTCACTAATGCCAGAACACAACTCAAGGTTGTTATGGCGATATACTTTAGACCAGGGGTGGTGGCCATCCAGTCAGGCGAATGCCCTACCACCTGGCTGTGGGTTGTTTAGTCACCTCTTACGACAGGCCACCCGGCCGCAGGAAATTGTATTATTTCTCCGTTCCTGCACGGATGAGATATAAATAATTAAATTTGTTTATATTTCAAAGCTGAAAATGTCTTATTTCTATTAAAATTGAAAGACAGATTGAGACACTCGCTTCCGCCGATGCAGTGGCACCGCATCTCACGGTTGCGCAATTCGCCAACCATTTCAAAGGTCGTCGACATTGCTAGGCCACGCAAACAATTTACTTGATTGTAGGTGGCTCGTGACTGAGATCTGTGGAGGATTTGTTTGGTGTTTGCCTTAAGCACTTGACCTCTACCCGAGGGTTGGGGAATGGAATTTACAGTACTTGGTTTAGGGTTAAATATCGCTGTAACTTTTCAGACTAAGGGTTGATGTTTCAATCATCACATAAATACATTTATCCGTGCAGGAACGGAGAAAGAATACAATTTCCTGCGGCCGGGCGGCCTGTCGTAAGAGGCGACTAAACAACCCACAGCCAGGTGGTAGGGCATTTGCCCGACTGGATGGCTACCACCCCTAGTCTAGAGCATGCCGCCATAACAACTTTGAGTTGTGTTCCGGCATTAGTGACCAGGTTCCAGACTCACTTAAGAGTGCAGCAGCGCATTTGTAACACCTTTGGTGTTGCAAATGTCCATAGGCGATGGTAACCGCTTTTCATTCAGTGGGCCGTCTGCCTGTCTGCTGAACTCCCGCAATAAAAAAATAAAAAAAAAAATCTGCGGCCGAGCGGCCTGTCGTAAGAGGTGACTTAACAACTTTGCCCGACTGGATGGCTACCACCGCTGGTCTAAAGTATGTCGCCATAAAAACCTTGAGTTGTGTTCCGGCATTAGTGACCACGTTCCAGTCTCCCTTAAGAGAGCAGCAGCGCATTTGTAGCAACTTTGCTGTTGCAAATGTCCATAGGCGATGGTAACCGCTTTCCATCAAGTGGGCCGTCACCTTGTCTGCTGATCTCCTGCAATAAAAAAAACCAGTAATTTTTTGTATTTTTTTTACTTATTTTATTCATATCTTGCTATATTGAGGCAACTTGGTGATAAAGGAACTACTCAGAAATTTCGATATTTCGGAATTTCTTAGAAATTTAGGCATGAATGATGCCGACAGTCGAGTATATTACGGGCTAGGATAATAAAGCGGTAAAAGAAGGTACACAGCTGCGCAGTTTTTACTCGTTTTGGCAACTTAAAAAGTCCTTTTTATTTCCTAATTGTTGTCGTTATTGAGAGTGGATGTAATGCTATATAGAGTGTATTATTGTATGGAAGACGAGCTTAACCAACCAAAGCGGAGTTTTTTGGCGGGAACTGAACGTTGTGCTCTGCAGTTTTATTTTCTGAAAATGTGTAAAATTACTCTAAAATGAACAATAGTTGTAGGATATTGATAGTTTTTGAGTAGTAATTATGTTTTTTTGTAAGAAATGTGAACTGTATAGTCAAATGTGGCCTTTCGAATTTTCACAAGAACTCCATTGAATGGTGTGGATTGTAGCCTATACAATACAACTGCGCCTTAAGGCGTAGTTGCCAAGCCTTAAACTTAAAAAAAAACACCAACCAAAGCCAAGTGATTTTGACGCTTAAGGGAGTTTGTCGTTAAATCGAGTGACGTTACATGGAGTTTACACTGTATACACATCTCACCTGCTCTATAAATTCGGGGTTGGCCGTGTAGCCATATCCGATGAAGATCATCGAGTGTAGTCCAAGAATCATAATCATGGTGATAACTCTGTAAAATAATGTCATACGTGAGCAAGCTAAGGAATAAATTCCCGTCATATTCCCAGAGAGCTACAACATGGGTATTTTGAAAAAGCGCGTAAAGAAAGAAGAAAGAAAGAAAAAGAAGAAAAAAGAAAGAAAAGAAAAAGAGAACTTCTTATGACTAAACTTTTCGGCCAGTATCATAAAACGTTTTTTGACATTTGATCAGTTCGATTTTTTTCAAATGAGGCTAGCAACTTTAAAAAAATATTTGAATGCAATTTACTTTTAAAAATAAAAATAAAAAATACATTAAGCAAAATGTCCTATCTACAATATCTAAAGCACTTCTCCTCCACGTTGCATAGCATTGGGATATCCAGTAGATGTACTTCGGCTGGGCGTAACTATGTTCTAAATCTCAGCCTTTCCAACACATACAAAGCGCAGGGTCGTCAGGGAGGAGGGTTTTTAGTGGGTATTGGGGTTGCTCGCTCGTGTAGCAACGCTCGGAGTCTTCCACACTATTCTGTGACGTCGATCGCGGACGGAGCGCTGCCAAGAGCATACTACTGCTGCAGTGTTATCGCCCCCGACCGACGCGTGTCGTTCCCCTAGCAACGACCCAGTTTGTGCGTAAATCGGTTAATCATTTTCCCTCGCCTCAAAAAAAAAAAAAACTAGTAGATGTACTCAACGACTGATTCTAATATCTTCACATTGCACTTATATTCGCAATATAATGAATTTTATTTTACAAACAGAAAATATTGAATGCGTTCACACCCAGTAGAAGTGAAACTTCAGAGAATATACTCACAGATAATTGTTCTCTAACTGTTATTAATAAAAACATAATTCCCTTAGCCTACATCCGACAACATATAATAATATAATTAAAAATAAACTTTACAAGACTGACAAGAGTTATGAATGTCAAAGAAGCAAGTGAGGTATGTAAGAATAAGCCTAAATGGCGCTCTGTTGTCCGTGCCTACCCCGCAAGGGAACTGGCGTGAAGTTATGTATGTATGTAAAAATAAACTTCTTAAGCATCACTTTCAATTTTTCACTGTTGTAATCTAAAAAATATTATTATCAGTTTTATTTCGGTCCAAATTGGACTTGTGTTTAATCGTCGGTCTTATTGACTCTATAATCTGTGCTGCACCATGTAAAATCTCCTATAGGTTTACCTGTTTCTCTTTTTAGTGAGGCTTTTTCGTTTCATCGAGTTTCAAATCACAACGATTCTAAAGAAGTTTCACTTCAAAAATGAGAATTCCACCAAAGAGTTTCACATTACGAGAATAAATAAGCTGAATAATCGAACCTCCTTGGAAGCGCTTATGAACAATATATTTGTCTCACTTTAATACTATAGAGAAAATGAGACGAAATATGTAGTTTTAATTTTCTCCTTACGCACATCGAGCACAGCACATTTATCGAGCGGAGCCAGTTGAAAAGTTCTAGTAGGTGAATAAAGATTTATCAATGTAATTATTACCTCAAAGCCTGGAAGCACTTAAAGAAGCCACCCTCAGAACTACCTCCATTTTTCAAAGCTTTCCAATTCTTCTGGACGCAGAAAGCCAGCATGAATTTGTTACCTAAGAATACAAAATTAATTCATTTTATAATTATTAAACGGAATGTAACAATTCTTCACTGTTTTTATATATTACTATTGGGTTTAAAACACTATTCAGAGTAACAAAACTACGTTTTAACGTTTTTAAGCGCTGTGATTTATTTGATTTTTATTATTCCGACGATACGTTACTTTACTACGTTAATGATTAACTGACGTTGTTATTACGTACTACTAATCGCGAAAACTTAAGAAAATATTACACTATTCAAAGCTTTTTTAAATTATAGGTTGTCATGTTTACTATGATCAGCATCGTAATCGCTCGTACACGATCAAATTGATCGCGTACTAGCAGAAGGTGATGTCAGAAGCCTTAAGAACAGACGAGCGTGCATGACAAGAGTTATGAATGTCAAAGAAGCAAGTGAGGTGTGTAAGAATAAGCCTGAATGGCGCTCTGTTGTTCGTGCCTACCCCGCAAGGGAACTGGCGTGAAGTTATGTATGTATGTACATTATAAAAAATTATGCTGTAACATATCTCCATAAGCAAGTCGTGGTAGCGTAATGGCAAGTGCACGCGTCCCAAACTTAAAGGGCGCGGGATCGATCCTAGCCGGAACGCATGCACCACTTAGTCAGTTTTCTGATCTAATGTGCATATTGTTACAATAACCACGTGCTAATAACGGTGAAGGAAAACATCGTGATGCAACCTGCACATCGAGATAACCGATGTGTCAAACCTGCCAAGCCGCCTTGGACAAGCGTGGCGGGTATACGTCCGTTCCCCTATAATGGGAGGCCCGAGCCCAGCAGTGGGACTTTTATGGGCTGATATTATTATTTATTTTATTATATCTCCATAAATTCCTTACATGCTTGGCAAGATAAAAACTTTATACTGAAGGTAGTATGCTAGGCTAGAGCGAGATGCTATGTAAATGAAAATCCACAGTTGGATCCGGTATGTGGCTTTAGAATTGGGTCTCAGGAATTTGATGAATTGTTTTGTGTATGTTTGAGTGGGTGGATGTCCCTGGATGGATTAGATTGATCAATGGACTCGGTAGGTGACACTACAGTTCGGTTCTACATTTTATATCTTTAGGGCAGGAAATCGTATGCCTCCTCTACGCAGATAAATGTCTGTTTGTAATTTCAAAATAACAGCTTTTTACTAAATGCATATGAAAATATATAGTTTTTTTTTTTATTGCAGGAGATCAGCAGACAGGCAGACGGCTCACTTGATGGAAAGCGGTTACCATCGCCTATGGACATTTGCAACAGCAAAGTTGCTACAAATGCGCTGCTGCTCTCTTAAGGGAGACTGGAACCTGGTCACTAATGCCGGAACACAACTCAAGGTTGTTATGGCGACATACTTTAGACCAGTGGTTGTAGCCATCCAGTCAGGCAAATGCCCTACCACCTGGCTGTGGGTTGTTAAGTCGCCTCTCACGACAGGCCGCCCGGCCGCAGGAAATTGTATTCTTTCTCCGTTCCTGCACGGATAATATATATGCGGTACTGTATGCTTACTATATTTTAATTCCTACTTTAATAAAGTGTTGTATGATATTGCACCGAGTTTTACAACATCTCACATCGATTATGTATCATGTATGTATATGTAGGTATATTTTTAAATACACAATTCTTCGGTACGTGTATATGTGACTGAACTCTTCTTAAACGGTTGGACCGATTTCGCTGAATTTTTTTGTGTGTGTTCAAGTGGATTCGAGAATGGTTTAGATTCAGAATTACATCTGGTAGATAGATGGTTTTGAAATCGGGTTCTAGGATTTTGAAGATAATTTTGTGTTTGTTTCACAGGGTAGCTCGATGGTTTAAATTTGCATTTGGACCCAGTAGGTGGCGTTGGAATTGGGACCTAGATTTTTATTTTTTAAAGCTGGACAACGTCGTCTGCCAGGGCCGCTAGTCTTTATAAATAAAATTCTATACTTAGTGTGTATGTTACTGAGCTTCTTCTACACTCATGGACCGATTGTGATGAATTTTTTTGTGTGTGAGTGGGTCCTCAGATGGTTTAGATTCACAATTGGGACCGGTGGGTGGTGCTGGGATCGGGTCCTAGATTTTTATTTTTTCAACGGCAAAACAACGTCTGCCAGGACCGCTAATTTGTATGTGTAAAAAAATGTACTCTGTTCTTTTTCTCCTTCTCATATTAACATTGAACATGCTCTATATAACTTTGACTTTAAATTTCAGTCTTTCGTATCCGCAATATAGTAGTTATATAGATGCCTTCATCATCAGACAATCGCAGTCCATAACTGAACGTAGTCTTCCCCAACTCGGCTCCACTCATCCCTGTCTTCTGACTTCCTCATCTAGCGCCTACCCGTGACCTTGCGCAGGTCGTCAGTCCATCTGGCTGGAAGGCGTCTAAAACTACGTTAACCGAGACGCGGTCTCTACTCCAGGACTCGTCTGCTCAATCGGCCAGCGATCCTGCGCGGCTGCGCCATATCCAAGCGGCCCACTGCCTCTTTAACTTGCTAACTTTTCGAGCTATACCTTGGTTCTCTTACGGATATCCCCATTTCTAATTCTATCTCCCTCGACAACCATTCTGCTATGCTTGAAGACGAAAGTCTTCGAGCAGTACGTCCTACCCATCATGACATACGGTGCCGAGACGTGGATACTGACATTGATATTGGTCCACAAATTCAAAGTCGCTCAACGGGCTATGGAGCGAGCTATGTTAGGTGTTTCTCTTATGGATAAAATCAGAAATGAGGACATCCGTAAGAGAACGAAGGTAACCGACATTGCTCGCAAAATTAGGAAATTGAAGTGTCGCAGGCCCGGCGGCCGATGGAGCAAACGAGTTCTGGAGTGAAGATCATGTCTCGGAAAACGTAGCGTAGCCCGGTGGACTGACGACCTGCGCAATGTCGCCGACAGGAGCTGGATGAGGAAGACGGGAGACCGGGAAATATATTGCGTACTTAGGGAGGCCGCTCCATAGAATCAATCCTGCCATCAGTATCCTCTTCTCGGCCCCGTTAGTCAGATGGCTAATATTGCTAAATTACCTGATCCTTTCTCTCCAGGTAACAGGAAGTGGTATGCTGAACATCCAAGGTTGGCCAGCAACAATGCAAGTAGCAGTACCCCGATGATGATGTCCAGAGTATCGATCGGCATATTATCGTCTTTCGTCTTGCAGTATCTCACTGAGAGTTTGTCGACCTGATGGAACAAATTTATTTGTCAGTATAAAGTGTCCAGTGGAGATTTTTAAAAATACATAAACAAAACTTTTTTTTGAAGTAAAACTTCTTTAGAATCGTTGTGATTTGAAACTCGATGAAACGAACTAGCGACACCAACAAGAGATAAACACAATTCAACTTTATTTTATTCGAAATAAAACAAATTTCTCTTTACTTTAATTGGGGTCGGCACAATATGTCTTTTCCTTCCAGACTCTTCTATCCTGACATACATCTTCTGTCACACCACAAATCATCATATCATCCTTCACACAATCTATCTTTTGTTTGGTCTGCCTCTTCATTTGTACCCATCCATCTTGTAGTTTAACATTCTTTTTGTCACGCGACTTTCATCCCTCCTCATTATATGCCCATACCATCTTATTCTTCTTCCTCTCAATTTTTCAGTCACGAGTGCAACTACCAAAGATCCCCTTATGTACTCATTTCTTACCTTATCCGTTCTTGTAACACACATGTCCATCTCAACATTCTCATCTCACCTGAGTGGAGACATTTGTGGTTTATCACTTTAGTGGCCCAACATTCGGACCCGTATAGCATAACTGGTCGTATGACAGATTTATATATTTGACCTTTTAGTTTCAGTGGCAGAGACAGATAGACAAACATTCTAAAAATTGTATTTGTTGCTGAGATAATCCGTGAAATGATAAGCTTTGTGGCTAATATCCGTGCAGGAACGGAGAAAGAAGACAATTTCCTGCGGCCGGGCGCACTGTCGTAAGAGGCGACTTAACAACCCACAGCCAGGTGGTAGGGCATTTGCCCGACTGGATGGCTACAACCACTAGTCTAAAGTATGTCGCCATAAGAACCTTGAGTTGTGTTCCGACATTAGTGACCAGGTTCCAGTCTCCCTTAAGAGAGAACTTTGCTGTTGCAAATGTCCATAGGCGATGGTAACCGCTTTCCATCAAATGGGCCGTCTGCCTGTCTGCTTATCTCCTGTAATTAAAATAATAATAATAATGAAGGTGTTTAATGGAAATATAGTAAAATAGATGCAATCTTTTACTGTGGCAGACAGAAAATCAATTTTGACAAGCAAACTTCAAATAATTAAAAAAACATCTAAAAAGTTGCGGAGAAAACGAGTTCGCAACATAATTTTCGAAATCCGCTGATGGTCCGAATTAGCTTCCCTGATTTTTTTTACATTTTCAAACGCATTATAGAAACTCGAATCATCCAAAGTCAAAGTTTTGAATATGATGTCCATAATGATAACAATTTAGGTATCACTGAATCCTGCCACACATGTAGCGTACAAAATAATTGAATTAAAAATTACTAATGTTTAAATACAAATTAATATACAATTTAAAATAATAATGCGAGCACAGCGCAAAATCTACGGAGTGACGCTCGCGGACCGCATTCGTAATAACGAAGTAAGAAAGAGAGTTGGTCTGAAGGTCGGGGTGAAGGTAAGGAAAGGAATGCTCCGGTGGTTGGGGCATGTGGAAAGAATGCATGATGAAAGAATGACTAAACAGATATACAATGCAAAAGTGGATGGATGCAGAAGTCGTGGAAGGCCACGACACACCTTCCATGATCAAATTGATCGTGTACTAGCGGAGGGTGATGTCAGGAGCCTTAAGAACAGACGAGTGTGCATGACAAGAGTTATGAATGTGAAAGAAGCAAGTGAGGTGTGTAAGAATAAGCCTAAATGTCGCTCCGTTGCTCGTGACTACCCCACAAGGGAACTGCCGTGAAGTTATGTATGTATGTATGTAATAATTGCAATAATTAGGATTTCTCATGTTACAAAATCAGACTCTTGTGTCAGTATTTCGGTCAATAACATACTCGAAATAGATAAACAAAAGTTATGGTGTTTGAAAGAGAAGAAACCAGAACGAATGCAAGGATAATGGTCGATGATGTTATGCTGGAGCAAGTGTTCACTCACTTCTGGAAATACTTTGTTTGTTAAATATAATTTACATTTATACATTAAATGCATCAGTAAGCGCCAGAACAGCTACCTGTTTTCACTTCCTTCGAAAACCACTTTATTTCAAAACAGTCTAATCTGTATGGCAACTAAAATTTACAATAAACTACCTACTAAATACATGAGTATCTTACATACATACATACATACATAACTTCACGCCAGTTTCCTTGCGGGGTAGGCACGGACAACAGAGCGCCATTCAGGCTTATTCTCACACACCTCACTTGCTTCTTTGACATTAATAACTCTTGTCATACACGCGCGTCTATTCTTAAGGTTCCTGACATCACCTTCTGCTAGTACACGATCAATTTGATCATGAAAGGTATGTCGTGGCCTTCCACGACTTCTGCATCCATCCATTTTTGCATTGTATATCTGTTTAGTCATTCTTTCATCATGCATTCTTTCCACATGCCCAAACCACCGGAGCATTCCTTTCCTTACCTTCACCCCGACACTCTCTTTCAGACCAATTCTTTTTCTTACTTCCTTATTACGAACGCGGTCCGCGAGCGTCACTCCGCAGATTTTGCGCAGTGCTCACATCTTAACCGCATTTACTCTACTTTCATGCTGTCTCTTCCATACCCAACTCTCGCTTCCATACGAGTTTCCAAGTTTCACTGTATTATATATAGAAGATTATCCCGTTTTTCTATTATCCGAAAACAACAATATGTCCGGTTCAATGTGTCTCCGCTGTAGTTAA
The DNA here is from genome assembly GCA_019925095.2 of Dendrolimus kikuchii. Taxonomy (NCBI): domain Eukaryota; kingdom Metazoa; phylum Arthropoda; class Insecta; order Lepidoptera; family Lasiocampidae; genus Dendrolimus; species Dendrolimus kikuchii. The sequence continues at coordinate 1,661,723 of CM034409.1, forward strand.
GTATCTTTATAGGAGCATCAAGAATTCTACCTGCAATCCATATACTGAATGTATGGAGGCGTTGAAGCATTCCTTCAGAGCCATAGACGTGGACTCCGTGACGTTTGCATGGCTGATGTTGAGCCCGCAGTGCTGGGAGCCACAGACGCCCCTATGCAGTTTCGTGTGCTGATAGTTCTTATATGTCAATGAAGAGAAGTTCTGAAATGAAGAAGAAAAGAACGAAATTATTTATTTCCAATTGCGACACGCACAATACAAACAGATTTGAAAATATATTATATACTATGATCTATACTAATGTTATAAAGGTGATGAGTTTGTTTGTTTGTTTAAACGCGCTAATCTCAGGAACTACTGGTCTGATTTGAAAAATTCTTTCAGCGTTGGATAGTCCATTTATCGAGGAAGGCTATAGGCTATATTATATCATCACGCTAAGACCAATAAGAGCGGAGCAGCAATGAAAAATGTTTCAAAATCGGGGGGGGCTTAGAAAAAAATTCCACGCGGACGACGTCGACGACTTCGTCTACGCTTGACTTGAAATTCATTGAATACAGCAGCATTTGAGAAAAGAATGTAACCTAATCGTTTTAGTGAAAATGGAGTTGGAACTTTAGATCCGTGGGGTCCATCGGCAAAGGGTTCATTCAATTTTTTAGAAACTCTCGTACCACGCGTGATCAGAAGGCTGGTTCGTATTTCGCGCAACGAATCAGCATTGCCATACAGCGTGGCAATGCAGCAAGCCTTCTGGGCACGCTTCCCTCTGGTAGCAATCTGTTACATATAAAAATAAAATAATATCAGCCCATTAATGCCCCACTGCTGAGCTCGGGCCTCCCATTATAGGGGGGAACAGACAGTATACCCGCCACGCTTGTCCAAGGCGGCTTGGCAGGTTTGACACATCGGTTATCTCGATGTGCAGGTTGCATCACGATGTTTTCCTTCACCGTTGTTAGCACATGGTAATTGTAACAATATGCACATTAGATCAGAAAACTGACTAAGAGGTGCATGCGTTCCGGCCAGGATCGAACCCGCGCCCTCTGAATCTGGGACGCGTGCGCTAGCCATTACGCTACCACGTCTGTTACATACTTAATATTGATTTATTTATAATTTAGTTTATGACTCATTGACTCTTCGGGTGATCAGAGGGCTGGTGCTTACCTCGGCCAACGGATCAGTATGGCGATCCAGCGAGGAAACGTAGCCAGCCTTCTGGGCACCTTACCCACAGAAGACGGTGATTTAGGCTCAGTATTCTACTTATAGTCTTGAGGGACTATGAGTAGAATACAATACAAATAAGTTAAGTTTTCTTGCATTGTATTCGATTATATCATATACATACATACATACATAAATAACTTCACGTCAGTACCCTGGCGTGGTAGGCACGAACAACAGAGCGCCATTTAGGCTTATTCTTACACACCTCACTTGCTTCTTTGACATTCATATTATATTATATGTAATTTAATATAGCCTTATTTAGTTTATTTTTAAGTATTTACTTTAATATTTTCTCTCTTTCTTCTTCTCTTTCTAGTCATTAATAATAATTGATTGAAAAGATGACGGCCTCTGTGGTTGAGCGGGCTAAGGCTTTGCCGGCGTACCTCACTGCAACGCAGAGGTTCCGGGTTCGATTCCTGGTATAGTAAATTTCGGAAACATATTTTCTCCGTTATTTACTATGGTCTGGGTGTCTGGGATCGGCCCCAGAGTAGTCCGTTGTATATTACTCATAACACAAGCGTAACTTGCTTAATTTGAGGATATACAATGTGTGTTTGTCTGCCGATTATATATTATATTATATTATAATTAACCTAAATAAAAATGACATATTAAGTTTACACATATATCCACATACTTGTTTTACTAATAATGTGACATACCTTTATAAACTGGTACAGCGGCGTCTCGTCTTCCATTATCTCCATGTCCACTATACAGTAGACCGCGTCGGGCTTCTTCAGGCATAGGTCAAAGTCGTCCAGCTCCGAAAGAGCCGGCATTGAATAGTAGTCAAATATAGATTGGGGTTCTTCATCTGAAAAGAGAAGAGTTTTAAATACTTTTTCATGTATTCATTAGGGATGGGCCGAATGTGGTTTAAACCGAACACGAACTTCGGTTAAAACAAAAAATTCGGCCGAAGTTCTTTTTGATTTCGCCACGCTTTCTAAAGAGCAACACATTGTGTTGACAACGTCTACTTGATAACACCGAATTTTTGGCTTGTTTTACACCCCTAGTGAATTTTAAGTATAAGTAGGTTGATAAAAGAATAGATTTTTAGACTTTTGATTGAGAAAAAAACCACCATTTCATAATTCAAAATTCATAAAGTTTAATTCGTAAAAAGTGATTTCAAAAAAAAACTATAATTATAATTTTTTGAGTTTTTTGACATTCAAGTTACGCATTCTAATTAAGCAGTTGCACTACTTACTGATGTTTCTTAGAGGAATAATAAGTTTATTTTATTTTTGTTTTAATTTGATGTCTATTTAATTAGGCAAAGACTCAATCAAGAACTATTTTTTTAACACATTGCACATTAAGATTTACATGTTCTTAACTAAAATAAATGACCAGGAGTATATAGATGCCAATTTTTATATTACGGTTATGATAGTGTTACTAGTGCGGGACTCGAATTAAAAATGCCATTGGAATTACTATAGAATTGATTAGAACTATATGTTCGGTCCTTGCCTAGTATAAAGTAGGTAGAACATCGCTCCATCAATTTTGCTGTCTACCCTCCTGTGTGAGGCGACGGCCACTACAGAGCAGGGTAGGAGCAGCCTTTTTTTGAACACTTACTGTCGACGTCTTAACAAGACTACAACGCGCCGTGCGCTCATAATTTTTGAATAATATTCATTATACTCATTGTGATTACTGGCCGTGCCAAGAACTTATTATATGTACTTAGACTTGTTAAAAGTGTTAGCTCTAAGGTGGAGATTAGTGCCGTGTGCTGTTCCTGTGTGTAACCTGAACCGAGCCAGGAGAGGGCGGATCTCAAGGTTGGTGGAGCTTCTGCTTTTCTAGTGCAAGGATCTAGGTCATATTTCTCTCATACAGTCCATTACAAATTGAACCAGCCTTTTTTCCGTAGGCTATAGCGCCCCACACTATACAAACACGTATAACACATGTACAAATATAACTAAACACAACCAGTACAAACTGCACGATTCAATAACACGCTCAAAGTCCGTCACTATATAGCTCATCGAATGTACACACGTCTTGCTCGTATCGTAATCGTCGCTTGACTGCGGTTCTCGCTAGACTGCCTCCCCTCTTCATCCTGCCGTCCCTTTATACTCCACAAATATAAGTGTGCCCACCCGTATCGTCGACTTAATTTCCTAGAAATACGTAATCCGCACACCTGCTTAATTATTCCTGCGAACGGCCATAAAGTAGTAGTACAATACAACAATAGACTGTTTTTATAAGTAAACAAAAGAAGTCCAAATGCGGGAAGGTAATAATCTGTGCTTTATGACAGGCATGTGTGCATTCACTGTTTGTCGGCATGTAACAATAGATATGATTTCTATTAACTTCAGTCAAAATAGTCCAAGTCGGTATTTTAATTTTTCCTTGCACCGACTGTTCGGCATTTAAACCGAATTTCAGCCGAATGCCGAAAAGTTCGACTCAAGCTGCCGAAATTCGGTCAAACCGAATGTAATACGAATTTCGGCCTATCCCTAGTATTTATATGCTTGTGCTGTTTGCTGTTGAAATGCTTGGATCGTGGGGTCCTGAGGCCATGAGCTTCCACAAAGGTATTTCGAAACGACTTATGGATTCTTCGGGAAATCAGAGGGCTGGTTCCTATCTAGGACAACGGATCACCATGGCGATCCACTGAGGTAACGTAGCCAGCCTTCTAGGAACCTTACCCATTGACTCCGGTGACCTAGGCTCAGTATTCTACTTATAGTCTTAAAGGATTATATGTAGAATATAATATAAGCTAAGCTTCCTTCATTGTGCTAGTTTATAGTTAAATTCTATATAGTAAATACTTTGAACTAGTTTTTGTCGACGTGTGTGAAAAATCTACTCCATGAGAACCGAGCCTTTTTTTCAGAGTAAAAAATAGCCTATCTATTACGAGTATTCCACACCATCCCTATTCTGTTACTACTGTCTCGTAAGAATCGCCGGACGCTATCGTCACAATCTTAGGTTCTCCTTGACTTGGAAACATTGTGATGAAATGCGTGGTGGGTATATTGTGCGTTCCCCTATAAACGGGAGGCCCAAGCCCAGCAGTGGGACGTTTTTGGGCTGTTACTATTTTTATATTGTGTTAACTAGAATAAGTCAGTTACTTAATAAATTAGGTTTACTTGTTAAATACAAATGTATCACATAGTTATTAAAACACTACAATATTTAAAAGTCTAAAACTCTCACTCGACATACGAAACTAGTTCAAGGCTAACTGTTTCACGCCGATATTCTGTGAGAGCGTGATAGCACACCAATGGAGCCAGCCCCCTTTAGAGCTGTACATAGCTGGGCACCATTAATCAAATAGTTAACTTCGTTAATCGCTAATCCGTTACTGAAAAAGTTAACTTCGTTAAAAGTTAAAGCGTTACATTTCAGAAAATTTAACTCAAGTTAACGTTAATCGTTAATCCGTTAACATTATAAAAACTGTTGGTTCTGGATGTTAACAGGTTAGAAACAAAAAAAAGATCGGTATAATTATTAGAGTGTTTAACATAGGCATAAACAATGTTTTTCCATTCATTTGGATTAAGGTTTAGAATTTATTTTATTAAGATAGACTAGTTGCGATCTAGACGAAACACTAATTAGTGTAATTAATTTTAAAACGATTTGATAGTAATATAATGACCAATTGATATTTAGACGAATTGCTACATAGACCAGTTACGTCTTAGACGAAAGGATACTAACCCGTCCAATTTATCTGTCAATTTAGTCATCTGGTATAATATGAAAATTCCCCTTAATGAACATGTTGAATATAATATGTTGAAGTTCTCGTCTGAAAGCGAGGCTCGTTTCGGCTGTAGTATATCCTTGCCCGTGGAGAAAAGACGTTCAACTGCAGCGCTTGAGGGTATAGCAGTATTATATATAATAAATGGAATTCTCCGGTGGTTCGGGCATGTGGAAAGAATGCATGATGAATGAATGACTAAACAGATATACAATGCAAAAGTGGATGGATGCAGAAGTCGTGGAAGGCCACGACACACCTTCCATGATCAAATTGATCGTGTACTAGCAGAAGGTGATGTCAGGAGCCTTAATAACACACCAGATTGAATGGCAAGAGTTATGAATGTGAAAGAAGCAAGTGAGGTGTGTAAGAATAAGCCTAAATGGCGCTCTGTTGTTCGTGCCTACCCCACAAGGGTACTGGCGTGAAGCTATGTATGTATATATAATAAACAGATTGTGATTGTGCTGGATTAACGATTAACAGACTTTGGGAAATTTAACGAAAGTTAACGAGTCCGTTAACATATTTTTAAATTAATCCGTTACTCGAATTGTTAACTTCGTTAATTAACGATTAACGGATTAACGAGTTAATGCCCAGCTATGGAACTGTAATCGTCGAGTTTTGAAATCGAAGGGAACTCCACTGTGGCCTGCCACACAGGCTCTGTTGAGATCTACTGCGGGCACCAGAGCTAAGTTTGGACGCTCCTATAAAATTGTCATCGTATTGTGAATTATTTTATCTTCCCTGTACTCTTTATGTAAATAAATTTCGTTTCATTGCATTCCATCAAGATAGTAATTCCATCACGGCTCTACCACATAGCTAGAAATATCTTATTCAATTGTCATATTCTGAAAGTACGCTTGGAGTTGCCAAATCACAGGGATGAGAACAGCACTTTTATGCTACGTTCCATTAGGGACTCACAACAACCATGTTCACGCCCGCGATTTATCCCGTTCCACTTGCGTGCCGGCGTACAATCGTAAACCCAAGTGGAACAGCCATACGACCCACCTCTTGACGTGGGTCGTTGTGAGCGTTTTGGATCGAAAATGATGACGTCATTAGTGACGTTTTTGGCACGACCACAACGACCGCGGTCGCCTTGTGGAACGGCTAACTGATCATTTTGGGCGTTGTGAGCTACTAATGGAACAGCCGGTATATCTCTGGGAAGCGATTCTCCATGCTGTCAAAAAATTTAGAAAACTATGCCAATCATAGATAATACATGCGAAAGATGTCCCAACTTTTTTGACAGCCACTGTTGAATCGCGGCATAAATTGTAATAAAAAATATTAACAATTTTGTAACATAATTTTACATACATACATACATAACTTCACGCCACTTCCCTTGCGGGGTAGGCACGAACAACAGATCGACATTTAGGCTTATTCTTACACACCTCACTTGCTTCTTTGACAACAATATAATTTTATACTTATAAATTACTTTTCACAAAATTATTATTTAACTAGCTGACCCGGCTTACTTTTATTTTTCCTTCCACCCATTTTATTATTATATAAAATTATTAGAGCTAGGCATGTTTGCTGAAGAGTTTCTTGCGCTGCTTCTTCTCTTAAAGCCATAACATGTTGCGAAGCGGTAGTAAATTAGATTAGGCTCCCATAGAGTAAATAATAACCATGAACAAAATTAAAATTAAATAATTAAAATTAATAAGTTGGCGGTAGGCTAAATAAAACTTTAACAATACTCGTTGACACTTGACATCTTTGTCTTCCGTGATCACGGCCACTGAAAAGTGGCCGAAATGTCGGAAAAACCGAAATCAAATAAAATTACCGCGCTTAAAACCGTTAAAACGTAGTTTTATTATCCACAGCCAGGTGTTAGGGCATTTGCACGACTAGATGGCTACCACTCCTGGTCTAAATTATGTCGCCATAACAACCTTGAGTTGTGTTCCGGCATTAGTGACCAGGTTCCAGTCTCCCTTAAGAGAGCAGCAGCGCAAGTGTAGCAACTTTGGTGTTGCAGATGTCCATAGGCGATGGTAACCGCTTTCCATCAAGTGGACCGTCTGCCTGTCTGCTGATCTCCTGCAATAAAAAAAATGACGTACGTGATGACGTATCATCAGATTTAGATGTCGATTTAACGCCTGATTTTATTAGAAAAGCAGTTGTTTGTTTAACTAATCACTTTATATCCGCTTTCCTAATATTCGAAATGAAAACCAAAGCAAAACTCGGGTGAAAGGCATATTTAGGCACTCAAATTAGTAGCTCCTTCGCTACGTGCGTGAAATTATTTTGTGCCTAAATATGTCACCGTTGCCTCTTGTGTAACAATCTACTATTAAACGCTCTATTGTAAAATTAAAGTTTTGCAGTTGCCTGGCCTCATTGACTGACTGACATTTCAACACATAGCCCAACTACTGGATCGTGAAAATTTACATGCGCCATCCCTTCTATACTGTAGGTGTGCCTTAAGAGAATACTTTTTAAAAATTCAACCCTTAAGGGGGTGAAAAAGTCGATGAGATTTTTTTGAAAGTAAGAAGCACGAAATGTTATATATCTGCTTCTGGTTAGAAATAAATGTACACATGTACATATATACATACATAGCGTCACACCAGTTCTCTTGCGGGGTAGGCGCGAACAACAGAGCGCCATTCAGGCTTATTCTTACACATCTCACTCGCTTCTTTGACATTCATAGCTCTTGTCATGCACGCTCGTCTGTTCTTAAGGCTCCTGACATCACCTTCACACACACATATATCGGTGTTTTTGGTAATTCAACCACTAAAGGGGTAAAAAGGGGTATGGAGGTTTGCTCAAACTATTTTCAATCTACGCAGGCGAAGCCGTGATCAATACCTAGTTCACTATATCTGGGAGCCATCGTAATGTACATTAGTTATTTCCTAATAACGATATGGCCATGGAATATGTTGCATCAAAACTGAACCAACTACCTTCGTTTACTTAACTTTTCGCAATAATTGCAAGGAAGTCGACTTACAATTACTTAAGTGCAAGAGATATTTCTATCTATCATATAATATAGACTAGTATGTATGTAGTTACGTACAAACTTTACATAATATCATATTTTATTTTTGTGGATGGATGCAGAAGTCGTGGAAGGCCACGACACACCTTCCATGATCAAATTGATCGTGTACTAGCGGAGGGTGATGTCAGGAGCCTTAAGAACAGACGAGTGTGCATGACAAGAGTTATGAATGTCAAAGAAGCAAGTGAGGTGTGTAAGAATGGGCCTAAATGGCGCTCTGTTGTTCGTGCCTACCCCGCAAGGGAACTGGCGTGAAGTTATGTATGTATGTATGTATGTATATTTTATTTTTATTGTATGAGTCCCACAGACGGGCCGACGGCCCACCTGATGGTGAAGCGGTTACCATCGCCTATGGACATTTATAACACCTGCTACCAATATGCTGTCGAGCTCTAAATAGAATCTGGAAACTGACCACTAATACTGCAACGCAACTGAAGGTTGTTATGGCGGCATACTCTACACCTAAGTCGTGGTAGCGTAATGGCTAGCGCATCGAATCGGGTATCGAAGTAGAAGCTAACCGTTTCACGTAGATATTCTGTGAGAGTGCGGTATCACACTGATCGAGCCAGTCCTAAAGCGTAGTTCACACTACGCTAGTAATTTAGTCGAGTACCAAGAAGTTCGCACTACGGTCGAGTACAGTATACAAGTGAGTGGTGTTTTGCAGGATGAACGTTCAACGCAATAAAGTAAATGACCTAATAAAGATACTGGCAATCGCTATTTTAGAAGAGGTGGATGAAGAAATTTGTGTAATAAGGAGAAAAAAGCTATGGGTACGACAATAGATTAATAGAAGAGATGAATTAGGAGCTACAAATTATCTTCTGAAGGAATTAGCACTAGAAGATCCCAAAGATACTTTGCTTACATTTTGCGGCGGCTAATGAACTCAACTAAAACGACGGGTTCATACTTGTTTAAAACAAATGAACGAGTAAGCAGTGACGCGTGGTGGGAGACGCTACTCGCCGAAAAAGATAGAACGAAATGCATCGACTCGACTAAATGACTTGCTAATCTACTCGACAAAATTTTTGTTGTTCGCGTTTAATTACTAAATTACTCGGTACTCGACTAAATCACTAGCGTAGTGCGAACTAGGCTTAAGAGCTTCGAGTCAGAAGCTGCAACCGCAGTCGGGGTTTAAAGCTAGAATTGATATTGATGAAATTGTGTACTGACCTGAATGCTATTTATTTATTTAGGTTTATAGCTTGGCAGCGAGGCCTTTAAGCCAGATCTTAAATTAGTAGGTTATCAACTGAAGGCATTCAAGGAAATTCTTGTGACAACTCGAAAGGGCACATTTGACTAAAAACACATAATTACTACTCAAAAACTATCAATATCCTACAACTATTGTTCATTTTAGAGTAATTTTACACATTTTTAGAAAATAAGACTGCACAGCACAACAACTCCTTTCAGTTCCCGCCAAAAACTCCGCGTGAATGCTAAATGTAAACGTGACATTAATCTCGCTCTCCACAATCTCGCGAAACGAGAATCTGGAACCGATTATTAAGTTCTTTCAATCGCGCGATAATGTGGAGCAGGCATAAGACAATCATTTCAATTTCGTAAGTATTTATTAATACATCGCGCATTTTTGACATAGCGCAAATATTTGCGTAATTTTTTACAAGTATTACTCAATGGTCTTGATTTCTGAACCGGTTTTCGACGATACCCGGTTTCTTAATTCACAGTTAATCGTCTCATTTATTCGTACTTAGTGATTCATTCCGATATTTATTAGGGCTTCATTCATTAAAATTGAAAGTTTGAGGTTTTTACTGTCAAAGATTCATATCATTGTACGATTTTTAAATATTTTTTTATTATGTCCTCTGCGAACGTGTATGTATATAAATAAAAAAAATTACTTGACCTCACTGTCTGGCTGACTGAAATATCCTTTATTTTTTATAATGTCTTTGAAGACCACGGGCCATAAAAATGGCCCGGACTTTTGGAGGGCTTCCGTGGGGTCATGGGAAGGCTTACACGATTATCCCTGTCAACACCATATAATAATGCACCCAAGGACAAGCCCAGGCCAGGGTAAGACTATTTTTTTTTATTGCAGGAGATCAGCAGACAGGCAGACGGCCCACTTGATGGAAAGCGATTACCATCGCCTATGGACATTTGCAAAACCAAAGTTGCTACAAATGCGCTGCTGCTCTCTTAAGGGAGACTGGAACCTGGTCACTAACTGGAAACTGGCTGGAACACAACTCAAGGTTGTTATGGTTATACTTTAGACCAGGGGTGTTAGCCATCTAGTCGGGCAAATACCCTACCACCTGGCTATGGGTTGTTAAGTTGCCTCTTACAACAGGCCGCCCGGCCGCAGGAAATTGTATTCTTTCTCCGTTTCTGCACGAATAAAAACTATTGTGGGAAATGAGTACCAGGCTAATGGGATGAACTCCTAGGGGTCTGGCAATATGGGGACTATGGCGTCTGCCCGTCGCAATGTTCGCGAACATGGAAAACTGGGAAAGCGGTAATTTACCACTCCCAGCATGGGCCCCAAAAAATTCCATAGAAGACATGGGTGTGACTGGCTAAGGGGCGTCGAGAGGTGAGCTGCAGTTTCATCGAAGCTACAGGCCATTTATGACTTCCACCCTTGAAGCTTGAGTCTTAGCTCTAGCGACCTCCACTCCGTGCCGGCTGGCTAAGGCAAGCACGTAGACGGGGGCCTTGTCTTGGTCCCCGGAGTCAGGTACGCGGTGTCGCTACTCACCTAAGGCTTCGCCAAAAAGTCCCCTGTGGGTTTATTATTATACACAACACGTTACATATAAAGTTATAAAATAGTTCTGATGTACTTACAAAGGCGAGCTTAACCCTAAAAGAGTTTTCTTCCAACAAACCTATGCGTATAGCGAGAAGGGGAAAAACAAAAGGCAGGGTTGTCTACACCAAAACATTTTTATGATTTAACTATATAATACCTATATAAACATACTAGCAGTGCCCGCCTTCCTCGATAAATGGGCTATCCAACACTGAAAGAATTTTTCAAATCAAACCAGTAGTTCCTGAGATTAGCGCGTTCAATCAAACAATATTAGTATATTTGGCTACAACACTAATACTTACATTTTAAATATCGCGATATCTTTTGAATGAAACGTCCGAATTGAATAAGTCAAAAAGTTTTAGAAAGCTATTGAATTCGTCTTGAATATGGAGTAATTTATTTTGATAAGAATTAATACCAAGGTACAAAATAAAGAGTTTTTGGAGCGACGACATTTAAATTATTTAAAAAAATAAAAGAAAACACTTATTGTGAGAAAACTACAATAGTTAGACATATGGTTACGCGATATTTTTTGTAGACAATTATATGTTCTGCAAAGTGGTAGTACATTGTTTTGTTCTATAATCAATAGTTCTCGCAGCGCACGCCGTGTAAGGATTTTTTCGGGTAATTTTTTTACACCTTGGGTTACATTATTGGACTTTTAGTAAGGATCCCTAATTTTTTGAAAATATAATATAGCCTATAGCCTTCTTCGATAAATGTACTATTCAAAACTGAAGAATTTTTCAAATCGGACCAATGGTTCCTGAGATTAGCGCGGTAAACAAACAAAAAAATAAACGAACTCTTCAGCTTTATAATATTAATATAGATTTAAAAATCTAACTTAAGCTGTCTTCTATCCTATTGTATTATAACTTATTTCCATCTTCCGTCTATCTATAATGACGGACACAAAAATACTTCGAGGACTGTTCCTTAACTTAAACTGTTTTATAGCCTCTTGTCCTTCATCCTTAATCTATCATCAGCCTATTTTTAGTGACACAAAAGTACCCCAAGGACTGTTCTTCAACTTACGCTGTCTTCTAGTAGATTGTCTTGTATCTCTAGTTCATCTTCAGTCTATCTATAATGACGGACACAAAAGTACTGCGAGGACTGTTCCTTAACTTAAACTGTCTTATAGCCTCTTGTCTTTCATCCTTAATCTATCATCAGCCTATTTTTACTGACACAAAAGTACCCCAAGGACTGTTCCTAAACTTAAGCTGTCTTCTAGTCGATTGTCTTGTATCTCTAGTCCATCTTCAGTCTATCTATAATGACGGACACAAAAGTACTGCGAGGACTGTTCCTTAACTTAAACTGTCTTATAGCCTCTTGTCCTTCGTCCTTAATCTATCATCAGCCTATTTTTACTGACACAAAAGTACCCCAAGGACTGTTCCTAAACTTACGCTGTCTTCTAGTCGATTGTCTTGTATCTTTAGTTCATCTTCAGTCTATCTATAATGACGGTCACAAAAATACTTCGAGGACTGTTCCTTAACTTAAACTGTCTTATAGCCTCTTGTCCTTCATCCTTAATCTATCATCAGCCTATTTTTACTGACACAAAAGTAGCCCAAGGACCGTTCTTAAACTTAAGCTGTCTTCTAGTCAATTGTCTTGTATCTTTAGTCCATCTTTAGTCTATCTATAATGACAGACACAAAAGTACTTCAAGGACTGTTCCTTAACTTAAACTGTCTTATAGCCTCTTGTTCTTCGTCCTTAATCTATCATCTATTTTTACTGACACAAAAGTACCCCAAGGACTGTTCTTCAACTGTAGTCGATCTTCAGTCTATCTATAATGACGGACATAAAGTACTTCGAGGACAGTGCCTTAATTTAAATGTCAAATGTGAACTTGTCAAATGTTATTTAAGTACGATACGAGTCTAACTTATTATTATGTATTGAGATCGGCTTATGAATTTTTTAGCCAATTATATATTTAAATATATCTATTTTGTTGCAACAGTTACACCGATGTTGAAATCTTAACATGAGTTCATTTTAATAATGTTTCTTAACAGTATACCTACAAAATTGCATGTACGACTGTATGTTCGTTGAAATGTAACACTTAGGTGTTAAGGTTCCGTGGTCATTACTAACCAACTTCTAAAAGTAGAAGATTTACAAATCGACTGTATTCTTGAAGTGAAACTTCTTAAAAAGCGTTGTTTTTTTTAAATTTGATGAAACGAAAAAGCGACACTAAATAGAGATAAACACAGAAATCTATAGCACTAAGCCTGCGAGAGAATGAGATAGAATGTACATAATATTATTGTATCTATATATATATATATATATATATATATATATATATATATATATATATATATATATATATAAATAAATTGCTGTTCGTTAGTCTCGCTAAAACTCGAGAATGGCTGGACTGATTTGGCTAATTTTGGTTTTGAATTATCTGTGGAAGTCCAGGGAAGGTTTAAAAGGTGAGTTAAAATAAAACAACAATTTTGCTTTCTCTTAGAAACTATTCCTACCTGTCAAACATTTGACGTTCGTCCCGTCGTTTAGAAATCAATTAAATTTAAAAGTCCTTTAGAAATCAACGTTTTTTGTTTATTGATTCTGAGGCGGTACGAAGTTTGCCGGGTCAGCTAGTATCTCTATTAATATTACAAACACGAAAGTTTGTAAGAATGGATGTAGGGATGTATAGATGTGTGGATGTATGTTTGTTACTCTTTCACGCAAAACCTACTGAATTGATTTTGATGAAACTTTACAGTAATATAGCTTATACGTCAGAATAACATACAGACTATAATGTAAAAGATATAGTGTGAATTATCCAAAATATAACGATTTTCTGTCATCACGCGGTTGAAACCGCGGGCGCAGCTAGTATGCAATAATAAATTAAAATAATAAATTTATTGCAACAACTATTTATGTAACCTTTTTTGTCAACCCTGCTGACCATCGACGCGTGACATCATGAGGCTATCGGCAAACCTTCTGCGCACAGCTAGTAAACTAATTTATAAATAAACTAGCAGCCCCGGCAGACATTGTCCTGCCTTTAAAAAATAAAATTCTAGAACCCGATCCCAGAGCCACGTACCGGTTCTAATTGCGAATCTAAACCATCCGGGTACCCACTAATCCCTACTCCGTGATGTTTGCTGGATGAGAAGTGACAACGGTAGACATCTAGTGGGGATAACTGATCGATTGATAGTTATAAACATAAAATCGCGATGGAAAAATAGGGGTTGATAGTAGAGAGGTGCAAAATTAAGAGTAATATATTTTTTTTTATTCTAAGTCATGTTGTCATAAGATTAAAAATCTTGCCAAAAAATTAAAGTTTATAATTAACAAATAAAAAATAGGGGTCGGTGATAGAAGGGTGAAAATTTAGGGTTGTATGTATTTTTTAATGCAAAATTATAAAAAAGAAAAAAATAAATTTTTGTCCAAAAAATAAATAAAATATGTTAGGGGTGGACAACGCTTAGGAACATGAAAAATAGATAGTAGCCGATTCTCAGACCTACTGAATATGCATATAAAATCTCATAAAAATCGGTCAAGCCGTTTCGGAGGAGTATGGTAACCAACACTGTGACACGAGAATTTTATATATTAAAAGATTAAAATAATGAAATTACAAACAATATAAGAGTCCCAGATCGCCGTCAGTTAAGAACGTAATTTTTATGCTTTGCTTCGCACCAACTTCAAGATGTAGAACATTTTATTTTCTGCTTTTTAGTTACTCTTGAAGTCGGTTTCATGTTTGCTAGATTGTTTTATCTTTCAGCACACCACATAGTCGTGTATGATATTAGTTTAGTCAGATTATTACTTTAGTCAGAGTATTACTTTAGTCAGATTATGAAAAATATTGTGAAAATGTTCCTGAATTACTTTTTAAGTTAATAGGTGTGGAGATCCTGCCTTGCATAATTGTAAAAATTAAATCTAAGTATGAAATTAAATATTTTGAAAAAAATTCAACGAAAATGTGTTTGTATGTACAACATTCGTTGTGTAGTTTTTTGAAATAAGGGATATTTTTGAATGGTTTATGGATACATGGTAAAACCGTAGATGTTATTGACCTCTATGGAACCTTAAATGACTGTTTGCGCAATTTTTTATTTCGAAATTAAATTATTATTAATTGTTCTGTTTAACAGGCACATATCACACAGGGAATAATTTATAAAATGAATCTGTATAATATAATATAATAATAATAATCGATAAACAAACACACATATTGTATATCCCCAAATTAAGCAAGTTACACTTGTGTTATGAGTAATTATACAACGGACTACTCTGGGGCCGATCCCTGACACCCAGACCATAGTAAATAACGGAGAAAATACGTTTCCGAAATTTACTATACCAGGAATCGAACCCGGAGCCTCTGCGTTGCAGTGAGGTACGCCGGTAAAGGCTTAGCCCGTTCAACCACAGAGGCCGTAAAACTCTGCCGGCCGTGAAACTGCCTAATTGGTGCATTTGTTCAGGCCAGGGTCGAACCCGTGCCCTTTGACTTTGGGACGAGTGCGCTAGCCATTACGCTACCACAACTATATAAAAAGAAAGAAAGAGATATTACATACATATATGTATGTACCTATATATACATACTCGGGTGATTTTTAGAGAAGAAGAGAAGAGAGTGTCGGGGTGAAGGTAAGGAAAGGCATGCTCCGGTGGTGCGGGCATGTGGAAAGAATGCATGAACGCAGAGGGCGTTGCAGTGAGGTACGCCGGCAAAGGCTTAACCTGCTCAACCACAGAGGCCGTCAATACGGAGATACACATTTTCTCAAATAAATAAATTATTATACTACTGTATGTCTTTCAAGACCACGGGCCATAAAAATGGCCCGGACTTTTGGGGGGCTTGCGTGGGGCCATGGGAAGGCCAACACGTAGAGGCCCCTTGACAAATTTAATGTAAATGTGGCGTGACACTGACCGGCGATTATCCCTGTCTACACCATATAACTATGCACCCAAGGACAAGCCTCGGTAAATGTGGGACTAGTAGGGAATGAGAACAAAAGGTACCGGGATATTGGGATGAACTGCTAGTGGAGTTAGATCGGAAATTATAGGGACTATGGCGTCTGCCCGTCACAATGTTTAAAGAACATGGAAAAAATGGGCAGACGGTGACTCGCCACTCACTGCATGGGCCCCAAACAATGCCATAGAAGACAGGGGCAACATGGGTGTGAGCGGCTAAGGGGTGTCGAGAGGTGGGCTGCAGGTTCACCGAAGCTACTTCCGACATTAGGCCATTTATCACTTCCACCCCTGGAGCTTGAGTCAGCTCTAGCGATCTCCATTAATTAAGTTATTATTAGGATATAAATTGGGGTTGAAATTTCGCTAATTTTTATATAATGATATAATCCGTCGGGTTGTTATCACCGCCGGAGTACCTGTTTTTCTAGAACCGAACAGATTGTGCCGCGACTATCGCAGAAGACCCGATAATAGATTGATTGTTTAAAACAAAGGTTACGGGTTGAAACAAAACCTTTGTACCCCTTTTTACTAAAATTGCGCGGACGGAGGAGTATGAAATTTCGCACACTTATAGTTTATACAGAGGAGTGCAGAATGCTACAAATTTTTTTTAATTATGCACAAAAAAATACTTATTAAATCAATAAAAAAAACATTACACACTCTTTTGTTTATTGTTAAAGTCCAATTAACAGTGTAGCTTTGGCGAAATCTGTAATTATAGAAGTAGTCTTTGACAACAGAACCTTAATAATGTTCAAACTTATAATTTAAATTAATTATATTATAGTCGAATTTTGACCACGGGCTCTCGTTTAACTTAGACATTAAAAGATAAATTTTATTACAAAAATTCTTATACAAATAATTCTTTATGTTGTTATGTACCTATATCTGTGTGTATGTATACATTTATTTATTTATTTTGCATTAGACACGGTTACAAGATAATGACGGTTACAATACATGGTGATAGTTTCACGTGTGCTAGCTAAATTGGCGTGCAAAATTATTCTTAAAGTACAATTTTATTATTCTAATTATCTTATTATAAATTACAATTAAATTACCTACCTACGCTCACGTATGGAAGCGAGAGTTGGGTATGGAAGAGAGAGCATGAAAGTAGAATAAACGCGGTTGAGATGCGAGCACTGCGCAAAATCTGCGGAGTGACGCTCGCGGACCGCGTTCGTAATACCGAAGTAAGAAAGAGAGTTGGTCTGAAAGAGAGTGTCAGGGTGAAGGTAAGGAAAGGAATACTCCGGTGGTTCGGGCATGTGGAAAGAATGCATGATGAAAGAATGACTAAACAGATATACAATGCAAAAGTGGATGGATGCAGAAGTCGTGGAAGGCCACGACACACCTTCTATGATCAAATTGATCGTCTACTAGCGGAGGGTGATGTCAGGAGCCTTAAGAACAGACGAGTGTGCATGACAAGAGTTATGAATGTCAAAGAAGCAAGTGGGGTGTGTAAGAATGGGCCTAAATGGCGCTCTGTTGTTCGTGCCTACCCCGCAAGGGAACTGGCGTGAAGTTATGTATGTATGTATGTATGTATGTACAATTAAATTATAAGTGTCAATAAAAAATTAGTCAATATTGTATTTATCTCATATAATCCTGCATTGAATAGAAACATTTATCCACCAGCCAGTTAAAAAGCTTTATATTAAATAAGTTACCTTTATATTCTTTGATAATTGGAGGTATATGTTTGTGTAGATGTATGTGACCAAGTGTTCATGTTCACAAACTATGATTACTATGTAATATACACTAATAATTCTTCACATTCTTTGAATGTTTTGAATAATAACCACTTTGTAACAATTTTCTGACAGTCATAAACTATATATATATACTAGCTGTCCCGACAGACGTTGTTCTGCCCTGAAGTAATAAAATTTATAAGCCGATTGCAGCGCCACCTACCGGGTCCAATTGTGAATCTAAACCATCCTCGAATCCACTTGAACACACACAAAAAAATTCATTCAAATCGGTCGAGCCGTTTAGGAGTTCACTGTCAACATACGTACAGAAGAATTATATATATAAAGATATATATATATATATAATGAATCCTCATTTCCCTTGGTCACGCCATCACGCGTGAATGGCTGAACCGATTTCGCTAATTCTTTTTTGTTGTGTTTGCTATTGTATTGGTTAGAAAATTTAAGAATACTTAACCACCATATAAAATTATTTCTAATCTAACCATAGTGCTATGGACAATATAAACTATGACGTTTGACATAGAATTGACAGAATGCGTGCTACAAATATCGTCAAAGAGTGCGTGAAAAAACTGAATGTCGTTTAAAACATTTATTTTTATTGCAGGAGTTCAGCAGACAGGCAGACGGCCCACTTGATGGAAAGCGGTTACCATCGCCTATGGAAATTTGCAACAACAAAGGTGCTACAAATGCGCTGCTGCTCTCTTAAGGGAGACTGGAACCTGGTCACTAATGCCGGAACACAACTCAAGGTTGTTATGGCGACTTACTTTAGACCAGGGGTGGTAGACATCTATCCGGGCAAATGCCCTATCACATGGCTGTGGGTTGTTTAGTCGCCTCTTACGACAGGCCGCCAGGCCGCAGGATATTGTATTCTTTCTCCGTTCCTGCACGGATAGAACATATGCTTTGGTCGGAGTTATTTTCTCAGGTCCCAATATTTAAGTGAAATTATTTTTGTGTGTGTTCAAGTGGGTCCCCCGGGATGGTATAGATTCAAATTTGAACTAGGTAGATGGCGCTGTAATCGGGTTCCAGTATTTAGGTGAAATTACTTTTGTATATGTTCAAGTGGGTCCCAGGATGGTTAAGATTATAGATCTACCGGTAGGTGGCACCGCTATAGTCTTCCTAAACGGTGGGACCTATTTTGATGATTTTTTTGTTTTTATTAAAGTGGATTCGGGAATGGTTTAAATTAACTATTGGTCCCGGTAAATGTCGCTGCAATCGGTTCTATATTTTTATTTCTAAGGGCAGGACAACGTCTGCCGGGTACAGTTAGTATTTCATATTTGTAATATTTTATTAATTTGATTAAACGTACGCATTCGCCAGTTTCGGCCTGGGGTGACATAATTGCATTTGTAAATATATAACATTACTAGCTGTCCCTGCAGACGTTGTTCTGCCCTAAAGAAATAAAATTTAGAACCCGATTCCAGCGCCACCTACCGGGTCCAAATGTAAGCTATCCTATCTTTCAAGTCGGATCAAACTGCACACGGCGTGCAAATTTGATTAAAATCGGTCAAGTAGTTTAGGAGTCCATCGCGGACAAACAACGTGACACGTAATTTATATATAACACTAGCTGTCCCGGCAGACGTTGTTCTGCCCTGAAGAAATAAAATTTAGAACCCGATTCCAGCGCCATCCACCGGGTCCAAATGTAAGCTATCCTATCTTTCAAGTCGGATCAAACTGCAAACGGTGTGCAAATTTGATTAAAATCGGTCAACTAGTTTAGGAGTCCATCGCGGACAAACAACGTGACACGTAATTTATATATATTAAGAGTTATTCCAAGCGTTTACTATTGAAAATTGCACATCTATCAAGTAACAAATTTCTCGACAGTAAAGTCCACATGAAACAAATGACATAATTGTCGTACTTTCTTGTTGTGGGTGATGTAATTAATAGTGATGTTTTGCGAGTCATGTAATGCATAGACTATTAAACCATCGACAGTATACGTCAATAAATCGAAAGTAATCGATTAGAAAATAAATAATGTTCTACTTTAAAGAAAAATAATACATACATACATACATAACTGCACGCCAGTTCCCTTGCGGGGTAGGCACGAACAACAGAGCGCCATTTAAGCCCATTCTTACACACCTCACTTGCTTCTTTGACATTCATAACTCTTGTCATGCACGCTCGTCTGTTCTTAAGGCTCCTGACATCACCCTCCGCTAGTACACGATCAATTTGATCATGGAAGGTGTGTCGTGGCCTTCCACGACTTCTACATCCATCCACTTTTGCATTGTATATCTGTTTAGTCATTCTTTCATCAAGAAAAATAATATCGCAATTATTATAAGTATTGTTGTATTTTGGCGAATTAAATACAATGATAATTTTACTTGTATTTAACTCTTGACAAGTGATTCAGATAGATAAGTAAAATTGATTAAAACTTATTTATAAATGGAATTGATTTTTATAACGCAAAAGCGGCCCGGCGCAGTTTCACCTGCGCTCTGTCCCGCTCCCGTGGTATATAGCGTCATGTTATATAGCATATGACACTCCCTGTTAACGTAGCTTTCCAACAGTAAAAGAATTTTTAAAATCACTTTAGTAGATCCAGAGATTACCCCCTACAACGTCACAAACTCACAAACTACCTCTTTATAATGTTAGTATAGATTAGGACATTACTAATTGATCCGTCTCATCGAGCTGTCAAAAGTGAAATAAATGCTTGGAAAGGGTATAGTACTTTTTATGATTTACCTCGCACCGAATTCAAGATATTGTAGAAAATGTTGATAAATTTACTTCTTAGTTATTCTAAGTAGGTCTCTTTTTTGCTAAAAAATATTTAACCGATTTCGAAAAGTTGGATTCTCAATTACACTATATATTGTTTTTGTCTCTTTCTTACGCGTTTTCTCCATCAATTGTCGACCGATTTTCAATTTTTTTTCTTTATTTGAAAGTGTATACTCCTGAAGTGGCCCAAATGAAGACTACAGGCGCTTAAAATATTATTTTTTACAAGCAACTTAAAAGTATAAATTATTTTTTTTCAACAAAAACAAAACCGACTTGAGCTAAAAGTAAATTTTTTTACAACATCCGAAGTCGGTGCAGAGTAAAAAATGGAAAAACAACAACAAAATTGCAAAATGCACTGACTTCAAGATGATGTAGAAAATATTAATTCTTTGCTTTTTAAATTGAAGTCGTTTTTGTTTTAAAAGAATATTATATCTATACTAATATTATAAAGCGGAAGAGTTTGTTTGTTTGTTTAAACGCGCTAATCTCAGGAACCGCTGATCCGATTAGAAAAATTCTTTCAGTGTTGAATATATCGTTTATCGAGGAAGGCTATAGGCTATATTATATTTTCAAAAAAATTTGGGATCCTTACTAAAATTCCAATAATGTAACCCAAGGTGTAAAAAAATGACCCGAAAAAATCCTTACACGGCGTGCGCTGCGAAAACTATTGATTATAGAACAAAACAATGTACTCCCACTTTGCAAAACATATAATTGTCTACAAAAAATATTGCATAACCATATGTCTAACTATTGTAGTTATCTCACAATAAGTGTTTTCTTTTATTTTTTTTAATAATTAAAATGCCGTCGCTTCATAAACTCTTTTTTTTGTACCTTGGTATTAATCCTTATCAAAAT
Source organism: Dendrolimus kikuchii (assembly GCA_019925095.2). Classification (NCBI taxonomy): domain Eukaryota; kingdom Metazoa; phylum Arthropoda; class Insecta; order Lepidoptera; family Lasiocampidae; genus Dendrolimus; species Dendrolimus kikuchii. The sequence continues at coordinate 1,683,115 of CM034409.1, forward strand.
ATATTTTTTTTTATTGCAGGAGATCAGCAAACACGCAGATGTCCAACTTGATGGAAAGCGGTTACCATCGCCTATAGACATTTGCTACACCAAAGGTGCTACAAATACGCTGCTGCTCTCTTAAGGGAGACTGGAACCTGGTCACTAATGTCGGAACACAACTCAAGGTTGTTATGGCGACATTAGTTTTATTATTATAAATTACTCCATATTCAAGACGAATTCAATACCTTTCTACAACTTTTTGAATTATTCAATTCGGACGTTTCATTCAAAAGATATCGCGATATTTAAAATGTAAGTATTAGTGTTGTAGCCAAATATACTAATATTGTTTGATTGAACGCGCTAATCTAAGGAACTACTGGTCTGATTGGAAAAATTATTTCAGTGTTGGATAGCCCATTTATCGAGAAAGGCTATAGGCTATATATCATCACGCTATTACCAATAGGAGCGGATCACCAATGGAGAATGTTTCAAAATCGGAGGGTTTTGAAAGCAAATTCCACGCGGACGACGTCGCGGGCACAGCTAGTACTAGTATAAGCTAGCGACTTCACCCACGCTTGTCTTGAAATTCTCGCGAGATTCACGGGGCAAAAAGTATCGTAGCATTAAAGCAAAGAATGTAAGTTATCGTGTTAATGAAAACTATGTCGGAATGAGCAAATTTTTATGCACCCGGGGAAATTCTCGCGCGATTCCCGGGACAAAAATAACACACTTTTGATTACATAAAATTTTCTATCGATCAGTGAAAAAATCACATTGGAGATCGATTTTTCTTAAATTTGGTCATTTTAAATCACTCCCAGGAAAATTCCCGCGGAATTCTCAGGATAAAAAGTAGCGCAGCCAGGTGGTAGGGCATTTGCCCGACTGGATGGCTACCACCCCTAGTCTAAAGTATGTCGCCATAACAACCTTGAGTTGTGTTCCGGCATTAGTGACCAGGTTCCACTCTCTCTTAAGAGAGCAGCAGCGCATTTGTAGCACCTTTGGTGTTGCAAATGTCCATAGGCGATGGTAAACGCTTTCCATCAAATGGGCCGTCTGCTGAACTCCTAAAATAAAAAAAAATGTAATTTCATATTTTAAATAAATCATTGTTATTTTCATAATATTTTCTCAAGTTTTCGCGACTAATATAAATAAAAAAAACTACGTTTCAACGATTTTAGGCGCGGTAATTTATTTGATTTTTTATTATTCCGACTTTTTCAGTAGCCAGATCATTGTTTAATAATTTCTTTTTATTTTTTCTTCCTCCCATTTTATTATATAAAATATTAGAGCTAGGTATGTTTGCTGAAGAGTTTCTTGCGCCGCGTCTTCTCTTCAAGCCACAACATATTGCGAAGCGGTGGCAAATTAGATTAGGCTCCCATAGAGTAAATAATAACCATAAACAAATTTTAAACTAAATAATTAAAATGAACAAGTTGGTGGTAGGCTAAATAAAAGTGGCCGAAACGTCGCAGTAAGAAAAAAATCAAATAAATTACCGCGCTTAAAACCGTTACAACGTAGTTTTATTATATTTGCTATTTTCGGCAACAAAATTATAAAATGATCCTCTCCTACCTTTAATCTTTTCCTGGGCAACGTCCGTAACATTTTCCGCTAGTACAACATACACAAACACTATCAACCACCACATGTCTATCCGACAGAATTTGTTAGACTGTCTTAGCACCGAACCACACCGTTGCGGCAACGAAGGACCAGCCCGGCAGGTTGGGTGTCGCAACAGTGCTGCCCATTCACTTACTTGTGTAAATCGTAAGACATAATCTTATCAATTATTATTGTTTAATATCCCATTGTGCGGAAATGAATAATGTATTTTATTGTTGATTTTATTAAAATTTATTTATTTATTTTACTAATTAAATATTATATAAGTAGTGTTGCGGACAACGAGCACCCCCCTGACGCGCCCGCCGGAGCACACCTACTCTCCGCGCCCCGCATGCCCCCGACGCCTATAGCTGGCGCAATTAGCAACTAGACGTCGGACGGGATACGGGATATAAGAGGCAAAAATTCGCCATTAAAGACATTGGATTAGCATAGGCGTGTTGCTGGAGAGTTTCTTCCGAGTTTCTTCCGCCGCTTCTTCTCCTCCAGCTATAACATGTTGCGAAGCGGTAGTAATGATAGACTAGGATCGGCTCCGCCGGCGGAGTCGATAATTGGTCCCCAAATAATCACTTCAGCCTGTTGGCTTAGCTCTTTCAGCCTTTAACGGCTAATTCTCAATATAGAGTCAATCCCCCGCAGCGGTCGAGCCGAGGTCGAACCTCACAGGAGGTGCCTCCTCGAGCGTGCTGCTTCCGGGCTGAACGCCTCCGCTCCCACGGAGTCGGGAAGCCCCCAAAGTCCGGTATCGCTGAAACAGCCATCTGCGGCGATACAGCTGGGTCCAGCTCCAAAAAAAAAAAATTAAAGACATTGATCATTCAGATTAATTTAGACATTCTTCAGCCATTCATATATTGTACTCAACGACGATTCTCTTGCATATTTTATACTCATTCTATGTATATTTCTAATTTAATAATAATAATCATACAGTCCACTATTACATCGAGTTTTAATTTCCAAAACAAGAAGCAACTTCTACCAATAAGTAGAATTTAAAAAAAATGAGTCGTTTACATTGAAATCCGCGTTGTGTCGGATATAATTCCGGCACAGCAATATGCTGAGTGCAAACCTTGTTTGCTGAAAATGCGGCCTACAAATTTTCAAAATATGCTCTGTGTATAATTTTTTTTTCTTTGCATGAGTTCAGCAGACAGGCAGACGACCCACTTGATGGAAAGCGGTTACCATCGCCTTTGAACATTTGCAACAGTAAAGGCTACAAATGCGCTGCTGCTCTCTTAAGGGAGACTGGAACCTGGTCACTAATGCCGGAACACAACTCAAGGTTGTTATGGCGGCATAATCTAGACCAGGCCTGGTAGCCATCCAGTCGGGCAAATGCCCTACCACCTGCCTGTGGGTTGTTTTGTCGCCTCTTACGACAGGCCGCCCGGCCGCAGGAAATTGTATTCTTTCTCCATTCCTGCACGGATAATAATGTATAAGGAATGTAATTACGTCGCTATTCCTTCAAGTAAAGTTTTTCTTTCTTTCTTAATGATCTATTCGGTTCCGTAATCATTTTGGCAACGGCAAATGGAACCCTAAATTGCTATAATAATATGAAGAGGTTTCTCCTCGTGATCTCGTTATCCCTGTCCAATATTTAAGATAAAACGATTTAAAAACTAATCTTGGAAAATATTCACCTATAGCTAGAATATCACATCTGTACAATTCATATGTTGCCAAATAAACATCGATATATTTAATAACAGTCCTTATACATTCTTAAAACAATGTCTTAGATAGGTTAAGTATGTTTAATTATTACTATTGTTTCCTTATATTTTTTTTGTTTGTTGTTTAATTAATCTATATATATAAAAGAAAAGGTGAAATGTGTTCGGGCATGTGGAAAGAATGACTAAACAGATATACAATGCAAAAGTGGATGGATGCAGAAGTCGTGGAAGGCCACGACACACCTTCCATGATCAAATTGATCATGGAATCGTGTACTAGCAGAAGGTGATGTCAGGAGCCTTAAGAACAGACGAGCGTGCATGACAAGAGTTATGAACGTCAAAGAAGCAAGTGAGGTGTGTAAGAATAAGCCTGAATGGCGCTCTGTTGTTCGTGCCTACCCCGCAAGGGAACTGGCGTGAAGTTATGTATGTATGTATGTGTAAAATGTAAGTAATAACAGCAATAGCATGATACCAAAATGATCCACATTTTTTGTGAATCTCATTTTAATACTGTATAATTCATAAATAATTATATATATAGCAATAATATAGCTGATAGTGTAGAGGGCATAGATTAGGTTTATATGATACGTCTATGGCAGAGGGAGAGTCGAAGATTTGGATATTGACAAATCTATGTTTGTTACGTTTATGTTAAGATATGACACTTAGTCTTTTTTAAGTATGTTTTGCACGTTGTATACATTTCGCACTTGGGCGAGGTTTTTTTATATTTTTCGACGATGATAAATCCGGTTGAGGGCTATACGTATGAAACGTGGTAGATGCATGAGCTGGTGATAGCATCTCCGAAAAAATCCCAAAAGATAAAGAAAGGAGAAAGAATACAATTTACTGCGGCCGGGCGGCCTGTCGTAAGAGGCGACTAAACAACCCACAGCCAGGTGGTAAGGTATTTACCCGACTGGATGGCGACCACCCCTGTTCTAGAATATGCCGCCATAACAACCTTGTGTTGTGTTTCGGCATTAGTGACCAGGTTCCAGTCTCCCTTAAGCGAGCAGCAGCGCATTTGTAGCACCTTTTGTGTTACAAATGCCTGTCTGCTGAACTCCTGCAATAAAAAAAGAAAAAAAATATCGACTAATTTTTCGAAGTCTCTTATTTCGTCTTATGCCAGGGCTATGGGAACTTGGCCTGACTAACTCCGCGTGTCCTGACATGTAGCGGTTCTGAGAGTCTTGTCCGCTGCCGGAAGCAACCAAGTCTTGGGCATCGTGCTTCTCATATCCTGCGTGTGACGTCGCTCCATAGGAGGTACTACGAGTGTGCGCGGAACACGAGCGCGCCTTTATATCGACGAAGCTGGATGGGAACCCTTCCCCATAGTAAAGTTGGCAACTGGAGGTCTGACACTCTTCTCTGGCACAGTCTCTTCCTTCTGGCTCATGCTCCCACTCCAGCTCCTCGTCTCGCAAAAGGAGAAAAAGGCGTCCTATCCGGGATTGCTCCCGAGTATAGGTAGAACTACGGCTGAGAACTTGGGTGAATCCTACCCTAAGTATAGCAGATTGGTGAATCGAGAACCCTCAAATTAGTTAGTAAGCCGGTTCTTATTCAACATTAAAAATACGTGCCAAAATCCCCGAAACATTAATATAAATATCAATTAGCTAATGAGACAGTCAAATTAACTTCTACATTATTTCAAGTGCAAAACAACTATACAAAGTATAATTTACACTAATATAATTAAATTCTGCGATTTTTAAATTAGTGCTAACGTTTAAGTGAGAACCATTTGTTTTGCGATACAGGGAAGCGGCAGCGGCCGGCGTGCCCTGGAACCGACAGTGCCCATTTTTTCTTCTTTAAAACTAGCCAGAATGGAATAGAATAAAATATAATCTATATATTACTACGTGAAGCAAAAACTTTGTACCCCTTTTTACGAAAATTAGGAGTATGAAATTTCGCACACTTATAGTTTATTAGCTGATGTCCGCGACTTCGTCCGCGTGGTGCGGTTTTTTTAACTATCCCACGGGAACTCTTTAAGTTTTCGGGATTAAAAGTATCCTATATGTTGATCAGGGTTATAAGCTACCACCATACAAATTTTCATTTAAATCGGTCCAGTCGTTTCGGAGATTAGCCCGTAAAAAAGACACAAAAAAACTCTAAATTAGTTCTATTTCACTACTTACATCCCCTTGACTCGGTTTTTAGCAGTTTTTTTTTCATTGTACAGAAATTCGACCTCTACAGTTTTATTATCTATAATTTATAATATTATAAAGCTGAAGAGTTTGTTTAAACGCGCTAATCTCAGAAACCGCTGGTCTAATTTGAAAAATTATTTCAGTGTTGAATAGTACATTTATCGAGGAAGGCTATATTATAGGCTATATTATATTTTCAAAAAATTAGGGATCCTTACTAAAAGTCCAATAATGTAACCCAAGGTGTAAAAAAATGACCCGAAAAAATCCTTACACGGCGTTCGCTGCGAAAACTATTGATTATAGAACAAAACAATGTACTACTACTTTGTAGAATATACAATTGTCTACAAAAAATATCGCGTAACCATATGTCTAACTATTGTAGTTATCTCACAATAAGTGTTTTCTTTTATTTTTTAAATAATTAAAATGCCGTCGCTCCAAAAACTCTTTATTTTGTACCTTGGTATTAATCCTTATTAAAATAAATTACTCCATATTCAAGACGAATTCAATACCTTTCTAGAACTTTTTGAATTATTGAATTCGGACGTTTCATTCAAAAGATATTGCGATATTTCAAATGTAAATATTAGTGTTGTAGCTAAATATACTAATATTGTTTGATTGAACGAGCTAATCTCAGGAACTACTGGTCTGATTTGAAAAATTCTTTAATTGTTGGATAGCCCATTTATCGAGGAAGGCTATATATCATCACGCTAAGACCAATAGGGGTGGAGCACCAATGAAGAATGTTTCAAAATCAGAGGGTTTTGAAAGCAAATTCCACGCAGACGACGTCGCAGGCACAGCTAGTATATCTATATAGATATAGAGAAGAAGCGACGAAAGCTAATATTTTTAAAAACTACGCATAAAAAATGCATTAAATCAATAAAAAAACATTACACACACTACCATGTATTTGACACACACACGCATATATACTCTTTTGTTTATTGTTAAAGTCCAATTAACAGTGTATATATAGCCTTGGCGGAATCTGTGATTATAGAAATATAGTCTTTGACATTAATTATTATGGTCGAATTTCGACCACGGGCGACCACTAGTAGAAATATATGCAGATGGAAAATCTCAGCTGAAAGTCCCCGGAGGAGCCCCAATTCTGCAATTTCAATCTCTTGGCGTTGCGAAGATATTCAAAGTACGATTCTATTGCAATAGTGTCGGAGAAAGAATACAATTTCCTGCGGCCGGGGGCGGCCTGTCGTAAGAGGCGACTTAACAACCCACAGCCAGGTGGTAGGGCATTTGCCCGACTGGATGGCTACCACCCCTGGTCTAAAGTATGTCGCCGTAACAACGTTGAGTTGTGTTCCGGCATTAGTGAGCAGGTTCCAGTCTCCCTTAAGAGAGCAGCAGCGCATCTGTAGCAACTTTGCTGTTGCAAATGTCCATAGGCGATGGTAACCGCTTTCCATCAAGTGGGCCGTCCGCCTGTCTGCTGATCTCCTGCAATAAAAAAAAATTTCGTATTCTACTAAATTCATAATATCTTCTCAATATCGTCGTCGAAATTAATAATCGAAAAGCTGCCAAAATTTTAAACATTTATTTCGCGAGATTTTACTGTGACAATATCTTTATTAATGAAGAAATTTATAAATAATCGAATACAATAAAAGAAAACTTATTTGTATTGTATTCTACCCATAGTCCCTCAAGACTATAAGTAGAATACTGAGCCTAGATCACCGTCTTCTACGGGTAAGGTGCCCAGAAGGCTGGCTACGTTTCCTCGTTTTTACTTATAAATATTTATAAATAAGCTTTTTAAAAAAGTATTTAAATACAAGCTTTTGAGATCCTGGATATCATATAGCAGCAGAGTGACAAGACAAGTAAAACGAGCCCAAACACGACGGGTCTATCTTGTTTAGTACACGAGTTCCTGTGGCCACCTTCCGACTCCATCATCAGATCAGCTGGTACCATATTATTGCATTGTCACGCGATATACATATGCGTGCAAAATTTCAGCTCAATCGGAAACCGGGAAGTTGGTCAAATTTAACTTGCAAGACTCCACCCGAACTTACATACATACATAGGTACATCCATTGCGAGTTATAATAAATATTATAAATAAAAGCTTGTAAAATAGAGCGGTATTCCACGGGCACACCATTTGAATTAACAGAATACCGAAATCGGACAAACATACGATTGGGACAATATTGGCCGGCGATTTTGACGAGATACTAAAATCAGATTTTGGCTCCTGATCGTTCACGTGACAAAGTTGCTTTAGAAACTACTCGAAGAGGTCGAAAACGTTGAGAAATTCACACAAATACTTAGCAAATCATTTAAACTTGACATGGATTTTTGTTGTTTTTTTAACTGTATACATTTTGCGTAAGACCATTCAACCAATTATTTATTCATACACGCCGTCACACTTATGAAATTAATAATGATATTCAGCAGTATATTAAATATATATAGCTAGCTATATTTATACTAGCTGAAGTGAAACTTCTATATAGACGCATTAGGATTTTTTCTGTCACGAAAAAGCGTTACGACCATGGTGAGAGGCGGCATAATTTTAGAGTAGACTATCGATGTTTTTATTAGTTCCGGATCGAATTCAGTTTTTTTGTTTTTTAAAATAAAATATGTTTAAAAAATATAAATGTACCTAACCTAACCAAATCATAATTTTCAGTAAACCTACGAAAAATCTAAATGTGTGCTTGGACACATAGTAGAAGTGAAACTTCAACGGACAAGTGGAAAAACGAATGGCAACGGACAAGTGACAAAACGAATCGCAACAAAATTTTAACTTGAAGTTTTACGGGCAGGTTTTCAAATTGGACAAGTACATTAACAATCTGCCCGTAAAACTTCAAGTTAAAATTTTGTTGCGATTCGTTTTGCCACTTGTCCGTTGCCATTCGTTTTTCCACTTGTCCGTTGAAGTTTTTGCTGTCCGTTCCCTTATAAATTGCAACCTTATAAATTGCAATCATAGCAACGGAAAACACGGCTAAATCATCCATCTTGATGGTATCTCTTCAGTAGTCTGTGATCTTGATAAAGTATGACGAATTATTATATGATCGTATGTGTAATATGTAAAAATAACGAATAGCAGCATCATATAAATATGATAATAGAATTTGACAGATATGAGATCAAATTTACATGATAGTGTAATTACGCCCTTACCGGTTCCAATTGTGAATCTTAATAATCCCGGGACCCATTTAAATACACCCAAATTTTATCAAAATTGGTAAAGTGGTTCTCAAGTTATGCGCGTACATTTCTACGATTCATTTTTATTTGTATAGATTTGGTTCTTTTGTAACGCTCTCTATAATTTAATTTACTTAGGTTTTTTAATATATAATATTTTCTTAGGTTTTCGCGACTAGTATACAGAATAAAACTAGGTTTTAACCTCTTGGCGCTACTGATATAGCGACGCGAGGACCCTGGCTTCGAGGTCCCATGACACGGCCAGTACTCGCTGCGCTTGCTGCAGCAAGGCTATATTTCTGGCCGTCAGGCGGTCTGCCCATTTTTTTTATTTTTTTTTATTGCAGGAGTTCAGCAGACAGACAGACGGCCCACTAGATGGAAAGCGGTTACTATCGCCTATGGACATTTGCAATAACAAAGGTGCTACAAATGCGCTGCTGCTCTCTTAAAGGAGACTGGAACCTGGTCACTAATGCCGGAACACAACACAAGGTTGTTATGGCGGCATACTCTAGACCAGGGGTGGTCGCCATCCAGTCGAGCAAATACTCTACCACCTGGCTGTGGGTTGTTTAGTCGCCTCTTACGACAGGCCGCCGGGCCGCAGGAAATTGTATTCTTTCTCCGTTCCTGCACGGGAGCACCGTACAGGGCCATAGATCGCACGATGCCTTTGAAGAGTTTTCGGCACGTAGCTTAGGGCCCCCCAATGTTGGGCAGTAGGCGCGAAAGCGCTCCCGCCACCCTCATGAGCTCGGGGGCCAACTCCCTAAAATGTGCCGAAAAGTCCCATCGGCTATCGAGGACCAATCCCAAATACTTCATAGTTTCCCCGATGTCGATGCAGACGTCTCCTACAACGATATTAATGTCCGGAGGTGGTCGGTTTCGAGGGCCGTGAAAAATCACAGCCTCGGTCTTCTGAATAATACGATTTCTGCCCTAACCCAATTAAATATAGGCATATATAAATATGAAAATAAATATTGTACTGGACTGTCTTGATTTTTAAGAGTTATGAATGTCATCAGAAGCAAGTTAGGTAATTGTAAGAATTCAGCAGACTGAAGGGCTACTCTGTTGTTCGAAAGCGGTTACCATCGCCTAGGGAACTGGCGTGACAGTTATGTATATATAAATATAAAAATAATCTATTAAGGGAGACTGGAATCTGGTCACTAATGCCAGAACACAACACAAGGTTGTTATGGCGGCGTACTCTAGACCAGGGGTGGTCGTCATCCAGTCGAGCAAATACCCTACCACCTGGCTGTGGGTCATCTAATCGCTTCTTATCTATCATGTTTTTGAGTCAAAGGAAATGATATTGATTCTGATTTCATGCACGGATCACAGAGGCCGTTCATTAAAGGGCAATAACATGTAAAACGTAACTTGCTTGGCTTAGGGATCTACAATGTTGAACTTCCCCTCCTGTTGGTGAAGAGGATATCCTTCCCTGGCGGTACCCTAAATGAGAGCCAAGCGTTGGGGTGTCACAGATGTAATACCTATGGTTTAGTTCCTGTGACACCGCGTAAAAGCGCATAGGAGAGTGGCGCAGGTTAGGTTTAGTGGATAGTGTGACGGTCGACCATGCCCCGTCCCTCCACTCGGAGGCCACGGTGGGGATACCACCGATCAGGAGTCCCACACATCGCTCGGTATGTCTTGCCCCTCTCTTGGTGTTCCAAACGTCGACATACTCCTGCGTCATCAAAAAAAAGGAAGCTTGTTCCGAAATATTAGTTATTTTTACGCGTCGCATCGATCTTCCCATTTTTTCGTCTATTTCAAGTATTTAAAAAAATTTACTACTAATGCTCCGGTGGTTCGGGCATGTGGAAAGAATGCATGATGAAAGAATGACTAAACAGATATACAATGCAAAAGTGGATGGATGCAGAAGGATGGACCTTCCATGATCAAATTGATCGTATACTAGTAGAAGGTGATGTTAGGAGCCTTAAGAATAGACGAGCATGCACGACAAGAGCTATGAATGTCAAAGAAGCAAGTGAGGTGTGTAAGAATAAGCCTGAATGGTGCTCTGTTGTTCGTGCCTACCCCGCAAGGGAACTGGCGTGAAGCTATGTATGTATGTAGCTAATCCTCTAGCCAATCAAGAAATCGTGCCAGTGCTGCGATATACAATCCACAATCGAAGGGTTCCCGTAGCACAGCAAACAAAGTAAGCGGATGTGCATTTGTTGTTGTCCAAATTCCGCATTCTAAACCGTACATATTTTTTGGTCCTTCGAGCCGGATAACGAAAAATTGATTGTACTAATATTAAGGAACAAAGCTGCAATGTGTGTGTTTGTATTCCGACATTCCGTTTCATGCTACCCCACCCTGATTAAAACTTTTCGAAAATTAGGGTAGTTTAATAACTGCAAATGACGGGGGTATCTGGGGCAATGTTGATGCTTACAGCTGTGGAGGCATGCAACAATCTGACAATGATCAAAATAAGTGCTTCGAGACGAAATTTTTGTGAAATTTCGTAAAAACAGGTTTCACATTATTATCGTGTAATCTCGTGGCCACAAATTACGGTTGTTTGATATGGTGCAAGACATGAAAGAAAGACGTTTAGCAAAAATAATAGCCTAAATGAGTCAACTGATTATGTCGAAATAGTCTGTAGATATTTTAATGGTATAAGACAGAAGAAATACGCTGATTTAATCTGCCTAAGTAATGTGGTATATAATTTGACAAAGTGTCCTAGCGATTTGTCATTCATCTTAGCATTGAATCTGGTACCGCCATATAACCTTTTTTCGGTTTAGAGTAAAATTATTTGCGTAATATAAGTAGTAGTAATAAACGGACATAATATGTAAATTTTTAAATAAAGTAAAAATAAAAGGCAATTGACTCGGGCAATCTCGTTCGCCTGAGCTAGGAAAGCACTAAAAAAATAAAAAATAAAAAACCTTTTTTCGGTCAATATGATCTTTTCTTCGAAATGTTTAAATTCTCTGTTTGAAATCGATGGCGTGTTCTACTTCTCGCATGTACGTCAAATAATTCATGTCATATTATCAAGCAAAATAAATGAAATAAGGGTAAATAATTTAAATAAATTAACAAAAATAAATAATTGAAATATTAAAAACCCGTCTGCAAAAAAAGACAATTTAAAAGTAATGCATTGAAATGACCGAATCAATATTGAGAATAGTAAACAAAATTTAAATAAACTGTAAACAAAGTAAACTCAACTTTGGTATAATAGACTATATTATGAGATGTAAGCCTAAGTTAATATCCGCATTACGTTTAGTAGCAAGCGAAACCCATTAATTTTCTTTCTGTTTGTAATTTGCAATAGTTTTTGATTTTTTTAATTATTTATTTTATTTTAGAATTTTAATGTCCCTTCACACTCTTGTTTGTTTCGTTTTGCATGTCATTATTTGCACCAAAGTAGCGTATAGCGGCCAATATTACAATGTGTGTATCAGTCTTTGGACACAATATGAATATCACGTCCGATCCCCGTCCAATGTCCAATATTGGTAATATTCGGAGTCAGCCGGAGTCGGTTTTTGAAACGAGTTCAAAGGAGAGGGGAATGAAATAGGAGTGCGCGCGGGAATCTTAGACGAATGTCTATTGCAATAGTTGGGATAAATATTGACCATTTCAAATTGGAGCCAAGCTTGGATGTAAAGTTGAATCCAATGCGTCGCCACGCCTTTAATATGATATTTATAACTATTGTTCATTTCATATGATAGTACGAGGTCCGACATAAACGTGACCCATTTTTATGGTATCAAAAGCTTTTTAAACCAATTTATTATACCTAATTAAATTCAAACAAGTAATTTACATATATTTCATATTTTTATTTTGATACCGTACTCGATCGGTTTGAATATTTTCATTTTCATCCGTGCAGGAACGGAGAAAGAATACAATTTCCTGCGGCCGGGCGGCCTGTCGTAAGAGGCGACTAAACAACCCACAGCCAGGTGGTAGGGCATTTGTCCGACTCAATGGCTACCACCCCTGGTCTAGAGCATGCCGCCATAACAACTTTGAGTTGTGTTCCGGCATTAGTGACCAGGTTCCAGACTCACTTAAGAGAGCAGCAGCGCATTTGTAGCACCTTTGGTGTTGCAAATGTCCATAGGCGATGGTAACCGCTTTCCATCCAGTGGGCCGTCTGTCTGTCTGCTTAACTCCTGCAATAAAAAATAAAAAAAATTAATGTATTACTATTTCGTGCCAAAAATCCGCAATTTTTTTCAAACACCTATCTAAGAAACTTCGCTTTTTAAGACGACTATAACGATATCTTAACTGTCAAAATCCATCAAGCCGTTTGGAAGATACGAGGTTATAAATAAATTTACAAACATGCAAGATATACGCGAAAAACATAAGCCTTCCTTGGCAGTCGGGTATAAAGGATGTCATGAAATTTCTTCGACACCCGCAACCCGTTGGTGACATCTCCGGTGTTCCAAACTTCCATACGACACGATTACCGTTTCCTATCAGGTGGGCCGTCTGTCTGTTTGCTCTACTCCAGCTATAAAAAAATATGTGTGTGTAGTTCACACGCAGTAGAAGTGAAACTGCAGAGAATACCTATATACTTGTAGATAATTGTTTACTTACTATTATTAATATAAATATAACTCCTCTAGCCTACATTCGTCAACATTTTATAATTCAAAATAAACTTCCTAAGCATCACTTTCAATTTGTCACTGTTTTATTTTGGTCCAAATTGGACCTATGTTTAAACACCGGAGTTATTGACTCTCTAATCTGTGCTGCACAATGTAAAAATCGTATCTCATTCTCTCGCAGGCTTAGTCCTATAGATTTATGTGTATCTATTTTAGTGTCGTTTTTTCGTTTCATCGAGTTTCAAATCACAAAGATTCTAAAATTTCACTTCAAAAGCTATTTCTATCATTTTATATCTTCAAAAATGTGGTCATAGGTGAGCTAAGTAGCGAACTGTATTTAGGTGGTTCATTAAAAGTAAATTTTCATGAAATTTAATCCATGTCAAAATATTGGGTCGCTTTTAACTTAACCCACACGTAACCGAGTTTCTGCACAAGGTCGCGTGAGACAAAGACAGAAGATTAGAAAGTGATGTTAGAGCAAGACGGCGCTATATGAACTATGTTTTGTTTACTCGGTCTACTTCATGTCTACCATTGATGATTTGCAATTTGGGCATTCTCAGCTGTTGATTAGGAAAGTACTTGATTGCTTAGATGTTGAAGTGCTTGCTTTTAAAATGATGCTTAGATTCCATTTTATCAAAGGACATACAGTGCTTTTATTAATGCATGAGTTCAACAGACAGGCAGACGGCCCACCTGCCGGAAAGCGGTTACCATCGCCTATGGACACTTGCAACTCCAAAGGTGCTATAAATGCGCTGCTGCTCTCTTAAAGGAGATTAGAATCTCACAAACTCAAGGTTGTTAAGGCGGCATACTACAGACCAGCGGTGGTAGCCATCTAGACGGGCAAATATTCTACCACCTGGCTGTGGGTTGTATTGTCGCCTCTTACGACCGGCCTCCCGGCTGCAGGAGATTGTATTCTTTCTTCGTTCCTGCACAGATTATATGTCGTACTAATTAATGATTTAGTGAAAGTTCCGAGTCTTCGTTCTTCGCCCTCTATGTCATATCTTTCACTATATCATTATACACTTTCCATCGGCCCCACCGATGGAAAGTGGTTACCGTCGTTCTATAGATGTTAGCAACATCAGACACCACCAACGCGGTCTGTATTAGGTGGTCAATTAGCCTCTTTGTCAGCTACGGGTGTTTGCCCGTATAGATGGCTACCACCCCGGTCTAAAGTATGCAGCCATAATTACCTTGAGTTGTGTTCTGGCGTGAGTGGCCAGGTTCTAATCCAATTCTAGCATACATACATACATACATATATAACTTCACGCCAGTTCCCTTGCGGGGTAGGCACGAACAACAGAGTGCCATTTAGGCTTATTCTTACAATTCTAGCAATTATCTTATTTTTTTACTAAAACAATAGCTTAAGTTTTTTTTAAATGCTGCGGTACTTTGTATCCCGGGAATCGCACGAAAATTTCGTGGACAAAATCGGGAGCACAGAGGCATACACTATATAGCGGTCAGCATTTTTCGTTGCGGTTACACTTTTTTCCGTCTAGCTCCCATCCGCCGAGCGTCTGATAACGTGCGATAAGGAACTCCGTTCCAAAAATAAGTATGTAATAGTAAAAGCAAACGAAGCAACGAGGAAGCTATAGTGTGAACATGAAATCTTTTTAATCCCGATTACTGATATAACCACCAGCTTAAAGTTCAAACTGAACCAACTTAAGCGAGACCAAGTTGGGAACACATGATAAGCGTCGCGGGTGGAATTAAAACTTGCCCCCGGGAATGGGGCCTGGTTTGTTTGGGTCCCTCCGGATAAAGTTTGGGATACACTGAATGCCAATATCATAATAGCCTTAAATCCCGGTTGAGATTAAGGCACACATTTAAAATAAACAATAATATAATCATAGGCATACATAGGCGAATTTCTTTCTTCCACTTTAGTTTTCAACAAAATCAACCTTGCGACTGCTTCGAATATTTTTCTCTATTTCGTAAAGTTTAAGATTTGACCCTGAAGGCCCACTTGAAAAAATCACCCTATATATTTACAAACATGATACTTAAGATAGCTTTATCGAGACATAGCCAAACGTCTGGTGGATGTCTCACGTGAGCAAAAGACTGGTCTATACCTCGTCAGCGAGGCAATGTGTCCAGTCTTTTGGGCACGTTTCCGACTAACAGCGGTCTGGTACTAGATTTTATAGTTTAATTTTAGTTTGTATGTATAGTTTATTTTTAGTTTAATTTATTGTATAGTTTAATTTGCTTATAATTTACTTTATTTTTAATTAGGTATTAATCTTGTCCAAGACAATAAATAAATTCAATATACAACATA
The DNA here is from genome assembly GCA_019925095.2 of Dendrolimus kikuchii. Classification (NCBI taxonomy): domain Eukaryota; kingdom Metazoa; phylum Arthropoda; class Insecta; order Lepidoptera; family Lasiocampidae; genus Dendrolimus; species Dendrolimus kikuchii. The sequence goes on from CM034409.1 coordinate 1,698,869, forward strand.
GAAATAATATACATAAAATTATTACAATAATTAATGTTGTGATAAAAGTATCATAATCAATATTTTTTAATTATAAAAATATATTTAAAATGACTTTTTTTCTATTGCAGGAGATCAGCAGACAGGCAGACGGCCCACTTGATGGAAAGCGGTTACCATCGCCTATGGACATTTGCACCACCGAAGGTGCTACAAACGCGCTGCTGCTCTCTTAAGGGAGACTGGAATCTGGTCACTAATGCCGAAACACTACTCAAAGTTGTTATGGCGACATGCTTTAGACCAGCGGTGGTAGCCATTCAGTCGGGCAAATGCCCTACCACCTGGCAAATAATTTCTTTTATTTCTTCTTTTCTCTTTCTTAATATAAGAAATATATACATGCTACATAGGAAAAAAGAGTAAAATAGATAAGATATTATAGTATGCATGAGATACAAAAGTGTCATAGACTCAAACTTTTAGGAAATATGTAAAATGCAGTCTATGAGTGGAAAAAATAAAGATTACCGATAATCTTTAATTTTAAAAACTCAAACAAATATATACGTAATTTTTTCAGAAGACAGAAATATCCTAAAGGAAGTCTTTTAAAAGCTAATTAATAAAATAATTTGAAAGCGTCAAAATAAACTCACTTTTACATTTATAATATTTATTACAAACAGACATACACCGGAGGGAGATTATAAGATTCTTACTTTACTTTAAATATCGGGACTGTAAAATAAATACTGGGAAATATTTTCGCCAAACGAATATTATCGCCACACAGCCCGGCAATGCTGCCAGCCTTCTAAGCGCGCTCTCATCTGGCAGCGATTTGTTACATAGTCTTTAATATATACTGGTGGTCGCCCAGTGGTCGAAATTTGAGCATAATTAATTCAAATTATAAGTTTGAACATTATTAAGGTTCTGTTGTCAAAGACCATACTTCTATAATAACAGATTTTGCCAAGGCTACACTGTTGATTTTACTTTAACAATAAACAAAAGAGTATATATGCGTGTGTGTGTCAAATACATGGTAGTGTGTGTAATGATTGTTTTATTGATTTATGCATAATTTAAAAAAAAATAGCATTATGCACTCTTTCTCTATATAAACTATAAGTGTGCGAAATTTACTACTAATTTTCTACATTACATATTAATATAGTAATTTGTAAGTTAGTTTATTTTTAGTATTTAATTATATTTTCAAGTTAGTTTTAGTTTGATATTCTTGCTTAATATCATAATCTATTTGTTTGAATAAAGTAATGACAAAACTTACAAGTAAAGAATATTTTCAAGGAATAAAAAGTTCCAAGTACATACTCAACCTAACCAAAGGTATTATAGCAACTTTTCCTGAGTGGAAACGGCAATAATGATTCTTTTTCTCGTTTCAAAAAGTTTTTCGAAGATAATCTCGGTCGTTGGAAAAGCGAAGTTTTCCTATAGTGTAACTTATGGCAGATTTAAGGTGAAACTATAAATTATAGTATCAATGTAAAAATTTAACACAGAAGAAACGCAAGCTCTGAAGTTAGGTGGTTTTTTTTATAGCAGGAGTTCAACAGACAGGCAGACGGCCCACTTGATGGAAAGCGGTTACCGTCGCCTATGGACATTTGCAACACCAAAGGTGCTACAAATGCGCTGCTGCTCTCTTAAGGGAGACTGGAATCTGATCACTAATGTCGGAACGCAACTCATGGTTGCTATGCCGACATACTTTAGACTAGGGTTGGTAGCCATCCAGTCGGGCAAATGCCTTACCACCTGGCTGTGGGTTGTTTTGTCGCCTCTTACAACAGGCCGCTCGGTCGCAGGAAATTGTATTCTTTCTCCGTTCCTGCACGGATGAAGAAGACTGGTTGCCTAGACCCCGCACTAGGATCAAACCTGTACAGTAAGCATTGGCACCCATCCGACTGCAAGAAATTACTTATAGTTAAAGGCTGTTTTTTTATACATAGAAAATTCTGAATCTTAAATTAGTTAAACTTGTAAAATATTAGGATTCAGATGATATTATATTTAAGTGTCTGCAGGTTGCCTAGACCCCGCACTAGGATCAAACCTGTACAGTAAGCATTGGCACCCATCCGACTGCAAGAAATTACTTATAGTTAAAGGCTGTTTTTTTATACATAGAAAATTCTGAATCTTAAATTAGTTAAACTTGTAAAATATTAGGATTCAGATGATATTATATTTAAGTGTCTGCATAGTATAGCGTGTGTACATATTGTTTGTAAAGAAAGAAAGAAAGAAAGAAGAAATATTTATTTAGAACTACATACAAACCAAAACATACTTATATATGACAGGTGGTAGGGTATTTGCTCGACTGGATGGCGAACATCCCTGGTCTAGAGTATGCCGCTATAACAACCTTGTGTTGTGTTCCGGCATTAGTGACCAGGTTCCAGTCTCCTTTAAGAGAGCAGCAGCGCATTTGTAGCACCTTTGGTGTTGCAAATGTCCATAGGCGATGGTAGCCGCTTTCCATCAAGTGGGCAGTCTGCCTTTCTGATGAACTCCTGCAATTAAATATATATATATATAAGGCAATACAACAGTGAAATGAAGTTCTGAATCGGCCCTAACTCAGCATGATGTTGATTAATTTTTTAATTTTTTAATTACTTAAACGGCTTATTATACAACTTAAGCACTTAAGTATTGATATTGCCGGTATCATCATACAATAAAACAATAAAAGGCTATATATCATCACACTAAGACCAATAGGAGCGGAGCAACAATGAAGAATGTTTCAAAATCGGGGTTTTTTTAATTTACTTTTTTTACAATTCCACGCGGACGAAGTCGGGGGCAGAAGCTATACTAATATAAAAATTAATGCTACGAAATGAATTTATAAACAAGAACATAATAGAATAAAGCATGTAAAGCTTAAAAACTATAACAATATAATTTTTTTATATTTTGTCTGTCAGTCTGTTAGTTTGTGGCAAACATGCTCCAAATAGGAAACATCTAATCTGAGAATGATCATGGGTAAATAGGTCAATGAGGAAGTAAAGATTAAAGTAGATCAGGCAGATCCTGCACATGAAACCAACATCATTATATGGCATTAGTATCATGTACAAGGTCCGCAAGGAATGCTCCGGTGGTTCGGGCATGTGGAAAGAATGCATGATGAAAGAATGACTAAACAGATATACAATGCAAAAGTGGATGGATGCAGAAGTCGTGGAAGGCCACGACACACCTTCCATGATCAAATTGATCGTGTACTAGCGGAGGGTGATGTCAGGAGCCTTAAGAACAGACGAGTGTGCATGACAAGAGTTATGAATGTCAAAGAAGCAAGTGAGGTGTGTAAGAATAAGCCTGAATGGCGCTCTGTTGTTCGTGCCTACCCCGCAAGGGAACTGGCGTGAAGTTATGCATGTATGTATGTATGTACAAGATCCGCAAAAAGTTCAAAAAGTTTATATATGATTATATATAAACTTTTTGAAGTGAAACTTCTATATAGACGGGGTCTTAGGAATTTTCTGTCACGAAAAAGCGTTACGGCCGCGTGAAGGAGCGGCATAAATTTAGACTAATCGTGGTGAGAGGCGGCTTAGTTTTAGAGTAGACTATGGATGTTTTTTGGTTCCGGATTGAATTCAGATTTTTTGTTTGATAAAATAAAATATGTTCAAATAAAAAATGCATTGATTAACATGTACTTTTTTAATTTTTTTTTTAGCAAGAGTAAATCCGTTTGAGGACTAAGCCGCGTCAAGGGTAGAACTTTGGGGGGATAATTCACGACCTAGTGTGGGATTCGCCAGGTCGGGGGTGGCACTAGCATGCCCAGTCAGAACTGGTGCCATGCTATTGCCACTCCCCAGTTAGGGATACCCACTAAAACCCCTAGGTGTTCCGTTCTTCGCCTTATGCCAGGGCTACGGGTATATGACCTAGCCTGTCCGCAGTCCTGGATTAAAATGTACCTAACCTAACCAAATCATAATTTGCAGTAAACCTGCAAAAAATCGAAATTTGTGCTGGAATAACATTTCTTCTTCTCTGTCGTCACACTTTTGGCAGAGTGGTCGTGGTCCTCATGACAGGGGTGGTGGCAAGCTTCACAATTCGTCGCCATTCCTCTCAAAATAAGGAATAACATAGTAAAAGTGAAACTTCAATGGACAAGGGGCAAAACGAATCGCAACAAAACTTTAACTTGAAGTTTTACGTGCAGATTTTGAAGTTGGACAAATACATTATTAACAATCTGCCCATAAAACTACAATTAAAAATTTTGTTGCGATTCGTTCTGCCACTTGCCCGTTGCCATTCGTTTTTCCACTTGTCCGTTTTTAAAATTGCTCTAAACCCGTGTATATTTTGCAAGCTTTTAATAGGGGGTTGAATATTGTTCCAACTTTTTGTCGCAGCATAGCGAAAACTACCCCTAAAAGCAACCGTCTTATGGCCTTAAAGAGTGTATAGTACCAAGAGTAAAAAAGGCCAATATAATCAAACAAGTTAAAATAAAAACTCGCATCAAAAATGCTCATCTATACTAATATTATAGAGGGGTAAAGTTTGTGTTGTTGTAGGGGGTAATCTCTGAATCTACTAAACCAATTTCAAAAATTATTTTACTGTTCGAAAGCTACGTTAACAGGGAGTATCATAGGCTATATAACATGACGCTATATACCACGGGAGCGGGACAGAGCGCGGGTGAAACCGCGCCCGGCTGCTACTTCAGTAATAAGCCGTTCCACCGTCCACCGAATTCAGTCAAAATTGGTAAGAATCTATGAGACAAAATACTTTGGGGACCCCGTTGCTAGCAGATCATTATGTTAATACAAATCGATTTTATTATTCTCATATTCCAGTCACGTGCATTGTAAGGTTAAGTGGATACTAGTGTAAGGTCAAAGGGTTTCATACATTTAACTTTAGAGATGTGTTTGCAAAGAACACATATCCGTAATACAATAAATCTGTAAATGGTTTGAGTTTGTACAAGGCATGTATTTTTTTTATTGCAGGAGATCAGCAGACAGGCAGATGGCCCACTTGATGGAAAGCGGTTACCATCGCCTATGGACATTTGCAACACCAAAGGTGCTACAAATGCGCTGCTGCTCTCTTAAGGGAAACTGGAACCTGGTCACTAATGCCGGAACACAACTTAAGGATGTGGCGACATACTTTAGACCAGGGGGTGGTAGCCAACCAGTCGAGCAAATGCCCTATCACCTGGCTGTGGGTTGTTAAGTCGCCTCTTACGACAGGCCGCCCGGCCGCAGGAAATTGTATTCTTTCTCCGTTCCTGCACGGATATAAATGTTATGCGAAAATTTGTTTTTTTTTTATTGCCTGAAGCAGGCAAAAAGGCGGCGGCCCCCTTGATGTAACATGGTTACCGTCGCCTATGGACGTTTGCAACACCAGGGACGTTGCTAACGCATTGCTGGCCTCTGAGAAATTTTATAACGCCCTTCTTAAGTGACCCCATGTCGTAGCGCAGAGAGAAAACCTCGGCGGAAAGTTTCCTCCAGATCATTATTGTACGCGGAATAAATGTTCTAGAGAACAGTTGCGTAGTTGAGAGTGGGAGTTCCAGGAAATGGGGGTGAACCTCCCGATGGCGAGCCTACAGGCAAACATAAAAAGTAGATGAAGCGAAAGTCTCTGCCTGCTAGTGGAGGAAATTCGGCTAAAGTAAGCCGGTTAAAAAAACCATATCGTATGATAGAAGTGCCGACTACACCGCTGTTGAAAAAACGTCTAGCGCACGATCTATGCTCTTATTATTTATATTTTTAATTTTGAAATATTTTGAAAAAAATAAGCCGGTGCCCACTCGGGTTATGAGTTGCTATTTCATCCAATACTTATGGAAAGCCGCCGAGTGTAAGAGATAGTATTGGTCGCTAGTTAATTATATTTTTTATTTTTTTATTGCAGGAGATCAGCAAACAGGCAGACGGCCCACTTGATGGAAAGCGGTTACCATCGCCTATGGACATTTGCAACAGCAAAGTTGCTACAAATGCGCTGCTGCTCTCTTAAGGGAGACTGGAACCTGGTCACTAATGCCGGGACACAATTCAAGGTTGTTATCGCGACATACTTTAGACCAGTGGTGGTATCACCCATCCAGTCGGGCAATGCCCTACCACCTGGCTGTGGGTTGTTAAGTCGCCTCTTACGACAGGCCGCCCGGCCGCAGGAAATTGTATTCTTTCTCCGTTCCTGCACGGATAAAATTATTAGGAACACTACTAATAACATGTTTGAACCGAACACGTAAACGTCAATGAATGCATGGCGCTTTCGACCTTTTCGTCGCTAGTATCTTAAAGGTAGGCTATAGGAAATCGTGTTGTATCGTGATAATATTGTTACGAGTTGCGGGACTCGAATTAAAACGCCGTTGGAATAATAATTATTATAAAGTTTATTAGAACTATACAAACACGTATAATGCAGGTACAAATATAACCGAACATAACAAATCTAAACGTAATGCATAAGGTCGTAATTCAATAAAACGCGCAAAGTCCGTGACTAATAGATTCCCGAATGTACACACGTCTCGCCTTGATCGTAGTTCTCGCTCGACTGCCACCCCCTCCCTCAATCAGGACATCGTTTTATACTGCACAAATGCAATGTACCCGGCAACGTGGACCGAGTTTTCTAGAATCAGCTTGTACTTTATATCCGTAACACCTGGCTAATGATTACAGCCGCAAGCGGCCGTAAAAAATAGAACAATAAGCTGTTGTCCAGAAACGTATGCCAATAAATAAGTAAACAAAAGAAGACGATCATAAAGAATTACAATAGTTTCAATTTTATTCGTTCAAATGCCGATGGGTAATAAATGTGCTTCTACAAATCTGTACGTGGAATTTGTCTTTGTTGTCGCCTAGGTTGTAACAATATGTGGGTATAATTATAGTCCTAACGGATTATAGGTAGGATATACAAAAATACAAAATATCTTTATTGAGCCTTTAAGAAAAACAAAGTAGAAAATTGAAAGAATGAACAATGAAACTGGTGACGCCATCTAGCGATGTTGGGTAAATCGGAGATAACTTCACTTCATACGTCATTGCGGCAGCCCACTCGCCAGAAGGTGGTGCCTAGACTTTTTTGAATTTGAATACGTTACATACGCTTACTCGTCGTCGTTGGTCGCTGCTGCACTAGTTGAGCAGGCGCACGTTAATAAATAATAATATTTAAACCTTATCAAATGACTACTCTCTGGTGCTTAATAAATCGGCCCCTTAATCAAATACACAAAGACTAATAAGTGTTGCATCAAGTGGAAGGACTGGAATTTGGTTATAAGCCGGCCGGCTTCCCTTTGTGTCTGGTGTCGTGGCGAAGAAGGTGTGGTGAACTTATGGTGATCACTGATCTGACAACGTACTTCTAATAAGGTGAGTGGGCATATTTTTTAGCCGCTCCAGTGGTTGTCGTATGAGTTATTGTCTTGATTGCCCGGCATCGCATATTTTGGTTTATTATCACCGTATATTTTAATTTTGGGCTGAACGTTGGTTCATCATAGCCCACATACTACGTGTTAGGGCTATTTACACGCCTTAACAGAAACACATTTTAGAGGCTAAAAACACTATACAAAATGTCAAGTTGACTCTGACTTTCAAACTAGGTATAATTTACCTGTAATATGAGTCAATCGGAGGTTCCTCACGCCAATTGCCAGTGTTAACATTTAAGATCTCCATGCAGTGTTTATCCGTGCAGGAACGGAGAAAGAATACAATTTCCTGCGGCCGGGTGGCCTGTCGTAAGAGGCGACTAAACAACCCACAGCCAGGTGGTAGGGCACTTGCCCGACTGGATGGCCACCACCCCTGGTCTAAAGCATGTCGCCATAACAACCTTGAGTTGTGTTCCGGCATTAGTGACCAGGCTCCAGTCTCCCTTAAGAGAGCAGCAGCGCATTTGTAGCACCTTTGGTGTTGCAAATGTCCATAGGCGATGGTAACCGCTTTCCATTAAGTGGGCCGTCTGCCTGTCTGCTGAATCCGGCAATAAAAAAAAAGTGTGTATAGAATACAATATAAGTTCAATTTAATTCAATAAATATTTTATTGTAATATATTTGGCATACAGAACCCTAAAGGAGGAGATCAAAGGACAAAAAGCGAGCAGATTTCCCATTGGAGCAATTGATGGGACATTCCATTATGGCCACCCTTTGACAAAGGCTTTTTAATTGCCGTAACTTTCTGCGGCGGCAAATATGGCCTGATTCCTTTTTTAGAATCCAATTACCAAGATACGGTTACTGTAATACATTTCAACTGTGAAATTTTACATACATACATGCATAACTTCACGCCAGTTCCCTTGCGGGGTAGGCACGAACAACAGAGCGCCATTCAGGCTTATTCTTACACACCTCACTTGCTTCTTTGACATTCATAACTCTTGTCATGCACGCTCGTCTGTTCTTTAGGCTCCTGACATCACCTTCTGCTAGTACACGATCAATTTGATCATGGAAGGTGTGTCGTGGCCTTCCACGACTTCTGCATCCATCCACTTTTGCATTGTATATCTGTTTACTCATTCTTTCATCATGCATTCTTTCCACATGCCCGAACCACTGGAGCATTCCTTTCCTTACCTTCACCCCGACATTCTCTTTCAGACCAACTCTCTTTCTTACTTCGGTATTACGAACGCAGTCCGCGAGCGTCACTCCGCAGATTTTGCGCAGTGCTCGCATCTCGACCGCGTTTACTCTACTTTCATGCTCTCTCTTCCATACCCAACTCTCGCTTCCATACGTGAGCGTAGGTACCAACACCGCGTTGTGTATGGCAAGCTGGGCCTTCCGGCTGAGGTTCTTAGCGCCTAGAAGTTTACCTAACGCTCCGTTCACACTATTCCCCAAATTCACTCTTCTTTCTATATCAGCGGTGTACCTTCCATCTCTGCTAAAAGCACATCCAAGATATAAAAACTCACTCACTTGCTCCAGCATAACATCATCGACCATTATCCTTGCATTCGTTCTGGTTTCTTCTCTTTCAAATTTTAAAACCTATAATCACGAAATAAGAAGCCCGATTTGACAGTTCTCATTAGGGATTGTAACCTCTAAATCGTTAATCAAGTCAACAGTTTATCACGAGAAATCGATTAAAAATTATATGACTTTGAGACCGATCCTTTTTTTTATTGCAGGAGATCAGCAGACAGTCAGAGGCCCACTCGATGGAAAGCGGTTACCATCGCCTATGGACATTTGCAATAGCAAAGTTGCTACAAATGCGCTGCTGCTCTCTTATGGGAAACTGGAACCTGGTCACTAATGCCGGAACACAACTCAAGGTTGTTATGGCGACATACTTTAGACCAGGGGTGGTAGCCATCCAGTCGGGCAAATGCCCTACCATCTGGCATATACCATTTACATACATATCACGCCTGTTTCCAGTGCGGGCAGGCAGAGATTATGGATCTCCACTTGCCACGATCCTGACAAACGGCTTTCGCTTCATCTACTTTCATTAACCTCTTCATACTTGCACGTTTATTTGAGATGCTTTTTCCCTGACCTCTCTTTAACACTTCTGATACTTGATCATGGTGTGTTCGTCTCGGTCTCCCATTTATAATACTGTCATACATCTATTTTGTAATTCTACTTTTATCCATTCCCTCTTGCCAAACCACCTTAATATTCCTTTTTACAAGCTTTTATTTAACTTGCAATGAATGTATGTAAGTTCGGGAGGAATTTTGCAAGTTAAATTTGACCAACTTCCCGGTTTCCGATTGAGCTGAAATTTTGCACATATATGTATATCGCATGACTATGCAATAATATAGTACAATGGAGCTGATCTGATGATGGAGTCGGAAGGTGGCCATAGGAACCTCTGTATTAAACAAGATAGACCCGTCGTGTTTGGGCTCGTTTTAATTATCTTGGCTAGCACGCTGCTGCTACGTGATATCCAGGATCTCAAAAGCTAGCATTTAAAAACATTTTTAAAAAAGCTTATTCAACTTTTGTTACTACATCTTCTTTCAATCTACAATGTTCCCTTATCACGCTGTTCCTTATCATATCTTTCAAGCTAACCGCACATATACTTCCCAAGGCTCTCATTACAACTGCGTTTATCCTGCCATACCTAACTTTCACTGCCATACATCAGGGTTGGCATCAACCCCGATCGATTTATTTTAAGTTTACATTTTGTGTCACACAAATACCTCACAAAATCTATATAAAGCGCGAAAGTTTTCTCTCACATCGAGTCTTGCGTACCGCATGCATTGATCGCGCATCACAATTAATCTATTGAAAATTTTATTCTTTTACCCGTATATTATTACACTAGCTGTGCCCGCGACGCCGTCCGCGTGGAATTTGTTTTCAAAGCCCCAGATTTTGAAACATTTTTTATTGCTGCTCCGCTCCTATTGCTCTAATCGTGATGATATATAGCCTATAGCCTTCCTTGATAAATGAGCTATCCAACACTGAAAGAATTTTTCAAATCAGACCAGTAGTTCCTGAGATTAGCGCGTTCAATCAAACAATATTAGTATATTTGGCTACAACACTAATACTTACATTTTAAATATCGCGATATCTTTTGAATAAAACGTTCGAATTGAATAATTAAAAAAGTTCTAGAAAGGTATTGAATTCGTCTTGAATATGAAGTAATTTATTTTGATAAAAATTAATATCAAGGTACAAAATAAAGAGTTTTTGAAGTGACGGCATTTTAATTATTTAAAAAATAAAAGTAAACACTTATTGTGAGATAACTACAATAGTTAGACATATGGCTACGCGATATTTTTTCTAGACAATTATATGTTCTGCAAAGTGGTAGTACATTTGTTCTATAATCAATAGTTTTCGCAGCGCACGCCGTGTATAGATTTTTTCGGGTCATTTTTTTACACCTTAGGTTACATTACTGGACTTTTAGTAAGTACCCCTAATTTTTTTGAAAATATAATATAGCCTATAGCCTTCCTCGATAAATGTACTATTCAACACTGAAAGAATTTTTGTAATCGGACCAGCGGTTCCTGAGATTAGCGCGTTTAAACAAACAAACTCTTCAGCTTTATAATATTAGTATAGATGACACTCCCTGTTAACGTAGCTTTCGAACAGCACAGGCTGTCTTTTGTACTACAGCAATAATCGACAGACAAACACACATATTGTATATCTGCAAATTAAGCAAGTTACGATTGTGTTATGGGTAATATACAATGGACTGCGGCCGATCCCAGACACCCAGACCATAGTTGATATCGCAGAAAATTCGTTTCCGAAATTTGTCATACGGGGATTGAAACGAGACCCTCTGCGTTGCAGTGAGGTAAGCCGGCAAAGGCATAACCCGCTCAACCACAGAGGGCGCAATAAAAAGTATGTACTTATGTTTAAAATTTCAGTTAATTGGACATCTAACAAAAATAAACTTGCATATAAATTCACACCTTAAGCAAGTAGCAATAAAGTTACTTTTCAGCTAAACAACCAATTCCCGGTTAAAAATGAAAAATCTTTGATGTATTTCCCAAGAGACCGAGGAAATTACTCGCTGCGTGAAAATCGTCTAATTTCGAAATATATTTGCAAGTTACGAAGTTATATGCTGTTTAAATAGAGGAAATAGCATGTTTATGTTTGGTTTTAGATTTTTTTAGGCTAAGAACACAGACCAACAAAATAGATAGACGTAGCAACGAGCTCTCGGAACGAAGCTAGCTGAAGGAAACCTTACTAAACTAAATTCCATTTATTTTTGTATGTAACGTACCTATTATTATTTTTTAAAACTGTTATTTTCACTTTTCAATCATCATTTCATAACATAGTGTTACATACCGACAAAGAAATGCGCACACCTGCCGGTCGTAAAAGCGCGGTTTATTGTCTTCCCGGATTTAGGAATTCTTTTGTCTACTTTTTGTTTAGAATTTGTAATTATGAAAAACATGCTATTGTTTTTCTACTTGTTTATGGCCGTCATTAGTGTCGAACTAAGCCTTGTTGTTATTGTTTTCAACTTTGTTGGCCGTTTGCAGGTGTGCAAATTATATTTTTTTGGAAGAACCCAGCCCACGAGCTTCCATTGTGTATTGCACAGTTTACTATAAAACAATACCCGAACGGTGGGGTGAGGCAGTCGAGCGAGGATTACGATACGAGTAAGATGTACATTCGACAAGCGATATAGTGACGGACTTTGCGCGTGTTATTGAATCGTGCAGTTGTACTAGTAGTGTCTAGCTATATTTGTACCTATGTTATACGTATATAGTACTAATAAATTCTATAGTAATTCTAACGGCATTTTTAATTCGAGTCCTGTGTAGCTCGTAACAATATTATGTACTTATATTACATTGTCCAAAATATATATCTTGTGTCTATTATTTGTTTGATATTGTTCTAATCTATCTATCTATATATATAAAAATCAATTGATGTTCGTTAGTCTCGCTAAAACTCGAGAACCGCTGGACTGATTTGGCTAATTTTGGTTTTGGATTATTTGTGGAAGTCTAGGGAAGGTTTAAAAGGTGAGTAGATGCAAAAAAAAATGCTTGATAAAAAAAACAATTTCGCTTCCCCTTACAAACGATTCCTAACTATCAAACATTTGATGTTCGTCCCGTCCTTTAGAAATCAATTAAATTTAAAAGTGAAGTTTTTTTTTCATTATTTTGGTTTTGAATGTCAAACCTTTGAGGTTCCTCCCTTCGTTCAGAAATCAACGTTTTTTTATTTATTGATTCTGAGTAAGTATGTCGATGTTATTTATATTTTTGGAAATCAACAATTTAATAATTATTAAAGCGTAGATAATTTGATTAAACTATATAAATACACTAGCTTCTGCCCACGACTTCGTCCGCGTGGAATAGTTTTAAAAAAACCCGATTTTGAAACATTCTTCATTGGTGCTCCGCTCCTATTGGTCTTATCGTGATGAAATATAGCCTATAGCCTTCGTGGATAAATGGAACATCTAACACTGAAAGAATTTTTCAAATCAGAGCAGTAGTTTCTGAGATTAGCGCGTTCAAAGAACAAACTCTTCAGCTTTATATATTAGTACTAGCTGTCCTGGCAGACGTTGTTCTGCCCTGAAGAAACAAAATTTAGAACCCGATTCCAGCGCCACCTACCGGGTCCAAATGTAACCTATCCTATCTTTCATGTCGGATAACAACTCATGTATTTTGAAATATGTTATTGTATATATGTATGTATTTCTATATTTAATTATTAAATTAGTTTGAGTATTTATGTATCTTTTTTTTATTGCAGTAGATCAGCAGACAGGCAGACGGCCTTAATGGAAAGCGGTTACCATCGCCTATGGACATTTGCAACAGCAAAGTTGCTACAAATGCGCTGCTGCTCTCTTAAGGGAAACTGGAACCTGGTCACTAATGCCGGAACACAACTCCAGGTTGTTATGGCGACATACTTTAGACTAGGGGTGGTTGCCATCCAGTCGGGCAAATGCCCTACCACCTGGCTGTGGGTTGTTAAGTCGCCTTTTAGGACAGGCCGCCCGGCCGCAGGAAATTGTATTCTTTCTCCGTTCCTGCACGGATAATATCTATTGCCTTTTGTCTGCACTGCCTACATCGCCTGATTCAAATTCCTTGGATTTAGGTTGCCTGGTAGAAATCGCTTTGAGCGTTCAGGCCCCCTATTTTATGGCCTGGAAAATATTGTAAATATGTATAAATTGTAATTGTATATTTTGGTGTGCAATGCAGTGTTATCTATCTGTCTCTATTTTTAATCTACGCGAGCGAAGCCGTGAGCAACAGCTAGTTTAAAGGTAAATTACAAAATCGCCTTTTACTCAATATTTTTAACCGACTTCAAAAAAAGCAGGAGGTTCTCAATTTGTAGGGATCTTTTTTTACGTATGTTCACCGATTACTCCGAGATTTATGATCCGATTTACGTGATTCTTTTTTGTTCGACGCGGAATAGCTGCCATTTGGTCCCCTAAAAATTTGAGATAGTTTGGCTCAGTACTTTTCATTTTATGAACATTTTTTTATGAAAAAATTTCCATTCCGTTCCATATGTACACCGATTACGCTGAGATTTATGATCTGATTTACGTGATTCTTGTTTAGTTTGATGCGGAATAGTTGCCATTTGGTCCCCTACAAATTTGACATAGTTTGGCCTAGTAGTTTTCATTTTACGAACATTTTTTTGTTCCCATTTCTTGGGACCTATATTTTTTAAGGAGCGAGGCACCTTTCGTAGGTCTACCCATACATAGCTAGAGACTAAAAGTAACAAATAAAATAAAAGAACTGCGTTTAAAAAAACCGACTTCAGAAACTAAAAAGTATAAAATAACTTATTTCTAAAGCTGTTATTATTAATAATATATATTATCTAAAACATCTTGAAGTCTGTGCAAAGTAAAACATAAAAATTACTATATTTTTTTGAAAATTACTAAGCACCGACTTTAAAATGTTTTAGATAATATATATTAATAATAATAGCTTTAGAAAGAAGTTATTTTATACTTTGTAGTTTTTGAAGTCGGTTTCTTTAGACGAAGTTTTTTTTTATTTTTGATTTTGTTTGATTTCATAATGATGGTAACGATATATTAATATTGATTATCACAGACATTCAACTCAGGCGAAATCAAAAACCTTTTAAGCTAAGAAAGCAATAAATTTCCAACCAACAAATAAGTCCTCGGCTTCAAAACGGGCTCCCGATTTCGAGGCATTAAACTGGAGATTTACACTGAACAAAACACCCACGAGTAAGCCCCGGTTGTGGATAAAAATGTCTTACATCTGTTTTGGGGGGGATTTATGTGATATATTGCTTCGAAATACAACGAATGACTAAACAGATATACAATGCAAAAGTGGATGGATGCAGAAGTCGTGGAATGCCACGACGCACCTTCCATGATCAAATTGATCGTGTACTAGCAGAAGGTGATGTCAGGAGCCTTAAGAATATACGAGCGTGCATGACAAGAGTTATGAATGTCAAAGAATAGAATAGAATATACTTTATTGTACAAAAATGCAACATAAAATCAAGAACATAGAGAACACAGAATATACAAGTACAATCGGCGGTCTTATCGCCCATGGCGATTTCTTCCAGACAACCTTTGGATGGAGTATATATAGAAGGACATCAAAAGTCGGTAGTTGCTAAACCAGCACTTGTACAATAATTTAGTTTATTACATACATACATACATACATAACTTCACGCCAGTTCCCTTGCGGGGTAGGCACGAACAACAGAGCGCCATTTAGGCCCATTCTTACACATCTCACTTGCTTCTTTGACATTCATAACTCTTGTCATGCACACTCGTCTGTTCTTAAGGCTCCTGACATCACCCTCCGCTAGTACACGATCAATTTGATCATGGAAGGTGTGTCGTGGCCTTCCGCGACTTCTGCATCCATCCACTATTGCATTGTATATCTGTTTAGTCATTCTTTCATCATGCATTCTTTCCACATGCCCGAACCACCGGAGCATTCCTTTCCTTACCTTCACCCCGACACTCTCTTCCAGACCAACTCTCTTTCTTACTTCGGTATTACGAACGCGGTCCGCGAGCGTCACTCCGCAGATTTTGCGCAGTGCTCGCATCTCAACCGCGTTTACTCTACTTTCATGCTCTATCTTCCATACCCAACTCTCGCTTCCATACGTGAGCGTAGGTACCAGCACCGCGTTGTGTATGGCGAGCTGGGCCTTCTGGCTGAGGTTCTTAGCGCCTAGAAGTTTACCTAACGCTCCATTCAAACTATTCCCCAAATTTACTCTTCTTTCTATATCAGCGGTGTACCTTCCAATTTAGTTTATTCATAATAAATATTCATAATAATATATATTCATAAGTGTCACGCCACATTTACGTTAAATTTGTCAAAGGGCCTCTACGTGTTGGCCTTCCCATGGCCCCAGTCAAGCCCTCCAAATGTCTGGGCCATTTTTACGGCCCGTGGTCTTCAAAGACATACATTTATATTCATAATTCATAATAATATATGATAATATTCCCGCAGGGGGGCTTTGTGGCGAAGCCTTAGGTGAGTAGCGACACTTCGTACCTGACTCCGGGGGCCAAGACAAGACCCCCACCTCCGTGCTTGCCTTAGCTGGCCGGCACGGAGTGGAGATCGCTAGAGCTAAGACTTAAGCTCCAGGGGTGGAAGTAATAAATGGCCTAACGTCGGAAGTAGCTTCGGTGAACCTGCAGCCCACCTCTCGACACCCCTTAGCCACTCACACCCATGTTGCCCCTGTCTTTATGGCATTTTTGGGGCCCATGCAGGGAGTGGCGAGTCACCGTATGCCCATTTTTCCATGTTCCCTGAACATTGCGACGGGCAGACGCCATAGTCCCCATATTCCCAGACCACCAGTACCACTAGCAGTTCACCCCAATAGCCCGGTACTTTTTGTCCTCATTTCCCACAATAGTTCTACGCTGGCCGGGGCTTGTCCTTGGGTGCATTACTATATGGTGTAGACAGGGATAATCGCCGGTCAGTGTCACGCCACATTTACATTAAATTTGTCAAAGGGCCCCTACGTGTTGGCCTTTCCATGGCCCCACGCAAGCCCTCCAAAGGTCCGGGTCATTTTTATGGCCCATGGTCTTCCAAGACATACATTATATGATAATATGTATACATAAATAAATACACATATTATATTATATACATACAAAAATAAACAATAACACTATAGCTTGAGGTAGTGATCTTTAACTAAGCGGGAGCGTGAGCGTACGTCCTTGCTCCGCTCCCGCCAAAGGAGGACGCGCCGACACCGGAGGTTGGAACTCGACCTTCGGCCACGTCGTCTTCGTCCTTAGGGGTATAGGGGTTCTCACTCACCCGCATATGCCGTCGAGATCAGAGCGCGAGTGTTCCGCGCGCGCTCATCTCTCTTCCCGTGGGGCGCGTAACAGACCGCCCCACGCAAGAATGAGACAAAGTAGTAGCCGGGGGATACGTCCCCTGGCATAGGAAGAGGCCCAGTGAGGGGGGGCCCACGCCTGCCAGGGCATTGCGGAGTCGGGTAGCCCATTTCCCGTAGCCCTGGCATAAGGCGCAGGACGGAACACCCAGGGGTTTTAGTGGGTATCCCTAACTGGGGAGTGGCAATAGTGTGACACCGGTTCTGACCGGTCACGCTAGTGCCACCCCCGATCTGGCGAATCCCACACTCACACGGGTCGCGATCATCCCCCCAGGCTTCTGTACCTCTCGCGGCGGTTTTTACCAGGTGGTAGGGCATTCACCCGACTGGATGGCGACCACCCCTGGTCTAAAGTATGTCGCCATAACAACCTTGAGTTGTGTTCCGGCATTAGTGACCAGGTTCCAGTTTCCCTTAAGAGAGCAGCAGCGCATTTGCAGCAACGTGGTGTTGCAAATGTCCATAGGCGATGGTAACCGCTTTCCATCAAGTGGGCCGTCTGCCTGTCTGCTGATCTCCTGCAATAAAAAAAAAAAAAAAAGAAAAAAAGTCCTCAAACGGATTTCCCCTGGCCAAAAAAAAGTGATCTTTATCTAATCTGTTAAAAGAAGGTAATGATCGTGTCTGCCTAGATGTTTAGTGGTAGTGCATTTCAGAGTCGAATGGCCTGGACGATAAAAGACCTGTTGTAAAAACTGATTCTGTTGACAGGCGTTTTCAGTTTCAAATTCTCTGACAAAGAAGCAAGTAAGGTGTGTAAGAATAAGCCTGAATGGCGCTCTGTTGCTCGTGCCTACCCCGCAAGGGAACTGGCGTGAAGTTATGCATACATACATACATACAAAATACAACGCTTTATTGTGAAGTCGAAAAATATACAAGTAACTAACTAAAAACTAACTCCATTGCCAGGTGGTAGGGTATTTACCCGACTGGATGGCGACCACCCCTGGTCTAAAGTATGTCACCATAACAACCTTTAGTTGTGTTCCGACATTAGTGACCAGGTTCCAGTTTCCTTTAAGAGAGCAGCAGCGCATTTGTAGCAACTTTGGTGTTGCAAATGTCCATAGGCGATAGTAACCGCTTTCCATCCAGTGGGTGGCCTGCCTATCTGCTGAACTCCTGTAATAAAAAAAATGTCCGTTCGCTCAGCGACCCGAAATGAATCTTGACTTCCGAAACGAGACCACGCAACTTTCCTCTGTCCTGCGCAGTGTCTTGCCAGTTGTGGGCTTGCAGCTTCCACTCTGTTCTTCAAGCGATACTTGGGACGACCAACCGATCGCCGACGAGCCAGCTTCCTTTTTTTTTTTTTTTGCAGGAGATCAGCAGACAGGCAGACGGCCCACTTGATGGAAAGCGGTTACCATCGCCTATGGACATTTGCAACACCAAGTTGCTGCAAATGCGCTGCTGCTCTCTTAAGGGAAACTGGAACCTGGTCACTAATGCCGGAACACAACTCAAGGTTGTTATGGCGACATACTTTAGACCAGGGGTGGTAGCCATCCAGTCGGGCAAATGCCCTACCACCTTCCTTGTTTATCATATACATTTGTAGTGGAACACAAGCCAATAGATGGCGCTGTCCAATAATTTATGTCACAAACGTTTCCCGAAACATACAAAGAATATATACAAATTTTCAACTATTACAGATGGGCCTAGGCCTACGAGGAACAACATTAGCCTCGCTGGAAGATCTTCCTTTGAGACGGAGGAGCATTCCATCTCGCTCCTCCACCCTATACGGGTTATCCCCTTCACATTTAAAGTTGATTATTTTTTATTAAAATTTTTATAATAACTAGATTCGAGTTTGACCATGATCTTGCTTAATGTCTGACGAAGACGCTATTGAAGCTGGAGCACGCTCACCAAAAGAATAACTATTCACACGAGACTTCAAAACACCCGGATTGTATCTATAGTCCTCTAGTCTAGTCTATCATTAGGAGTCCATCGCGGACAAACAACGTGACTCGTAATTTATATATATATATATATATATATATACGTGTATGTCATACATATTGGCACCGGAAACTGTAAATTGATTTTGAAATAACTTTCCAATATTGCATTCATTGCACAACCTCGATAAATCGCTTCCCGTATGCTACGTATCGTAAAATTATTAAGCCTTGAAATCTACGTTATGTATGTTATTGAATTCGTGGAACCGACATTTTTGGATTACGATAGCTAAAAGTAAATAGAAATCTTTATATTTTCATTGCGTGTCAGTCAGTGTGTCACAGATGATTACTTTTTGTGGAGGGTAAAATATAATATTGTTACGTGCGAGCGGGGGCACGCACTTGGGATTGGAAGGAAACACTAGTTCTTTTAATTAAATGGTTTTATTGACTTACACAGGCGCACCTAATACCCCTCTGCAGGGTTGATACGCACGACTAACGATGCATTGTCTCGACGATAAGGTGTCTCACTCATAATACCGTCGCCGATGTTGCGTAGAGCACCTCCTGCTACTGCAGTGCTCACCTCCGATATTACCGCGTGTATCTCGCTTCTGGTTCGTCTTTCGAACTACGCTACACTCCTTCACTTAACTGTCCACTAGACTTGTCACTAAATTCTCCACTTAACTCGTCACTGACTTCTATTAAATTTCGATTCCAACTCTTCCGTATCGCACTTGTCGCTTCGCTGTCTTGAACTGAACTCAACTCTAACTACCCGGTAGACCCGTCTTACGCTGCTTATATAGCAGTGGGATACTTCTGGGCTGCTATTGTATTGTACAATGGGGATTGTTCCGAGGAACTGTTCAATTTGGTGCCAAAGCCGCATTTTCACCACCGCACAGCTCGCCATCGGCAGGATGTTCACCATCGTTTCCTTGAGCTACTAAGCTTAACTACGCAACAGTTCTCGCCGAGGTTTTCCCTCTACGCTACGAGGGTTATTTAAAAAGGGTGTTATAACATTTCTCCGAGGCTGACAACACGTCGACAACGCCCCTGCTATCGTCGATAGGTAGCGATGACCACTTTCTATCAGAGGGGCAGTCTGCAGGTTTGTCAGCTTTTGACAATAAAAAAACAGCACACAGGTTTAGTGTTCAGAAAGTTGCTTATCAGAAGGCGTTCTTGAGGTCTGAGAGAAATCAAACTAAGTTTTTGGCTTTAACTATTTTACACGATTTTATTGTTCACATACATAATGTAAGCATATGTATAATTCTATACACGGTGTAGATTGAAGTGTTCCGCGAGACATCGCGTCATGCCTATACTAGTATTGAGCTACGTCCATTCACAGCACACACACACGCGCGTCTATGCTAAGTACAATAGTGCGCAAAAGTTTGTTATTTGTTAATTGTTTTGTTATTATTCCATTAAGATTTTTTCTTTGTTATATTAAGTTAAATTTATTGTTGTTTTAGTCTGAATTTTGGAATTAAATTGCGTAAAAAATTATGTCAATAAATACCTAGTCCAAAAACAGCAAGCTTCCGTACACATGGTAAGGAAACAAACGGAAAGAAATTACTAGGCAGGTTTCTGAAAGTGAGAAGAATAGAGGATTACAAACAGTTGACGTTATTATCGAGACTTTGACAGACAAATGTATCATCCATATCTGAATCAAAGGAAAGCGAAGAAAGCAACAGTTGTGTAGAAAATGGCTCCTCCAGAAATAATACAGTTTTATGTGACGCAGACTCGGGGAGTCCTATGTCCAACAGTGGAGTGCGGTAAGCTGACGATGATAGAGGGAAAACATTATACAGCCTTTTTATACGTGTCAGAGCTATGTTGGAATCATTATTTTAATTCCAGCTTTTAGGGCCGGCTTGACTGGTGAGATATCACGCTCTCACAGAATATCAGCTTGAAATGGTTACCCTTTAACCCTGAGCTAATTGTGTTTCAAACAATGAGTGAGAGTTCCTATGGACCACTTGTCACTACCTATCCTACATTCCTAATCCAATCTTCCTATTTCATTCCCTTACCCCACCGCCATTGTAAATGCGTGCCATTTTCATATCAAAAACGTTAAAAAAATGCGACGTTCTGACTGATATTTGTTTGTTTCTTTACCTATTGTGCTAATGTGTTCAAAAACGTATGACACACGTGCTGTTGTTGTTTTTTTTAAACTGGTTTGTAAAAGTCAACTTACCGCACTAGTATCATAAATAACAATTATTTTTATTTGAACCCACCCGTACTTTATAAGTACCAAACAGCCGTCAGCACTTTCAACATTACTTTTCCACAAATCAAACTATAGACTATAGGTAATGCATACTTTTGAAATAATTACTCTTAATTTTGTGAACACGTTAAAAGATATAATAAAACAATTCTAGAGAAAAATATTTATTTCGAATTTAAAATTACGTATATGGTGCCCAATAATAACTAACGATTAATATAAAGTAACCTGATGCTACTGAATCTAAATCAAAAAGAATCCTGAAAATAGATTCAGAAAAAAAAGTTTGGTTGCACAAACATAAAAAATATTTACGTGAATTAAACATCCTCCTATTTTAAAGTTAGTAAAAAAAGTAGGTACATACATACATACATACATACATAACTTCACGCCAGTTCCCCCGCGGGGTAGGCACGAACAACAGAGCGCCATTTAGGCCCAATCTTACACACCTCACTTGCCTCTTTGACATTCATAACTCTTGTCATGCAAGCTCGTCTGTTCTTAAGGCTCCTGACATAGGTAGGTACATAATTAGTCTTAATCAATCTCAACTTGACTGTACCTGCGTGCGCCTTGGCTTGCGGCTAATATCGCAGCCGCCATAAAGTTTGCATCGAACTATACAAAACTACACTTCTGTAAGGTCGTTTCAAATTTCTGGTATTTTCTAAATAACCTTAACAAGCGCCTTGATGTAACACGCATGCGTCGCACCTTCTTTCACCAATTTAGTTACAAGCGTAACGGTTGTAAATTACTCTTTCGTCATGAAGTTGTTTCTTGCGTGCACGTGAAATTAAATTAATCGGGTTGATTTATATTAAGATTAGACTCATGTTTAACAAATCACTAGGGTAATAAAACTACGTTTTAACGGTTTTAAGCGCGGTAATTTTATTTGATTTTGATAGAATGATGATGTGAGGCTATTGAAATCAAAAAACACCCAAATTTCAATAGAGAAGATGGTTGGCAAGTACCACCTGTTTGGGATCCAATTATCAAAACTATTAAGACCCAAACCCAGCAAAAACCAGCTGCCAGACCTCAAGACACTGTGAGCTCTTTCTGCGTACAACGGAACACAAACCAACTTGACTGATAATTACTTTTATTTTTCCTTCCACCCATTTTAATATTATATAAAATTATTAGAGCTAGGCATGTTTGCTGAAGAGTTTCTTGCGCCGCTTCTTCTCTTCAAGCCATAACATGTTGCGAAGCGGTAGTAAATTAGATTAGGCTCCCACAGATTAAATAATAACCATAAACAAAATTAAAAATTAAATAATTAAAATTAATAAGTTGGCGGTAGGCTAAATAAAACTTTAACAATACTCGTTGACACTTGACATCTTTGTCTTCCGTGATCACGGCCACTGAAAAGTGGCCGAAACGTCGGAAAAACCAAAATCAAATAAAATTACCGCGCTTAAAACCGTTAAAACGTAGTTTTATTATGTATACAAGTCGCGAAAATTTAAGAAAATATTAAATCACTAGGGGTCCAGTTCTGCTAATGATAATAATAATAATAACCGCCCGCTCGCAGGGGGGCTTTGTGGCGAAGCCTTAGATTAGTAGCGACATCTCGGACCCGACTCCGGCGGCCAAGGCAAAGCCCCCACCTCCGTATTTGCCTTAGTCAGCCGGCACGGAGTGGAGATCGCTAGAGCTAAGACTCGAACTCCGGGGGTGGAAGTGATAAATGGCATAACGTCGGAAGTGGCTTCGGTGAACCTGCAGCCCACAGCTCGGCACCCCTTAGTCACTCACACCCATGTTGCCCTTGTCTTCTATGGCATATTTGGGGCCCATGCAGGGAGTGGCGAGTCACCGTCTACCCATTTTTCCATGTTCCCTGAACATTCCGTCGGGCACACGCCATAGTCACCATATTTCCAGACCCCTAGTACGACTCGTAGTTCACTCCAAAAACCAACTGTCAGACCTCAATACATTGTGAGCTGTTCCTGCGTACACTGAAACACAAACCAACTTGACTGAATTTTTTTTTTATTTTTCCTTCCACCCATTTTAATCTATACTAATATTATAAAGCTGAATAATTTCTTTGTTTAAACGTGCTTATCTCAGGAACCGCTGGTCTGATTTGAAAAATTCTTTCAGTGTTGAATAGTACATTTATCGAGGAAGACTATATGCTATATCATATTTTTTTTAAATAGGAATCCTTACTAAAAGTCCAATAATGTAACCCAAGGTGTAAAAAAAATACGCGAAAAAATCCATACACGGCATGCGCTACGAAAACCATTGATTATAGAACAAAACAATGTACTACCACTTTGCAGAACATATAATTGTCTACAAAAAATATTGCGTAACCATATGTCTAACTATTGTAGTTATCTCACAATAAGTGTTTTCTTTTATTTTTTAAAATAATTAAAATGTCGTCGCTCTAAAAACTCTTTATTTTGTACCTTGGTATTAATTATTATCAAAATAAATTACTCCATATTCAAGACGAATTCAATACCTTTCTAAAACTTTTCGAATTATTTAATTCGGACATATCATTCAAAAGATATCGCGGTATTTAAAATGTAAATATTAGTGTTGTAGCCAAATATACTAATATTGTTTGATTCAACCCGCTAATCTCAGGAAATACTGGTCTGATTTGAAAAATTCTTTCAGTGTTGGATAGCCCATTTTTCAAGGAAGGCTGTTGCAGACTCATTAGTTTAAAACCTATTTTTATCATAGAATATAATTTTGAATGTGATTTTACTTTTTATGTCAAACTGTTTTTTGTCGAGTGAAAATTATTGAGAGAAATGCACGTATAAATATCCATTGTTGGGTTTATTGAGTTTATTTATTTGAAATAACACAAAAAGCAGGATATTTCTATTTCAGATAATTATACCTCTCTTCAACGACCACAACAAAGGCTATAGGGGGGCTTTGTAAACAAATTCCACGCGGACGGCGTCGCGGGCACAGCTAGTCGTGTAATAAATGTACCCACATTTCAATGAACACATTTTACATATATTATAAGTTATTTTTGTAATAAAGTATTGTTACGTGCGAGCGGGGGTACGCACTTGGGATTGGCAGGAAACACCAGTTCTTTTAAATAACGCTTTATTGACTTCCACAGCCGCACGTAATACCTCTTCGCAGGGTTGCCCCTATACGCACGACTAACGATGCACTGTCCCGACGATAAGGTGTCTCACTCACAATACCGTCGCCGATATTGTGCAGACCACCTCCTGCTACTGCAGTGCTCACCTCCGATATTACCGCGTGTAGCTCGCTTCTGGTTGGTCTCTCGAACTACGCCACACTCCTCCTTCACTTAACTGTCTACTAAACTTGTCACTAAATTCAAAACTTATCCGTGCAGGAACGGAGAAAGAATACAATTTCCTGCGGCAGGGCGGCCTGTCGTTAGAGGCGACAAAACAACCCACAGCCAGGTGGTAGGGCATTTGCCCGACTGGATGGCTACCACCCCTAGTCTAAAGTATGTCGCCATAACAACTTTGAGTTGTGTTTCGGCATTAGTGATCAGGTTCCAGTCTCCCTTAAGAGAGCAGCAGCGCATTTGTAGCACTTTTAGTGTTGCAAATGTCCATAGGCGATGGTAACCGCTTTCCGTCAAGTGGGCCGTCTGCCTCTCTGCTGAACTCCTGCAATAAATAAAAAAAAGAACTTAACTCGTCACTGTCTTCCATTAAACTTCTCTTCCAACTCTTCCGTATCGCACTTATCACTTCGCTGTCTTGAATTGAACTCAATCTCTAAAATGACCGGTAGGCGCGCCTTACGTTGCTTATATACCCGGAAGAATTTTCTGGAACCCATAATTTCGTTATTCTTTTATTTGCTATCTGTCCCTTTCTAAACATTTATCTATCTCTGTCTTTTCCTTCCCGAACCTTCTATTCTAGAACTTTCGTTCATCGTCTATCCCTTTCTAAAATATATCCGTCCTTGTCTTTTCCTTCCAGAATTTTCTAGCTTTTTCTAAAAGTTCTTAAACTAACTAGATGGTTCCACGATCATTTGCCACAGTATAAAAAAATATAACAAAGTAGAACATTTTTTTATCAAATCGATTTATTGACGTATAAGTGTCGATGGTTTAATAGCCTCTGCGTTACATGACTCACAGAACATCACTATTACGTCACCCACAACAATAAAGTACGACAATTATGTCATTTGTTTCATATGGGATTTACTGTCAAGAAATATAAAACTTGATAGACGTGCAAATCTCAAAAGTAAAATAAACGCTTGGAAACAGTCTAGGAGGAGTTGTCGCATATACAGACAGACAGACGCACAAAACGACTTTGTTTTATACTACACATACATAACTTCACGCCAGTTCCCTTGCGGGGTAGGCACGAACAACAGAGTGCCATTTAGGCTTATTCTTACACACCTCACTTGCCTCTTTGACATTCATAACTCTTGTCATGCAGGCTCGTCTGTTCTTAAGGCTCCTGACATCACCTTCTGCTAGTACACGATCAATTTGATCATGGAAGGTGTGTCGTGGCCTTCCACGACTTCTGCATCCATCCACTTTTGCATTGTATATCTGTTTAGTCATTCTTTCATCATGCATTCTTTCCACATGCCCGAACCACCGGAGCATTCCTTTCCTTACCTTCACCCCGACACTCTCTTTCAGACCAACTCTCTTTCTTACTTCGGTATTACGAACGCGGTCCGCGAGCGTCACTCCGCAGATTTTGCGCAGTGCTCGCATCTCGACCGCGTTTACTCTACTTTCATGCTCTTTCTTCCATACCCAACTCTCGCTTCCATACGCGAACGTAGGTACCAGCACCGCGTTGTGTACGGCGAGCTGGGCCTTGTTTTATACTGTGTAAAGATTAATAATTGATCGTGTACTAGCAGAAGGTGATGTCAGGAGCCTTAAGAACAAACGAGCTTGCATGACAAGAGTTATGAATGTCAAAGAGGCAAGTGAGGTGTGTAAGAATAAGCCTGAATGGCGCTCTGTTGTACGTGCCTACCCCGCAAGGGAGCTGGCGTGAAGTTATGTATGTATGTATGTATGTAAATCTATCTTTTCCCTTAACTTCCTTTCTCCCTTTTACCTTCATGGAACTATCTTCTCACTGCTCTTCTTTCTTGCAGTTGACGAGCTCGCTCCTTCTAACCATCACCTTAGCACAGGAAGCACAATGGACGCCATACATGAACCTCCAGGGCGCGAACTTACAGCAAGATCAACAGGTATTTTTCTTAAATAATTGCATCTGGCAAATTAGCAGGTGGGCCATCCTGATAGTAAGTGATTAAAGTCCAGTTACCAGACTTTGCATAATAACAGCCCGTGAACGTCCGACTGCTGGGCATGGGCCTCCCACTTTTGGGGAACGATAGTATAAACGCCACGCTTTTTTTATTTTTTTTATTGCAGGAGTTCAGCAGAGCTTGATGGCCCACAGTTATAAATGTCAAAGACCAAGCCTATGGACATTTGCAACACCAGAGGTGCTACAAATGCGCTGCTGCTCTCTTAAGGGAGACTGGAACCTGGTCACTAATGCCGGAACACAACTGAAGGTTTGATGAGATTAATAAATATTACTTCACTCTCATAATAATGTCAAAGAAATTGTGCGCGGCGTATGTAATTATTACTTTAGATAATATATGCACTATTTTGTATAAACATCCCAGTTGAAAGATGGCTAAGGTGTGGTGCAAGTGAAAGGCTTATGAGCAACCAATTAGAAAAGATTAATGTTAATATTACATCATACGATATTCGGACCCTTCCGCTAAATCAGGGTAGTGTAATATTTTTTTTGAAGTAAAACTTCTACGTAGACGGGATCATAGGATTTTTCTGTCACGAAAAAGCGTTACGGCCGCGTGGATGAGCTGCATAAATTTAGACTAGACGTTGTGAAAAGCGGCATAATGTTAGAGTAGACTATCGATGTTTTTATTGGTTCCGGATAGAATTAAGTTTTTTTGTTTGATAAAATAAAATATGTTTAAATAAAAAATGCATTAACTACATTACATTTGAATGCGAAGGAAACAAAAGTTATGGTGTTTGAAAGAGAAGAAACCAGAACGAATGCAAGGGTAATGGTCGATGATGTTATGCTAGAGCAAGTGAATGAGTTTGTATATCTTGGATGTGCTTCTAGCAGGGATGGAAGGTACACCGCTGATATAGAAAGAAGAGTGAATTTGGGGAATAGTGTGAATAGAGCGTTAGGTAAACTTCTAGGCGCTAAAAACCTCAGCCAGAAGGCCCAGCTTGCCATACACAACGCGGTGCTGGTACCTACGCTAACGTATGGAAGCGAGAGTTGGGTATGGATGAGAGAGCATGAAAGTAGAGTAAACGCGGTCAAGATGCGAGCACTGCGCAAAACCTGCGGAGTGACGCTCGCGGACCGCGTTCGTAATACCGAAGTAAGAAAGAGAGTTGGTCTGAAAGAGAGTGTCGGGGTGAAGGTAAGGAAAGGAATGCTCCGGTGGTTCGGGCATGTGGAAAGAATGCATGATTAAAGAATGACTAAACAGATATACAATGCAAAAGTGGACGGATGCAGAAGTCGTGGAAGGCCTCGACACACTTTCCATGATCAAATTGATCGTGTACTAGCAGAAGGTGATGTCCTTAAGAACAGAAGAGCGTGCATTACAAGAGTTATGAATATCAAAGAAGCAAGTAAGGTGTGTAAGAATAAGCCTAAATGGCACTCTGTTGTTCATGCCTACCCCACAAGGAAACTGGTGTGAAGTTATGTATGTATGTATTTTTGTACAATAAAGTATATTCTATTCTAAAACAACTTATCCGCTCTTATGTCTTGCCCCGTAAGCTCAAACGAGAGGAAGATAAGCGTGCTTCCGCTTCCGCTTCCGTGAGGCTTCCCTGATGTACCACTGATGGCTACAGATATAACAACCCTCACGCAAGTTGCAACTTGTTCAACCATATTCTTTATGCTGTTTTTCTATTCATAATAGCGATGGTATTGTTACGAGTTGCAGGACTCGAATTAAAATGCCGTTAGAATTACTATAGAATTTATTAGAACTATACAAACACGTATAACACAGGTACAAATATAACTGGACACAATCAGTTCAAACATAATGATAGATAATATTTTCTTAAGTTTTCGCGACTTGTATACATAATAAAACTACGTTTTAACGGTTTTAAGCGCGGTAATTTTATTTGATTTTGGTTTTTCCGACGTTACGGCCACTTTTCAGTGGCCGTGATTACTCTATATAAACAAAATTAAAACTAAATAATTAAAATTAACAAGTTGGCGATAGTCTAATTAAAACTTTAACAATACTCGTTGACACTTGACATCCTTGTCTTTCGTGATCACAGCCAGTAAAAAGTGGCAGAAACGTCGGAAAAACGAACATCAAATAAAATTACCGCGCTTAAAACAGTTAAAACGTAGTTTTATTATTTAATGATAGATTATCGAATGTACACACGTCTTGTCTTGTTTGTGGTTATCACTTGACTCTCGATCTCTCCATTCGGCCATTGCTTTATACTGCACCGATACAATACGCCTGCCAGCCCGCGTAGATCGGATTTCTTAGAATCAGTTCGACACACCTGTCTAATGACTGCCATAAAATATGACAATACACAATGGAATGCTTTTCTAATTACAAATTTTAAACACAAAGCAAACAAAAGAAGACAGTCGTAAATAGTTCCATGTGCTTTGTCTATAGGTATGCAGGTGGTCCAAATTGTAACAGTATGATAAAAAAATACTTAGTATTATTCTCTGTGGTAAAGACCAGGGCCCCAATTCATAGTTCTTACAAACAAAACCAAACAGCACAACAGAAAACAAAATAAGTTCCACTGGAGAACAGTTTTTGAAGGTAATACATATAAGTTAAAAATTAATTTTATTTCCTATTCTATGTACACCGCTTCGCAACGTGTTAATGCTGTTAAGAAAAAGAAGTGGCAAGAAACTCCCCAGCAACACATCTAGCTAAACATTGTTTTTCTTTATATTTCCTATTCTATTTATATCTCAAGTTCTTTTTAACCGACTTCAAAAAAGGAGGAGGTTCTCAATTCGTCGGGATCTTTTTTTTTTCAAGATGTTTTAGATGATATATATTAATAATAATAGCTTTAGAAATGAGTTATTTTATACTTTTGTGTTTTAGTTTTTGAAGTCGGTTTTTTAAACGAAGTTTTTTTTTTTTATAATGTAGTGGAACACTTACAAGCCAATAGATGGCGCTGTGCAATAATTGATGTCACAAACGTTTCCCGAAACATACAAAGAATATATACAAAATTTCAACTGTAACAGATGGGCCGAAAGTCCGGTATCGCTGAAACAGCCATCTGCGGCTATTCAGCTGGGTCCAGCCTGCGAGAAAAATAAAAAGTCAGTTTAAGAGTGAAGTTATATTTATTCAAGAGCCTTACATCACAACTATAATATCATAGCACACTCTTTCAATAAGTTTTATACAGAAGTATGTTACAGAATTACTTTTGAAGAATTAATGGAGTTGTAGCAAGGAGAACTACTTATTGATTGATGTGGTGCCTTGTGATCAAATACCCCTTGTTAGAAAATTAAACCACCATCAAACTCCCATAAAAGAATACCGCAATAAACGTGTCCTGATACTTTCAAAGCCATAAAAGTAGGTCCAGCGTAAAACCACGGCTCTTGGCGACATACACTCAATACTATTGGAAATGTCGTAAAAGAAATTCAATCGTTAAACAGTTTCGGTCCCACTCGAAGAGAGAATAAAGCATTATCTAGATACATACATACATACATAACTTCACGCCAGTTCCCTTGCGGGGTAGGCACGAACAACAGAGCGCCATTTAGGCCCATTCTTACACACCTCACTTGCTTCTTTGACATTCATAACTCTTGTCATGCACACTCGTCTGTTGTTAAGGCTCCTGACATCACCCTCCGCTAGTACACGATCAATTTGATCATGGAAGGTGTGTCGTGGCCTTCCACGACTTCTGCATCCATCTACTTTTGCATTGTATATCTGTTTAGTCATTCTTTCATCATGCATTCTTTCGACATGCCCGAACCACCGGAGCATTCCTTATGCATTATCTAGATAACAGAACTAATTATAAAGACATGGGTACATGTACATTGAACCTTGTCAACGCGGCTGCTAAGTGCTGCGCTGCATCAAAGTGTTGGAACAACATACCGCCACCCATAAAGAACTAAAGAACAGACGGCCCACTTGATGGAAAGCGGTTACCATCGCCTATAGACATTTGCAATATCAAAGGTGCTACAAATGCGCTGCTGCTCTCTTAAGGGCAATTGGAACCTGGTCACTAATGCCGGAACACAATTCAAGGTTGTTATGGCGACATACTTTAGACTAGGGGTGGTAGCCATCCAGTCAGGCAAATGACCTATCACCTGGCTGTGGGTTATTAAGTCGCCTCTTACAACAGGCCGGCCGGCCGTAGGAAATTGTATTCTTTCTCCGTTCCTGCACAGATGAAGAAGAGAGTTTAAGAAGTCTAAAACAAATACAGAGATAAAACACTAGTGCCCGGTTTCTGAGGTACTTTTAACTGTAGTTTATCTGTTCGTTAGCGCTATCAGTTCAATAACTTATAAAATTGCGTTTTTGAACATCGTACGGTAGTTAAACTAGATTCAACTTAACTGACCAATATTAGGCGTTTAGCTATTCCATATCTTTTGTTTGACGTTTTTGTTTGATCTAAATAAATATTAGATATTCCTTCTTAAATAGATCCATCTAGTGTCGAGTTTTGGTACTAGCTGTAGGATAGTAGTTAATCTAAGTTTATCTATTACATAACTTATGTGTTAGCGACGCATTATAACATTTATATAATATTTAATTTTTATGGAAAATAAATGGCGGAGACGGGCGGCAGAGGGCGTGCGTAGGACACCAGAGGGGGTTGGGCAGGATGCGGGGGTGAGTGGCGTCGATTGTCGCCCGCGCATCTCATAGTAGTCTGCGTTCCGCGTCGCGCTGTGATATATGTGTTTTTTATTTGCCTACGTACGTCCACGTGCCGCTTTTTTTCGGTTAAAATATTCTTTTTTATTTGTTCGAGCTACATTATGTAACTTATAACATCTATCTATCTTATCATATCTAACTTATGAATTCATGGAATCAATTGTTATTGAACCCATAACTAGTAATCTCAGAAACCGGGAAACAACAACAATTAAACAATAAATTATAACACCACACAAAGTCACAAACACATAACTAACAACAAACCTTATACACACATTCATATGGAATACTGCTCACATTTGTGGGCTGGAGCACCCGCCTACCAGCTAAATCCCCTGGACAGCATTCAACGTCGAGCCGTTCGCATTGTCGACGATCCCATACTCACAGACGGTTTGAATACGCCTGGCCTTCGGAGAGACTTCGCGTCTCTTTGCGTATTTTACCGACTATACAATGGGAAGTGTTCCGAGGAACTGTTTAGAACGGTGCCTTCGTCTTCTTTTTACCACCGCACCGCACGCCATCGGCTGGGCGTTCACCCCCACTTCCTAGAGCCGCTTCGCTCTTGTACGCGACGGGTCTCTGGAACGTGTCTCTTGCGCACCGTGGGGATTTGGAATGAGCTCCCAGCCGTGGTTTTCCCACAGCGCTACGATATGGGTTTTTTTTAAAAGGGCATCGTAAAATTTCTTCGAGGCCGGCAGCGCGTTGATGACACCTCTGGTGTTGTAAACGTCCATAGGCGACGGTAACCGCTTTCCATCAGGTGGGCCGTCTGTCTGTCTGCTGTACTCCAGCTATAAAAAAAAATAATACACATACTGAAATCAACGCGCACTACCACCGCATTGCATTACACGCACACTTCACAAACAAACCAAGACACAAAGAGCTTAAAAATTAATAACTCAGGCACAGAAAAGAAAAAAACAACACACATGGCATTAGACAGGACAATATATATATAAGTATAGATATAAGGCCCACACTGCACATGCACTTCCTCACAACACCAGCATGTAACAGATACACTCTACATTAGTATAAGTTTAGTATTAAAACTAGAATAAATTAATATAAACTTCCAGGCGCTAAGAACCTCAGCCAGAAGGCCCAGCTCGCCATACACAACGCGGTGCTGGTACCTACGCTCACGTATGGAAGCGAGAGTTGGGTATGGAAGAGAGAGCATGAAAGTAGAGTAAACGCGGTTGAGATGCGAGCACTGCGCAAAATCTGCGGAGTGACGCTCGCGGACCGCGTTCGTAATACCGAAGTAAGAAAGAGAGTTGGTCTGAAAGAGAGTGTCGGGGTGAAGGTAAGGAAAGGAATGCTCCGGTGGTTCGGGCATGTAGAAAGAATGCATGATGAAAGAATGACTAAACAGATATACAATGCAAAAGTGGATGGATGCAGAAGTCGTGGAAGGCCACGACACACCTTCCATGATCAAATTGATCGTGTACTAGCGGAGGGTGATGTCAGGAGCCTTAAGAACAGACGAGTGTGCATGACAAGAGTTATGAATGTCAAAGAAGCAAGTGAGGTGTGTAAGAATGGGCCTAAATGGCGCTCTGTTGTTCGTGCCTACCCCGCAAGGGAACTGGCGTGAAGTTATGTATGTATGTATGTATGTAAATTAATATAATAAGTTATTCGTAAGATACATACACCTCGACACAAAAATCAATAAATTAATGTCACACACAAGAACCAAAATAACTAATAAGCGTGTTAATTTCAAAAAATTAAATCTAGTAATTAAGTTGTATAAAAGGGCACGGAACTCGAGTCCGTAGAGTTGTTAATAATAAAAAAAAACGGGCATAAATGACGTGTACAAAGCCATGTGAAAAATCCTACTACTATATAAACTAAGAATCCAGTTTTATTAACACGTCCGTATATTGCCATTCCACTCGCGTTGCCTAAAATGTAAATTATGTCATAAAAATATATATCATACCCCTTCCAGTTACGATGTGGAATTTATTAATATTAAAATTCCTGCAGGCTTTAAAACTGGTTTTCCAAATTTTCATTTGTACTCTTTTTCTCCCGACATATAAACGGGATTTCGGATGGGGACCGAGAAGGAAATAATGGTCGAAAAAGAAAAATTACCCTACATACATACATAACTTCACGCCAGTTCCCTTGCGAGGTAGGCACGGACAACAGAGCGCCATTTAGGCTTATTCTTACACACCTCACTTGCTTCTTGATATTCTTAAGGCTCTTGACATCACCTTCTGCTAGGACACGATCAATTTGATCATGGAAGGTGTGTCGTGGCCTTCCACGACTTCTGCATCCATCCACTTTTGCATTGTATATCTGTTTAGTCATTCTTTCATCATGCATTCTTTCCACATGCCCGAACCACCGGAGCATTCCTTTCCTTACCTTCACCCCGGCACTCTCTTCTCTTCTTCTCTAAAAATCACCCTAGTATGTATATATAGGTACATACATATATGTATATACATATGTATGTAATATCTCTTTCTTTCTTTCTATATAGTTGTGGTAGCGTAATGGCTAGCGCACGCGTCCCAAACTCAAAGGGCACGGGTTCGATCCTCGCCTGAACGCGAGCACCAATTAGGTAGTTTCATGGCCGCCAGAGTTTTTTTTTATTTTTTTTTATTGCAGGAGTTCAGCAGACAGGCAGACGGCGCACTGAATGGAAAGCGGTTACCATCGCCAATGGACATTTGCGACACCAAAGGTGCTACAAATGCGCTTCTGCTCTCTTAAGGGAGTCTGGAACCTTTTCACTAATGCCGGAACACAACTTAAAGTTGTTATGGCGACATACTTTAGACCATGGGTGGTAGCCATCCAGTCGGGCAAATGCCCTACCACCTGGCTGTGGGTTGTTTAGTCGCCTCTTACGACAGGCCGCCCGGCCGCAGGAAATTGTATTCTTTCTCCGTTCCTGCACGGATAGCAGTTTGACGGCCTCTGTGGTTGAGCGGGCTAAGCCTTTACCGGCGTACCTCACTGCAACGCAGAGGCTCCGGGTTCAATTTCTGGTATAGTAAATTTCGGAAACGTATTTTCTCCGTTATTTACTATGGTCTGGGTGTCTGGGATCGGCCACAGAGTAGTCCGTTGTATATTACCCATAACACAAGCGTAACTTGCTTAATTTGGGGATATACAATGTATATGTTTGTCTGCCGATTAAAAAAAAATAAGGTTTCTGACCTAATGTGCATATTGTTACAATTACTACGTGCTAACAACGGTGAAGAAAAACATCGTGATGTAACCTGCACAGCGAGATAACCGATGTGTCAAACCTGCCAAGCCGCGTTGGACAAGCGTGGCGGGTATACTGTCCCGTCCCCCCCCCCCCCCCCCTTAATGGGAGGCCCGATCCCAGCAATGGGACATTTATACAATATATAACTGCATATCGTATAATATGTATGTATATCACTAAATAATTAAAATGAACAAATTGGCGGTAGGCTAAATAAAACTTTAACAATACTCATTGACACTTGACATCTTTGCCTTCCGTGATCACGGCTACTGAAAAGTGGCCGAACCGTCGGACTAATTAAAATCAAATAAATTACCTCGCTTAAAACCGTTAAAACGTACTTTTATCAAGCAATACAGAAACCTAAGATAGCTAAGGAACCCTGAAAAACTATCCGAAAGGACCACAATTAAATATGAATTATGCGGAAATGTTTTCCTTGCCTTAATAAATCCGTCCGACAAAAGCCTAAAATAATAGCGCCTTGTCAAAGTGAGACTTCGTGTAAAATAGCCTAAGAAGAGGTTTTTCACGGTCGTTCAAACTTTCCCAATTTTCTTCGCTCGTATCTGAAAAAACTTGGTTTCACACGGTCTGATTAAATAGATATTTTTTTATATTTTTCAGGGTTGTATAGCCGTTTTGGGTTAAAACAGAAGCCTTAATAATAATAAACCCACAGGAGGCTTTGTCGCGAAGCCTTAGGTGAATAGCGACACCTCGGACCTGACTCCGGGGACTGCTTACCTTAGCCAGCCGGCACGGAGTGGAGATCGCTAGAGCTAAGACTCAAGCTCCAGGGGTGGAAGTGATAAATGGCATAACGTCGGAAGTAGCTTCGATGAACCTACAGTCCATTTCTATACACCCCTTAGCCACTCACACCCATGTTGCCCCTGTTTTCTTAATTCTTAAGGCCTATGCAGGGAGTGGCGAGTCACTGTCGGCCCATTTTTTCATGTTCCCCGAACATTGCGACGGGTAGACGCCACAGTCCGCATATTCCCAGACCCCTAGTACCATATGCAGTTTACCCCAATAGCCCGGTACTTTTTGATCTCATTTCCTTGTAGTGCCTGATCTAAATATGTCAATGTCACTTGTCGTGTAACAATCTACTATTTTGTTTAATGTGGTAAAATAGAAAGGAAATTTAAAAAAAATATATTAAACAATACAGTCATATCTATGGAACTATTCAAAGCTTCATACACGACACGCACTTGGCCGATATGTTTTACTTCTATGCAACCCTGTAAACAAGATCGCTGTAACGCCCGTAAGTATTCTTGTAGGATACCAAATCATCTATGTGCACACACACAGCACAACAAACGTGCAATCCCGAGAATTTTTCACGCAAATTTATTCCCACAATCTAATAATATTCGGGTCACGTGTAAACGGGATACGCTGTGGGAGCGGTGTGGCCAGCCTTTCAAAATGCCCAAAAAGGTCCTATTAAATTCCTAATCAAACGCGTAACAGAACAATTGCTATTATTTTACTTCAGGCGCATAGCTATACATGATATTATTTCATCCTTGTTCTTCTCTTTTCTTTACTAAATTTATTTCCCTTCCTTTTATAGACATTTATATATTAATACGTGAAGCAAAAACTTTGTACGCCTTTTTACGAATGTTGAGCGGACGAAGGAGTATGAAATTTCGCACACAGTTTATATAGAGAAGAAGCGACGAATGCTAACTTTTTTTTTATTATACACACAAAATACATTAAATCAATAAAAAAAACTTGAGAGGTGTCAAGGGACACCCGGATGGAACGAAGTTCCTTTCGATTAATTAGTGAAGGAATTGTAATAAAATTTTATTTTTATGTACAAAAAACCTGTATACACTCAACAAAAATAATCGTCGCGACACCACACTGTTCAATGCGAAATAGAAAGACGAAACGAAAATAACTGGCTTGCTTTCTATGAGAGAGAGAGAGAGAGAGACAGACAGAGAAACACGCGCACGCCGCACGGCTTACAACTATAGCAAAAAGTGTCGTTACAACTTATGCTCTTCATTTTTTCCGTCTAGCCCCCTTTCGCAACGCGCGATAAGGAACTTCGTTCCAAAAACATTACACACACTACCATGTATTTGACACACTCACGCATATACTCTATTGTTTATTGTTGCCTTGGCGAAATCTGTGATTACAGAAGTATAGTCTTTGACAACAAATTATTATGGTCGAATTTCGACCACGGGCGACCACTAGTATATATAAAATGTACATACATAGATACATAACTTCACGCCAGTTCCCTTGCGGGGTAGGCACGAACAACAGAGCGCCATTTAGGCCCATTCTTACACACCTCACTTGCTTCTTTGACATTCATAACTCTTGTCATGCACACTCGTCTGTTCTTAAGGCTAATTATAATTATGCATTTTGTTTTTCTATTTGTTTATTTTGGTGAGCATTAAAGTATTATCTATCTATGTATCCAAATAGGAACTGATTCACCTGGTATGCAGCTTTTACAATCTACTGACAATTCCAACAGATTTAATTTCGCTTTTATATTTTTCTATAATTCAACCTGGCAACATTGTATGCGAATGATGCTACATTTTTATAACAGAATAGAGGCAAAAAAAAGTATAACCATTTTTTAACAGCAGCGCTCAGTTTCACGTCATATTGTCCGCAGGCATATTTTACCCGGAATTTATTTTGGTATTCCTTCATACACTTTGTTCATATTAAAGCCTTATAGATTATTAGGGTTCAGTAGATAATTCTTCATGTCCGCGCGTCTGTCTTTGGTAAAAGCTCTTATTAAACGACTGACCGACTGACTGATGGACATTTTTTTTTAAGGTTTAATTTAATTTAATTTAATTGAATAATAACAATGTATAAAAAAATTTGTAATTATGGATCTTTGTGAATACATACATAACTTCACGCCAGTTCCCTTGCGGGGTAGGCACGAACAACAGAGCGCCATTCTTTTTTTTTCTTTTTTTTTATTGCAGGATATCAGCAGACAGGCAGACGGCCCACTTGATGGAAAGCGGTTACCATCGCCTATGGACATTTGCAACACCAAAGTTGCTACAAATGCGCTGCTGCTCTCTTATGGGAAACTGGAACCTGGTCACTAATGCCGGAACACAACACTCAAGGTTGTTATGGTGACATACTTTAGACCAGGGGTGGTAGCCATCCAATCGGGCAAATGCCCTACCACCTGGCTGTGGGTTGTTTTGTCGCCTCTTACGTCAGGCCGTCCGGCCGCAGGAAATTGTATTCTTTCTCCGTTCCTGCATCACTTGCTTCTTTGACATTCATAGCTCTTGTCATGCACGCTCGTCTGTTCTTAAGGCTCCTGACATCACCTTCTGCTAGTACACGATCAATTTGATCATGGAAGGTGTGTCGTGGCCTTCCACGACTTCTGCATCCGTCCACTTTTGCATTGTATATCTGTTTAGTCATTCTTTCATCATGCGTTCTTTCCACATGCCCGAACCACCGGAGCATTCCTTTCCTTACCTTCAACCCGACACTCTTTTGGATGGATATCTTATATGGATCTTTGTGTCTGAAATAAATAAATAATAATTATTGTAAATTCAATTCATTTATTTGCTGAAAATGGTACATTTATGATGACAATATAATAATAATATAATAATAATTTCTTTATTTCAGGTAATAAATAACCCATATCAATCTACAACATAAAATCTTACAATTAAGTTATTAAATTAAATTAAAAAAAAATAGTACTATGTCATTTCAATTATCATACATTATGCATTTATGTCACGGTGCACAGAATGCCAGCTCCTAAAAATGGGGTTGTCAAGGCAATGTGAGAACATGCGGAGAATCCCATTGCCCGAAGCACGGAGGCGAGCCCAGAGCCCCGCTATGCGTATAAATAGGGTTTTACATGTGTTTTCCTACTTGGCGTGCTTTATGTAATGTTTATTACTAGTGGTCCCCCAGTGGTCGAAATTCGAGCATAATTAACTTAAATGATAAGTTTTAACATTATTAAGGTTCTGTTGTCAAAGACTATACTTCTATAATCACAGATTTCGCCAAGGCTACACTGTTAATTTGACTTTAACAATAAACAAAAGAGTATATAATATATACTCTTTTGTTTTTTAAAATATTTGTTGTGAAATTTCATTGTAAGTCACAAAAAGACACAAAAGAGACGTTTTAATGACTAAATAAGTAGACGATAATAAAGATTTATCTATATTGATTCAAATTTTAAAGATATTTCTTTAGAAAAACGTTACAGAAGTCAACGAGAATTTTTAGAAACTTTAATGCGCCGTCCTCAAAAGTTATTGAAAATGATTTACGATGTTCTTCCCAGCAGGTGTCGATATGCGTGTGTGTGTCAAATACATGGTAGTGTGTGTATTGTTTTTTTTATTGATTTAATGTATTTTTATGCATAATTAAAAAAATATGAGCATTCTGCATTCCTTCTCTATATAAAGTATAAGTGTGCGAAATTTCATACTCCTCCGTCCGCGCAATTTTCGTAAAAAGGGTTACAAAGTTTTTGCTTCACGTATTAATATAATGATAGAGTGGCGTACCACGGGCGCGACACAGAATACCTAAATCAGGCAAAATTACAATTGAGACGATAGTATCCGGCGATTTTGAAAAGATAGCAAATTTAGACGCCTGGCCACTGCCAAGTTAATACTTCCTTGACTCCATAACATTCTGCATAACTTCCTGAAAAATATTGTTAGCATCTAAACAGGTTCTACACTGAATAACAAATGATGCCTTAAGTTTATGGAGTGTTCATTCGTCTCTGTCCTCAGATTAATTTAAACGCTAGCGGTTTAATAGCGTCGCGGTGCGAAACCACCCATTAAAGGTAGTAAACGCGATACAAAGTTAATGATAATTATTTCAAGGATTTAAGTTGATAATTTTGTTTTCAAC
Organism: Dendrolimus kikuchii; assembly: GCA_019925095.2. NCBI lineage: Eukaryota > Metazoa > Arthropoda > Insecta > Lepidoptera > Lasiocampidae > Dendrolimus > Dendrolimus kikuchii. Next base: position 1,738,402 of record CM034409.1, read on the forward strand.
CGAGTCCAAAAAAATTAGGAGATTCTACATTTATCGTGTAATTTTGTAATGAATCATTCATTCAATCATTGTGCGAATTTTTTTATATCCGTGCAGGAACGGATAAAGAATACAATTTCCTGCGGCCGGGCGGCCTGTCGTAAGAGGCGAGGAAACAACCCACAGCCAGGTGGTAGGGCATTCGCCCGACGGGATGGCTACCACCCCTGGTGTAAAGTATGTCGCTATAACAGCCTTGAGTTGTGTTCCGGCATTAGTGACCAGGTTCCAGTCTCGCTTAAGAGAGCAGCAGCGCATTTGTAGCACCTTTCGTGTTGCAAATGTTCATAGGCGATGGTAACCGCTTTCCACCAAGTGTCTGGTGGCCGTCTGTCTGTCTACTGAACTCAGGCAATAAATAAAAAAATCAAATAAATTACCGCGCTTAAAACCGTTATAACGTAGTTTTATTAAGAATGTACACAGGCTCCGTAAATGTAGTTTTTGAGCAAATGTGTTGAAAATTGTATTTTCAAAATCTGCTGGTCCGAATTAGCCCCGCTAATTTTTCCTATATTTTAAATTCACTGTATAAAGTCAACCCATGTACAGATTTATTATATTATAAACTAGCGACCCGGCGCGGTTTCACCCGCGCTCTGTCCCGCTCCCGTGGTATATAGCGTCATGTTATATAGCCTATAACACTCCCTGTTGACGTAGCTCTCCAACAGTAAAAGAATTTCTAAAATCGGTTTAGTACATCCAGAGATTACCCCCTACAACGTCACAAACTTTACCTCTTTATAATATTAGTATAGACTAGCGGCTCGGCGCGGTTTCACCCGCGCTCTGGCCCGCTCCCGTGGTATATAGCGTCATGTTATATAACCTATAACACTCCCTGTCAACGTAGCTCTCCAACAGTAAAAGAATTTCTAAAATCGGTTTAGCAGATCCAGAGATTACCCCCTACAACGTCACAAACTTACCTCTTTATAATATTAGTATAGACTAGCGGCTTGGTGCGGTTTCACTTGCACTCTGTCCCGCTCCCGTGGTATATAGCGTCAAATTATATAGCCTATGACACTCCCTGTTGACGTAGCTTTCCAACAGTATAAGAATTTTTAAAATCGGTTTAGTAGATCCAGAGATTACCCCCTACAACGTCACAAACTTACCTCTTTATAATATTAGTATAGACTAGCGGCTTGGTGCGGTTTCACTTGCGCTCGGTCCCGCTCCCGTGGTATATAGCGTCAAATTATATAGCCTATGACACTCTCTGTTGACGTAGCTTTCCAACAGTAAAAGAATTTCTAAAATCGGTTTAGCAGATCCAGAGATTACCCCCTACAACGTCACAAACTTACCTCTTTATAATATTAGTATAGACTAGCGGCTTGGTGCGGTTTCACTTGCGCTCTGTCCCGCTCCCGTGGTATATAACATCATGTTATATAGCCTATGACACTCCCTGTTGACGTAGCTTTCCAACAGTAAAAGAATTTTTAAAATCGGTTTATTAGATCCAGAGATTACCCCCTACAACCTCACAAACTTTATCTCTTTATAATATTAGTATAGATAAATGTACGTAAGGGGAAGTTGTTGGAAATAATACTTAAAGCTGTCATTGCAGCGGCTACGTAACGAGCTCGTGGAAACTTCTCCATTTCCGCATCCGGCCCGCGATGCTCGGCACATCCGTTGTGTTTTTTCAAAAGTTTTCAAGTCTGCGTTTATCGCTGTAAGTTTCCTAAATGTCTCGGGTTGGGGATGAATTTTCAGTCCTTTTTGACGGATACCGCTTGTTATTATAATCTCAAAGTTTTAGTATTATAGTAAAATATAATTATTTTAGACTAGATCTTTTCACGTGGTCTGACTCGCGTGAATTTGGATTTTATACTGTGTGGAAACAACCTATTCTCTTCTTTATTTCATCTTCTTTACGTAGTATAAATAAGTCGCTTTCCGTATTTGTCTGTATATCCGCTAACTCCTCCTAAACTGCCCCAACGGATTTTTAAGCAGTTTTCACCCTCAGTTTGGTAATTTTTAAAAGAAGGTATATATATATATATATATATATATATATATATATATATATATATATATATATATATATATATATATATATATAGGCGTATACGCAAAAATGCCGTTTTTTTGTTGTTTACTAAAAACTATGCATGTTACAATTTAGAAAATCTTACCAGTATGCAAGTGTACCTAAAAAGAAGGGTATTCCAAATTTCACCCTTAAACAATCAACGTCTTATATATATATATATATATATATATATATATATATATATATATATATATATATATATATATATACATACATACATACATACATACATAACTTCACGCCAGTTCCCTTGCGGGGTAGGCACGAACAACAGAGCGCCATTTAGGCCCATTCTTACACACCTCACTTGCTTCTTTGACATTCATAACTCTTGTCATGCACGCTCGTCTGTTCTTAAGGCTCCTGACATCACCCTCCGCTAGTACACGATCAATTTGATCATGGAAGGTGTGTCGTGGCCTTCCACGACTTCTGCATCCATCCACTTTTGCATTGTATATCTGTTTAGTCATTCTTTCATCATGCATTCTTTCCACATGCCCGAACCACCGGAGCATTCCTTTCCTTACCTTCACCCCGACACTCTCTTTCAGACCAACTCTCTTTCTTACTTCGGTATTACGAACGCGGTCCGCGAGCGTCACTCCGCAGATTTTGCGCAGTGCTCGCATCTCAACCGCGTTTACTCTACTTTCATGCTCTCCCTTCCATACCCAACTCTCGCTTCCATACGCGAGCGTAGTTACCAGCACCGCGTTGTGTATGGCGAGCTGGGCCTTCTGGCTGAGGTTCTTAGCGCCTAGAAGTTTACCTAACGCTCCATTCAAACTATTCCCATATACACACATATATATATATATATATATATATATATATATATATATATATATATATATATATATACACATATATATACATATATATATATATATATACATACATATATATATATATACATATATATATATACATATATATATATATATATATATATATATATATATATATATATCTAGGCGGTAAGAACCTCAGCCAGAAGGCCCAGCTCGCCATACACAACGCGGTGCTGGTACCTACGCTCACGTATGGAAGCGAGAGTTGGGTATGGAAGAGAGAGCATGAAAGTAGAGTAAACGCAGTCGAGATGCGAGCACTGCGCAAAATCTGCGGAGTGACACTCGCGGACCGCGTTCGTAATACCGAAGTAAGAAAGAGAGTTTGTCTGAAAGAGAGTATCGGGGTGAAGGTGAGGAAAGGAATGCTTCGGTGGTTCGGGCATGTGGAAAAAATGCATGATGAAAGAATGACTAAACAGATATACAATGCAAAAGTGGATGGATGCAGAAGTCGTGGAAGGCCACGACACACCTTCCATGATCAAATTGATCGTGTACTAGCAGAAGGTGATGTCAGGAGCCTTAGGAACAGACGAGCGTGCATGACAGGAGTTATGAATGTCAAAGAAGCAAGTGAGATGTGTAAGAATAAGCCTAAATGGCGCTCTGTTGTTCGTGTCTAACCCGCAAGGGAACTGGCGTGAAGTTATATATATATGGATGTATGTATGTATATATATATATTATTTTATCTGTGGAGGAACAGAGAAAGAATACAATTCCTACGGCCAGGCGGTCTGTCGTAACAGGCGACAAAACAACCCACAGCCAGGTGGTAGAGCATTTGCCCGTCTGGATGGCTACCACCCCTGATCTAGAGTATGCCTCCATAACAACCTTCAGGTGTGTTCCAGCATTAGTATTGGTATTGCAAGTGTCCATAGGCGATGGTAATCAGATGGTAAATTTCCACCAGTGGGCCGTCTGCCTGTTTGTTGAACTCATACAAAAAAAAATGACGACCTCACTAACTGACTAAAATATCAACGCACAGACCAAACTACTGGGGCTGGAACCGCGAAAATTTGTATGATGGTTCTTTCTGTTCTTTAGGTGAGCATTAAGAAAGGATTTTTTAAAACACAACCCCTAAGGGGGCGGAACGGGGGATAAAAGTTTTTATGAAAATTCGTCATTTCTAAAGTTGGAAGCATGAAATTTTATATATTTCCTTCTAGTTATAAATAAATGTACACGTGTATCGTCGTTTTTTAAAATAAGGGGGTGAAAAAGGAGCGGCTTTTTGAAGGGAAACTTCTTTAGAATCGTTGTTATTTGAAACTCGATGAAACGTAAAAGCGACACTGAAAAGAGAAATACAAAAATCTATAGCACTAAGCCTGCGAGAGAATGAGATAGAATACATTATATTTAATCATTTAAACAAGGGATTATAATATAAAAATGGCGATACGTATGAGAGACAAGACGGTGGTCCAACACCTAATGGAGGGCCAATAATCCCCCTCCTAAACCATTCATCATCATCAACACCGACTGAAAATTTTTCATGTCACAACAATTAAACAATAAATTATAACACCACACAAAGTCACAAACACATAACTAACAATAAAACTTATACACACTCAAACCAACGCGCACTACCATCGCATTGCATTACACGCGCACTCCACAAACAAACCAAGACACACAAAGAGCCTAAAAATTAATAACCCAGGCACAGAAAAGAAAAAAACAACACACATGGCACTAGATAGGACTATATATAAGTATAGATATAAGGCCAACACTGCACATGCACTTCCTCACAACACCAGCATGTAACAGATACACTCTACATTAGTATAAGTTTAGTATTAAAAATAGGATAAATTGATATAATAAGTTATTCTTAAGGTACACCACAACATAAAAATCACTAAATTAATGTCACACACTAACAAAAATAAACAATAAGCGTGTATGGAGTCTAAAATTTTTCATAGAAATTAAGTAGTAAAAAAGGGTACGGAACTCGAGTCCGTAGAGATGTTAATAATAATAAAAAAAACATTTAAACATTTAAACTCTACTATCATACAGATAGAGTTGAAAATGCTTTGAACTTTTACGTTAATAGTTCAAATTACGTGTTTTAAAACTTAAATATATAACGATATGATTTATATCCGTGCAGGAACGGAGAAAGAATACAATTTCCTGCGGCCGAGCGGCTTGTCGTAAGAGGCGACAGAACAACCCACAGCCAGGTGGTAGGGCATTTGCCCGACTAGACGGCTACCACCCGCGGTCTAAAGTATGTCGCTATAACAACCTTGAGTTGTGTTCCGGCATTAGTGACCAGGTTCCAGTTTCCCTTAAGAGAGAAGCAGCGCATTTGTAGCAACTTTGCTGTTGCAAATGTCCATAGGCGATGGTAACCGCTTTCTGCTGATATCCTACAATAAAAAAAAAAAATGAAATGTCGTCGTCAGCCATTTGCAGTCCACTGCTGGACGTAGGCCTCCCTGTCCTCCGACTTCCTCACCCAGCGCCTATCGGCGACCTTGTACAGGTCGTCGGTCCACCGGGCTGGAGGGCGTCCGACACTGCGTTTACCGAGACGCGGTCTCTACTCCAGGACTCGTCTGCTGCATCGGCCATAGGTCCTGCGGCAGACGTGACCGGCCCACTGCCACTTCAACTGGCTAATTTTGCGAGCTATGTCGGTTAACTTGGTTCTCTTAAGGATATCCTCATTTCTAATTTTATCCATAGCCATAGCGACTTGGAACTTGTGGACCAATCCTGCCGGCAGTGGCCACGTCTCGGCCCCGTAGGTCAGGACGGGTGGTATGAAATGTACACATATATACATACATAGCTTCACGCCAGTTCCCTTGCGGGGTAGGCACGAACAACAGAGCGCCATTCAGGCTTATTCTTACACACATCACTCGCTTCTTTGACATTCATAGCTCTTGTCATGCACGCTCGTCTGTTCTTAAGGCTCCTAACATCACCTTCTGCTAGTATACGATCAATTTGATCATGGAAGTTGTGTCGTGGCCTTCTACGACTTCTGCATCCATCCACTTTTGCATTGCATAAGAAATGTGACGTCACGAAATTTAGAATCCCTACCACGCACACACACATTTCTTTTTACTACATAAACTATAACTATTTTTAATCTACACATGCGAAGCCGCGGGTAACTGCTGGTAAGATTATGAAGTTTCTCAATTCATTTTACTGTAAACTAAACCTACGTCTAGTGGTGAAACTTCATGACGTCACTTCCCATGATATAGTACGTATTCATACGTAAATGTTCGTATTTATGAGCGCATCGAGTGCAAACCGCAGTTCACTAGTTGTGCATTCTACAACTTTATCTGCCATCTTAAATGTATGCGATATGGAATTAGAGTTTTTACTAGATGTGCTTTTAAAATATGGAAGATTAATACTAAGAAATAATAATCCCTATTGAAATGCGTAACACGTAACTCAATGCAATCACAGTTAACATATAAATCAACTGTAGTCATAAATCTAGAGCTAGATCTTAATTATATGTAATATTATGATAGTAAGTAAGATAGATAAGATTTTGCTAGGTGGTAGGGCATTTGTCCGCCTGGATGGCTACCACCTGTGGTCTAGAGTATGTCGCCATAACAACCTTGAGTTGTGTTCCGGTATTAGTGACCAGGTCCCAGTCTCCCTTAAGAGAGCAGCAGCGCATTTGTGGCACCTTTGGTGTTGCAAATGTCTATAGGCGATGGTAACCGCTTTCCATCAAGTGGGCCGTCTGCCTGATTGCTGATCTCTTGCAATAAAAAACATAAAAATAAAATAAAAAAAAGATATAGTAGTAAAAATGTCAAAAAATCTAATTAGCTCGTAGTTATCTACGAGCAAGGAATGGAAATATTAAATGTAGTTAAAACTGTATTTAGGACTTTTTAAAGTTGTTTAAAGTCCAATGTATCTATACAGATTTATAGATACATACACATACATACAGATAAATAAAATTGCAGTGTCTGTTTATAATGTCAAAATGAAAATGTGAAAAAATCGGACGTAGAGATCCCGAAAAGGCAATTTTTAGATTTTTTGTCTGTCTGTCTGTCTAGATCTTCCGTCTAATCTCAGAAACGGTTGTACCGATTTTGACGGGAATTTCATTGGCAGATAGCTGATGATATAAGGAGTAACTTAGGGTACTTTTTTTAGGGTTTCGCGAAAATCATTTAAAACCATTAGTTCCCACTAATCTCTGAAACAGTTTGACCAAGTTTGACGGGAATTTCACTGGCAGATATCTGATGTTTTAAAAAGTAACATAGGCTTAATTTTTTTACTTTTTTTAAAGGATTTCACAGCTAATTGTAATTAAAAGTTGATAAGTTTTTGTTTAAAGAACGACGCCTAAAACGATTTCCCCAATTTCTTTCAAATTTCATATACTCGTATATATACCCAGTATTTTGGAGTGTAATAATTGTGATATAAAGACAAACAGATAGATCAACGGATATGACGAAGAAATAAGGGTTATAAACTTTTGCCAAAATAACAAGTATGTTAATAAACATAATTTGATAGTTTATAATGTCACAAATGACAAGAATAAAAAAAAATTGGAAGTTTATAATGTCACATCTAGTTCTGCACTTATATCTATGTGATGCCGTCAGTACGGTTATGATGCAGCATAACTTGCGCCGCATTTTAATGCAAAACTAAATAACACTTCGATTCGCAGCCCCCGGGCTTGAGGTCTTGATACCTACATCGATACTATGAACTTTTGCAGATAAAGTTGCCAACCCAATAATACAAGTTTTCTTTCACCTCAATAGATCAAATAAGGCATATTTATTGCATAAAATCACAGAGTGACTTAATATCCTTCAATGAAGTGAGTCAAATTAAATTTCACTCACTCAAGTGAGTGAAAGTTAATTTCACTCACTCGAGCAAGTGAAATTTAATTTCAAACACACTAGTGAGTTAAAGTTAATTACACTCACTCAAGTGAGTGAAAGTTAATTACACTCACTCAAGTGAGTGAAAGTTAATTACACTCACTCAAGTGAGTGAAAGTTAATTACACTCACTCAAGTGAGTGAAAGATAGATAGATGACACTTTATTGGTCACCAAATATATAATTTCATAAATACACACTTACAATATTGTCATGGTAGAAACAATAGGCAGCGTTATCGCTTAAAGCAATCTCTTCCAGAAAACCTAACTAGACATAGTTTAACCTAATCTGGCGATGTAAGTGGTGCAGATTATTAGGTATATCATACACAAATATACTTAAACTACATATTTTATAAATTAAATACAAACATATTTATAAAATGTTCACTTACTCAAGTGAGTGAAAGTTAATTTCACTCACTCAAGTGAGTGAAAGTTACTTTTACTCACCCAAGTGAGTGGAAGTAAATTACACTAAACAAAACTAAAAACCGAGAAATAACTAAATATTTCAAATGATCGACTGTATTACATAATTGAGATTTGAAAAAAATTGTATGCGGTCGGCATTCAATTTTCAAAAGAATACAATTTCCTGCGTTGGTTCGGCCTGCCGTAAGAGGCGACTTAACAACCCACAGCCAGGTGGTAGGGCATTTGCCCGCCTGGATGGCTACTACCCCTAGTCTAAAGTATGTCCAGTCTCCCTTAGGAGAGCAGCAGCGCATTTGTAGCAACTTTGCTGTTGCAAATGTCCAAAGGCGATGGTAACCGCTATCCATCAAGTGGGCCGTCTGCCTGTCTGCTGATCTCCTGCAATAAAAAAAAAAGACGAATACCACAACAACCGAACCTTGAAAGTAAGCTTTTTTGGTAAGTGTATTCAAAAAAGTACTAGTACCATTTCTAAATGTAATTCCCGATGTAAACGGTATTATGATTTCAGTAGGCTAACGTCGAAGTTTCGCGATTGCCAAGCAGTTTCCCCTATTTACACAAAAAGGGGAACAAATGAAAAAGTTCTCCATCTTGAGCTAACTTAAAATACGAGGGGTTACGAGTTTTGTCAGTTCGCGAGGTAATTTCATAAATGACATGTGATTTCGATGCTCCTGATAACAATATCTATACTAATATTATAAAGCTGAAGAGTTTTTTTGTTTGTTTGTTTGTTTAAACGCGCTAATCCCAGGAACCGCTGGTCCGATTTGAAAAATTCTTTCAGTGTTGAATAGTATATTTATCGAGGAAGGCTATAGGCTATATTATATTTTAAACAAAAATAGGGATCCTTACTAAAAGTCCAATAATGTAACCCAAGGTGTAAATGGCGTGCGCTGCGAAAACTATTGATTATAGAACAAAACAATGTACTACCACTTTGCAGAACATATAATTGTCTACAAAAAATATCGCGTAACCATATGTCTAACTATTGTAGTTATTTCACAATAAGTGTTTTCTTTTATTTTTTTAAATAATTCTTCACCTCGACTTCGTGACACTATCCTTTCTTTATCTAGACGCTTTAATAAATCGAAATCTGGCAAATCGGATGAAACGCTTAATAGCTTGCACTTAGGCATAACTACGGAGAAAGTTAAAATTTATATAACTGAACATATCTCTCCCGAGTGCAAACAACTTTATGCTGAAAGTAGAAAAGAAGCAAAGCTTAAACAATATAAATATATTTGGGTGAAATATGGTAAAATATATATCCGTAAAGACGACGAATCTAATGCTATTATTATTAAAAACTCAGATTGCTTAAAAAAATTGTAATGATAATTCTACATCCCATTTTTTTTTCTCTCTCTTTAAGCTACTTTAATGCTGTTATTATTTTCTTTTTATATTGATTTAATTATGGTTTTGTTTTATCAAAATGTTAACCGAATTAGAAGTAAGTTAAAAGATCTTTATCTAAATATTCTCAACAGTAACTATGAAATTGTCTGCTTAACTGAGACAAATTTGAATAATACTGTATTTGATGCGGAATTTTTGGACGCTAGGTACCAGATTTTCCGCAGGGATCGTTGTACTTCAAGTATAAAAAAGAATGAAGGGGGTGGCGTTGCCATAGCGCTTCGCAATTGCATCACCGCTCACCGCTTAGTTTCATGGGAAAGTGGTGTTGAGGATATTTGGATATGCATTGAAGTATCTCCTAGTTTAAACTTATTTATCTGTTTATGTTATTTACCACCTGATCTAGAATTAGAAAAATTAAACGAATTTTATGAAAACTGCCAAAATAAGGTATTGACGTCAAATAAAGGCTCTGAATTTATTTTTATTGGTGACTTCAATTCACCCAATATTCACTGGACAAAGTCTGATAATTCTTTTACGATGATTCCAACACCTACTTACGATACAAAATCTACTTTTCTGCTAGAAACCATATCTATATGTGGTCTCAGTAAATTTAATAACATACCTAACCTTAACAACCGGTTTTTAGACCTTGTTCTGTCGACTGTAGCCAATATTTGTGTCTATGGATCTGCAGGGCTAAGTCGCATTAATCAACACCACCCCCCTTTGATTGCCGATATTTCATGTTTGACTCCTGTAATAAAGTCCATTGAATCTAAGCCTGTTGAAAGGCCAAATTATTATAAATGCAACTATCAGGAAATCCGCAAGGATCTTAGCTGCATACAGTGGAAACACATTTTAACCAGTACAGACATAAACAGTGACGTACGCATTTTTTATAATTTACTAAATAAGACAATAAACGAACACACACCGATGATAAAAAAGAAATCTGCAAGGTACCCTGCTTGGTTCAGTCCTGGGCTAATACGTTGCTTAAAAGAAAAATTAAAATACCACAGACGATATAAAAAATTTGGCAACCCTCTGGATTATGATGTTTTCAGCATGTTACGGACTCGATGTAAAAGACTACTCGATAAGTGTTATAACTCCTACATAGACACTACTGAAATGAACATTAAAAATGACATAAAACAGTTTTGGAGGTTTATAAATGACAAAAAACAATCTCACGCGATACCTACCACCATGAAACATAACAATATAGTAGCATCTAACACAAATGAAGTTTGTGAACTGTTTTCGGACTATTTTGGATCCGTATTCGAAGATTTTTATCAACCATCCGCACATCATTCAAATATCACACCTCATACAAACACTTTACACCACACTTACATAGACTTAGATAGTATAAAAAATAAAATTAAATCACTTAAATCTGAAAAAGGAGCTGGATCTGACGGTATTCCACCATTTTTTATAAAAAACTGCTATTTAGAACTAAGCCACCCTCTGCAAATAATATTTAATAAATCAATTGAAACTGGTGTCTTCCCATCTGTTTGGAAAACTGCTCACGTTATCCCAATCTTTAAGTCTGGTAGTAGAGACGAATGTAAAAACTATAGACTTGCTAAATTATTCGAATCGCTACTCTATAACACATTTTACACTCATTTTAAATCTATACTTTCACCTTCTCAACATGGTTTTGTCTCTAAGAAGTCGACTGTCAGCAACCTTTTAGTCTACAAAAGTTATCTCTGTTCTGCATTTACTAAAAGATGTCAAGTAGACTCGATATATACTGTCTTCGCGAAAGCTTTTGATAAAGTCAATCATTGGGTACTATGTTTTAAGCTTGAAGAATATGGTATTCACGGTAATTTATTACGTTGGACTCAATCATATTTAAATAACAGAAGCCAATTGGTTAGCATTAAAGGTCATTTATCAAATCCACATAAAATAACTTCTGGAATCCCTCAAGGATCGCATTTAGGACCCTTGTTTTTTGTAATATTTATAAATGACTTGATCAAGCAGTTATCATCTCCGTGCCTTTTATATGCGGATGATCTTAAGATATATCGTACGATTTTAAATGACAAAGACTGCCAAGATCTTCAAGACGACCTCACTCGTGTTGAAAAATGGTGTTCTGCTAACCGGATGTATCTCAATATAGAAAAGTGCTCTGTCATTTCTTTCTCGACTAAAACTCATAAAGTATATTATTCATACACACTCAGTGGTCTAACTTTAGAAAGAAAAACTGTTATTAGGGATTTAGGTGTATATTTTGACGAAAAATTAACTTTTCACTCGCACTATGATTACGTTATTACAAAATGTAGCCAGCGTGTTGGATTCATTTCGCGTTCAACTAAGGATTTCAAACACCGACATACAATTGTTTACCTCTTCTGTTCTCTCGCTAATACAGATCTTACACAAAAAGATGAGTGAACGTTAAAATTGACTCACTCAAATCACGACGTGAATGTAATGAACTACTCTGTTTATTTAAGCTCCTAAATGGCTCAATTGACTGTCCTGACATACTTTCCTTTATTAATTTTAACACTAGATACAAAACTCGTAATCCTTCACCTAGACTCTTTTCCCTTCAAGTTTTTAGAAATAACACATCGTATTATAATCCGGTCACAAGAATGTGCAGGCTATATAATGAGATTGCAAGTAAAAATATATCCATTGATATTTTTAATTCCTCCTTTAAATTTAAACGTGAAATTCGGGCTATTATTTGCACCAATATTTCTGGCATAGTTGCATAATAATTTTGTTACCTAACCACTGTAAAACTCACATTATAATAAGTCATACTAACCCCTAAACATCTTGTCAATGTATGGTACATTATGTGCTCACATGTTTAGAGTTACAGCTTAGACCTAATAATTTATACATAATATGAAATATGTAACTTTAGCTGTTTCTTGTTTTGTGTGCCACTTATCACCAAGCTCTTGGAACCCGGTTAGTATTGCAATTGGGTGGATATCTCAAATGCGCGCGCGATGCGTGAATGTTTTTACGACGGATCGATTCAGACTGATCGTTGAGACGCGGAAGTGCGGGGTAAATTACTTTTTCGGGGAATCATCGTTCGTTACGCGGTGGCGTGAACATCCTGGGGCCCGGGGAAAAGGTGACGGCTCCCATTTATAGTGCTGACTAAGTGCTGTTGTCGTCGAGGGGAAGACGAGCAATCTTTGTGACTGGTCTCGTTAAGCTGCCATCCTTGGTGCTGAGTTCTACGACTCGGACGACGTCATCCTTTCCGGGCAGAATCTTCTTTATTCTTCCCATCTTCCACTGGAGTCTGGGAAGATTATCCTCCTTTATGAGTACCAGCTCACCAATCTTGGGTCGACTGGTTTCCGTAGTCCATTTAGATCGGGATTGGAGAGTGTGCAGGTAGGATTTCGACCACAAGGTCCAAAATCGCTGAGCCAACGCTTGCACTAAGCGAAAACGTCGTAGGGTTGATGGAGGAGAGGATTCATGGGAATGTTCGGGTAATGCGGTAAGTGGGCGACCTATAAGGAAATGACCAGCGGTTAGGACTTCGAAGTCTGTAGGGTCTGAAGACAGAGGGCAGAGTGGTCGAGAGTTGAGAACGGCCTCAATACGGGCTAAGAGTGTAGAAAATTCTTCAAAGGTCAGATGCTGCTCACCTAATACGCGATAGAGTAATTGCTTAGTAGATTTCACGGCTGCCTCGTGCAGACCGCCAAAAGAAGGAGCTGAGGGCGGATTGAGCAACCATGTGATCTGCTGTGTGGCTAGCTTGTGCGTAATTCTATCATCATTGGCCTTTAAGAAGTTTTGTACTTCTATGAGCTGATTTCTTGCGCCGACATAGTTTGTACCGCAATCAGAGCGAATTAGGGTAGGGATTCCGCGCCGACTAACGAACCTTTGCAATGCCGCAAAAAAGGCGTCCGTAGAAAGTTCCGAGACAGCCTCTAAGTGCACTGCCTTGGTGGCGAGACAAACGAAAACACAAAAGTAGCCTTTGAGAAGTTTGGCATTGCGTAGAGTACTTGATTTAATTAGGAATGGTCCGGCAAAATCCGTGGACACTTGACTAAACACCGGTTGTGGGCTGACTCGATCAGCCGGTAGGTCGGCCATAAAAGGGGGATTCGGCTGAGCTCGATGCCTAAAACAGCGTACACATTTAAAGACACGGTGACGAATGACTCGCCTTCCAGATAAAATCCAGTATTGTTGACGGAGTAGTGCGTGTAGTGTATCTGCGCCCGGGTGGCAGTGTATAGTGTGGAAATGATCTATAATTAGGTCCACAAGGGGGCTTGAACTGGGTAAGATGAGGGGATGTTGTGTGTCATATCTAAGGGCTGAGTTGGACAAGCGCCCTCCTACTCTAAGAAGACCATCCTTGAGAAAGGGCGAGAGGCGTTGTATTCGCACTGTACATAATTTGTTAGTTTGCAGTCGGTGGATGTCTTCAGCGAACATATTTTGTTGGACTGAGCGTACCCAGTGTAAGAGCGCTTTCTTACGTTCGTCTACGGTAATGGGACCAACGATGCGAGAGTGAGAAGATACCAAGCAATTGTGTGCAAAACGTTTAATACATGCGGTTACGCCTACAAGTGTGTCTAAGGAGCTGAATCTCGTGAGTAAATCCGTGTCTAGATCAGGAACCGCGATGTGAGCTACCATTTTTCTGGGTTTTAGACCAGGCAGGTTAAGAGCTGAGGGTACATGTCTCCAAGTAGGGTTACATGGATTGGCTGCAATGGCAGAGACTCGATTGGCCTCAAAGACCTGTAGGGATTGAGAAGGAGTTTTAAGCCAGGCGAGTACGATAGTACTGTCTGACCAACAAAAGTGTTGCTGAATGGTAATGTGGGCAGAAAGTTGAACAGAGACGCGAGAAATGAGCAGCGAAGTGAGGTGTGCAGCTGAAAGTTCCAGCTTTGGTATAGTCTGTCGGGTTTTAATGGGGGCTACCTTGGATTTAGAAACAAGTAGTCTGACGTGTACCTGACCCGTGATATTCGTTTCATGAAGATAGACTGCGGCTGCATATCCGGATTCGGATGCATCGGCAAAACCGTGTAGGGTGTAGGTGGAATCTTTGCTGGTGCAAATTGTTCTGGGGAGTCGAAGAGCAGAGAGTAGAGGTAAGTCTTCAAAAATGTGCTGAAATTGAAATGTGACATCATTGGGAGCCGATTCATCCCAGTCTAACTTTAGAGTCCATAGGTGCTGAATGAGCAGTTTTGCGCGGAAAATAACTGGGCTGATCCATCCACTAGGATCGTATAAACGAGCGATGGTACTGAGTATTGACCTTTTGGTAAATTTTTCCAGTGTAGGTACCGAAATGTGATATGTAAATTCGTCCGTTTGGGGTATCCATTGCATACCAAGTACCTTGATTGCATTGGAGTCGGGTACAACATCAAAATCCTTGGGTATGTCACATTGATCATCCGGGAAGCGTTCTAAAAGCTGACGAGAGTTTGAGGTCCACTTTCGCAAATGAAATCCCCCTAGGGCTAGTAACTCAATGAGTTCAGTCTGCAGAGCTATTGCCTTGTCAACTGAATCATGCCCAGTCAGAATGTCATCCACGAATATGGAGTGCGTAAGAACCTGTGCAGCCTGGGGAAAACGGTGACCTTCATCAGTGACCAGCTGTATAATAGATCGATTGGCGAGGAAGGGGCTGGGTCGTAGGCCATACGTGACAGTGGACAGGGCGTAAGTGAGCAGAGGTTGATCTGGAGAAGAGCGCCATAGAATGAGTTGGAACCGTCTGTGGTCTGGGTGAACTAGTATATTTCTAAACATCATCTGGATGTCTGTACTAAAGACCACTTTGTGAGTACGAAAATTTAGAATGATGTCAGTAATATCACGTTGGAGCGGTGGGCCAGTGTGCAGACAGTCATTAAGACTGACACCATTAGAGCTCTTACAGCTGCCATCAAAAACCGTGCGAAGTTTTTCAGAGTTGGCTTTGAAGATGCCATGATGCGGGACGTAAAAATGGTCTTTTCCTTTGAATGTGCTGGGGTGACAAAGAGCCATGTGGCCCATGTCAATGTATTCCTTCATGAAGTCGATATATTTTGAGCGGAGGGTAGGATCTCTTTGGAGTTTGCGCTCCAAATTAAGGAATCGTCGTAGTGCAATAGCGTGGGTTGCACCGAGCTTAGGTGCCTTTGTAAGAAAGGGAAGGGATACTATGTATCGCCCTGTGGGATCACGTGTGGTGGTAGAACGAAAGTTCTCCTCACACTCGTCAGAGGTTGAGTTGTCCTTTGATTGCACTTCTTCGACTTCCCAGAATCTCTCCAGAGCGGAGTGTATTTCTTTATTTGAGTGTTGGGGTTGTAAACAGTCAATATTTACTAGTGCTGAATTAACTTGAGGCTCAGGCTTTGTGTAGTTTGGATTGATAGGACCTAAAAGAGCGAAATTGAAGATCGTGCCGAAGGCTATTGGCCTGCCGGGGCCCAAAAAAATTTTGTTACCATCCAAAATTTGGCCCAAGACATCAGAACCCATAATCAAGTCAATAGCGGCTGGAAAACGATAAGACGAGTCTGCTAGGGGAAGCTGTGTCGAGTCGAGGAGTGGAACAACGTCAGGTAACATTGTTAATGGTAAAAGACCTGTCAAATCTGGTAGAATGTATGCCTTTGCGCTAATTACTGGGACTTCGGTGTGAATAGGGCGGAATGTGATGGTAGTTGAAGAACTAGAGTTTTGAGTCTGCTGATTACCGACTCCTGTAATTTTTAGTTCTGTGTGCTCGACAGGCAAACGTAATTTTTGTGTCATAGTTTTAGTTAACAAGGTTAGCATGGAACCGCTGTCTAATAATGCTCTTGCCTTATGAAATTCTCCAGCGTTGTCTGCTAGTTCTAGGGACACAGTGGGTAATAAAACTGGTGGATCGTGTACTGTAATGTGCTGAGTATGTGCTGAAATATGACTGTCATTTTGGTTAGCTTTATCAGAGGAAGTAACAGGGCTGCCGGGCAAGTGATTATTATGATAAACTTTATTATCATAGTGCTGAGTATGAAACTGGGATTTATTTTGTTTACGTGATGTAGTGGATGGTGTATATTGTAGCGATGGTATGGGTGGGTGTAGTGTAGTATTGTGTAAGTGAGTAGCAGGTAGTCATTGTTGTGAATTAATAGGTGAATTACGACGAGAAGAGTTTCTTGATTCCGTGGTTGGGCGGGTGTGTTCTTGTCCTCTTAGTTGTGGGGGCAAGAGGTGAGAATTGTCATATGTGGGTGATTCAAAGCCACTGCGATGTAAGGTGGTATGGTGTTTCTCGCTATCACATTCTCTACACCGTCCTGTGGATCTGCACTCGTCAGAGTAATGGGGGTCCTAGACGCGTGGTTGGTACCGTGCTGAGGGAGAAGCACGTTCAGTTTGTCTGTATGTCGGGCTGAGGGGAGGGGGGGGGGGGTGGGTTATATGTCTCAGTTTCTGTGCAACGTGCATGGTCTTCTAAGAATGTGATTACATCCTTTAAGGTGGGCAGAGTGTCTGAAGACCCATGCGTTCGTTCAAATAATGTGCGAAGCTCGCCCTTTAACTTCCGCACTACTATTGACACTAGGACGTAGTCTGAGTCATGTAGTGGTAAGTTTAGGTTTTTAAGCGCCGATTGGGTTGAAATAAGAGGGGCTAAAAATAACTGTCTGATTTGTGAGCGGGTGGTGATGTGGGGTAACTCTAGTATCATATCTATAAACCTATCAATGAGAACTCGGCGATTTTCGTAGCGATTGGCAAGTGTTGTCATCGCTACATCGTAGTTCTCATCGGTAACCTTGAGGTGTGATACCATACTGAGAGCTTCTCCGGAGAGGCAAGAAAATAAATAGTGTAATTTAACTGCACCTGACAAATTACCGGCAGTGTCCGTAAGGCTTTTGAAAATAGTTATGAAAGATGGCCAATCCTCAAGCTTGGAAGAAAATTTGGTTAGATCTATTTTGGGCAGAACAGTAGACGTGGAGAATGTGGGCGAGCTTGGTTTGATGCTTGAGCTGATGGTGATGTTTGCCACCAAAATTTTTTCATATGCTTCTATAGCCGAGGTGTAGTAGTCAAAGTACCATTTTTCCACTTTGTCGTCAAGGTCTTTAGAGTCCAAGATCTCATAATATACTGTATCCAACTTGCCCTTTATATCGTCCAATTTTGTAAAGCGCCCTATGAAATCGTTTACACTATACTTTTTCGTTTTTCGTTCGTTACGCGGTGGCGTGAACACCAATGAAGAATGTTTCAAAATCGGAGGGTTTTGAAAGCAAATTCCACGCGGACGACGTCGCGGGCACAGCTAGTTCGAAATATAATTTCGACATTTTTGCTGCAAAAATTGAATTGGAATATTCTTGTAGACTTTTTTTTATGACTGACCTGATGGAAAGCGGTAACCATCGCCTATGGACATTTATAACATTTGGGAGAAACTGCAACCTGGCCACTAATGCGGGAATACAACTCCAGGTTGTTATGGTGGCGTACTCTAGACCAGGGGTGGTAACCATCGCACGGGCATATACCCTACCACCTGGCTGTGGGTTTTTTTGTTGCCTCTTACAACAGGCCGCCCTAAAGCAGGAATTTGTATTCTGTCTCCGTTCCTGCACGGATAAATTTGCGATTGATTGCACATTTCATGTCATACGTGTGTAAGCTGAGAAAGCTTCCGCGACACCGGTTTTCTGAGAGCACTATAATATAGGGTTTTATTCCGATAGCGCTATTTAGCGAAGATGATGAAATAATGATAATGGAAGAGATCGCTCTAATGCGATAAGGCCGCTCTTTTAAATTATTTATTTAAAGTTTTTGTTTATTAATTTTCTATATATCTATGGTGGAACTAACAATGAGAGTAACTCCGTAGTATTCTTCTTCCATACTTTTAAGAATAAAATTATATAGGTTTTAGTATCTAATTGCGTATTTAATTTTTTTTGTAATAAGTGGAAATATCGTATATAAGTTTTATAACAGCCTATATTTTTTTTCGCTATAATTAAAAAGTTACATCATATTGAAAATAAATTTGTAAAGCAGAAGTACCCGAGGACCTAAAATATTTCAAGCGCGCGTGTGACGACACTATGACAATTTCGCACGTAGCACACGTACTGTATGCAACGAAAGTTGCCATGAGTTATTATGAGAAATTATCACAGTGACATCACACGCGAGATCGGAGTGTTTCCGGTCCTTGGGTACTTCGGTTTCAAAAATTTATTTTCCATTTCATATAACCTTTTAATTATTGCTAAAAATTGTTGTAAAACTTTTTACTGATCTTACCGTCTTCTTCTATATATATATATATATATATATATATATATATATATATATATATATATATATATATATATATATATATATATATATATAAATGAATCGTAGAAATGTATGTACGCGCATAATTTTTTTTTATACCTAGAAGGTACCTATTCACACGAGACTTGAAGACACCCAGATTGTAGGTTTCGGGAAAAAAAGACTCCGGCAGTGAGTTCCACTCCTTTGCGGTGCGCATAATGAAGGTGGACTCAAAGCGCTTTGTTCGTATAGGTGGTATGTCCACCATATAGCGGTGCCGCATGCCAGTGCGTCTGGTTGTCCGATGATGGAAGGGAGACGGCGGGATGAGATTGAAAAGCTCCAATGCACATTCTCCAAAATGTATCCGATAGAAAACCGACAAGCTGGCAACTCTGCGTCGATGTTCGAGACTTCAGAACCGCTTTACTGACTTTGATGATTTTTTTGTGTGCGTTTGAGTGGATCCCCGGATGATTTAGAGTTAAAATTGGAACCGGTTGGTGGCGCTGGAAACGGGTTCTAGGAACCTTCTAATCTGCTGGACCGATTTTGATGATTTTTCTGTGTTTTTGAGTGGACCCCCGAATGATTTAGATTCAAAATTGGAACCAGTAGGATGCAATAGAATCGGGTCCTAGAGACAGGCCGCCCCAACGCAGGAAAATGAAGGCCTCTGTGGTTGAGCGGGCTAAGCCTTTGCCGACCTACCTCACTGCAACGCAGAGGCTCCGGGTTCGATTCCTGGTATAGTAAATTTCGGAAACGTATTTTCTCCGTTATTTACTATGGTCTGGGTGTCTGGGATCGGCCCCAGAGTAGTCCATTGTATATTACCCATAACACAAGCGTAACTTGCTTAATTTGGGGATATATAATATGTGTGTTTGTTTGCCGATTATTATTAAATTGTATTCTTTCTCCGTTCCTGCACCGAGAAATTGCTTTTACCGAGATATCATAATGATTGATTGTGTTTAAATTTTTCCTAAATCATACGAGACTAGATTCAAAGGTCCAAATCGGTTTAAACAGAATCCGTTGAGTAGTTTTTGAGATAAAATTTAATATGAATATATTACCATTAGAACAATGGGCGGCCTTATCGCTTATAGCGATCTCTTCCAGGCAACCCGGGCCAAGGAGACTTTAAAACAAAAATTAAATAACATTTGGTGGTTTATTTATTTATTTGGACAACACAACAGATCACAATCAGTAATTTATTTATATAATATAGTTTGTAAATTATTACATCTAGATTAAAATCCAAGCGTGCTGACACATCAATGTTAAAATTATATTTTCGCAAACAAAATTATATGGATAATGGCAGTAATGATTCAATAATTGCTTAAATCTTGGACATTAGTTTTAGTGATACATTATAAGGTAGTAGATTTAAAAAAAGAGAATAGACCATTAAATAAATTACTAAACAAGTGAAGAGGTGTGATCTTTCAGCATAGAAATTATCATTTTTTTTAAAGTTAAAGGTTTTGCATTAAATATATCTAATTTATTGTTTTCAACTCATTGTGGTTCAACTAAATTAAAACTAATTCAATTGTAATTAAACGTATTTCAGAAAGAAATAAAAAAATAATAATAATAACTACTGTACATTAATACATCATTAAATAAAATGAATCGCAAAATGTGTTGGTAAGCGCATAACTTGAGAACGACTTTACCGATTTTGATGAAATTTTGTGTGTGTGTTTGAGTGGGTCCCGGGATGGTTTAGATCCACAATTGGAACCGGTAGGTGGCGCTGAGATCGGGTTCTAGAATCCTCCTAATCACCGGGAGCGATTTTGGTGATTTTGTTTTTGTGTGTTTGAGTGGGTTCCCGGATGGTTTAGATTCGCAATTAGAACCGGTAGGTGGCGCTGAGATCGGGTTCTAGAATCCTCCTAATCACCTGGACCGATTATGGTGATTTTGTTTTTGTGTCATGAAACAAAGTCTTTTAGGAATTCAGAAAATATGGCGGTACGAGCGCAAATGACAGGAATGAGATTGACAGAGGAAACTGAAAAGCTCATCTAATGGCTAATATGTAGACTATTTTTAACCGACTTAAAAAAAAGGAGGAGGTTCTCAATTCATCGGTTCGTCGGGACATTTTTTTTTGTTTATTTTTTATGTATGTTCACCGATTATTCCGATATTTATGATCCGATTTACGTGATTCTTATTTAGTTTGATGCGGAATAGTTGCCATTTGGTTCCCTAAAAATTTGACATAGTTTGGCTCAGTAGTTTTCATTTTATGAATATTTTTTATGAAAAATTTTCCATTCCGTTCCATATGTACACCGATTACGCTGAGAGTTATGATCCGATTTACGTGATTCTTGTTTAGTTTGATGAGGAATAGTTGCCATTTAGTCCCTTAGAAATTCGACATAGTGTGGCCCAGTAGTTTTCATTTTACGAACATTTTTTTGTTCCCGTTTCTTGGGACCTATATTTGTTAAGGAGCGCGGCACCTTTCGTAGGTCTACCCATACATAGCTAGACACTAAAAGTAACAAATAATTATTAAATAATTAACAAATAATTACGTAGTAAAATTACTTAGTAATTTAAAAAAAAATATAGTAATTTTTATGTTTTACTTTGCACCGACTTCAAGATGTTTTAGATAATATATTTTAATAATAATAATACCTTTAGAAATAAATTATTTTATAATTTTTAGTTTTTGAAGTCGGTTTTTTTAATTGAAGTTTTTACATTTTTTACTGTCTTCCAATAGGAGGAGTTGCTCAATTCGACTGTGTGTTTGTTACGCGATTTCATTGTCAATTGTAGACCGATTTTCATTTTTTTTATACGAAGGAATATTCTCCTGAAATGGTTCCATTGTCAAATTGAGAGCAACCCTTGTTGATGAGCGCCGAGCGCCTACGCCCTTTGAAAGGCAAAGCTTGTATACGCGTGTCATTTGTATAATTTCTACAGGCGCTAAAAATATTATATCTAAGGCTCTTCAAGCAACTAAAATATGAAAAATATTTTTTTACCAACAACCAAATTGCAAAATCCACCGACTTTAAGATGTTGTAGTTTTTTTTTCTTTTTATTCTAAAGTCTAAAGTTTTGGTGAAAACAATCTTTTAAAGGCGTTTTATGGTTTCGTAGCCCAAAGACAAAAAAGTGCACATTTGTCATCTATACGAAACCCCTCATCAAGTCGTGGTAGCGTAATGACTAGAGCACGCGTCCCAAACTTAAGAAGTTTTTTGACCTGATATTGTGCATAATGTTACAATTACCGTGCAGGAACGGAGAAAGAATACAATTTCCTGCGGCCAGGCAGCCTGTCGTAAGAGGCGACTTAAGAACCCACAGCCAGGTGGTAGGGTATTTGCCCGACTGGATGGCGACCACCCCTGATCTAGAGTATGCCGCCATTACAACCTTGTGTTGTATTCCGGCATTAGTGACCAGGTTCCAGTCTCCCTTAAGAGGGTAGCAGCGCATTTGTAGCACCTTTGGTGTTGCAAATGTCCATAGGCGATGGTAACCGCTTTCCATCCAGGGGCCGTCTGCCTGCCTGCTGAACTCCTGCAATAAAAAATAAAAAACATATGCTAACGGTGAAGTAAAACATCGTGATGAAACTTGCACATCGACATAGTTGATGTGTCAAACCCGCCCAGCCACCTTGGACAAGCGTGGCGGGTATACTCTCCGTTGCCCAAAAATAAGAGGCCCGAACCCAGCAGTGGGAGGTTTATGGACTGTTATAATTAGCCCCTCATAGTTTATGAACTGCCACGTATCTACTTGCCAATATTATTTAATTGACGGTATCCAAACCCTAGAAAAAACAGAAATAAACCTTAGTCAATTATTCCACAGGACTTTGAAAATAATTTTCTCTTTGAAAAAGCGAGTAATGAGCGCAGACGTCCGTCATCGGAATAAACGGACTGACAGGCTCACGTCGAAAGTGGGGGTCCCTCGTGATCAAGCTGTAGGGGCTATAGGCTTTCTTACAAAGATGGAAATTCCTATTATGTTATTACACTTCATATTAGAGGAGAGGAGAGTTGGTTTGAAAGAGAGTGTCGGGGTGAAGGTAAGGAAAGGAATGCTCCTGTGGTTCGGGCATGTGGAAAGAATGCATGATGAAAGAATGACTAAACAGATATACAATGCAAAAGTAGATGGATGCAGAAGTCGTGGAAGGCCACGACACACCTTCCATGATCAAATTGATCGTCTACTAGCAGAAGGTGATGTCAGGAGCCTTAAGAACAGACGAGCTTGCATGACAAGAGTTATGAATGTCAAAGAAGCAAGTGAGGTGTGTAAGAATAAGCCTAAATGGCGCTTTGTCGTTCGTGCCTACCCCGCAAGGGAACTGGCGTGAAGTTATGTATGTATGTGTATGTATATTAGAGGAGCAAGAGTTGTCGCATACAAAGAGACAATTTATATTCTTTAGAAAACAAGACTTTTTTTAGCCAGGGGAAATCCAATTAAGGACCATAAGCCGCGACAAGCACATAGGCTTGGGGGATAATAGGCGACCCGTGAGTGGGATTCGCCAGGTCGGGGTGGCGCTAGCATGCCCAGTCAGAACTGGTGCTATACTACTTACACTCGCCAGTTAGGGATATCCACTAAAACCCCTGGGTGTTCCGTCCTGCGCCTTATGCCAGGGTTACGGGTATATGACCTAGCCTCTCCGCAGCCCTGGCAGGCCTCGGCCTCGCAAGGCCATTTTCACTGCTGGGGAAATACTTTTAGGTGTGTGCTCGCAAAAGGAGGAGACGGCGTCCCATTTATATGACCGGCAGCGAAATGTCAAGTCCAGTTACGGCGACGAAGTCTCGACGCTGCTCTGTCGAAGCTGGATACTCCTGGAGTGTATGCAGCGCCGTATCCTAGTTGCTGTTGTCACAATGATGGCCCCCTGACGTCGTTTCACGGCCAATGCGACTCGGATACCTCCCGAAGCATCCATGACCCGAGAGGACTTGCGTCAGCCTAAACGTCGGGGTGCCGTGTTTACGTCTAAGCCAGTGTTCGAAAACAGCCTGTCGGAACTCTTGTTAAACTAAAAAGTTCTTAACACTGACACATACTAGTTTTTGGAACGAATTCCTCCGACGCTCGGCGGATGGGGGCTAGACGGATAAAAGTGTGACCGCAATAAAAAATGCTGACCGCTGTATAATGTTTGCCTGTTTATGCCATCTGTGGATTCTGCACTATACTATTGTACTTTGATATTGGTTGTATACTAATCATCCATATATTACTTCGAGCAACTTCCACAGATGGTGTAATTTTAATTTCGAGTTTTTACAATATTTATTATATTGTGTGTATATACTTATATATGACTATGTATATATTTGTATATTTATTCCATAAATTAATTTGAGTATTTATGTATCTATTGCCTTTTTCCTGCACCACCTACATCGCCTGATTTAAATTTCTTTGATTTAGGTCGCCAGGAAGAGATCGCTTTGAGCGATAAGGCCGTCTATTGTTCTGCCTAGAAAATATTGTAAATATGGTCTGTTTTTTTAATTGTACGTTTTGCTGTGCAATAAAGTGTTATCTCTCTCTCTCTCTTTCTATTGTCATACAATTTGTTTATATAGAATGACATTTTGCTACATTTTAATATGTTTATATGGGTAGTTATATCTTGAACGCACGATGTGATGAATGTAAGATTATATTTCTGAATGAGCCCATAGTGTGAAAGAGATGACGAATGAAAGAAGAGAATAGACGATTCATATCCGTGCAGGAACGGAGAAAGAATACAATTTCCTGCGGCCGGGCGGCCTGTCGTAAGAGGCGACTAAACAACCCACAGCCAGGTGGTAGGGCATTTGCCCGACTGGATGGCTACCACCCCTGGTCTAGAGCATGCCGCCATAACAACTTTGAGTTGTGTTCCGGCATTAGTGACCAGGTTCCAGACTCCCTTAAGAGTGCAGCAGCGCATTTGTAGCACCTACAGCTATCATTATTAATAACTAAAAATAAAATAGGTTTAGAGAAGCTATTAATAAGCCTCCACAGATAACAGTAAAAATAAGAAGAGAAGAAAAAAAAATGAAAATTATACATAGAAACAATGATAAAAATAGACATAAGGTACTTAAACTAATAAATCCGAGTTTGAATAGAACTTGACCAACTTTGCGCTAAACAGTGCTACACTATTAGTAAATAAGTCTAAGTCTATATCTTCTAACTTACTTAGCTTATTAAATTCATTTGCTGTTCTGATACAGAACGAATTACGTCGGTAAGCTGTGCGCGTCAATGGTGTATGTAATAATTTCCTAGGGCGAACATTAGTAGGAGGAACATACAAATGTAGTTTCTCAATGAGATTTGCACAATCAATTTTGGATTGCGCAATTTTAACTAAGAAACGTAAATCAGCAATCTTTCTTCTAGTTTTAAGAGGTAAAAGGTGAAATAAAGTACAGCGTTCAATGTAACATTTCTGTGGTAATTTAAATTTAAAATTAATAAACCTTGTGAATTTCTTTTGAATACTTTCTAGTCTAGTGGAATGTATTTCATAATGTGGATTCCAAATTTGACTTGCATATTCGAGGTGACTGCGGACGAAAGCACAATACAGAACTTTGAGAGTTTTCATTGTCTTAAACGAGCTACCATTGCGAATGAGGAAACCCAAAGACGATGAAGCTTTTTTAGCAATATGATCAATATGGTGATCATAAGTAAGTCGATTATCTAGGTACAAACCAAGGTCACGTATTACTGTAACTCTGGTTAATGGCTCATTGTTAATGCTATAGTGATAATTAAAAGTCGTACTTTTTCGAGTAAACGTAATTACTGAACATTTGGATATATTTAAATCTAATTTATTGCGTTTACAATAATCGGATACACGTATGATATCATCCTGAAGGTGTGATGCATCAGCTAAACTATTGATGGAATTGTAAATTTTCATATCGTCTGCAAATAGCTGAAATTGAGAATGATGCATACAAGTATAAATATCGTTAATAAAAAGAACAAATAGCAGGGGGCCCAAAAGCGATCCTTGAGGGACTCCTGACGGGATCTCAATCCACGAAGAAGTAAAACCACAAAGGACAACTGCTTGAGACCTATTGGCAACATAGGAAGAAAACCAGCGGTATAAGTCTCCTCTAATACCTAATACAAGAAGTTTCTCTAACAATATGTTGTGGTCGATTCTGTCGAAAGCTTTGCTGAAATCTGTATAGATAGCATCGCATTGTAAACCACTGTCCAAACTGTCAGATACGTAATCGGTAAATAGCATAAGATTCGTTACGGTTGATCTACCTTTTAAGAAACCGTGTTGATGAGGGCTGAGATGTGGTTGCAAAGTATTATATAGTTGATTGTAAACTATTCGTTCAAGGATCTTGGCGATTAAACAAAGTTTGGAAATTGGCCTATAGTTTTCTACTTTGTCTTTGGGTCCTTGTTTATGGATGGGTGAAATAAATGCCGATTTCCAAATTGACGGTACGATACCTTCACTTAAAGAGCGTTGAAATAGAACAGATATGGGATGTGTTAACTGATCAGCACATTTTACAATAAAAAGTGCTGGGAGCTGATCTGGCCCAGCAGATTTGTTCAAATCGAGCGATTTCAAATGCTTGCGAACAATCGCAGGATCAATTTCAATAGAATTTATATCACATGAGGAGTCAGGATAGAGAGGTGAAAAGGGGTCAATGGATGAAGTGTTCGAGTGACATGAATTAAGAAAAGTAGACTTGAAGTAATTGGAAAAAAGTTCACATATTCCTTGGCCCGTGTCACAAGTTGTATTTATATAAGACATAGTCGAAGGATAATTGGAGTTGGTTCGCTTACTTTTAATGTATGACCAGAATAATTTCGGATCGAGATTGATGGAAGATTCAATTTTGTCTATGTATGTCTTATAACAATTTTTCTCAACTACATTGACTCGATCTCGTAGAAGTTGAAATGTAACCAGATCGCACAAATTGCCATAAATCTTATATTTGATAAAGTATTTATGTTTTTCCTTAATTAACTTGATAAGAGCAACGTTGTACCAACGAGGAAATTTGCAGTCTTTCTTACGTCGCCGTGGAATGTGGGCATCTCTGATATCATATAAAGTCTTATAGAATGTTTCCACAGCGTCATCAACATTCCCACTATTTAATATACTCTTCCAGTCGATGGTCGCCAGGTCGGCGCAGAGGCTCTCGTAGTTGCCCTTTGCATACTGATACACAATACGACTTGGTGACGTGAGCTTGTCAGTAAACGCAATATCGAGATAACAAACCAGGGATGGATGGTAAGAATCTTCCGGGACTAGAGGGTCGGAGCAAGAATTAAGTAAAAGAATGTCGTTGGAAAGAACTAGATCAAGTATTTTGCCATACTTGTTAACAATGAAATTGAACTGAGTTAGATTACATAAACTAAGAGTATCGATAAAAGTACAAAACATATTACAAGGAGGTGACGAGGGTAATAATCCAACTGTTGAGGGTGACCATGTTATAGCGCTCATATTGAAGTCGCCTGCTATTATAAATTTGTCCATTGGGTGAGCAGAGATTAACTCAGATAGATTAATAAGAAAAGCATCCAACTGCATCGAGAAGTTATTACCGATACTTTGGTTGCAGAGATATAGCGTACATATGTGAATGCGAACAACAGAGTTGTCATGACTTTGCTTCACTGACAATGATACCCATATATCTTCTGCACTAGATCGCCAATGGACGTTTTCAACAACTGAAAGGTCTCGACGGATCGCTATTAGAACACCGCCACCTCGCGACTGCCCCATAGAGGAATAGTCACGATCCCGCCGCCAGACTAAATAACGGTCATCAAATAATTCACTTGAAAGAATGTCATCCATCAGCCATGTTTCTGTTAAGGTAATTATATCGTAGCTAGTTTTAGACAAATTTCTAAAGAATTCCTCAGTCTTAGTCCGCAGCCCTCGTACATTCTGGTAGTAAATAATTAATGGTGCCATTGATAATTATTTTTGCTATTTAGAAAACAATAAACTGAAATAAAAGCACATAATATTGTAAAATCACTTGAAAATTCCATTTGAAATAATCTGAAGCAGTGAGCTTTATATGATGAATAATGTAATATCTCATAATATAAAAGACTAAAAGTAGTGATGCATGCTGTAATATGTTTCCCATAGTCAACAATAAGTAAAGACTTTATCAATAAACACTTATGATAGACATTGATCGTAAAGTAAAATAAATAATTATCATAACGAAGTGAAGTATGCCTCTTAAAAACGGCCCGAAGATCATAATACACTAACACCAACAAAGACATCAACACAAGTACGCACGATATATTCATAATATTATATATGTCATCTTTGACAACTACAAAACATAAATCTTCGAAAATAAATAAAATGTAAGTTGAGACAATAGGCTCAGGCAATAAAATTGACTTCGATAACAAAAGACGGATTAGCGCCGTGTGGTCTTTAACATAATAGTAAAAATTATTTTTACATTTTTTAACAAAGGAAAGTTGGTCAAGCATACAAAAGATACTCAGTTGCATTAGATTAGTGGCTAAGGTTCTCAAACTTTTGTGAAAATATATTAGTTTACGAATAAAAATGTACGTTTTAAGTGATGTACACAATTGAAGATAGTCTGGAAATATTAACAAAATTTTTTTAAATCTAAATCGGTCATCACTACAAAACTTCTTGTAGTGTTGTTTTTTCGAGCGAAGATTTTCATATTTTTTACCCAAATAAATTGATAATTATGTTCTTTAGCAAGTGCCTTGGCCTTAGACAATAGCGTTTTGTTTCTGGTAGTGAGATGGTCGTTAACAAAAATTCTTCCGGCTCCATTTAGGCCAATGTCATTGGGTGTTAAGATATCCTTGCGCAAGCGAGCTGCACTGATAAAGTCCTCTTTGACATACTTATTAATAAAGGAAACAATTATGTTTTTTATACCAGACTGGTGAGTGGGCACTCTGTGTATAAAGTTGATTTTTTGCCTTTCTATTGGGTAGGAGATACTCGTTCCGATCTTGGTAATTACATCAAATAGATTTTCTCTGTCCTTCAGTGGCACGCCTTTAATTTCGATATTGTTACTTCTTAACCATTGCTCGGAGGCTTGTTGGTCAGTTTCGAGCTTGCGAACTATTTTAGTCAGCTCATTAGAGTCTTCTTGAGCTTTTTCAACCTTTAAAATTCTTTCTTCCAAAGTTTGGATTTTGACTGGGAGCTCTAATGCCAAAGACTTCAGATCACTCAGTTCTTTGCGCAGGGATTGCACCTCAGACTCCAAACTTGACAGCGGAGCCAGTTTCAGATTGATGTTCATCAGCTCACGCATAACGGAGTCGAGAGATACGGTTGGAGAATTGGCTAAAGAAGAGGTAGCAGTTAAATGAGCTCCAGCACTTTTGCAGTTAGCGCACCTCCAAGTAGCTTGGCGGTCGCCAAGCTTTCGATAACCCTTTTCCGTTATCCCGGAGCACGCAAAATCAAAGAAATGGAGACACACAGAACACTGAATAGCTTCAGACGCATCATCGCCACATCTTGCACATACAACCATGATATGATAGAATTGATACACAGCAGTCGGCCGAAACAAATTGAATTAAAGCGTAGTAAAGGTTGAGAACCACTGATTTATTTGAAACAGCGAACTGAACGTGTCGCCAGCAAGTCCGTCCGTGCCATACAGCGTGGCAATGCAGCCAGCCTTCTGGGCACGCTCCCCGTTGGCAATGATCTGCTACATAATGTATTTTAGTTTCAATGTCTTTGGTTTTTTATTTTTAATTATGATTAAAATTCATTTTCTTCTTCTTCGTTGTGAATCTAAATCATTCCGGGACCAAAATCAAAAAGCCTTATATACCCGGAAGAATTTTCTGCAACCCATAATTTCGATCTTCTTTTCGATATTCTTTTATTTACTATCCATCTCTTTCTAACATCTATCTATCTCTGTCTTTCCTTCCCGAACTTTCTATTTTAGAACTTTCGTGCATCGTCTATCCCTTTCTAAAATGAATCTGTCCCTGTCTTTTCCTTCGAGAATCTTCTACCTTTTTCTAAAAGTCTTGAGACCGGCTTACGCTGCCGGTAGGTTCTATCTGTCCTTATCCGTGCAGGATCGGAGAAAGATTACAATTTCCTGCGGCCGGGCGGCCTGTCGTAAGAGGCGACTTAACAACCCACAGCCAGGTGGTAGGGCATTTGTCCGACTGGATGGCTACCACCCCTGGTCTAAAGTATGTCGCCATAACAACCTTGAGTTGTGTTCCGGCATTAGTGACCAGGTTCCAGTTTCCCTTAAGAGAGCAGCAGCGCATTTGCAGCAACTTGGTGTTGCAAATGTCCATAGGCGATGGTAACCGCTTTCCATCAAGTGGGCCGTCTGCCTGTCTGCTGATCTCCTGCAATAAAAAAAAAAAAAAAAAAAAAGGCCGGCTTACGCTGCCGGAAGGTTCTATCTACCCTCGGTCACCACGATAACAAATACAATTCCTACATATACACAAAGATGTTATTTTCGTGAAAATCTGAAACATTATATATCGATAAAAACCTAACAAATTTCTGAAAAGCCATCAGTCCCTCCGACAGCTGTTCTTGCACCTGGGGCTACCCTCAGGGGTTTGGAAACCTCTATTAATTCACGTCGAACCCCGCATTTGCATACTTCGGTGTTCGCTTCCAGTCTTCCTTACATGTATTTCAAAGCTGTGTTGTTTTTATGGGATGTAAATTTATCAATGCAATCAAATACCGAAGAAAAGTTCTATATCTCCAGCTAAAAATAAAAAAAAAATTATAGATAAATTTGTTCCGTATCAATTTTCAGCATTTTTTAAAAATAATATTTTGTTACATGCCGACAAAAGTGAATGCACAACAAGTGTATGACAGTATTGTGAATGGTAGAGTTGGTACCGGTAGACCACGACGTACACACCATGATGAAATAACAGAAGTGTTAAAACGAGGTCAGGTAAAAAGCATATTGTTACATGCCGACAAAAGTGAATGCACACCTGCCTGCCATAAATCACAGTTTATTGCCTTCCCGCATTTGGACTTCTTTTGTTTACTTAGACAAACAGTCTATTGTGTATTGTACTAATTTATGGCAGGAATAATTGAGCAGGTGTGTGGATTACGTTTTCTAGGAAATTACGTCGACGCTTGGCCGGTAGACATATTGTATTTGTATAGTTGAGTATAAAACAATTTCCGAACGGTGGCGTGAGGCACTCAAGCGAAAGGTTACGATAAAAGCAAGACGTGTGTACATTCGATAAGATGTATCGTGACGGACTTTGCGCGTGTTATTGAATCGTGCAGTTTGTACTCGTTGTGTCCAGTTATATTTGTACCTGTGTTATATTTGTTTGTATAGTTCTAATAAATTCTATAGTAATTCCAACGGCATTTTAATTCGAGTCTATTACTAAAAGTCGTGGTAGCGTAATGGCTAGCGCACGCGTCCCAGACTCAGAGGGCGCGGGTTCGATCCTGGCCGGAACGCATACACCTCTTAGTCAGTTTTCTGATCTAATGTGTATATTGTTACAATTACCATGTGCTAACAACGGTGAAGGAAAACATCGTGATGCAACATGCACATCGAGATAACCGATGTGTCAAACCTGCCAAGCCGCCTTGGACAAGCGTGGCGGGTATACTGTCTGTTCCCCCCTATAATGGGAGGCCCGAGCTCAGCAGTGGGACATTAATGGGCTGATATTATTATATATATTATACTAAATAACTAGCAAAAAACAACCCAATTTCAAGAGTAACTAAATAGCAAAAAATAATAATATTTTCTATAACATGTTGAGGTCGGTGCCACGTAAAAAATAAACATTACTATATTTTGCAAAGTTGGTACTATAACAACCGAATCTGTATTGAATTCAACGGAAAAAAGCGTTCATCAAACACGGCCCAGAAACAAAAAAGTTACAGCTGAATATATATTAAACAAAAAATACACAACCAATAGCAAACCTCCTATTTTGACGGCTAAAAAGAACATTTTCAAATTTTATTACAGTATTCAGCAGACAGGCAGACGGCCTACTTGATGGAAAGCGGTTACTATCGCCTATGGACATTTACAACACTAAAGGTGCTACCAATGCGCTGCTACTCTCTTAAGGGAGACTGCAACCTGTCACTAATGCCGGAACACAACTTAAGGTTCTTATGGCGACATGCTTCAGACCAGGGGTAGTAGTCATCCAGTCGGGCAAATGCCTAACCACCTGGCTGTGGGTTGTTTTGTCGCCTCTTACGACAGGCCGCCCGGCCGCAGCAAATTGTATTCTTTCTCCGTTTCTGCACTGATAAAGACTTGCTTTTATGTAAATTGCATTAAAAACTCCATGCATTTTTTTCACACTCCACTTTATACGTTACTAGCGGTCTCGACAAACGTTGTCCTGCCTTCAAAAAAATACATACATACATACATACATAACTTCACGCCAGTTCCCTTGCGGGGTAGGCACGAAATAATAATAATCTACAAACCGATTCCATTGCCATCTAACGTGTTTAATTGTGAATCTAAACCACCCCGGGACCCACTCAAACTCTAGAACCCGATTCCAGCGCCAAGTATTTTGTTTAAATTGATGGGGTTACATTATTTACTTATTTGTATTACGTAATCTATGAGCCGCACTACGTTCAACTGTGAGTTGAAAATAGTGCATGGTAGGAATAGTAGCATAAAAAGATCTTACAGCAATGTTCTGGGGCAGTGTAGCCATAACAGCTAGACGTACATACATACATACATACATAACTTCACGCCAGTTCCCTTGCGGGGTAGGCACGAACAACAAAGTGCCATTTAGGCTTATTCTTACACACCTCACTTGCCTCTTTGACGTTCATAACTCTTGTCATGCAAGCTCGTCTGTTCTTAAGGCTCCTGACATCACCTTCTGCTAGTACACGATCAATTTGATCATGGAAGGTGTGTCGTGGCCTTCCACGACTTCTGCATCCATCCACTTTTGCATTGTATATCTGTACAGCTAGACGTGTATAACATTAAGCAATAAATTTTGCTTTGTAAACCGACGTTGACTTGACATTAGGAGAACATAATATATGCATATTGTTAAAATTAGTATGTATATTAATCATATGCTTAAAAAGTAAAATAAATGCAGGAGAAGCAATCCAAAGTATTTTTATCTCAAATACTATATTTATCTTTTTTTTATTGCATGAGATCAGCAGACAGGCAGACGGCCCACTTGATGGAAAGCGGTTACCATCGCCTATGGACATTTGCAACACCAAAGTTGCTACAAATGCGCTGCTGCTCTCTTAAGGAAGACTGGAACCTGGTCACTAATGTCGAAACACAACTCAAGGTTGTTATGGCGACATACTTTATACCAGAGGTGGTAGCCATCCAGTCGGGCCAATGCCCTACCACCTGGCAAAACCTGGGAAACCTTATACAAGTTTTCACAAAAACTTTTGTCTTCATGAGCGTTGTTTTTGACTCAAATGTGTACAAATCGCCACATTGAGATTCTATCCGTGCAGGAACGGAGAAAGAATACAATTTCCTGCGTTGGGGCGGCCTGTCGTAAGAGGCGACTTAACAACCCGCAGCCAGGTGGTAGGGCATTTGCCCGACTGGATGGCTACCACCCCTGGTCTAAAGCATGTCGCCATAACAACCTTGAGTTGTGTTCCGGCATTAGTGACCAGGTTCCAGTCTCCCTTAAGAGAGCAACAGCGCATTTGTAGAACCTTTGGTGTTGCAAATGTCCATAGGCGATGGTAACCGCTTTCCATCAAGTGGGCCGTCTGCCTGTCTGGTGATCTCCTGTAATAAAAAATAAAAAATTGAGAACCGCTTACCAAGAGTACAGTTTTACAATCGCAATGGCGATTAAAATCAACAGCAAACATTCCTAACGAAAATCAACATGGTTCCCGTTTAAATATGAAAGTGCATGGGGTTTTATTGGATTTCCAGCGTCAAAGCGCTGCGAGCCACTGCTGGATCGGCGCTCTTTGTGGCTTGAAGTCTGTGAGCGTACGATCAACTCTACGCTTTTTGCTGGCCCAGCCCTCATGTAATTTAAATGAAAACGACGCAAGACATGAGCGGTGGCGTGTTTTGAATGATACATACATACATACATAACTTCACGTCAGTTCCCTTGCGGGGTAGGCACGAACAACAGAGCGCCATTTAGGCTTATTATTACACCCCTCACTTGCTTCTTTGACATAGATAACTCTTGTCATGCACGCTCCTCTCTTCTTAAGGCTCCTGACATCACCTTCTGCTAGTACACGATCAATTTGATCATGGAAGGTGTGTCGTGGCCTTCCACGACTTCTGAATGATACAATTTGATGTTATCATTAAAAAATTACGTTTTAACATACTTCTGTACAAAACTTATAAAAAAAAGAATTTGAGATATAAATAGAATATGAAATATAAAGAAAAACAATATTTAGCTAGACGTGTTGCTGGGGAGTTTCTTGCCGCTTCTTCTCCTTTACAGCATCAAGATGTTGCGAAGCGGTGTACATAGAATAGGAAGTAAATTTTAATTTTTAACTTACATGTTTGACCTTCAAAAAGTGTTCTCCAGTGGAACTTATTTTGAATAAAAACTTTTGAATTCTGAATTTGAATTTTGAACGATTTTAAACGCGATAGTTTATTTGGATTGTTTGTTTTTTTATTGCATGAGTTCAGGAGATAGGCAGACGTCCCACCTGATGGAAGGTGATTAGCATCGCCTATTTACATTTGTAACACTAAGACCGGTTACAGTGCTCCACCGACCGTCAGTGCGTACGGTCCGTCTTGACGGTACCCATTACTGACTGTCAGTTTCTCACGTTCAGTGCTCTCCTGATCAACAAACTGACTGGACTAGGAATTCACTACTTTAGAATGTCGATCATAAATTTTGATGAATTATCAGCGAAATTACAAGAGAACTTAAAACATCAGGACTTATTCAACATTTTAGCTTCAGTATAAAATTGCTTTTTTTATGATGATACACATATCCGTGACTACAGTCCACCGATCGGTGCAGCACTAACGCGTTCATTTGCTTCCACAGCGCGTCGGTTGACCAACGGCACGCATGAGCACGTGCTCGAACTATGGTCCTCGTGCGCAGTGCGTAGCAATATACGCGGGCATACGCTCAGTCCAGCACTGTGAACATTTATGAATTTTCATATATATATCATCATGTCATCCTTCACACAATTCTGTCTCTGTGTATGTCACTTTAATAGTCCTAGCGGAAGATCAGCGCTGGGCCTAACCTAACCAGCATCATGCTGAGCTAGGACCAATTTAGAGCTACACTTTGTTCGTTTTTTAAGCTATTACATAGCTTTTATCGCGGGCTATGAGCGCGGCGACCGAATCAAGAAATTCCGTAACGAAAATAAAACCTAACACCCCCCACTCCGCCTACCATGTAGCTCGGCCGAGCGTTTGCTTAACGTGTATGTATATGGTACGACTGTACGAAGCTCGCATGGATCGAGACGAGCTGCTCCGAAATCGGACCAATACGTAAGCAGCTGTTTGTGAGAAAGTATATAGGTGTATACGTATCTATCATATCTTTATAATGCCACACTCACCGCATGTGCGCCCCGTAAGTATACATATAGGTATATATGTATACGTAGGTGTACCTATGTACAACAGTGAATAGCAGTTGCTGGTGAATAGCTGTACGCGTAAAATTTGTGTATAAAGTGTTCTAAATATGAATAAACAAAGTGCATTTATTAATGAAGAAAGTGATGAATAATATCAAAGAAAAAAATACCGCATAAATAAAAAATAAATAAATAATTATAATTGCATAAGTTGATAAAAAATGCTATGCGATAGCTTTACTGCGGCAGTTCTCGAGTGCCACAGTAGGTTTTTTTATTTACTGCATGTTACATTGTAAATTTATTTATTTATGCTAGTGTAATGTATTCTCGTTTGTGTTGTAGTCCTACTTATATTATAAACGCGAAAGTTTGTTAGATGTATCTTAGTTTATTACTCTTTCACACAAAAACTACTGAATGGATTTTGATGAAAGTTTACAATATTTTTTCATCCGTGCAGGAACGGAGAAAGAATACAATTTCCTGCGGCCGGGCGGCCTGTCGTAAGAGGCGACTAAACAACTCACAGCCAGGTGGTAGGGCATTTGCCCGACTGGATGGCTACCACCCCTGGTCTAAAGCATGTCGCCATAACAACCTTGAGTTGTGTTCCGGCATTAGTGACCAGGTTCCAGTCTCCTTTAAGAGAGCAGCAGCGCATCTGTAGCACCTTTGGTGTTGCAAATGTCCATAGGCGATGGTAACCGCTTTCCCTACAGTGGGCCGTCTGCCTGTCTGCTGAACTCCTGCAATAAAAAAAAATAGCTTACATATCAGAATAACACATAGGCTATAATTTATTCAAATATAGTGTAATTTATCCAAAATATGACGATTTTCCATCACCAAACGGGTGAGACCGCGGGGCGCAGCTAGTTATAAATAAAAAAAAATCTTTCTTTCTTTCTTTCAACTCTTTTTTGGTCATTTATGATATACGGTATAGAAATAAGCGAATTGCGAGTTCCATTAAATAACGAAACCCGCAATTCGCTTATTTCTTGTACCAAACCCCATCTACCAAAGTAGCGACTTGGCCGGTGTCCATATCACGTACGGTGGTCGAATTATAAAGCTCCGGTACTAGAGGTGTGCTCAATGTTGCGGAAATTTGATTTCCAAGTTAATACAGTTTTAACATACACTATTCAACGAGAAAACTTCAGTGTTAGTGGTGTTCGATGGAAATTATTTTTGAATTTTGTATTTGCTCTTACGTAGAATATATTATACATACATACATATATGACTTCACGCCAGTTCCCTTGTGGGGTAGGCACGAACAACAGAGCGCCATTTAGGCTTATTCTTACACACCTCACTTGCTTCTTTGACATTCATAACTCTTGTCATGCACGCTCGTCTGTTCTTAAGGCTCCTGAGATCACCTTCTGCTAGTACATGATCAATTTCATCATGGAAGGTGTGTCGTGGCCTTCCATGACTTCTGCATCCATCCACTTTTGCATTGTATATCTGTTTAGTCATTCTTTCATCATGCATTCTTTTCACATGCCCGAACCACCGGAGCATTCCTTTCCTTACCTTCACCCCGACACTCTCTTACAGAATATATTATAACTAGCTATTATCCGTGGCTTCGGTCGCTTTATAAGCATTCGTAAAAGGCGACAAATAAACCCACAGCCAGGTTATAGGGCATTTGCCTGTGTGCATGGCTACCACCCCTGGTCTGGAACATGTCGCCATAACAACCTAGAGCTGTGTTCTGGTATTCGTGGCCAGGTTACAGTCTCCCTTAAGAGAGTAGCAGCACATTTTTTTATTGCAAGAGTTCAGCAGACAGGCAGACGGCCCACTGGAAGGAAAGCGGTTACCATCGCCTATGGACATTTGCAACACCAAAGGTTGTTGCTACAAATGCGCTGCTGCTCTCTTAAGTGAGTCTGGAACCTGGTCACTAATGCCGGAACACAACTCAAAGTTGTTATGGCGGCATGCTCTAGATCAGGGGTGGTAGCCATCCAGTCGGGAAAATGCCCTACTACCTGGTTGTGGGTTGTTTAGTCGCCTCTTACGACAGGCCGCCCGGCCGCAGGTAATTGTATTCTTTCTCCGTTCCTGCACGGATAAAAAGCATTTGTAGCACCTTTGATGTTGCAAATGTTCAAAGGCGATGATAATCGCTTTCCATCAGGTGAGCCATCTGTCTGTCTGCTGAACTTGTGAACAGCCCACATATGTCACACTGCTGGGCTCGGACCTCCCATTATAGGGGAATGGACAGTATACCCGTCACGATCGTCTAAAGCGGCTTGGAATCAAAATGGCTTCAAGATCCACTTATGGTCCCGTTCCTCTAGCCATAACTGCATGCGGGAATCCGTTTTGCGATCCAGAATTTATTTGTATCATATAATTTACGACTCGCGGTTAAATACACAAATTAAAATCAACCCGTATTTAATGTTTCTCGTTCAACAACGTTATGAAAATCTTTCACTGCAGTCTTGAATAACTATAGCTACAAATTAACGGCGATACTCAAGGTCGTTTAATGATCGTCTATTATCGTCAAAAGTTTGTTTACTTTCTAAATGAAGTAAAAATTGTAATGCAACCCTGAAAAACGTATGTATGTATGTTTCTTCATTTCTTGATTCTTACCAAAAGCCTAAAGAGATCATATAAACGCATCTCAATGCCTACATCTCTCAATCTCCAGAGTTCCTTGTTAGAGTTTACCATGTTGTTTCTTGCAGGTTTGACACATCGGTTATCTCGATGTGCAGGTTGCATCACGATGTTTTACTTCACCGTTGTTAGCACGTGGTAATTGTAACAATACGCACATTAGGTCAGAAAACTGGCCAAGAGGTGCATGCGTTCCGGCCAGGATCGAACCCGCACCCTTTGAGTTTGAGACGCGTGCGCTAGCCATTACGCTACCACGACTTAAAAAAAATCTATAGTAACTTAAAATTAGCTTTCCTGGCTGTCTACGGCTATAGGGTTTCGTTGCGAGGATTTCGTCCTTGGTTACAGAACCATAAAAAGTAAATCTTAAGCGTTTCTTAAGACAAAGAAACAGTAAGAGGAAACAAGAGTATCATTACTGTTATAATAATGACGAGACGTACTAAAAGTTTGTACTGCAACATCCTTATTATAAATGCGAAAGTAACTCTGTCCGTCTGTCTGTTCCGTTTTCACGGAAAAACTACTAAACCGATTTGGTTGAAATTCAGTATATATATATATATATATATATATATATATATATATATATATATATATATATATATATATATATATATATGTTAGATGTCGAGAATGAATATAAGATACTTTTTATCCCGAAATATTGGATAGTTTTCGCGATAAAAATATGTTTGTCTCTCTGTTTGTTATGCTTTTACGGAAAAAAACTACTGGACTGCTTTGGCTGAAATTCGGTATACAAGGGATACTTATCATCCCGGGTAATGG
Source organism: Dendrolimus kikuchii (assembly GCA_019925095.2). NCBI lineage: Eukaryota > Metazoa > Arthropoda > Insecta > Lepidoptera > Lasiocampidae > Dendrolimus > Dendrolimus kikuchii. The sequence goes on from CM034409.1 coordinate 1,777,720, forward strand.
GATAAGTTTGAGGATAGATTTATGTAAAGATTATCTCAGAAAGTAGGATAGCTTTTTATTTTGTGATTTCCCATTTTCGTCATTTTGGTCGATTTGGTCGATGTGGTCTACGTGGTCGACGCGGTCGACGTGGTCGACGCGGTCGATGTGATTGATGTGTGGTCGATTTGGTCATTTTGGTGTACTTTGGTGTTGAAGTGACTCTTTCAAATAGTAGTAACATAAAAATTTAATACAATGTAACCTGTGTTCTACCAAGAGGCACGCACTAGAAGTTGACCCGCGGGATAAACTCCTAGTATCTCCATAAATAGAGATCGCTTTTTAGCGATAAGACCGCCCTTTGTACCCAGCTACACTAATACTAGTTCGTAAGTTTTTCTGTAATGGTGTACGATAAAGTGTTATCTATCTATCTAAATTCCTTACATACATACATACATACATACATACATACATACATACATAACTTCACGCCAGTTCCCTTGCGGGGTAGGCACGAACAACAGAGTGCCATTTAGGCTTATTCTTACACAACTCACTTGCCTCCTTACATGTTTGGCACAATTAAAACTAGTACTAACTAGGACACAGAAGCCCAGTATACTCCCTGCTCCCTAATAATTCAATTCGCCATTAACAAAACACGAGCCATATTCCAGCCGCGTATCCAATTTGAAAACACAAATCAAATAACATCAAAGAAACTCCTTTTTATACGAAAAATGAAAACAAGGTTGTGCGGAGGTTTTCTTTTTCAATTTTCTGCCCAAAAAGAAAACATGGGTGATTACCTATTACCGTTGGATTGGGGATTATTAAAGAAAATTATACGCAATTTTGTGATGAACATGTTTGGGTTAGAAATATAAAAAACATTTCCTAATAAAAGGACACCGAATTCAAGAGTAACTAAAAAGGGAAAACAATATACATTTTCTACATCTTGAAATCATATTATATTTTGGCGACCGAGAGCAGAACTTTCTGGTAGCGTAAGCCGGTTCAAGACTTTTAGGAACAAGGTAGAAGATTCTGGAGGGAAAAGGATCGTGTACTAGCAGAAGGTGATGTCAGGAGCCTTAAGAACAGACGAGCGTGCATGACAAGAGCTATGAATGTCAAAGAAGCAAGTGAGGTGTGTAAAAATAAGCCTGAATGGCGCTCTGTTGTTCGTGCCTACCCCGCAAGGGAACTGGCGTGAAGCTATGATGTATGTATGTATGTATTTATACATTATTAATATAATATTCTTAGTTATCTGGTATATCCTGAACTCATTATTCGATGTCATAATATAATTATTAAATAATTTTCTTCTGAAGTTACTGGATACTAGTACTACCGTGAAAAAGAATAGTATTATTTTTCCATGGCACTATGTAGTTGAAATTTAATAGGATTATGACATTTGTATGCCACACACACACACGCATACACATAAACACGCACTTGCACGCGCACCCAATGTATGTATGCAACACTGTGAGGGCCTCAATTCAACTCCCTGCACTACTGTAGTCAATGATAAAAGAAGATCGAAATTCTGAGTTCCAGAAGATTCTACCGGGTATATAATAATAATAAACCCGCAGGGGGGCTTTGTGGCGAAGCCTTAGGTGAGTAGTGACACCTTGTACCTGACTCGCGGGGGCCAAGGCAAGGCCTCCGACTCCGTGCTTGCCTTAGCTGGCCAACACGGAGTGGAGATCGCTAGAGCTAAGACTCAAGCTCCAGATGTGGAAGTGATAAATGGCATCACGTCAGAAGTAGCTTCGGTGAACCTGCAGCCCACCTCTTTACACCCCTTAGCCACTCACATCCATGTTGCCTCTGCCTTCTATGGTATTTTTTGGGGCCCATGCATGGAGTGGCGAGGCACCGTCTGCCCATTTTTCCATGTTCTCCGAACATTGCGACGGGCAGACGCTATAGTCCCCATATTCCCAGACCTCTAGTACCACTAGCAGTTCACCACAATAACCCGGTACTTTTTGTCTTCATTTTCCACAATACTCCTACACTAGCCGGGGCTTGTCCTTGGTTATTATAAGGTGTAGACAGGGATCATTCGTCGGAGGGCATTCGTGCAAAAGCAGTCGCAAATGCCCGTGCTCTTCTCGAAAATTGCAATTTTCCGCGCTTTTTCTCCCCCGAAAAGCAATAAATTGCGATAATAGTTGTGTAGTGACAGTGTACAGTGTTTTTTAGTTCGATTCCGGCGCGAATCAGTTGTTTTTCGACTGAGGTGAGTTTTTAAGCTCTATTCGCTTTGTTTTCGCGCGCTTCGGCGCATTACGCAATACTTAACGGTTATTTCGTGTTGTCAGACACACCGGTGCGCTTTCCTGGTCTTGGCGGGAGATAGGGCATCCAGTAATGGATGCCCCTGATTCCAAGTCGGCCCCTGGGCTTTCGGGTGCCCCTTGTAAAAGGGGACACGTGAAGGGCAAGGATGGTTGGCAGATGGCCGAGATCGGCGAAACGCGGCGGAAAAAAGTCCCGCCCAAATTATCAGCCCGACGCAGCAAGTCTGTTGCCGGGCCCCGCCCGCGGTGCCAGGCTGATGCCGTTATCACGGCGACAACCGAGGCACCTGAATCGCTAGGAAGGGCGGCGTCGGTGGTGGATCTCACCATAGACGCCCCCGAGGCTAGGAATAACGTGATGGGGCCACCTGCGGCACCCGTCACGCATAGGGCTCCGTCTGGCCGTGCGGCACGTAACAGTGCGGCACGGCACGCTCAGACATAGATAGGGAAGTGCTGCTCGCGGCAAACTCAGCTGTTTGCCTGGCTGTGAGTGCCGCGAGCACCATAGTCGAGTACGCATACATGGCGCCGTCGACCTCTGCGCGAGCTTCACCCGTGCACGGGGACGGCGCGTATGTACAGCACGAAGACATCCCACCGTCCGGTAGCGTCCCAGACTCGCTGGAGAACGCGCTCGACAGTGCGATTCGCGCGTTCAATTGTTCCCGCCCCAATTCGCCTGCCTGTAGCTTGGTCTATACGGCGGCCGGATCGGCGGCGGCAGAGAACGGGTGCCCCACGACGACGGTATCGAATAGCGCATGGGCTTCACCCATGCCGACGACATCGGTCTGCGACATATCGGGTCGCAGCGTCGGGGACGGCCGCTCCACGACACCGGTTGCCGCGCGGGCATCACTCGCGTCAACAACCGGGGTCATGTGCAGGGACTCTGTAGGCGCGACAGCGGCGGCCCCTTCGTCTTCCTTCCCTACTGGGATGGGAGCCGCTGTCGCAATGTCGGCGCCTGTGGGTACAGCGGCTGCGGCGGCGGCGACGACGGCTACGTCCCCGTCTTCGGCAGCAGCGGCGGCGGCGGATTCGGCGTCTTCGTGCTTGTTGTTTCCAGCATCGATGCCATCGGCCTCGGGTTCGGCGACGCTGTCCACGTCTTCGGCGGCAACCGTGCCCATATCGTGTTCCCCCGTTTTTGTGGCCGGATCGAGGTCGCGCTTTTGAGACCGGTCCCAAAGCAGCGACGCCGACTCGGCCGCTACGTCGGGTGCCTCCACCCCAGCGCGCGCGCGCTCGCCTTTGCGCCCCGTGGGGGGCGCAACCGCGTCGGTACTCGCGGGTGCGGAGGCCTTCCTCCGCACCGAGGGGGGGGAAAAAGGGCGCAAAGCGCGCAAGGCCACCGCCGCCAAACTGGCCGCGGCTAGCCAGTGCGCCGCCCTCGTAGGGGACGTCTCGTCCTTCGGCCCAGGGGAGCTCCGCCTCGCGGCGAGCGCCCAAGTGGCCGAAATCCTTCAAATTGCCCAGACGTCGGGCAATCTGAAGGGGGGCTACGTGCGTCGGCTGAAGGATGCCGCGAACAGGTTGTCGGACATTGTCGACACCCTGGCCACGCGGAAACCGGAAACCGAGGCATGGAGGCTCGGAAACGAAAATGCGCGTTTGCGCATGGAATTGAACTCATTGCGGGGGGAAAATCTTTCCTACCGTAAGGAGTTTGAGGAAATGCGCAAGGCCCTAAAGGCCTCCGCTCCGGCTGTGGAGCCGGCGCCCGCTGTTGTGGCGACGCCGCCCCCCGTACCCGTCAAGCGGAAGGCCCGGGCTGTCGCGGCGGAGGTGGCGGCGATTCCGGAACCACCCGCCGCGCTCGCTGCGGCTAAAAAACCGCGTCCGGCCCCTGCTGCGGTAGCAGGGCCAAAACCGGTTCCCGTCGACGGGACGGAATCGGCCGCGGCGCCCGCCAACGGGGCGGCGCCGACGTCCATCCCGATCGGGCCCGGCGGCGGGGAGTTCGATGCGTTTTTGCGAGTCGTGCTCGACGCCGTCGCGCCGTTCGTTCGCGCGCAATTTGCCGCGATTGAGGACCGGCTGAACCCCGCGCCGACCCTCCGTCCGCCGCTCGCGGCCGACCGAGGTAAGGCGCCGGCGCCCAGACCGGCGCCTCGCGACCAGGCCACCGGAAGGCCAAGACCGGTCACGGCTGCCGCCGCCGTCCGGCGAGGTCTGGGGGAAGCAAGTACCCCGGTCCCGGTGGAGGTGGTGGCGGCCCCGGCCGTCAGGGTGGCAGGCTCCCCACTGCCACCGGCCCCCCAAAAAAAAAAGCACAGGGGGGGCGTAAAGCGGACGCTCAGAAAGCAGCGGAGGGCGGCGCGCGCCGCCGCCGCTGCTTCAGCGGCCTCCGCTACGGTGCCCGCGCCTGTGGTGCCGGCCCCCAGGCAGCGGGCGGCGCCCGCGGCCGCGACACCAGTCGTCGCGGCGCCCGTCGTCCACGCTCGCGTCACGCACGTCGCGCCGCCACTGGCGCCCGTGGCCCCCACCCCCGCCCCGGAGGGGGGGGCGTGGACTACGGTCGTCAAGCGGAAAAAGGGTAAAGGGGCGAGGGCCGACGGGCCCCCTCCCCTCCCCCAGGCGCAAGCTGCTCCCCTGCCGACGGGGCGGGGGCAGCAACAGCGGAAACAGGCTGCAAAGCCTGCGGTCGTATTCCGCGAGCCGAAGTCGGCCGCAGTTATCATTAAACTGCTGCCGGCAGCGGCCGCGAAGGGTGTCGGTTATCGCGAGGTCTTTGCAAAGGCCTCGACGGTGGTCGACATCGCGGCCATGGGCCTCCGCGAGGGGCTGAAGGTGGTGCGGACCGTCAGGGACGCGCGTCTCCTCGAGTTCCAGCCGGGACCCGAGAGCGCGGCCAAGGCGGACCGCGTCGCCGAGGCTCTGCGCGGAGCCCTTGTAGGGATGGCTGAGGTCGTCCGCCCCGTAAAGCGTGGGGAGCTTTACGTCTCTGGGCTGGACGAATCAGTCACGGTCGATGGGCTGCGTGACGCGATCGCGCGCGCCGGCAATTGCCGGCGCGACGACGTGCGCACGAAGCACATCGGTGCAGGACCGGGCGGTTTGGGCGCATCATACGTGATGTGCCCCGTCGCTGCTGCCAAAGCCATCGTCGAGCTGGGCTACCTCGTGGTAGGCTTCACCTCGGCGAGGGTGGAGGCACTGGAAGCCAGACCGATACGTTGTTACCGGTGTTACAACGTCGGCCATGGCACTCAGACCTGTCCGGACACGTGCCCGGACCGGACTAACTTGTGTCTCCGCTGCGGTAAGAGCGGACACAAGATGCCAGACTGCACGGCTCGGAACCCCCACTGCGCGGCGTGCGCGGCGGGGGGCCTCAACGCTGCCCACCCCACGTTAGCGAGGTTCTGCCAGCCTCCCTACGTAAAGGGCAAATTCGTCCATCCGAGGACGAAACAACGTACGGGTGCATCGGAAGTACGCGCAATGGACACCTCCAATGCCTAGTACGCCCGTAACAGTACTATTTCAGGCGAACGTAAACCACGCCCCCACCGCTCAGGACTTGTGTCTGCAGGCGATGGCGGAGTGGCAAGCGAACTTGGCCGTAATAAGCGAACCTTATTACGTGCCGCCTTGCGGCAATTGGGTGGGCGACCTCGACGACGTGGTAGCGGTGGTGGCCAGAGCCGGATCTGGCACACCGCTTACATGTCTCGAAAGAGGAAAGGGCTATGCGGTGGCGGAGAGTGGGAGTATCGTCGTCATAGGCGTTTACTTTTCACGTAACCGCCCCCTGGCGGAGTTCGAGCTTCGCTTGGACGCCATCAGGGCTGCCATAGGCAGACTGTTGCCTAAAACGATTTTCGTGATGGGCGACTTTAACGCAAAGCACTGTTCCTGGGGAAATGCGTTCACGGAACCTAGGGGCCGGGCGGTTGAGGAATGGGCTCTTCAATCCGGCCTGACCATATTGAACCAGGGATCGGTCCAGACCTGCGTGCGCGCGCGGGGTGGATCGGTCATCGACCTGTCATTCGCCACTCATGCGGCCGCCCGCAGAGTTGTCGGATGGAGGGTGCTGGAGGAGGTGGAGTCGCTCTCTGATCATCGGTACATCAGATTTGAGCTTACCCCCTCCTCCGGTCCGAGCCCTGTTCATCGCCCCCCTCTCCTCCCGCGTTGGGCCCTTACCAAGCTCGATCCGGAGCAGGCCGAGGAGTGGGCACTCACGGAAAGCTGGGCCTACCCAGCCGAATTCGCGAACCTGGAGTCGCAGGCAGAGCACATGCGCAAGACCCTGACGAGGGTTTGCGACGCGGCGATGCCTCGCGTCTCCAAGCGGCAGCCTCCGTGCAAGCAGGTCCACTGGTGGACCGAGGAGCTGGGCGAGATGCGAAAGGCAGTTCGCATCATCAGCCACAGGCTCAAACGCTGCAGGGCGCGCCGTCCTCCGGACTACGTCGCGGAAAATGGACTCGTGGGCGAGTTTAGGGAGGCCAGAAAGGCCCTTTCGATTGCAATACTGCAAGCGAAAGCCCGGGCTCGGGCCGAGCTCCTCGAGACGCTCGATCGGGACCCTTGGGGGCGTCCGTACCGTGGGGCCCGCAACACGTTGCGGCCTTGCACATCCACGGTCACGGAAACGCTCGAACCCGAGGTGCTCCGGTCGGTTATCGACGGGCTCTTCCCGGATCCGGGAAACTTTACTCCCCCCAGTATGGGTCCACCCGTTCCCGACACCCCCACGGACGAGGAGCCTCACTCCATCTCCGAGGGGGAACTAGACGTTGCCCTGGACCGGCTCCGGGGCAGGAAGACGGCACCGGGACCCGACGGGGTTCCAGGTCGACTCCTCTTCCTGGCCGCTAAACATCTACGCGGCCAGCTGCGGGAACTGTTCGAAGCCTGTATTCGCGCAGGTCGGTTCCCGTCGCAATGGAAGGAGGGTCGTTTGTGCCTGATTCCCAAGGGAGGTCGGCCTCCCAACGATCCGTCCGCCTTCAGGCCCATAGTGCTGCTGAACGAGGTCGCTAAGGTCTTCGAAAAGATCTTGGCGGAGCGGCTCGTGAAGCATCTCGACGCTGTGGAGCCGGGGCTTTCAGAAACGCAGTTCGGGTTTCGGCGGAGGCGCTCCACGATGGACGCCTTCGAGACGCTGCGAACGTTAACGGACGAAGCCGTCCAAGCGAAGGATGTCGTTCTTGCGGTGTCGCTAGACATAGCGAACGCCTTTAACAGCCTCCCCCATGAGACGATCAGGGAGGGGCTCCGCGCGCATGGAGTCCCCCCGTACCTCACGAGGCTGTTGGGCGCGTACCTGCAGGATCGACATATCCTTTGGGAGGGCGGTGAGTCCGGCAATCCCGAGTTAGGCCGGCGACGCGTCGCGTGCGGCGTTCCACAGGGGTCGGTCCTCGGGCCGATTCTTTGGAACGTAGGTTATGACTGGATCCTTCGGGTTCCGGTCCTGCCCGGGGTAGGGCTGATCTGCTTTGCGGACGACACCCTACTCACGGCACGCGCTGCGTCATTTGCGGAATCCGTGGACGTCGCCAACGCCGGGTTGGCGATTGTCGTAGATCGAATAGCTAGGCTGGGCTTGAGGGTCTCCCCCGCGAAAACGGAGGCCATCATGTTCCATAGGAAATTTCGTAATCCCCCCGCGGACTTGACCGTTTCGGTCCAAGGGGTGGCCATTAGAGTAGGGCCCCAGATGAAATATCTGGGGCTAGTTCTCGATGGGAAATGGCTGTTCAAAGCGCACTTTGAGCAGCTAGTTCCCAAACTCGTCAAATCCGCGGGCGCACTCTCGAGGCTGCTTCCCAACGTAGGGGGCCCGGGAGGTGCGACGCGGAAACTTTACTCTGGCATCCTGAGGAGTATGGCACTGTACGGTGCACCCGTCTGGTCCATTGCACTTCACCGCCACAACAGAACCCTGCTGCATCGGGCGCAGCAGGTTCTGGCCGTGAGGACCATACGGGGGTATCGCACAGTGTCGCGGACGGCGGCCACCCTCCTGGCAGGCGATCCGCCCTGGCATCTCCAGGCGGACGTCCTGACAGTGGTGCGCCGCACCCGGCAGGATGCCCTAGCTAGAGGCCTGACCTTCTGTCAGGTCGAAATCGAGGCAATCAGGAAGCGGGAAACCGCCTCCATGATCGCCGTCTGGTCTCAAGAGCTCGACAACCCTGCGGCCTATGGCGGCTACACGGTGGATGCAATCAGGCCACAGCTGACGGAATGGGTCAACCGCACCAGCGGCACCCTGACCTTCAGGACGACACAGATACTTACCGGACACGGATGTTTCGATAAGTATCTGTGTCGCATTGTGGGCTGCTTGCCTTCCCCTGACTGCCGCCAGCAAAGGACCTTCTACCCCCGCACAACGAAGTGGGGTATGTTCTCCCAGGGCACACTCCAGGCACTTTATTGCGCTGGATCGGCTGGGCGTAACTATGTTCTAAATCTCAGCCTTTCCAACACATTCAAAGCGCAGGGTCGTCAGGGAGGAGGGGGTTTTTAGTGGGTATTGGGGTTGCTCGCCCGTGCAGCAACGCTCGGAGTCTTCCACACTATTCTGTGACGTCGATCGCGGACGGAGCGCTGCCAAGAGCATACTATTGCTGCAGTGTTATCGCCCCCGACCGACGCGTGTCGTTCCCCTAGCAACGACCCAGTTTGTGCGTAAATCGGTTAAGCATTTTCCCTCGCCTCAAAACAAAAAAAAAAAAATTATGGTCCGTGGTCTACAAAGAAATACAATCAATAATAATTTATTTATAAATATATATGTGAAAAATAATTGTAGTAATTAGTTTTTTTCCTGATGTCTATGTTAGTAATTAATGACTAGCACTGATTTAGTCCTCTTAATGAAGGACCAAATCAGTGGGCAGTCAAATATATCAGCTTCCCTTCAGGATGCTGTTGCTGCTACCACGCAATCTGCTCAATAACGACGCTGTATAAGCAGCGTACAGTTGAGGACAGCAAAGCGACAAGTGCGATACGAGAAAGTTCGAAGAAGAGTTTAGTACATACATACATACATAACTTCACGCCAGTTCCCTTGCGGGGTAGGCACGAACAACAGAGCGCCATTTAGGCCCATTCTTACACACCTCACTTGCTTCTTTGACATTCATAACTCTTGTCATGCACACTCGTCTGTTCTTCAGGCTCCTGACATCACCCTCCGCTAGTACACGATCAATTTGATCATGGAAGGTGTGTCACTTGTTCCAGCATAACATCATCGACCATTATCCTTGCATTCGTTCTGGTTTCTTCTCTTTCAAACACCATAACCTTTGTTTTCTTCGCATTCAAATGTAAGCCTCTCGCCTGACAGTCATCTTTCATCATTGTGACTAGTGTTTGCAGTTCTGATGGCGATTCGGCTAAAAGCACGGCATCATCCGCATAAAGCAAGGTGCTTACAACTAGATCACTCATTCGCACCCCAACATCCATCAATCTTATTCTCTGGAGACAATCGTCCAGGTATAGGATGAACAGCAAAGCCGACAGCACGCAGCCCTGCCTGACGCCAATATTGACGTCAAACCAGGGCGACAGGCTGCCATCCACTCGCACGCATGCCATACAGTCCTCGTAAGTGGACTGCACAGCACGCATCAATTGGCCATTAATCCCATATCCTGGCAATATGTCCCAGAGCTCCTTCCGCACAACCCTGTCAAATGCTTTCTCTAAATCCACAAAACCGCAGAAAACCTTCCGGCCCATAGCCAGCTGCTTCTCTACGATATTGCGGAGAGAGAAAACTTGATCCATACATCCCCTTCCATTTCTGAAGCCACCTTGTGCATCCCACAGTAATCCATCGGATACCACTCTCATTCTCTTTTCAATAATCTTCGTATACACTTCGATCTCTTCCAACGTGATCTCGGATGCTGACTCCTCGGAGTCAGTCACAGACTCAGTCGTGGTGCCAGCATCCGGGATATCATCATACATTTCTCTAAAATATTCACTCCATCGCGCTAACACCTCTTGTGGGTTAGCAAGAACGTCCCCTGCTTTAGATTTTATTCTTTCCATTCTGGAAGCTGACGAACAACCCCGAGACTTCTTAACCTCTCTCCAAAAGAGTTTGGTATTCGCCTTGAAGTTCTCCGTCAGCTTCTCTTCTTCTTTCAATTTTATACTTTCGCGCTTCTCTTTCACTAAAGCTTTGGTTTCGTTCTTGCAGAGGCGATAAATTTCTTTCTTCATCTCTTTCATACTGTCATTCTGTTGCAAAGAAGCAACATAATCCAGCCAGGCTTTTCTCTTTCTCTCTACGCTGGATTTAACATCCGCGTCCCACCATTCATCACCTTTCGTTGTTATGTGCCTCTTTGCGCATCCACATGCTTCTTTTGCGCTTTCCACTATACTTTCTTTCATACTATCCCAGTCATTATCCACATCTAAGTCGGAGAAGTCCGCTTTTGCAAGCCTTTCTTCGACTAGGCGCGCATACATACTCCTTACACTAACATCTTCCAATTTTTCACACTTTATTCTTTCAAGCTCCCCGAAATTGGTACGCACTCGCCAGTGTCTCCACTTCCTGAAAAGGCCCACAAACCGGCTTATCACCAGGTAGTGGTCCGTTTCAAGAGTGGGGCCTCTGTAGGCTCTTGTATCCATTATTGTGTTTCGGAGGCGACTATCTATTAAAATCAGATCAATCATACTTTTCTGATCATTCATTCCCCATGTATACGTGTGAATATCCTTATGATGGAATAAGGTGTTCGACACAAGCAAGTTTCTTTCCATGCATACGTCTATGATTGGCCTACCAGCATCGTTCACTCTCTTGTCACCATAGGGTCCAAGGACAGCCTCAAGGCCGTCTCGTTTGGTGCCCACCCAGCCATTAAGATCACCACACATAATTATTCTTTCATTCCCTTCAGCCAGATCCAGAATTTCTCTCACAGACTCCCAAAACTTCTCGAGTTCTTGGGGATCCGCTGAGCTTACGGGAGCATAAGCTGCGACCAGAAAAACTCGCGTAATCCCCAGTTTTAGACGGACCCAGAGAAGTCTCGGGTTCACCAGACAATAGTCTTTTACTCCAGACACAAAGCGGGTTGAGAGTACGACGCCTACCCCCCCACTTGCACGCTCGTCCAGGTCCACGCCGGACCACAGAGCAAGCATGCCACCGGGGAGGTCATCGATGTCGCACCCCTTCCGCTTTGTCTCTGTCAGACATAAGGCATCCAGGCTTCTCTCATTCATTATATCAATCATTTCGTCCATCTTATCTTTCATTCCACCTCTCACATTCCACGTGCCTATACGGCACTCTGCTCCTCTCGACCCGCCAGGTTTGGCGCTGCGTGAAGGGTGGCGGCCCCCTTCGCCGCATGCGCGAGAGTTCACACCGACGGGGGCGCATCGGTGAGCGTCGCCTGCGGGGGACGCCCTATCGTGCACTGCACGTGTGTGAACTCGGGTCAGAAGTGGTCGCCCAGTGGTCGAGATTCGATCATAATTAATTTAAATTATAAGCTTGTATAATCACAAATTTCACCAAGGCTACACTGTTAATTTGACTTGAACAATAAACAAAAGAGTATATATGCGTGTGTGTGTCAAATACATGGTAGTGTGTGTAATGTTTTTTTTATTGATTTAATGTATTTTTTATGCATAATTTAAAAAATATATTACTATTTTGCATACCTTCTCTATATAAACTACTAGCTGTTGTACCGCGTGGAATTCGTTTTCAAAAACCCCCCGATTTTGATACATTCTTCATTAGTGCTCCGCTCCTATTGATCTTAGCGTAATGATATATAGCCTATAGCCTTTCTTGATAAATGGGCTATCTAACACTGAAATAATTTTTCAAATCGGACCAGTATTTCCTGAGATTAGCGCGTTCAAACAAACAAACTCTTCAGCTTTATATATTAGTATAAGTGTGCGAAATTTCATACTCCTCCGTCCGCGCAATTTTCGTAAAAAGGGGTACAAAGTTTTTGCTTCGCGTATTAATATAATGATATTATATTCATTCATAACAACCCTCAAATGCAAAGTGCATAAATACCCCGTGGAGTGTAAAAATTATGGTAACAATAATTAAAAGAGTATTTTGTATACAATACACGCTGAGCTTGCATCCTTGAAGCCATATTGCATGAATATATGCAACGAATTTTAATTAATCCTTTGCGTGCCGGTATGAGGGTAAAATGGGGCTCTTTTAACCCGACTTCGGCACAGAAGGGTTAAAACGTAGATGAAGTATGTATTATATATTTGTGAATAATAATTTTGATTGTATTGATTTATTGAATAAACTGTATTACACGGTGTCCATCAACGTGAGATCCGATCTAAGAAGCTGCTCTAGGCGAATGTTATGAAAACTTTATAATCATGTATGTCTTTGTAGCCCACGGGCCATAAAAATGGCCCGGACTTTTGGAAGGCTTGCGTGGGGCCATGGGAAGGCCAACATGTAGAGGCCCCTTGACAAATTTAATGTAAATGTGGCGTGACACTGATCGGCGATTATCTCTGTCTACACCATATAGTAATGCACCCAAGGACAAGCCTCGGCCAGTGTAGGACTATTGTGGGAAATGAGGACAAAAAGTACCGGGCTATTGGGGTGAACTGCTGATGGTACTAGGGTCTGGAAATATGGGGACTATGGCGTCTGCCCGTCGCAATGTTCGGAGAAGGTGGAAAAATGGGCCGACGGTGACTCGCCACTCCCTGCATGGACCCCAAAAAATGCCATAAAGACAGGGGCAACATGGGTGTGAGTGATTAAGGTGTGTAGAGAGGTGGGCTGCAGGTTCACCGAAGCTGCTTCTGACGTGATGCCATTTATCACTTCCACCCCTGGAGCTTGAGTCTTAGCTCTAGCGATCTCCACTCCGTGCCAGCTGGTTAAGGCAAGCACGGAGGTGGGGGCCTTATTAACTACCTTCTGCCCGCGACTTCGTCCGTGTGGAATAGTTACTTTGGGCTAACGCTAACTTTAATCCGCGACTTTGTTTACGTAGAAGGTGAAAATATTTTTAAATCTTAATGACTGCCCGCCGGCCTTGCACATCATAAATGCACGCGCAGTACTTGATCATTATATTGCTGCGATGTTGTTTTAAAACTGCGATATCTCCTAAGATATTCGTTGAAATCGAATGATGTAAATGGAAATTTTGTTTTAAATTAAATACTTGTGATGAACAACGTATTTATTTGGATAAAGATTAATATCATGTTTATAAAAACAGCTTCGCAAATAATGCGTTATTTTAGAACAATTTGGCTAGCATAGAAATGGTTATAGTGAGTCAACCTTAAAAGATAGACGTGCTGTCGAGAACTATTTTTAAAACTTTTAAAGAGGAACAATTCTGTTACACATGATTTTTGCAAAACCGTTTACGCAGCGCACGCAGCGGAAGCTCTCAAAAGGAACCCCCCCCCCCCCCCATTTTGAAACATTCTTCATTGGTGCCCCGCTCCTATTGTTCATAACATGATGATATATAGCCTATAGCGTTTCTCGATAAATGGGCTATTTAACACAAAAAAAACTTCAAGGGACAAGTGGAAAAACGAATCGCAAACAGACAACTGGAAAAACGAATGGCAACGAATAAGTGGAAAAATGAATCGCAACGGACAAGTGGAAAAACCTCAACTGGCAAGTGACAACATGAATCGCAACAAAATTTTAACTTGTAGTTTTACGGGCAGATTGTTAATGTACTTGTCCAATTTGAAAACCTGCCCGTAAAACTTCAAGTTAAAATTTTGTTGCGATTCATGTTGTCACTTGTCAGTTGAAGTTTTTCCACTTGTCCGTCCTATCAAAATAAATTATTACGTATTCAAGACTGCTTCAATAGCTTTATATAACTTTTTGAATTATTCAATTCGGACATTCCATTCGAAAGATATCACGAGTTTAAAAATGTAAGTATTAGAACACGCGGCCGTGCGCTTTTTCGTGACAGAAAAATCGTAAGACCCCGTCTATATAGAAGTTTCACTTCAAAAAATGGGAACCTATACAACATAAAAAAAATAACACCCAATTTGCTATAAAAAAAAACCTGAAAATATTACCTCATTCAATCGTCCTACTGAATGTGGCAACTTAACCCAACTCATCCTGTCGAAGCAATAATAATTATGGAACTTTTCGAATCGGTGCCGACCTGAAATTGGACTTGGTAAGTCGTAGTAAATTCAAAGCATGTACATCTAGGGTAAACTTATTATTTCCCATACCGTCCCAGCGCACGTACCGCTTGACGACTACGCTACACAGTCGCCAAAGAGTATTCAATACGGGCAAGCTGACTTTTTTAGTAGTACCTATACCTGTGCAATTCTGGATCACGGATCCTTATCACACAGCTTCGCTGGTTCTATTAAGTATTTTTTTTGTGGACTGTATAGGATATATTCGTATATATGTATAGGGTATTTTTATCCGTGCAGGAACGGAGAAAGAATACAATTTCCTGCGGCCGGGCGGCCTGTCGTAAGAGGCGACTTAACAACCCACAGCCAGGTGATAGGGCATTTGCCCGACTGGATGGCTACCACCCCTGGTCTAAAGTATGTCGCCATAACAACCTTGAGTTGTGTTCCGGCATTAGTGACCAGGTTCCAGTTTCCCTTAAGAGGGCAGCAGCGCATTTGTAGCAACTTTGGTGTTGCAAATAGGCGATGGTAACCGCTTTCCATCAAGTGGGCCGTCTGCCTGTCTGCTGATCTCCTGCAATAAAAAAAAATATATATATATATTTGAGAGTGAGAGGTATGCCAAATCCTGCCGAAAAACCAATGGGGTAATAAGCACCACTAACCTCGGAATCCACCTCCAATGAGGCAGCTAGACAGCTCCTGAAGTGCACGGCACTAACAAGTCCTCGGATGGCACTTAGGTTTAAGTTATGGCACACTCACACCAAGAGCAAGCACGGCTTGTGTCTAAAGTTTAATAGGATCTCTAAGAATGGGATGTGAAACGTTCACTTACACGGAGAAAACGGAACGTCCGAACTGACCTCGCGTGCGTTGGACACAGGTTCGCCGCCACGCAATGGCAGCGAGACCGAAAGCCAGCGGCACTTACAAAACTACCCACATTAGTATAAATCGTGAGGATCTAACAATACCCTTTTCAAGTATTTGTTTTACTTTTGATAACTCGATGCCTGATCAATTAGTAATAATAATAAAAATCGACTTCATTTATAAATAAGTTCTAATCAATTTAAGTTATATATAGATACTAGCTGTCCCGGCAGACGTTATTCTGCCCTGAAGAAATCCTCAACCGTGCAGGGACGGAGAAAGAATACAATTTCCTGCGGCCGGGCGGCCTGTCGTAAGAGGCGGCTTAACAACCCACAGCCAAGTGGTAGGGCATTTGCCCGACTGGATGGCTACCACCACTGGTTTAAAGTATGTCGTCATAACAACCTTGAGTTGTATTCCGTGTTCCGGCATTAGTGACCAGGTTCCAGTCTCCCTTAAGAGAGCAGCAGCGCATTTGTAGCAACTTTGCTGTTGCAAATGTCCATAGGCGATGGTAACCGCTTTCCATCAAGTGGGCCGTCTGCCTGTCTGCTGAACTCCTGCAATAAAAAAATATAAAAAAATAGTTTAGAACCCGATTGCAGTGCCACCTACCGGGTCCAAATATAAGCTATCCTATCTTTCAAGTCGGATTAAACTGCACACGGTGTGCAAATTTGATTAAAATCGGTCAAGTAGTTTAGGAGTCCATCGCGGACAACAACAAACAACGGACAATAACAACAAATTTATATATATTAAGATTTGTTAGAAATACTATATTGTGTGATAAATATACCAAAATTTCAATAAACATATTGTTACAAGTTGGGCCAAATACAAGGAATGCACATCTGCCTGCCATAAAACCTGGTTTATTACCCTTCCTCTATTCGGAGTTCTTTTATTTACTTCGTGTTTATTATTTGCAATTATATAATAGCCTATTGTTAGTGTACTGGTTTATGGCCGTTTGCAGGCATAATTAAACAGGTGTGCAGATTTATGTTTCCTGGGAATTGTGCCGACAGAGATGCAGGTGTGATTCGTGGAAATAATTATTTACCCGGTCGTGACACATTGTAAGCTGAGTATAAAGAGATGCCCGAACGGATAGATCGGCAGCCAAGCGACGATTACGATACGAGTAAGACGTAGATTCGACAAGTGATATAGTGACGGACTTTGCGTGTGTTATTGAATCGTGCAGTGTACACTGTTTGTATCTAGTTATATTTGTACCCGTGTTATACGTGTTTGTACAGTTTTAATAAACTCTGTAGTAATTTTTATCCGTGCAGGAACGGAGAAAGAATACAATTTCCTGCGGCCGGGCGGCCTGTCGTAAGAGGCGACCAAACAACCCACAGCCAGGTGGTAGGGCATTTGCCCGACTGGATGGCTACCACCCCTGGTCTAAAGTATGTCGCCATAACAACCTTGAGTTGTGTTCCGGCATTAGTGACCAGGTTCCAGTCTCCCTTAAGAGAGCAGCAGCGCATTTGTAGCACCTTTGGTGTTGCAAATGTCCATAGGTGATGGTAACCGCTTATCATCAAGTGGGTCGTCTGCCTGTCTGCTGAACTCCTGCTATAAAAAAAAAATCCAACGACATTTTAAGTTCGAGTCCCACACTCGTAACAATATCTTTATATATATAATTCTTCTGAACGTGTGTTGACAGTGAACTCCTCCTAAACGGCTGGACCGATTTGAATGAATTTTTGTGTGTTCAAGTGGATTCGAGGATGGTTTAGATTCACAATTGGAACCGGTAGGTGGCGCTGCAATCGAGGTCTAAATTTTATTTCTTCAGGGCAGAACAACGTCTGACGGGATAGCTAGTTTTACATATATTAAATAATCAAAATAAAACGGCACTTAAAATAATGGCGATATAATTTTTCCCTAAAGTAGTTCTTTTATTTTCAAATCGATTACTTTCGATCTATTTACGTATAGTGTACACAAACCATCATTATTACGTCACTCACAACAATAAAGTACGACAATTATTTCATCTGTATCACATGGGCCTTACTGAAAAAAATATGCAACTTGATAGACGTGCCAACGTTAAAAGTAAAACAAACGCTTGGAAACAGTATAATAGAAATGGAGTTAAAGAAATTGTTAGCATTTACAAAACTAGAGATATATTAAAATAAAAATTATTATATATTTTATTTTTTATTGCACGAGTTCAGCAGACAGACAGACGGCCCACTTGATGGAAAGCGGTTACCATCGCCTATGGACATTTGCAACATCAAAGGTACTACAATTGCGCTGCTGCTCTTTTAAGGGAAACTGGAACCTGATCACTAATGCCGGAACACAACTCAAGGTTGTTATGGCGACATACTTTAGACCAAGGGTGGTAGCCATCCAGTCGGACAAATGCCCTACCACCTGGCAAAACCTGGGAAACCTTATACTAGTTTTCACAAAAATCTTTGTCTTCATGAGTGTTGTTTTTGACTCAAATGTGTACAAATTGCCAGGTTGAGAACCGCTTACCAAGAGTACAGTTTTAGCAATGGCGATTAAAATCAACAGCAAACATTCCTAACGAAAATCAACATGGTTCCCGTTTAAATATGAAAGTGCATGGGGTTTTATTGGATTTCCAGCGTCAAAGCGCTGCGAGCCACTGCTGGATCGGCGCTCTTTGTGGCCTGAAGTCTGTGAGCGTACGATCAACTCCGCCGCCCCAACGCAGGAAATTGTATTCTTTCTCCGTTCCTGCACGGATAAAATACAAATATATTATGTATATAAAGTTACATACACATACATAAATTACAAATTTAGATAGTGATCTTTGACAGTGACAAGCGCGGTATAAAATGTGTTTTTCGTACAGTTAGTTTTTGTAGGTGGCAATGAAAATATGGCACAATGCTTCCGCTCGCGGAGATATAACATGCCTCCTCTGCGTTACCTTATCACGACCTCGCAACAGGGAAACTCTGGTTAACTTTTCAATTAATCTTATCTTATAAACTGAAACGTGTTTCAAATAAATTTCACTGCTTGATAACGCGGAACGCGGCTACGTTTTTGACGGGTCTTTTACGCACGCCCTGTTAATCGTATCTGATTACGCTCCACAGGGATTTCGGGGAATCCTGCCAAATTCGGAAATATTTATGTTATATTTGACGCTCGATGTATTTTAAGGTTATAAAAATGTATCTACTATTTTTTTATTGCATAAATTCAGCAGACATGCAGACGTCGCACTTGAGGAAAAGCGGCTACCAATGAAGCCGCGCTCTAAAGGGAGACTGGAACCTGGCCGTTAACGCCGGAACACAACTCAAGGTCATTACGGCAGCATACTCTAGACTAAGTGTTCAAACACGTTGACTCGCGGGCGCGGTAGCGGGCGCGGTCGCGAAATAACAAACATATGGCGTAATATCCATGTGTTCACGTTGCGAAATGCACGCGCGGTCTAAGTAGCGGGCAAGCTAGCGACTGGCGCGCGCGTTTCGCTCGCGGCAATAACAAACGCATGAGTTGTATGCGTGTGTTCACGTCGAACTAGCGGCGAAGCGCGCGATTCACTCGCGACGTCAGGTAAGTTCAACCAGTATGAACGACAAAGTACTTTTCAACACACTTGCTCATAAAGTGGCTCTATGGTCACCGCAATTAGGCACAGAATGACACCCATAATCAAACTGTGACTAAAAAACATTATAACTCACTAGTGAGTTATAGATTTTTTTTTTAATTTTATTGGTTGAGTTGCTTTGTTCTTAAAACAGTTTTTATTAAAAAAAAAAACAGATTGTGTTCTATAGAACAAATAAATTAATGTTCCTATTGCTTGCTCATTTCATGCAACTTCTTATTTAAATAGATAATTTTAACTCGTGTTTAATAAATAAAACTTTCACTCATATATAACTTTTTTTATCTACTAAATAAAATGAGTTTTTGTTGTTATTTTATTTACAAGTGTGTTGAAAAACGTCGTATGATACACGTGTGTACTGATGATTACCGTCCTCGGCTCTCTTAAGACCCTCGCCTATGGCTCGAGTCTCAATGGCGCCTCGGCGGTAATCACCAATGTTACACACTAGTACCATAATGTACTATTATATATACGGGTATTGAGTCCACACTCATAATATATATACACTCGCACTTTATCGGTATACGACACAATACAACAGCAAAAACCGTCCAGGGCGTCCAGTATTATTTTGATTTTTATATTAGACTTTTGGAAATTGCGGGAGTTAATGATTTAACTCCTGCAATTCCCAAAAGCTTTTTCAAAAAATGTTAACGAACCTTGTTTGAATTTGAATTACTGTTATTATGTATCCTTATAAAAAAAATGATAATTAACTATGTTTTCTTAAACTCACCTTATAGTTACACAAAGTCATTCATCGGGCTTTATGCTTTTATGAAAATTTGTGTCTTCTTTTGAAATCTCACTCCTTATTGAATCCAATACGTAATCAAAACAATTACCAGTCATCATGGTATATCCAATAAATCTTGAAGGATGATCTCTCAAATTACTATATAAAGTATGAGATTCACCATACCGTTCTCTTTCTTTATTAATTTTATGAACACCAATTTTAATTTTTATCATCTCCCACTTTAGGTATGAATTTTCGGTTAAAAATAAAAAATCGTCGTACATGTTTTCAATCTCTGAAAACACGTCAAACTCGCGCAAACGCCTGGCGGTCAATGTGAACACGAACTCGCTACGTCTACCGCTCCCGCGCCCGCGACCGCGTCCGCCACCGCGACCGCGAGTCAACGTGAATGAACACTAAGGGTAAATACCCTACCACCTGGTTGTGGGTTGTTTTCTGGCCTCTCACGACAGGCCGCCCCGCCACAGGCAATTGTATTATTTCTCAGTTATAGCAGCAGCCGTTTTTAACGGACTTCCAAAAGTAGGAGGTTCTCAACTTGATTGGTATATATTTTTATATGTACACCGATTACGCTGAGATTTATAATCCGATTTGCGTGATTTTTCTTTTTTTTGATGCGGAATAGTTGCCATTTGGTCCCCTAAAAATTTAACATAGTTTGTCCCAGTAGTTTTCATTTTATGAACATTTTTGATGAAATTTTTTTCATTCCGTTCTGTATGTACACCGATTACGCTGAGGTTTATGATCCGATTTACGTGATTTTTCTTTTGTTTGATGCGGAATAGTTGTCATTTGGTCCCCTAAAAATTTAACATAGTTTGTCCCAGTAGGTTTCATTTTATGAACATTTTTTTATGAATTATTTTTTCCGTTTCTGTTTCTTGGGACCTTCCTTCCTTTAAGGCGCGTGGTAGCTTTCGTAGGCCTACCCATAGCTAGACACTAAAAAGTAACAAATAAAAAAAAACTTCGTTTAAAATGTTCCTTAGAATTGCACGAGCTGATTCCTCCATCCCCATTTTACCATCGGACAACCAGACGCACCGGTTTGCGCCACCGTTACATGGTGGAAATACCACCAGTCAGAACCAAGCGTTTCGCTTCATCTTTTCTGGTGCGCACTGCCGAAGAGTGGAATAATTTGCCGGAGTCTGTTTTTCCTGACAAATACAATCTTGAAGTCTTCAAGTCACGAGTGAATAGGTATCTTCTAGGTAAGCGTGCTCCATCCTAGACTGCGTCATCACTCAACATCAGGTGAGACAGTGGTCAAACGCAAACCTATACTTACATAAAAAAAAACTAAAACATCTTGAAGTCGGTGCGAAGTAAAACATAAAAATTTTGAAAATCACTAAGCACCGACTCTTAACATGTTTTAGATAATATATATTAAAAATAAGATATCATAATTAAAAATAGCTTTAGATATAAGTTATTTTATACTTTTTAGTTTTTTAAGTCGTTTTTTTAACGAAGTTTCTTTGTATGGACAACTGCAGTGGACGTTTTAACGAAACTACAACAGACCATACGCTCATTCTTTTTTGATGATTATTATTATTGTATGTCTCTAGAGACCATGGGCCATAAAAATGGCCCGGATATTTGAAGGGCTTGCGTGGGGCCATGGGAAGGCCAACATGTACAGGCCCCTTGACAAATTTAATGTAAATGTGGCGTGACACTGACCGGCGATTATCCCTGTCTACACCTTATAATAATGCACCCAATTACAAGCCCCGGCCAGTATGGGACTATTGTGGGAAATGAGGACAAAAAGTACCGGGCTATTGGGGTGAACTGCTAGTATGGGTCTGGGAATATAGAAAGAAGAAAGAAAGAAAAAACTTGATTTGAAGAAATTGCGACGCAATTACATTCCTTATACATTTTTATACACAAAGTATATTTTGAGAATTTGTACGCCGCATTTTCAGCAAACAAGGTTTGCACTCAGCATATTGCTGTGTCGGAACAATATCCGACACAACGCTGATTTTCAGTGCAAACCTTCCTTTAGGCGTAAGACCAAAATGACCCAGTTTTGTTAATTAAATAATAAATAAGAATAATAATTAATAAAACAAATTCTACTTATATAATATTTAAATTGTAAAAAAACAAATAAATAAATTTTAATAAAAACCAACAATAAATACGTTACTACAAAATTAAAATAGATACTCGTGTATATATGGGGATTATAGCACCTGCCCGTCACAATGTTCGGGGAACATGGAAAAATGGATCGACGGTGACTCGCCACTCCCTGCATGGGCACCAAAAAATGCCATAGCAGACAGGGGCAACATGGGTGTGAGTGGCTAAGGGGTGTGGAGAGGTGAGCTGCAGGTTCACCGTAGCTACTTCTGACGTGATGCCATTTATCACTTCCACCCCTGGAGCTTGAGTCTTAGCCCTAACGATCTCCACTCCGTGCCGGCTGGCTGAGGCAAGCACGGAGATGGGGGCCTTTCCTTGGCTCTCGGAGT